>WOXC01009936.1:0-600000 GCA_011680675.1 Gymnobelideus leadbeateri
TCCTTTCTTGTCACCCACCCTTACTGGGAAGATAACCAATTCAATATAGGTTGTACATGTGTAGCTAATGCAAAACATTACCATAGAAGATATATTGTAAAAGACATATTTGCTTCCCTCCTATCCCACCTAACACTTGTTCTATTCTCTACTTTGGTACTGTCCCTTTTCAAAAGTGAGTGCTTCCCACACCCCACCCCAGCCTGCCCTCCTTTCCATCATACCCCTTCTCATCCCCTTCCCCCTACTCTGATGTAGGGTGAGATAACCTATTTAGTGTGTATGTCATTCCTTCCTTGAGCCAAATTCAATGAGAGTAAGGTTGACCCATTACATTTTGCCTTCCTGTTCTTCCCTCCGTTGTAACAATTTTCCCTTGCCTCTTCTATATGAGATAGTTTGCCCTATTTTGTCTCTTTCCATCTCCTCTCATTATATTCCTCTCTCACCTCTTAATTTCACCTTTTAGGTATCATCCTTTCCTATTAAATTGGTCCTGTGTCCTCTATCTATGTATACCTGTAAACATATACACACACTCACATATGTATTCATATGTCCATATATCCTCTATATAGACATATATATGTATATGTATATATATTTATATCTACATATATGTGTGTTTATATACACATTTCTGTTCCTTTCAACTGCTCTCATACTGTGTAAGGTTACATCAGTCACAATTATTGTTTTTTCATGTAGGAATGTAAATAGTTCAACTTTGATAAGTTCCTTTTGATTTCTTTTCCCTGATTACCTTCTCAAGCATCTCTTGCTTCTTATGTCTGAATGTCAAATTTTCTATTCAACTCTTTTTTTTTTCCTCAAGAATGCTTGAAAGTCCTCTATTCCACTGAATGACCATATTTTCCCCTGAAACAAGATATTCAGTTTTGCTGGGTAGGTGACCCTTGGGTTCATTCCCAGCTCTTTTGCCCTCTGGAATATCATATTCCATGCCCTTCGATCCCTCAATGTAGAAGCTGCCAGGTCCTGGGCTATTCTGATTGTGTTTCCACAATATTGAAATTGTTTCTTCCTGGCTGCTTGTAGTATTTTCTCCTTGATCTGGGAATTCTGGAACCTGGCTATAATATTCCTAGGATTTTTCTTTTTGGGATCTTTTTCAGGAGGTGATCTGTGGATTCTTTCAACCTCTATTTTGCCCTCTGGATCTAAAACATCAGGGCAGTTTTCCTTGAGAATTTCTTGAAGGGTGATTTCTAGGTTCTTTCTTTGATCATGGCTTTCAGGTAGTCTAATAATTTTTAAATTATCTCTCCTGGATCTATTTTCCAGGTCAGTGGTTTTTCCAATGAGATATTTCACATTGTCTTCTATTTTTTCATTTGTTTGGATCTGTTTAATAGTATCTTGATTTCTCATAAAGTCACTAGCTTCCATTTGCTCTAATATAATTCTAAAGGAATGATTGTCTTCAGTAAGCTTTTCAGATTCTTTTTCCATCTGGAAAATTCAGCTTTTTAAGGCATTCTTCTCTTTTTTGGCTTTTTGAGCCTCTTTTGCCATTTGAGTTAGTCTATTTTTAAGGTGTTGTTTTCTTCGGTCAGGTTGTTGACATAATTTTCTTCCATCCTTCTCATTTCTCTTCCAAATTTTTCCTCCACTTCTCTTATTTGGTTTTCAAAATCCTTCTTAGGATCCTCTATGGCCTGTAACCAACTCATATTTTTTCTTGGAGGTTTTTGGTGCAGGAATTCTGACTTAACTATCTTCCTCCTTTTCTATGCTTTGATCCTTTTTGTCCCCTCAATAGGAGTATAAAGTTGGGTTGCTCTGCTTGCTTTGCTTCCTTAGTTTGCTCATGTTGCCACTCAGTTACTTGACTTTTGGGCTTTTTGCCACAGTAGGACTCAGCTACCAGATAGGGGAGCTTCGTCCCAATGGCTTAAATTTTCTCAGCTGCCAAAGATTGGTTGCCCTCTCTGAAGCCTCCACATGCTCCCGCAAGCTGGTCACACACCCCAGGACCTCCATCCTAGAGAGCAGTCCAGATCCAAGCAGGTTAAAGCAGGATCTATTACCCCTCAGACTGATCACTTGGTCCCCCTACAATCTGCAGACCAGGAGCTCTGAAGTAGCCACGTGGCTGTGGCTGCAAGGCTACCACGTCCCAGCTGCTTCTTGCCATGGGGCCCTGGGGGCAAAGGCTGACCTCACTCCTAAACTACTGGATCCCAAAGTCCACACTGCACTGACCTCTGACTTTGTCCCTAGCATCTATGTGTTGATAATTCTGGAAACCACTACAGCTGCTGGTGATCTGAAGTCCCTCCAACCTGTGGCTGGCTGTGGCCGCCCCAAGGCTAAGACCTCCAGCTTGTGTGGGGCTGTGGTCAGCTCCCAGAGCACTGAGCTGGCCACTTCCTGCCGGCCTGCCAGGCTATCCTCAGTGGGAGGTTAGCTTCTCTGTCATTTTGTGGTTTCTGTACCTCCAAAGTTTGTTCAAAGTCACCTTTTACATGACTTGGAGGAGGTGGAAGCCAGAGCCCCACAGAAGTCCTGTTTCTATTCCACCATCTTCACTCTGCCGCCCCCATCTAAAATTTTTTTTGTCCTTCCCCTGCTTAGTCGCAGAAGCAGAGAAGCCCTACACTCCACTCAGTCCCCAGCTCACTTCTCCAGACTCCACAGAGGACCACTTAAGTATTTCTTCCCCTTGATGTATGTAGTCATTCCATTTAGCTAGAGAGACAGCTCATTCTGTCTCTTTGTTCAGTCTCTAAAACCCCTCTTCCCAGAGACCCCTCTTACAATATGGGGGGCAGTTTCTCCTTATCCCATGTGAGCATGAAGCCTTAAGGACATGGTCATCTTCTCTCCCTCTAGATTCTACCTTCCCTTTGTGTCTTAGCAGTAACCATACTCCTACTTCATTACCACCTTTTCTTCCTTTCTTTATGTTTCATTTTCTAGAACATTGGGACTCAGTTCCATACAGCCAAGAACCAGATTTTTGGGGGCAAACCATTTAATTTTTCTTGGTCCATATTTATCTGCAATATGAGGGATTTGGATTAGGTGGCATCAAGGAGAGGCCCCTTCTTGACTTGGCCTATTATCAAGCTGCTAGAATGTTGCCATATTCTCTGTCAAGCAGACAAAGAATGGTTCTCATTGCTTTCCTTGGGCCACCAGGTTCATGATCAGATTTGACATCCTTGGCCCTGAACCAGTTCTTGCTCAGGTCTAAATTGTCCTCAAGCCAGTATAATTCCTTTTCCTGCCTTAGCAGAGGACATCCCGCCTACCTGACAGGCTGCAGCTGAGACTGGTTGGGGCATCCTCTGTGACTGCTTTGGCTTTCTCTTCTCTTCACAGTACAGCTCAAACATTTGGTTAAGCAGCAACCATCCATCTGCAAGACAGGCTGCTAGGCTTCCTAGCCACCCGCCTTCAAAGTTGTGCCTCTGTGGGTCTTGGATGTGTTCCTTTGGCCAGCCCTGCTTGTGGGCCTCCCACATGCACAGTCATCGGCACCGACTGTATCAATAACAGGAGTGACTGTTACCCCTTCAAATGGTGGATTTCAGAGTTTTAGTTTTCGGAAGAGGTTACTTTTGAATCTTAAAAAAAAAAAAAAAACCCAAACCAAAAGCAAACAAAAAACCCAAACCAAGCAGAACCTGCAATTTGGGTCAAATGTCAGCAGGTGGCAACCGTGCCTTAGTCATGTTGTTTTCTTAATTATAAACCAGGTGCTTTGCTTGAGATTCAGGTGGCACCTAATGCCTACAGCCCCATTGAGCCAAACCCCTAGATTTATGTCCGTGAATTTTTTTTCACTCCTTCTTTTATATTTCAACAGATTTGTGGTCTCTACAGTGTGGGTGCCCCTTTCATCATTGCAGATTGCTACCCATACATACCTTGTCATCCTGGGAAACTCTTTTCTACCTTCCTTCCTCTTTTGCTCCATCTCATATACTGGGAGACTTCATCTTCATGTCCTGACATTGCATGTTACTAGTAGAGTGCACAGACCATCCATTGGTTGTCCCTTACTTGAAGTACAAGGCTGGACCTTATACTTTTCTGTTCATGCATTTCTCTAATCCTATTCTTTACACCATTTCTCCTGCATAATTTTTCTTTGATAGTATGTGATGACATACTTATGCCTACCATGTACCTCTCCATTGTCCTTTCAGTGATCTGCATGTTATTTCAGAGACTGGTATTCCAGCACTGGAGGCCATTGAGAACTACCAGTAGAAAACTGATGTTAGAAAGAGGAGTTTCAGGGAAAAACTTAGTGTCTTTAGAAAGTACTCTGTAATTTCCTCGAGGTGCATTTCAGCTCCCTTTGCACCTCTTACTCAGTTCTTTAATGGTTACCACTCTAGACTTTGAGTTACTCTACTTTATAAAAATATAACTTTTTATTACACCAGTTGAACTTCGTTGTTTCAGACTTTTCAGGTTTAGAGATAACATTTTAAATAAATATCTGAGGTATCATAATCAGTACCTTTCTCACTTATCTGCAACATGACCTTTACCAAATAGTCCTAAATTCCTTATGCTGGAATTGAACTTTGAGATTTATCCTTAGTCTTCACCTCATCTCATGGCCAACTCGGCATGGCGTCAGTTATTGTTGATGCTAGCTGTCTCTTCTGCATCTCAGCCAGATTTCCTTGGTTAAGACTCTTCAGGCTAAGAGAAAGAACAATTTTCTTATGTATTTCTAACACTTAGAATACTTGCTCCATTTTCCTACATGAAATAGTTAGGGAGCTGTTTGTCTTGGCAAGCTTCAAGCCTCCTTTGGCTTTCTTCTTAGAGTTAGAAGTTGGTAACTTTCTAATTTATTTTGTTTTATTTCCTATTCTTGAATCACCTTTTTAAAATAGCTTTTGAATGGGTGTAACTTGGCTTTCATATATCATGAGAAAATAGATTATGATGGAAATTACCTTTCATATCACATTCCCTCCCAGCTTCAAATATTGATCTGTAAACTTATTTTTTTTTAATGAACTTTTCTATTTATCTGTATAGCAAAGGTTCTTAACCTGTTTTTGTGGCAGTCTGGTGAAGCCTGTAGACCCTTCCTCAGAATAATGTTTGTAACCTACATTCCTATTAGAAAGAAATGTCCAATTTCTCTTAAAAGTTAGTGTAAATAAAAATGTCATCTTTTTTGCATCCAAGTTCACCGACCCCTCCCTGAAGTCTTAGAAATTAATATTAGATAACTTAAACTTTTAAGGAAAAAAAGGAAGAAAGTTTTGCCAAGTAAGACTAATGATTAAAGTAGTCATTGTGACCACTAGCTTTGGCCGTGCCTGTCTTCACTTCTCTGGTTTGGAGTATGGTGAAGGGATTATATTCAGAGTAAGAAAAATTTAATTTGAATGTGGATTCTCCTGTACTTTTTTTTTTTTAACATTGAACAAGTCGTCTATTTCTGTAGGCTTCAATTTCCCCATCTGAAAATTAAAAGACAAGACGATATCTCTGAAGATGTTTGACTCTATGATTCTGACCTCTATGCAAAGAGAGATTATTTTCCAAATGGAATGATTTTAGTTGTATTCAACAAAACACTAGTAATCAAGTGGACCAGTTTACATATTTTTAAAAATTTCCTTTTTTCAGTGAACAACAGTCTTCTTTTTCTTGTTACCACTACTCCACCTTCCCAATTGAGAAAACAAGCCCCTATTACAGACATATAAAGCAAAATAAATTCCTGCATTGGTATCTAAAGTATATTTGTTTCCTGCTGCTCTCTGAATCCAGGAGTGGGGCAGCATGGAAAGCATATTTCATCATTAGTCCTCTAGAATCCTCTGGGATTGTGGTTCCTCATTCTATTGATAAGAGTTAAGTCTTTCAAAGGCTTTTTCTTCACATTGTTGTTGTAATTGTATAAACTTCTCCTGGTTCTGCTAACCTCTCTCTGCGTCAGTTCATATAAGTTTCTCAGAAACCATCCCCTTCATTATTACTTGCAGCACAACTGTATTTTGTTCCTTTTATATACTAAAACTTGTTCAGTGAGTCTTCAATTAGTGAATACTCTTAAACTTTAAATTCTTTGCTACTTAAAAAAAAGAGCTACTATAAATGTGTTTTTCTATATCCTTAATGTTTGTTTTGCTTAGGACTAAGCCCTCCTGTAATATTCCTTCCCTTTTATTGTCCTCTCCCCTTTCTCCCTACTATTTCCCTGATGAGTAAAATGTATTTCATACCCAGAATGTATTTCTGTAACCGAATGTGTGCCTATTTTTCTTTGCTTTGACACGTTTAGATAGGAGTGAGGTTCAAGTATCGCCTGTCCCTGCCCACCACTTCCTTCCTGTTTGTATAGTCTTCTACTTGCATAGCTCAGTTACTTGAGATAACTTCTTATCCTTCTTTTTCCTAGTGTATTCTACTTCCTCTCTCTTTTCTTTCATCTTTTAAGATCTTCAGACCTAAAAGAACTACTCCTAGACCCCCTGTCTAATCAGACTCCATGATAATGATAGGGTGATACATGTATCATCTTACCACATTAAAATGTAAAAACTTCATCTTTTTTTAGTCCCTTGTGATCATTTACTTACCTTTTAAGATTTCTCTTGACTCTAGTGTTTGTATTTCAAATGTTCTATTCAACTCTATAAGTCCTCTATTTCATGAAAGATCAATTTTTTTCTTCTCTATGGTTATTATCAGTTTTACTGGTTAAGTTATCTTTGAGCTAAGTATATAACCTTTGCCTTCTGATAGAGTGTATTCCGTGCTTTCTGTTTCTTTATGGTATTGGCTGCTAAATCATGTTTGATCCTCCTCAGTACTTGAATTCTTTCTGGTTACTTGCAGTATTTTTTTTTAAACCAGGAAGCTCTGAATTTTGATTATAATGTTCCTGGGAATTTTCATATTGGGGTTTCTTTGAGGAGATCACTGATAAATACTATTTTCACTTCAGTCTCTGACCTAAGAGACCTGGGAAATTTTATTTTCTGATTTATTGAAAATTGATGTCTAGGTCCTTTTTTTGTGACAGTAGTCCATTGATTCTTTTTAAAAATTTTATTTATTTTTAATTTTTTTTTTCAGAGGGGAAAGTAGGGCAATTGGAGTTAAGTGACTTGCCTAAAGTCAAATGGCTAGTTTTGTGTTAAGTGTCTGAGGCCAGATTTGAACTCAGGTCTTCCTGACTCCAGAGCCAGTGCTCTATTCACTGTGCCACTTAGCCGCCCCAAAGTAGTCCATTGATTCTTAAATTGTCTTTTCAATTTCTTTTCCAGGTCAGTGCTTGCTAATGAGATACCTTATGTTTTCTTTTTTTTTCTTTGATATTTTTTGTTGTTTCTTTTTTGGTTCATCTTAATTTTCAGTGAATTTGTTGCTTTGGTAAGATTTAGTTCCTCTTGTACCTTGCTGTTAATCCCTTTCCAATTCTTTCTTCTATAGCTTGCATTTCTTTTTCATTTTTTTACTGTAGTGGTGTCATTTAATTTACAAAAAATATTTAAAACTCTTTAAAAATTCTTGCTGAATTTATTCTTCCCAGAAATTCTAATTGATCTTGTTGCTAAGCTATGTTTTTTTTTTCTTTCAGGTTTTGCTTTTAGATATTTTGCAGTAATTTTCTTCTTCTGGGTCTGTGTTTTGAGCATCTGTCACTGTGATAGTTTCTTTATGTTTGAATTCTTTTTTCGTTTGTTCATTTTTCCAGCCTACTTCCTGATATGTGATTTTGTTAGGGCCGGTCTCTTAATACTTTAAGAGGGAATGTCTGGGATGGTCTTGTTGCTGCTTTCTTGAGGATATTGAGTTTTATGTTACTCTAGGATCTCAGGGAGAGTTCAGGCTTGTGACCTGCCAACCTTCAGTGCTCCACAAGTGGTCTGATCCGATGAAAAGGCTGATTTCTCTTCTCCTGGTCTGAGTTCTGCAAGCTCTTCACCTGGGCAGGGTCTGGGTAACACACCTGTGCATTTGTTCCCATTAGAGTTCCAATAGACTGCTCCTGGACTCAGCCACTGTCAGTCAACTGGAAAATTTTTGGTTCAGAGGGACAGAACTACAGGTTCCCTTTGGTCCAGCATTCGTGTCCTCAAAATTTGGGAGCATCCTTCAGACCAGGACAGAGTTGGAAATAAGACCCTGTTTTGCTCCTGGGACCCACAACCACTTCTCACCCTAGAATTCCAACCGTAGACTCTGTCTTTCTTCCCTGCATCTATGACCCAGAATTGGGTAATGGGCCACAGAATAACCAGTTAACAATTATTCTTGTGCCTTGCATAAGTTTAGGCCCCCATTTTCTGGGCTTGGGACCTTTTCTTTCTTGCCTTGGTGCATAGCCTCTCCCTTGGCTAGATAGGACCATTCATGCTTCTCCTCCATTTCCCAGTGTTCCCTGACCTCTCTGCTTTTTTCCCAATGCCAACCTAGACTTTAGAAATACTTATCAGGACTTTTTTCTGGTATGTTTTCTAGGTCTGTTTGGAGGAGATGTGGGATAGAATCTGGCTAAACTTCTTGTGCTATCTTGGCTCCTACTCAAGCATGCCAGTTTTCATAAACTTGTTTCCTCATATAGTTTATATAAATTAAAATAACTAAGAAAGTGATTTTAAGATTACAATGTGCTTCCAGGCTGTACTTATATAGGTATATACTGACTTATGGAATCAAGTAAGGAGAAAATATTATTATGACTGATATTCATAATGGGCTTTGGGATCTTGGTGGAAAGAGCCCTGGCTTTGGAACCAGAAATCCTGACTGACTCTTACTACCTTTTTGTAAGTCATTCTACTACCCTTCCTGCCCGCCTCCCCCCACCCCAGTTTCCTTACCTTGGACTAGATGGACTTTGAAATATTTTTTATCATTCAAACTCCTGTATTAACCTATGTTATAAGTGTAGACTACATACTAGAGTAGGAGCAGTTGGCTAGTGAAATAAGTTCTGAGACTTCTGTATCTATGTTGCCTAAACATCTGCTTTTTTTCTTTTTTTTTTAAAGTATGAACAGGCTAAATACTTTGCCCCGAGGATTTGGCTCTTTACCAGCCCTGGAGGTCCTTGACTTGACTTATAACAACTTGAATGAAAATTCTCTTCCTGGAAACTTCTTCTACCTTAGTAAGAAACTTTAAATTCTGTAAATCTTTTTTAAAAGGCACTTTGCGTTCTAAAAGTGAAATTTATTTGATAGAGCCCAAACTCCAAGAGAAATTATTGGATATATATTTTTTTCTTCCCAGGGTCCTTTTGAATATTCCTTCATAGCTCAGCAGTATGTATATTTGATCTATGGTTACCTGACACTGTTGGGCCAAAGTGGACTTGCTTGGTAATGGCATATTAACTTTCTGTTAGGGAATATTTTCCTGAGTATGATCAAATCACGTATTTAGCTAAAAAGGATAAAGAATTTGACTTTCATCTTAGGGAGTATATAACAAAGGACTCTCACTGTCCTCTTGCTATTAACTCCTTTATGGGATCTGCCACTAAAGAACATGTTAAACTATTATGAATATAAATTTTTCTAATGAACTCTTTAAGACATTAAACATTTCTCAGCCAGGATTATTATTTTAATCATTTGGGAAAGAATCTTTTGAGTCTGGCAATTTTGTATGAAAGCATGTTTGACAACCTGATGGCATCCAGGGTCCTTTCATAGGGTCACATGGCTAACATTTCTTCTGTGGAGGCAGAGTACAATGGCCACAGTTCACCAAACCTGAGAAAATGCAGCTTAGTCTTAATTAAAAACTGAATTTAGTGACTGACCTTGATCTGTTGCTATTGAGAATGGAGCCTTCACATTAATGTCATATTATGTTTAGCTACAGTTGGCATATACAGCTTAAATACATTAATCTTCACAGCACATAAGAGATAGCATGGTGAGAAAGATACTTGCTCAGAGTCAGGAAAACCTACATTCAGGGCCTACCTCTGACATGTCCTGGCTCAGACCAGTCACCTCACCTCTCAGTGCCCTAGGCCATTCTGAGATTTGAAGTTTTGGAGGAGTTAATCAGCATTGGTGGAAGGATTTTCCATGCCAGACAATCCTCACATTTGAATCCAAATCCTCAGCCATTCCTACCCCCACAGAAACAGAAGACTGCCATATTAAAAACCCGATAGATTGAACACAAAGTAGTCTTTGACTTTTTTGATGATTCCTGCTACATTTAAGGATTTTGTATTTCCTTAAGGTTAGCATTATAACTAAAAATGTTCATTGTACAGTATTGTTAAAAAAATAACTTCTGGTTATTTAGATAGATTCTGAATAAATAGTAGTTTCCTGTATTTCATCCTTCCTATTATTTTATTATCTCTCTGTCCTCTTCCCCCCTCCTTCTTAATAATAGTGTGTTATAATAATAATAGTAATTAGTCTGCCTGGAAATGAGGCCACAAAATTATAACCTTCGTCATTAGTGAACTGTTCTCATGGCTCTATTTACAGTTGTTTCCTGCAGGATTCTCTGTGCTCTAGATATCAGTAGGAAAGGCACAGAAGCTTTCTTTGTGTAACTTGGATGCAAATGGACCGATAAATGGGCATGAAAGCAATAGAGAGTAATATCTATCTTTTCTGAAAGCCTTCATGCTGAAACAAGGTGCCCCAGACTACTCATGCTGAGTGCGGTAGAAACTGTTAATTGTGTCCGTCCGTTCCGATATAGACATTTTCCTGCCCACAGCAGCAGTACAGTAAGCCAGTAAATCTGAGTTTGACCTGCTTCTTATGACTGCAAGCTCTAGCTGTGTCAAAGGCTTTTTACCAAAGTCAGGGTTATTAATCAAACCTGACTCTCTCTTATTGATCAGACCTCAAATGGTTGGGTTCTGTGCCACCCTGTTTATATATTGCTGTTTAATTTGCAGCCACCCTGCGCGCACTTTATCTAAGTGACAACGATTTTGAAATCCTGCCGCCAGATATTGGGAAGCTCACAAAGTTGCAGATAGTAAGTAATTTATCTAAATTCTTAGAAAATCAATTCACTTTTGCAGCCCTTGTAGGAGTAGAATCAAGTCAATTTGAGAAGTCGTGGGTTTGTTTTGCCAGGAATAAACCACTACACCTGATACTGTTTCTTGTTTATCCGCAAGACACTTGTAAATAAATTGAAAGGATTGAGCAGCGGGGAGGAGAGAGAGGGCAAGGAGGAGGACGAGAGTTTCTGTGGCGTGCTCTTTGTGGGAAAATTGTTCAGACAACTTTTTATTTTCTCGTAGCTCAGCCTTAGGGATAATGACCTGATCTCACTGCCGAAAGAAATTGGGGAACTTACACAGCTGAAGGAGCTACACATCCAGGGGAACCGACTGACTGTCCTTCCCCCTGAGCTCGGTAAGACTGGACAGGAATGGATTGGATGGTGCATCTAAGTAGTCCCATGCATGGCCTCTGGAACCAGCCCCTGGTCCTCTCTCAGGCTTGGGAGATACCCCAGCCACAATTCACAGATTTGATGGAGACTTCTAGTTCTGTGTTAGTCAAGTACAAGTCAAGCCCCGTGCAGGGGAAGGGAACCTTCAGCCATGAGGCTGCATGTGGCCTCCTAAACCCTCAAGTGCAGTTTTCATGTGTGTCATCTAGAGCTGTTCCCGTCCCATGGTGTGCTGTGTGAAGCAGCTGCTCATGGTAGGGGTCGCTTAGTCTGGTTTCTTCCTTCTCCCTCTTGCCTTCCCCAGCTCTCTCTGCAAAGTAATTAATAGCTGCTTGAGGATCCAGCCCTTGAGGGCTTTAAATGGTGTAGTGGAAAGAGAGAGCCCTGGACTGAAAGCCAGAACTTGGGTTCTGGAGTCCCAGCCCTGCCCTATGCCATGATGGGAAATGTGCTAGTTTGGAGTTTTCAGGGTCTGAGTTTGCATTCCACTTCTGCTGCTGTTACCTGTGTGACCTCTCCTCTCTCTGCCTCATTTTCCTCATCTGTAAAAGGAAGGCATTGGTCTTGGGGACTTCTTGGGTCCTTTCAAGTCCTAAATTTATAATTTGGTCTTAGGAGCTTAGTAGCCATTAGTCCTTACTCTCTGAACCTTCATTTCATCCACTGCAACATGAGGTTTGTGGTAATAATTTTTGTTCTATGGACTCTTGTGAGGATCAAATAAAGTAATGGATATAAGACATGTGAACAACAGAAAGTGTTGGGTATGTGTGTGATGAGGATTGTTGCCATCTCGTGTTCTGTCATCTGTCGAGCAAGTAAACCCTAATTGGAGGAGAATTTTTTCAATCAATTCAATAGGTCTTTACTAAATATAAGACATTGCACTAAGCAAATAAAAAAGCATTTAAGTGCTTTCTGTATTTTAAGCATAGGACCTGTAAATGGAAAATTGATATAGTCTCTGCACTCACAAAGCTTGTTTTCTAATTGAGAAAAACAGTATATCCAGCAGGGGCAGATGGAAGGACCAGGTGGTCTTTAGGGTACATTGGCAGGGTAGATAGCTAACAAGGCACAGGATTCTTTAGTATTTAGTGGTACAGTGTATACAGGGCCCAGGAGTCCATGGGGTGCATCAGCAGAGCAGATGGTAAGGCCCAGTGGACCTCACATTTTTTAAAAAGTGTAAGATTTTTTTTAAGTGTAAGAGACAAACTCTACGCTCATTGAGCTTGCAGTTGAGTTAGGGAGATGAGACATAAAAGGGAAAAAGAGTAGAAAAACGGCTAATTAAATTAAACTCATTATTGTTTGCTCCAACTGCAGAACACTGTCACTCAGCAAGCATTATTAAGCATCTCCTTTGTGCCAGGCATAAACTGAGAAAGTGTATGACAGATTGCCTAATGAGTTATCAAAAGACAATAATAATTATTAGCATTGAGACCAAGGAAGTATTACTTTAGGTAGGGTGGCCTGAGACTTGAAGAACAGGTATGGGTTGACTTAGGTGGTAGAGAAAAGGGAAAGGGTATTTGAGGTGGATAGAATATAGTCAACAAAAGCATGATATTGGGGAAGCATAAGGTATATTTGAATAAAACACTTTGGAACAAAGAATTTGGGAAAGTAATAGTAAACTGAGCTTGCCCATTATGAAAGGCATTGAATAACAAGCTCAGGAGTCTTTACCTTGTGGACCATAGGGGGATCCCTTATAGCTTTCTGAGCAGGAGGGAGATTAAAATGAATAAAACAGTGATTTTAGCCTGTGAAGGTTAATTTTAATGCCGTAAGTTGTACTTTTGCCTTGCCTAAAGGAGGAGAAAAGGGGTAGGATACTTAAATTGTACTTTTATATTTGGGAAATACACTTAGGTTTTTAACATAGAAGTGCCCTGCTCATCAAAGAGTGGTAGGAGCTCTCTTCAGCCCCCATTCTAGGCCTCTTGTATATGACAACCCCCTGTACGCTCTCTGATCCAGCCATACTGACCTTCTTGCTGTTCTGATCACATGGCACTCCTGTCTGTGTGCCTTTGCATTAGCTCTCCCAAAAATGGAGTACATTTCTTCTTCACCTCTCCCTTTCAGAATCCCCAGTTTTCTTTAAACCTCAGCTCTAGGACTGCTTCTCACCAAATTACCTTGTGTATATTATGTATGGACTTACATATGTACATGTGGTCTTCTCCAATAACATGTAAACTCCTTGAGGACAGGAACTATTTCCCCTTTTGTATCCCCAGTTCCTATGATAGTACCTTGCTATAGTAGTTGTTCCTCATGTGCAACATATAAGTTAATGCTTGTCAATTGATCAATAATTCTGAATTGCTTTCCAGAATGGTTAGATCAATACACAGTTCCACTAATAGTGTGTTCATGTGCCTACCTTTCCACAGCCTCTCCAGCATTAATTATTCCCATCCTCATCAGATATCTTTGCCCATTTATAAGGTAAAGCCTCAAATTTGTTATGGTTTGAACTTCTCTTATGAGGAATGGTTGGAGCAGTCTTTGCTATGAATGTCAAAAACTTGCAGGGCTTTTTTTGAAATCCATTTGTTCATATCCATATTTCTTGATTGGAAAATGACTTTCCATTATATGTTTGTGCTAGTTCTCTGTATTTCTTGGGTGAACTCTTATCAGAGATATTTAATGCAAAGATTTTTCCTTAGCCTGTTTCTGTTGGTTTAGATTATATAAAAGCTTTTCAGTTTGATATAATTGAAATTTTCTATTTTATTTTTTATGATTGCATATGCCCCTTGTTTGGTTAAGGATTTTCTCCCTAATAACCATGAAAAGTACCTTATCAGGTTCTCCTCCATTTTTTAAATGGTGTGATATTTAATATTACATTTGTATATCCATTTTGAGCTTATTATAGTGTATGGTGCAATCTACCAAGCTATTTTCCAGTTTTCCTAGAAGTTCTAGTCAAATAAGAAGTCTTCCCAAAGCATTTTATGTTATCAGGCTCCAAAACGGGTGTAATCACAGAATCTGAGCATTGGAAGGGACCTAAATGATTATCTAGTCCAACCTATGCATGAAAGGAGTAGCAGTTATAATATAGCCAATAGATAGTCATCCATACTCCTGCTGAAAACCTTAATAACTACTCTCCCTGTGGGATTATTTTTTAGAGAAGTTGGTAATGGGCAACCCAGTTGTTTCAGACTTTTTAATATATACTACAGGTGCCCAGAAACAACCTTTCCTGACTCTGACTCCCTAAGGTTAATTCCAGAGGATGGCAAAGATATATTCAGAAATGATAGGGAGATCAAGATTCCTCTAGGGAATTGTTCTGTTATCCCTTGAGGATGCCTAATTATCTTTGGCATCATCATTTAAAAAAGCAAAAATCATTTCAGTCAAAGTGTATTCCATACTTAACTTTAGAAAAACCTAGGCATTTTCTTTGCCTTGGTGAAATCCAGATTTTTAAAGTTAGGATGTGATTAAACCACTCTGCAACTCCTTTAAAAAAATTGTCAAGCTAGCACCATTTAATTGTATGTTCATTAGGTATTGGTAAACTTTTTTGAATTTTTTGTTTCTAACAAAGAATTTTATTGTATATCCTGTTACAACTCTGTGTGGTGCTCAAAACTCCAGAAATATCATATACAGAAACCCTTTTTTGACTCTTGTGCTGGGGCCTATGTCAAGAACACTGTGTCTCAAGTCCCTACCTCCCTCATAAGGCACTTGGTGTTAAAAGCTTCGCCAGTAGTTTCCTGCTCCTCGATAGAGCAAAGAAGGGAGATCCTGATGGAGGATTCAACTTTAACCATCCTGAGGGAAGCAGAGCAAGGGATGGGGGGTTGGGGGCAGCCCATCTTTTCCACCTCCATCAACTACCCCACAACTAAAGGATGGAATGAAAAAATACTTAAGTTCTGGTGGTTGCTCTATCACTCTTTATGAGACCTAGAACAAACCATTTTACCTGTAGGCTTCAGTTCTTTCATCTGTACAATGGAGGGCTTGCCCTAGAATAGCAGAAGAGGCCTAAAAATGTTAGTGTTAAAAGTTCTAGCCTTAAAAAGATTAATCCCTTAGTGACCTAGAAAATTCTACTTTCTTAAAGGACTTCTTCTCCAAAATGTTACTGCATTATTGCAAGTTCTCCCATTATATTTTAGATTTCATAACTACCAGAATTGCTGAGTCTAGAAATTCTTATAATGATTTCCTCCTTTTTATTCATGTTTACGTTGAACAGAGATGTCATTTGACCAATAAAATTATAGCCTTTAATTCTCTGAGGAGGTGGAGTCAAGTTGGGGGAACAGTCTCAAATGATTTTCAAAAGGTCAATTTGGGACCATGTTGCATATGATCTTGACCTAAGTTGTCAACTCTATGAACTGGAATCCCATTTTCTTAGTGTCTCTTACAAAGCCAAAATAATGCCTCACAAATAGAAAGTGCTTAGCAAATTGTTCTTTGACTTTTCTATAGTAGAAATTATCCAATATAGAAGATTAAAGGGGTTTTCCCCCTGCTTGGATCCTGTTTTCTTAGTTATAAGGGACCTTATACTCTACTTCTTATCTTAATGAAAATTTGTATTTGATCCTAATTATAAGTATAATTGTATGGAATGCTGTTTTTAGGAGTCCTTTTGAGTTAGCATTTTCATGGTAGAATGTTCCAATTGGAAAGCAACCTTCAGGACCAGCACATCTTACATTTGAGAAAACTGAAGGGAGCCAGCCCTTAGCCAGTTTGATTTTTTGGTGACGGTGACACTAAGGAATGACATGGCAAGCCCAGAGTCACTGAGCTGTTCAGTGGCAGGGCAGGGGTTGGAGCTGAGGTTTCCCATCTATTTCCAGTGCTCTTTCCACTATAGAACATGGCCTGTTCCTTTGTGGGAGCTCTTTATTTTACATTTACAAGTCTATCCAAATGTTTTCTGTTCTTGTTACTCTTTTGTCTCTTTTTTTGGTGCAGAGCAGATGCTTGTGGGTTTTTTATTCTTCTAGAATACTCGTTTCTTAAAGTCCGATTTTAAAATGTTCCACCACCATATTTTTCACTGCATTCCCATTCCATGGATGATGAATTTTTTTTTTTTTTTGCATGTAAGTTTTTAGGTTGTGCCATTGGTTACTTTTTTTGATTTTTGTGTTTTTTGTTTTTTTTTTTCCATGCCTGCTTTGTGAGACTCTAGGTTTGTCTCAAATGACTGGATGATTAATAGCAGAGCTAATGTTTAAGACTGGTTTTCCATCCTATTTGGAACCATTGAGCTCTTTTTCTTTGAGTGGAGACTTAGAGGTCTGGTGAGTGTCCCCATTTACCTTTGTGACAGCATGCCTTTCAGTAGTGGTTCCTTTTTCTTACAATGCTGATGAATAATCCTTGTTCTGAACCCATCTTTTTAATTTTTTAATATGACTGATATCTACTTTATCCCTTTGTCACTTGACTAGTATTAGTCATCTGCTTAATAATCCAAAATATAGTATATCCATCTATTTTCTGTGACCTCCTTATTTTGTTACACATTAATGCCATCAAGAATTTAGAGTAGGAAGCAACATCCTGTTTTGTAGTCAAACTAACATGCTTTCTGAGACGTGTGAACTGTTTAGCTGTTGTCTTGAGAAAAGAGGTAGTGGCAGTTATTAAATGACTTCAAGAATAATTGGACTCCTCTGACATAATGAAACAGTTAAGAAAAATCATCATCCTAGGTCCCCTGTCCTAGGTCCTTACATGACCTAACTTGAAATGCTTCTCCTGTCAGACTTTGTGGCAGAGTAGAGGTGACCCTTTGGTTGTTAAAGGCAATGCCAGTTGAGGGCAAGTTTCTCTAGGCCCCACCAAGCTGCAGAGACTTTTACTGTGGCCTCCTGTAGCTAAGAGAGGCATAAGCACAAGACTGTCTCGGGGTAGAATTTGTTTAGTTCTGGCAACTCATGAAATGGATAAAGGCAAAACATATTATGATTTCAGTTTAATTCAGCAAATATTTTGTTGATGTCTACTGTATGCCCAAGGGCACTGTACTGGATGCTGTGGAAAATAAAAGGATATTCAAGACATGGTCCTGGCTTTCAGGTTATTACCTTGTACTTGTAAGGGAGGAAGAATGATGAGACACAATCAGTCACAGGTATAATACATAGCAGACTGTGACAGGGAAGAGGAGCCCAACCTTCCTGGGACAACTTGCCTTTTATCTCCTGCCTCATATGTCCCCTGAGGAAGGGCGGCAAGGGGCCTCCCAGGCTGCCTTGACCTCCTGCTGTGCCTGCCTGAGAAGCTGGACATTTCCCTGACCTCCTGTCTTTTGTCTCTTGCTGTGCCTCTTCTCTGAGGGAAGAGGAAGAGGCAAGTCAGTGAGGAGATGGCTCTCCCTCTCCTGCTGCATGGTCTCCTGCCTGATCTCTAGCCTTTGGGGTTAAGGGGACAAAGAAACCATATGACTGTGTGCCTCCTTCCATCTTGGCCTGTGCTTGTCTCCAGCCTTCTAGAAAGAGGAGGGGTGCCTTCCACTCAGTGATGCACATTCTCATACCTGGACATACCCGACACATCCCATGGGTTCAACTCCATTGCCTACCATCCCCTCTAACCCTCCCACCCCAAAGTTCCAACCAAACACCACCCACCTTTGCCACTGTGCCCTCTGGGGGGCCTCTTTCAGACCAGAAGGAGGAAGGAAAGGGAATCAGTGTTTGTGTATATTCCAGGCTCTATGCTAAATGCTTTATAAATATTATCTCACTTTATCCTATCAATGACCCTAAGAGGTAGGTGCCATTATTGTCACCATTTTCAAGTTGAGGAAATTTAGGCAGATAGTGGTTAAGTGACTTGTCCAGGATCATGCAGCTACTAAGTGTCTGAGGATAGGTTTGAACTCGGGTCTTCCTGACTCCAGGCCCAGCCTAAACTTCCCTTCATCTTAATTTTTTTTTTCTTTTCCCACTCCTTCCATCTTCTAGCTGTTACGAAACGTGACTTCCTTCTGATGTATACAGCCTTCCTGGCTGCCCTTTCTAGTACTGCCTTCACATTAACTTGTAACCCTTGGCTCACTGGTCAAGCTGGGGGAATTAGAATCCTCCTTGCTCCCCATTGCCACTTCCAGGGTCTCCCCTGCCACCATTATTTGAGGTTCATACCATTCATTTCCACCACCTAGTCAAAATCTGGGTAGCTGTTGTCTGCAGACCTTCAGGTCACTTCTCTTCCTTCCTCAGTGAGTTCAGTACCTAGTTCATAATTTTTCTCTCCTCCCTAATTCCTGCCCTCATACTTGGGAACTTAATTAAACATTCATGTTGACTTTCTCTCAAACATCCTAACCACTCATTTCTTCAGCCTATTAGCTTTACCTATTCCACCCCACCTTAGCCACACATAAAATTGGTCTTACTCTTGACCTTCCTGTCATTCACCATTATGCCACCTCTGTGTTCAAGAATTGTGAAATCCCCTTATCTGACCATAATCTACTGGCTTTCCACCTCTCTCTTTGCCTTTCCTTTTGTCTACACCATGACTTCCAAACCCTTGCCCTTTCATCTGTCTCCGAGGCTTTCTCTCCTGCTCTAGCCACTCTTTGCTCATTTCCACATCTTGACTCATTGGTGAATGAATTCAGCTAGACACTGACCTCTTGACTCCTTGGAACCCTTATCATATTACCCTGCTGAAAGAAGGTGCAGAAAATTATAAAACTCTTCAGTCTGGGTCCACTGTATATTTATGTTACACAACTTCAACTGGGCCCTCACTGCTGCTTGGCAATCCAACTCTACCTTCTTTATCCATTTACTCTTTATGGTGGCCCTCCCAGAACTTCTCTTCCCTCTTCAAATCTCCCATGGTGCCCCTTCCCCGCCCCGCCCCTCCCCAGCCAAGAACCTTCCCTGACATTTGAGGCCATTCACCATAAACTCCCTCTTCTCCCTTCTTCTGGATATCCCTCATATGCTTTCTGCTGCTCTTTTCTTCACACCCTGTCTGGTAGGTAGAATTAAGAGAAAACTCAAGTGGAGAGTAATTTAGTTTCAGAACTGCACACACTACTTTGTATATAATTAGCAAAGTAAAATTTGTCAAATAATTACTATCTTCTTAGTAAGTGGTGTTTATTTAGTTGCTCAGATGAAAAGAATACTATGTACTTTCAGTTCACATTTTAAAAAAAGTTTTGATTCTCTTTATTTTTTTCATTACAATCAGTAACAAGGAAGGAAAAACAGTTGAAGAAAACCAATGGGCACCTTGACTCTGGCAAGATATATTGTGTTTTAGGGTGCATAGACTTGCAGCCTGATGAAAAGAGAAAAGTATATTTCCTTAGTTTGGCGGGGGGACTAAAATTGACCCCAGAAAATATAAATTGGTGGTGTCATTTCATTTTATTATTCTTCTCATCTAAATTTCTGTATTCATTGTGTGTGTCTTTGTATATATGTACTTGTGTATTGCTTCTTTGGTTCTGCTCAGTTTAGTGTACATCAGTTTATGTAAACTTTCCTAAGTTTCTTTGAATTCCTTCTACGTGATTTCTTATGGTGCAATACTATTCCCTTATATTCACATGCCATAACTTGTAAAAAAAAAATTCTATGAATATTTTGGGGTGTGTACACACACACACACACATACACATCTCCTTTCATTCTAAATTTTTCCTTCTTGGTGTGTATCTGTAGCAATGCGATCTCCAAGACTTTCTTTACGTAAATCCAAATTGTTTTCTAGAGTGATAGGATCAATTCACAATTCCACCAATAGTATATTAGTGTCTCTGAATTCCCACAGCCTCTCCAGCATTGACTCTTTCTATCTTTTGTAATTTTTGCCCATTTTCTGGGTGCCTCCTATTTATTTATTGTTTTGATCAGCAAAGAGAACTCATGTTTTGCAGATATCCTCCACCAATACATTTTAGTAAACTCATCTGTGGCTCACAGTATTGGAGAGTTATATGGGGCTCTGAGTTATTAAACAGCTTGTCCATGACATCTAACTGGTTTGTGTTAGAGCTACAACTTGTGCCTCGGTCTCCCTGCTTCCAAGGCTGGCCTTCCAGCCCTTTCTCCATGCTGCCTCTTAATACAGATTTCTGTCATGCTTGGAAATGTTCCCAAAGCCATTTCTTCCCAGCAGCTACATAACATATAGGTGACAGAAGGTGATGATTCAGTATACAGCTTTCATTTGTTTTTCCTGTGGAAATCTGGGGAAAATTCTAACACTGTTAGGACTTTATAAAATTTAAAATTTTAACTTAACTTTTCTTAAAGAGTTGTGGCGTTTTTTTGCTTTTTATTTTTCTTTAATAGTTCTTGTGAGAACATAATAGACCGTGCTCTTTGATTCCCTATGGTGGCAGTTGATAATCAAGACCTGTTCCTGCCAGGCATGTACATGATATTTTGAGCAGGCTCCACTCCAGATGTTCTATGTCTGTGGATCTTTGCACGCACAACTGGCTCTAAATGTGGGTTTTAAAAATTGCTAAGTGAATGATTTCCCCACCTGGTGAATTACCGCCTTAAAAGGGATGGGGAGCTACAATACATAAACCTTTTCTCTTTCTTGTTATAAATTTCAAGAAGCCCAGTGTCAGGTTCAGCGTGATTGAGCAGGGGCATCAATCTAGATTAGCACCAGCTGGTAAAGCTTGTCACGTTTTGCAGTGATCCAACGTTCCCTTTGTTTAACAAAGAGCCAAAGACAGTCTTGTCCAGAGAGGAAAGTTGGTGGTATTGATTGGTAACTCCTATTAGAATTTTCCATTGGAGAGATTCTTCTCACTGTAAATGTATTTCAGCAACTTCCTTCAGAGACACTTAAACTGTTTCCCCAATATCATATCAGTCATACACAAGAAGTCAAGTTTTGCCATATTGGGTCAAATCCATGCCAATTGAGTACTCTCTCATGAAAGCAGTTACTTCATGAGAAGGCCTGGCTCTCTTCCCTGTGCTCCCTTCCCTCAGAAGATCAGGGCTGTGCCTCAGTTTAACCTAGTTGCCTTTGTGAACTCACTCTTGGTCTCTGATTTGCTTTTTGTGATGCCAGAGGTAGGGCAGCTCCCATCAGCAGCAGCCTCCTAAGAGGTTGTCTTAGGGCCCTGGGAGCTTAAGTTACTTACCCAGGATTGTAGAGCCCCAGTACATGTCAGAGGGCAGGCTTGTGCTGAGATCTTCCTGGCTTGATCTGCCATATACCTCTGCCTCTCATTTATTGGTCTGTCCTTACATTATGGAAATCCTTCATGGCCCTATTTATATTTTCATCCTCTCAATACCTCTTTTGGTGAATTGCATAAATTTACTCTTTATTGTGTTAATTCCTTTTACTTATCCTAGAATTATTTCTTCTAGGCTTCAAGAGCAGTCCCCTCCTGCCATTCTTATGTTTCATGCTTTAATGAATAGGTCCCTTTCCCTGTGTCCATGTCCTTATATTACATGGTCTTCTAGTCCTAACTCCTATCTCCTCTTAACTCTGTCATTCCAGACTGTGGTGACTATCCTAGTGTCTTCACTGGACATCCCCTTGGTTCTTAATTATCATGGTTGCCTATGTTTGACCCTTTATGAGCACTACCTTCTGGGTAATCACCATGTTTGGGTGGATCTTTTGGCCCTAGCTCCCTGTTGGACCAGTGTCTTTGGAGCCTGGTCCACATGTCCCTTTCCTGGTTAGTTATTGAATGTTGTGAGCCTTTCATTCCCACTCATTTGTTCAGTAAGTTTTTATTGAGTGTCTGCTTCTGTTCTCAGTATCATTTGATATTCCACAAGAGTTTAAAAATAGTGCATGCCGTGACACTTACAGTCCAGTTAGGAAGAGAACATGAAATGACTAGAGGGCAGTAAGAATAGTGATGCTAACATACATGTTTAGAGCAGTATAAAGTAGTTAAAGCTATTACTTAACAATCTGTGAGGTTGGTGGTAGGGGTATTAGTATTCTCATTTTACAGATGAGGAGACTGAGGCTCAGAGGCTCCCTCACTTTGTATCTCTTGCTGGGCCCAGCAATCATTCAGTACATTTAGTCTGTGCTTACCATGTACAGAACTGTGATGGGTGCTAAGAGAGATGCATAGCCTGGATAAGAGAGGGGTCTTATTGTTAAGCCAGGAGAGTTTGAGACTCAAACCTCGATCTCTTTATTCTGGGTCATGCTCCTTCTCCTGGAGATAGGGTTACCTTTAGGTATTTATTTGGTTACAAGAAAACCAGTCACTTGGCTACTGGCCTTGAGTGCTAATTAGGGATAGAATCAGGCAGGAAGGTTGGATCCACACTGAGGGCTCTGGATGCTAGGATGAGAAGGTGGGCGATGCAAAGCAGTTGTGCATTCTTGAATAGAGGCATGACATGAAATGAGATGGTCACCTTACTGAGGAAATGCACGTTCTCTGGAGCCCTGATGGAGCATATGATTCACTCAGTCTTTCAGGAATATTACTGTTTGCTTGCCTTGTGAGCAGAATCCTTCTCTTAGAAAGCTCTGGGGGAGGTAAAATGTTCAGATGAGACTTAGTCCCTGACCATGCACATAATAACATTTGTTGATTGATTCATTGATGTTTTAGAAAAATCAATCTCATGTCACTCAGTTGGGTAAATTGATGTGTGGAAAGATAGGAGATAGGGAGACCAGTTGGGAAACTCTTCTCCAGGATAAGGGGTGTGGGTCCAGATTAGCTAGTAGCAGAGGGAATAATGTGGAATGTTTTTCACCATGTGCTGGACCTGAAATCTGAAGGACCTGAGTTTGAATCCTGGGTCAGTCACTAGCTTTGGTGCCCCTGGGCAAGTCATTAAACCTTTGTCTGCCTTAGTTTCTTCTTCTGTACAGTGAGGGTAATAATAGTGCCTCCCAGGGTTGTCTTGAGGACCAAATAAGATAAAATATGGAAAGTACTTTGTAAAACTTAAAGCACTATGCAGATGCTAAGCAGTTATGATTTTTTCTGTCCCGTCACCCCATAAGGGATTTTCTTTATCACCCTTGGTTTGGGATTCACTATCACAGTGTCATCTGCCGACTTCGAGATTTCACTCAGAAAACCTGCCCTTCTGGGTGAATAAAAAATATTAATTAATCATGTAGTTTGTGCCAGACCCCATGCTGACCACTGGGTTTACAAATACAAACATAAGACAGTCCCTGCCCTCAAGGAGCTTACATTCTATTAGGGGAAGATACATAGAGGGAATTGATAATCTGCGGAAGGGAAGGGTGTTTTGTTCTGAGAAGTCCCTGTAGATAATGAGCAGAAACATAAGGCAGTTATTTATTTAAAAAAAAAAAAAGTTAAGCTTCTTTCCAGCATCAGCCCCTAGGTAACCCCTTCTTTTATACCTCTTCATCTAGAGAAGTGTGCATCCCACCATATTGTTTACAAGATAGTTCCTTTTTAAATATATATATTATATAAATATAAATGTATATACCTTCTTTTTTATCAACTAATTTACTTATTTTTAGTTTTCAACATTCACTTCCTTAAGTCTTAAATTTTCCCTGCCTTGGGGGTGGCTAGGTGGCACAGTGAATAGAGCACTAGCCCTAGAGTCAGGAGGACCTGAGTTCAAATCTAGCCTCAGACACTTAACACTTACTAGCCATGTGACCTTGGGCAAGTCACTTAACCCCAAATTACCCTGCCTTCCCCCCTCCAAAAGAAACAAAAAATAATATTTTTTCTCTGCCTCCTTCTGCAGCACCAATGCAATATTCATAGCACTGATGGCAAGTATGAATATGATGGCATAGTTATGAATTGCAAAATATAACAGTCTCTCCATATATAAGACAGAAGCAAAACATGTATTCACATACCAGAAAGCCAAATCCTAACACCAGAAAACCAAATCCATCATAGCAACAGAGAAGTTATTATACCATAACACAGCAGGGAGCCATACCATCCTTTAGCCTTTCCACAAACACTCACAAGCCTAGCTATCTCCTTGCCTACAACCTCTCTTCTCCCTCTGTCTAACTGCTCTGACTCCCAGCTTCTTATGGGCTCTGTTCCACCTGTTCAACAATCTCCTCCCACCACAAATGCCATCTGATTGCATTCGAACTATATCTGTAAAAGAAAAACATTTCCCCTATCTCAGTGTCCCCTCTGAAAGATATGAGAACAGGGAAAGGTGGGTTAAGCTGATATGAACATTTTTTTTTTTTGCATGGAATTACCACAAGATGTAGAGAGCTGGAATCCAGAGTGGTTTGATCAGTTCTCTTTCAGACCTAGTTCATAAGACATGGTAGTGTGTGGTCATGTATAAACTTTAAGGAGGTGTTAGCTATTTTTTTTTTCTGTAGCATTTAAAAGGTTATGTGCTGCAATGTGAGACAAATAAATCATGATTCACTACAACAACAGAGTTGCAGTCAGTTATATAAATTGCCAAGGAAGCACTAAATCTGTCACTTCGTGAGTTCTGACCATTTAACAATTGGAATGGTGTTGGGGAAGAAGGCTGACAAAGGACGCTGGCGTTGTGGCAGATGCAATTAGCAAGATCAATGGTCAGTGTGAAAGGTTCATTGTTCGGGCATTTCAGTTGACCCCAAAGAAAGCAGTTGCCATCCAGAAGTGTTCACTAACAGGAGACACCAGGCGAAACCCAGAATGCTTTTTAGAAAAGAGAATGTATCCTGGAGCCTTGCCAGATTTCACTGCCTTTTGGACTTGGCTGTTTCTGTTGTAGCCTGTTGATCTCTTGTGACAGTGATCAGTACATCACACCCCCATTGTGGTGGTTGTCTCTATCCTGTGGATGTCATAGTTTTGCTCATCTTACTTTACTGCACATCTCAGGACTCCCTGTGATTAGTGCTCCTTCCCTTATTTGAAGCCTTTCTTGACCTAATCTGAGCCTTGTTAATCCTTTTTTCCTATTTAAACCTGCTGTCCCTGTAACTTACCATGCTTACTGCAATCTTAGATTAATGGCAGCATCACCAGACTTCTTCAGATACTACTAATCTTTGCCCATTATCATTAGTTAATTACTAATTAATTATTCTCATTATTAGTAGTCCTTTGAATTCCAGTTTATCAATCCTGTCCAACAGAACCCTTAAGCTCCAATATGGATTCTATGGCAAGCTCCACCTTGAAAAATATTGATTGACCATTTTTCTTTATATTGTTTTTAGGTCTTTACATTTTGCTCTCTTAAAACGGTTGATATTTTTCCCCCTAAACAGATGGGTGAAACTTGAAAGTCTGTGCTGTATGTGTCATATAAAAAATACAGAACCAGTGGAAAATCAACAACTAAAAAGAAGTGAAAGCAATGATGAATTCTGAATTTCATGTTCAAAACTTGAATGTAATCTATAAGAGCAAAGAACTTCTCTCTCCACTTCCCAATGCACTCTTTCTTGATCACGCTTCCCCATCTTATTCAGATGGCTCTTAAAGAGCCGTGTCTCACATGAAGCTTTCCTTGACTTTGTTTTGTGCCCCTTTTCTGTTTAGCTCAGCTCTTCCTATGATTTCCCCCACAATATGAACTTCTCTCCATTCCTGACATCATACAGAAAATGGTGGACTTTCGTGGTTGTTGTCACTTTTTTTTACTTAGGACTTTGGAAATGTGGTTCCCAGATATGGCTGTAAGTTTAAGAGGCAGTGTGGTACAGTGGAAAGACCATTAGTTCTAGAATCAGAGATTTCATTATTTCAGTTACATGGAATTTTCAGTTACTTGGAATTTTCTTGGCAAAGATACTGGAGTGGTTTGCCTTCTCTGGCTCATTTTACAGATGAGGAAACTGGGGCAAACAGGGTTAATTGACTTGTCCCAGGTCAGCAGAGCTAGTACATGTCTGTGGCCAGATTTGAACTGAGGAAAATGAGTGTTCTTGATACCTGGCTTGGCACTCTATCCACTGTGCCACCTAGCCTACCTGTGGAATCAGTGGACTTATGTTCAGATAATGCCTCTTCCAGTTACTACTTGTGTGATCATGGGCAAGTGACTCTAGACCTTAGTTTCTTCATCTGTAAAATGTTTTGCCCATTATCATTAGTTAATGAAAACCTGCTGAGTACAGAATGAACAGGTGGAAAAATCAATTAATGGATTAAATGGCCTTTAAGGTCCCTGCTGGCTCTAAATTTATGTTAATTGTATAATAGATCTACATGCAGAGAAGTGGTAAGGCATGATGGAGAGGGTATAAGATTTACAATTAGGGAGTCCTAGGTTCAAGGTCTGCCTTGGACACTTACTATTGCTATAACCCTAGAGACATCGTGACCTCTCTAGGTAATCATTCCCACTTCTGTAAAATGAAGGGGATTGGACTCTGTGAACTCTGAAGTCCCTTCCAAATTAAAATCTATGATCCAGTGACCATCCTTAGAATCCCCTAAAGAAAATTCGCCCTTCTCATGAACCTGGAGTTATTCAGAGATTCTAGGAGATTCCTGCTTGATCACAGATGGTTGGCAAGCCTATGCTGATGTGCTTCCAGAATTCTAGGTTAACACAAAAAAACTTAGTTTGGAAGTTGCTAGCTTACCTGGGGTCCTTGATCTGCTGTGCCTAGGAAAGGATGCATGACTCTTGAGTCCTGGAAAGCCAAAGCAGGGGCCACCATGTGGCAGGTCACATAGTTCAGGGTGGCAGGTTGGCTGATTGGCTTCTTGGCATAAACTGTTCCTCTTTCGTCCTTTACCTTCTCCCCGTTCTCCCCTTGCTGGAGTAGGAAGAAAAATGGCGAAAATTCTGTCCTCAAGATGCCATTTCTTTGGTCTTTAGTACTTCATGACTCTCCTGGGCTTTACCCCTTTGGCAGTTGTAATGCGTAAGTGGGCTTGTTCTATTTGTTGATATGCCTATATTCAGATATCTTCCCTTTAACGAAAACCTTCTGCTGAGTACAGAATGAACAGGTGGAAAAAATAGGTTAGTTAAGGAAAGTGGTTCACTGAATGATTTGACTGATGTAGTAGGATGCTTTTTTGTGAGGTCCACGATAGAGGTGAATTATATTTTTGTCTTGAAGTATTGCTTAAGATTCTGCACTCTTCAGCTCAGCATGCATTTTAATTTGTCTGAAAATTATATATGCATACTTTTGTTTTAAAATATTTTATTCATGCCTTTTGTTTTTTATCATATAAACATTTCTATCTTCCCTTCTCTACCTCAAAAGGACCCTCCCTTATCAAAAGGAAAAACAGTTGAGCAAAATAAGCCACCATAGTGATTTTGTCTGACAACATAGACAACATTCTGAACGCATCCTGACCCCACAGAAGTGCATCTTGTTTTCTGTCCCTTGGACCCAGTGTTGGCCACTGCCTTTCATATGAGAGATCCAACTGCCTGTAGGGTTGTTTTCATTTATAGTAATAGAGTCATATATTTTCATCTGATTCTGCTTTTCCCCCACTCTTTGTATCAGTTCTTTGACCTTCCCTGTATCTTTGAATTCCTTTTTTTTTAATCTTTTCTTAATGTTTTATGATATTCATTTACCTCCGTTTATTAAGCTGTTCTCCATTCAACCAGCTCTCACTTGTCTTTTAACTTCTCCTTTCTTTCTCTTTCTTCCTTTCTTTTTTCTTTCCTTTCTTTGTCTTCTTTCTCTTCCCTTTCCTTCCTCCCTTCCTCCCTTTTCCTTCCTTCCTTCCTTCCTTTTTTCCTCCTTTTTATCATAGAAGATGCTGCCATGATCATTTTGTTCTATTTAGGACCTTTTAAATATATTCTTTTTCTCAAATTCTCTTTTTGTAGATAGGGGGAAAAAGTTTCCATAGGCATTGCTTGATTTGGCATATTTTCCAAACTAATTTGACTGTAGAATACTTGTAAAAATATATTGACATCATTCCAGTCTGAAAGACCTGGTGTTATGGAATGCCCTTTAGTATTCAGGGTGGGTAAGGAAAATTTTGAATTAGACCTGCTGAATATGATAAATATTTTTCATATATGTATTATTTTATATCACTTCTATATTGGTGCACAGGAGACTGGGTAACTTGTATAGAATTCATTTTATCTTGTATAGGTGAAGGAGATAAGACTTAAAGTCACCTTACATCTAGTCCTTTGTACTCATCATGGAAGTGAGTAATGCTTAAGGGCAAATGAACGTAGGAGCTTCATAACTCACCTTCACAAAACTGACCATTTCATTCTAGGGAGGGTCAGAGTTTCATTCAGATCAGAAGAATTTGGCATTATATTCTAGCACAGCTTGTAGCTCCCAGTTCCACTGAGAATTGCAACTGGTTATCTGGAAATGGGCATTGATGTAAGAACATGAATAGAAAAATCAGTTTATTATACATATGGAAGGGAAAAATTAAATTTGGATTGCTGTACTCCCTGATTCCATTAGATTGGCTTTCTGATTAATGTTTTTTGACATGGAACTGCCTTGAAATATGTGCTGAAGTTGAGTGTTTGTGTCTGATGTCCAGACAGCAGTGGGCTGACAAATGTTCTTCCTATGGATCGTGGATGCTGTTGAGGGAGTCGGGTTATAGGGCCGATAAGCTGAGCATCCCATACCCTGGTAATCAACTAGAAATGTCCTCTCCAGCAGCATCATGAAATGCGAGCCATGAAATCTCTCTAAAATATTCTCATGCAGAGGTGCTGAAGCCTCTGATCATTTGCAGCTTTACAGTGATTTTTTTTTAAGTCTAGAAGCCCTGAAATCTTTCTCTTTCACAGGAGATGCCAGATGGATGTTGAACTGAATCCAGCTTTCAATTTTCCTCAGGTTTTTTTTTTTTTTTAAGTATCCGAATGGTGTCTTGGATCTTTATCAGTAAAGCGAGTGCACTCTTCCTCCTCCAATTCCCCACAGCTACCCACACACTGGCATCGGCCTGGTTGCCTTGGTGCCTGTTCCTGAAGTATGTCTGCAGTGGAATTTGGCTGTTTAAATAGCCTGACTTGTCATCTAAAAGTAGAAGTCATTAGCACAATGCTATTTGGCTAGTGGCGTCTTGAAGATGGTTTTAATGAATTTCTTATTTTATCCCTTTTCTGTTCATGTTTACTCATTCCACTACTGGCGTCTCCATGGCCTGACTTATTGCTTGGATCTAAGGTGAAAAAGGATTTCCCTTGGTTAAAGTGGACACTCATAGAAAGAGTTGGGAAAGTGGAGTTGCGGGGACTCTGAATGGCTAGCAACTTGAGATCTGAGCTTCTTGGTGGGAGAGGGAGCCGTCTGGTGGGGAGTGTTAGACTTGGGCTCAGGAAGCCCTGGGTTCATATTCTTTCTCAGATATTTACTAGATAGATGACTTAGGGCAAGTCACTGAATCATTCTTGGCTTCAATTTCCTCATTACTAAAATGAGAGGGTTGGACTCAGATATCGTCTGATATCCCTTCTAGCTGTAAACCAGTGATTATATGGTTAGTTTAATGAAAAATGTTATCTTTGCCTAATAGTCCATTTCTGAGTTTGTATGTCTATAGGAGAAGCATGGCATTGGATCTAGAGTGGTGGGTATGTGTGTTTACAAGTCAGACCTTCTGCTCCTCTCCTCTTGGGGATTTGGTTTCTAAAATTCCCACTAGCTTATTTCTTACTTATCCAATTTGCCTTCACTGTGATGCCAAGATTGCCAGAAAATTACGTAATGATCTCAGAATAGGCAGGGGTGTTGGTGTTTTAAATTTGATTTTCAGTCTCATTTTTGGGCTTCTGGGTGGGAAAGGCAGTGTGGTGGAGCATAAATTCCACTAGGTTAGAAGGCAAGTTCTCCAAAGTTCTCCCCCAACTGTGTTACAGACAAGCTCTCGGGGAAGTCACTGCCTCCCTCTTTGCTTCTCTCAGTATTCTGACATGAGTGGGTTGGCCTAGATGATGGCTAATATCCCTTCTGCCTCAGAAATTCTTTAATGCAGTGATTCATAAACAGCTCCAGAAGTTAGTTAGCTCCCGACAGGATATGTCAGTAGCAGAGGCTGGAGCAAGGCATAATATGCTCCCAACTTCCCACCTGGGTGAGTCAACCCTAAACTGTATGCACGGTCTATTCAATGGATAAGAAAGTAGTGCATCCCTTCTCATTCACTAGCTGGCATCTCTGCAGCAACCACCAACTGGCAGATTGTGTTGTGAGGGAAGGCAAATTAATTAGTTACTTGAAACTGTTTTCTCATTAACTCCAGGGAAGTTGTTAGAGGAAAACCTCCAGAGTATAGTGTTTCTTGTTGGATTTGTTGTTGTTGTTGTTGTTGTTTTTTTTTGGAGGGGGAAAAATTAGTGTATATCATGTTATTTGTAAAACAACCAAATTGGCTTTAAAACAGTTATTTTACATAAGTAGTGTAGGATTAACACGGTGTGGAGGTTGGTGTTTTTTGGCATTAAGTGATATGCTTCTTGTTGAAAAACGTGACCTTAAATTACGAGTAACCTTCCTACCAGTGATCGTGAACAACAGGCATCTGAGGACTTCTTTCAGGTATATTTCAGCCATTTGGGGAGAATTTGGGGAGGAATTCTTAGCAAGGATTTTGTTCTAACAAATCAGCCAGTGAGCCCCATTTTAAATTTAAGCGCACACATTAGCAAGAACCAAAAGCCTATTTCATTTGCTCTTCCCTTCTTGGTGCTACCATTTTCTTCCTTCTTCCTCTCTGTTCTGCTACCCATGGCCCTCTGCTCTCATTGGCCTTTGTCTTGCTTCAGTCTGTTAAACCTGCCTCAAGCTTCCCTTTAACCTCCCTCTGTGTTCTTCCACAAGTTTTCCTCTTCTAAATCTTGTAACAAGGCACCTTTAGCACATATCCCAATGCATAGAAAAGCTGAAGTGACATAGAAGGGCCAGCAGAGAAGATTGAATGTTACTTAGGGAAATGAAACCAATTAAAACAAAATTGGAGCTTTGGCATCCGACCATTTGGGATCTAAGTTTTGGCCCAAACTCTTAAGCATCAAAGGCAGCCCCTGTTGAACATTAAATAACAATTTAAATCAGAATAGCATTATACCTGGGGGGTGGGGAAAAGGAGAACTACAGTGTGAGGATAGGTTTATGTTCTTTCATGGGACTTTAATATCAGTAAATGGAGAATGATTGTATATTACCCATGCTTGTGAGCTAAATACCATCATTTATCATAAAAATATAGCCCAAAATTGCCTCCAGAATGCCCAGTTGTATGCTTCATTGAACTGTAGTAAGTTTTCTTTTGTCCTAGGTTGTGAAACTTGGTGCCAATATGGCAGCCTCCCAAGATAGGACCTTTCCTATTAAAGGAAGGGAGATTGTGTGTGTGCATCTGCCAGGTGTTTTTGTGTCCCCCAGGACTCAGGGACATAGCTCATCTCGATCTACATGGAATGAAATTCATCCAGGGTAGCAAGGTGTTCTCTTATTATTTCCCAATCTTTCACATCAACTTCCTGTTAATCATTTTTGTTCTGACATTTCCAGGGTGTCCTTTGCAGAGAAATGGAAATAGAATAACAATTGACCAGCAAAATAATGGATATATGCATGATACATATATGTATACTTTATGTGTGTATAATATATACTAAAATTACCTAACAGTGTTGTGAAGAAAACATTTTGTAATCCTTAAAACACTCTCTGAATATGAGTTTTATTATATGCATGCGTCTGTCCCCACACATATTCAGTCTGAAGAATTCTAAAGCACCATCACAATTTTTGAAAAAAAAAATTCTATTTGAGATATAATCAATCACTGTAGCAATGTATTATAAAATTAAGGAGGAATTTGATTTTAATAACTGATTTTATCCTATCTTTGTTTTTTCCCCCTCTGTTCTTACTTCCCTCTGTTTCCTTCATTGTAGTAAAGCTATTGGATCAGGATATTGTAATATTTTTATATGACCACACTGCAAATGGCTGGTGGGGCAAGAAAAGCAGTGATCAAATCAGTTTGCTTCAGGAATGTTTTAACAAGCAAACCAATTTGATCAAAAATCATGCCAGTTAACTGAATCAAATTATTTCTTCATGCCTATGGTAGCCTTTAAATAGCCTGTTTCTCTGACACCCAGTCCCCCCACCCTCCCAACACATACACACCCACCTCTGTTTCTATCTCCCTTTGTCTTTCTCATTTGTTCATTTGCTTTCTCTGTTGTTGTCCCTGTCTCCCCTTTCTCTCCTTGCCCCTTATTGATTTGGGTCTATGAGAGGGGGACATAAATACTAATTGTTATTCATTCAACCAGTTTATTTAAGAGATGGGGCAACCTGGTACATAACCAAATGCTTCCTCTCGCGTTCTTGAGCCATATCTGTATGGCTTATGACTAAAGCTTATTGTTGACCTACAGATGTTTCTTGCCTCCTCCCAGCAGCAGTTAGATAGTACCCAAACATAGCAAATAATCAATACATATTTGTTCAACAATTGATTGTACAAATATCAAAATGTTGGGTAGGCAAAGCCTGAAAACAAATGGTTACTGTTTCCAGTGATGTGTTTCACATTCCATTATTAAAATTTTGTAAATCAGAAGGTGGTGAAATAAAAGTTAAAACCTTTTGCTACTGTAGAAAATGCCAATTAACCAGAGGCCTACTAGTCAGTGACATTATTTATATAACCCCTCCCCTTCCCACCCATTTTCCAGCATTTCCCTTTTGGGAAAAAGAAAAAAAGAATCAGATATTTTAAAAATAATATCACCAACAACCACTTAATGTAAAATACATACACACACACACACACACACACACACACACACACACACACACGTAATATCAGGGAATTTGGTGAAGAAATCATTTCCAAGATTATGTCCTGGATTCCAGGGCTACAATATGAGTTTTCCCAATTTCATATATCTTCAACATCTATAATACTTATGGTTATAATTCATAATGATTACCTTGAAACATTTTAGTAGTCTGAATAATCAAAGCTTAAATTACAGTCTAAGTATGGAATTAGCATGGCAAGAAAATACTAAAACATTTTAAAGTTTCAGGAAGAATGGGAGCAAAGGAGAGTTTCTGGAGAGGCTGAGTTAACCAGAAAATTAAATTAAATCAGAATTCCTCATTTTCTGAATTCTGGTTAATTGACTCTTTTAGGTAATTTTCTGTATATTGTGGCCCTGTGCAGTTTAAAAAAATTAGCGTTATCATTCTTCCTTTAAATAGATAAAAGTATATCTTGATGACTTGTTGTTCAGAAGGCTATACTTTGTAGATATGTTTACGTCTGTCCCGTTCAGTGTGTATATTTTCTAATCTGTGATCATGTTTTCCTTTATTGAAACTTTTAGAAGGAAGGTACTGGGTATACTTAGTTTTGCTGACTTCAACTATGTTCTGATCAGTCCCCTCACATATTGTCTCTGCTTGTCTAAGTATACTGTATTGTACATATATGCCCCAGTTTTTGTCTGAAAGCATGTGGAGGGAATCATAGCCCTTCAAAAGAAAAGGATACCTCTTTAGACCAGAAGGTGATGACACTCTTGAGTTAGCCAGGCACCTAACTAAACTAATATTCATGGCTTTATTTTCATTTTCTTGTGAGATTTTAAGTATGTATGTTATATGTTAACAGTAACAGTATACAAGTTGAATGTGAGACATCTTGCCAGGGTTTGGCTTTTATTCAGGATAATTGTTGTGGAAACCCTATGATTCAACTGGGAATCCCTGACTACTGTACTGTATTTCCAAACTCATCTGTCCTCAATATCTTAAGACTTTGGTAGGTCTTCTTGGAGATCTTCTGTACCCATTGTACTGGTAGCCCTCCTCTAATCTGATGCATCCCAGAGAACTACACAAGATGTGCTCTCACTACAACATCATGGCCCATGTTGCTTTCAGTCATGTATCTTTGTAATATTTCTGTATAGGTATTCACTGTAGCATAGCATGGCCAACTCACACTTACCATGCATTTCTCCAATGCCCTTTGAGTCACCAGCAGATTTAATTCTTAGGAGGTGGCAGTATTCTGCCCCAAGACTCATTTTCAGTTTCATTATTTTTAATTTAGTTGGTATCACATAACTTTTATTTTAGTAACACGGGGGGTCTGGCTTTTAATTAGAGGTAAATTATGGAGAACCCATGGTTTAGATTTTATTTATATGAGTCTAAACAAGTGAATAGCTAGATAAAGCTTTTCCCTTTTGAAATGCCATGTCTTCTTTACAAGGTTGTAAAAAAAAAAAGATACTGTATGAAACAAAAGTATTCTGTATACTGCTGTAAGATTCTTCTCATTATCAGCATCTGTTTTCTTACTCCATTGGGTGGGGCCTCATTTCTTCTCATTCCATCCATTTCTTGTTTGGATCCAAGTTTCGTTTATAGTAACTTAAATGCCTGGCTAGGTGGTTGAATTTAGAATAAGTGTACTCACTGGTTGTAGTAAGGAGGATTAGGGTTGACATTTCTTCTGTCCCACTAGTAGGAATAGTGGGACCTAAAGGTCTAGTGGTTGTCTTTCTCTATGAAGCTGTTAGCAGAGTTTGACTAGTGCGTCATCTCTTACTGCAAGTGAAGTAATTCTCTCATTGCCCAATTGAGGATGACTCTGCATTGTGTGTTGTTGTCCTCCCTCCCCCTTGGGTCTGTGTGTATCATAGTACTTTCCTTTTCTGTCTTGTGCTACTGTAACAGTTTTTCATATTTTTAACCCAAGACAGTTGGCTTGCCAAAAATAATTGAAAAAAATTCATGATGTCATCATTCTCACCCACATTCCAAACTCGTAGCCTTGGTTTCATCTCGTCATATATAACTGAAGTTTCTGCTTAGATTTTTAGAACTTGTGGGTTTGGGTTTTGGTTTTGAATCACGGAATGGGAGATGTGTTTTGCTTTTGCTGTTTTTGTCAGAATCCATGATTATTGGGTTTAGTAATGAGTTTTCAGAGTACTGCCATCAAAGGCCAGTCTTCCTACCAGGATATCTTGCTGTCACTTGTGGTAATCCCCCTTCCCCCACCCCAAAGCTGACTTTGTGAAGCTGGGAAAACAAACAAAAAACTAAATGGAAAGCAGCTATGTTCTTGGTTCTCAGGATGCATCATTGATATAGACCTTAAAATATTTCAGGTTTTTTTTTGGGGGGGTGAGTGAGAATAACTTTTACCTATGCCCAAAGTTTAATTACAGTTGAGACAGTTTTTCACATTATGTAGACTTACTTAGTATTCCTGTCACTCACAATTCTTAATTATCTTAGTACATATTTTATATGATATAATATTCGCACCCCTACCATCCTTCCGTCTCTACAGAGAGCATAACACATGGCACCAAAGTAATAAAAACGTAAGCTCTAGAGTGAAGAGCCAAAGCTAAAACAAGCCGTTTTTACATAGAACTAAGTTTAGGCTCTGTGTAGCAGGTTGATCCCTTGCTTAACCTTTAATAAAACTGGATTCAAGGGTATTTATATAGAAATAAAAAATAAAATTCATTTCCTTTCCTACTTCCATATAAGCACGTCCTTAGTAATGTATTACAGTGAATATTTAAACTTCAGTATTAGTGCTGTCAGGGTTTCTCTCTCTTTGTTTCTTTTTCTTTCTTTTTTAGGAACAGTCCTTCTTAGTGGCAGGTTTTGAGGTTGGGACTTACAGATAGGGTATTGCCACTAAGATTATAGGGTAATGTTTGTCCTGACCTTTATCTTTTCTGTTCAATACTTCAGAGGATTTGTGATTTCCTTGATGTAGATACTTTCGCCATTATGAGAGATTCCAGCCCATCTTGTACCATATTTTGTTCATGTTCTCTTGTAGATCCTCCATAAGAGATCCACCCAACTTGCAAGGCCCTTCTTCCAAATCTTTTGGTATAATCACCAGAATCCCAAGCTGTTCATTATCGTTTACTCTCACTACATAGTCAGTGACCTTAAAAAGGACGCAGCAGAGCCAACAGAGTGAATCTTAAATGAACATAGACTTGGAAAGAACCTCAGTGGCCATTGGTCCCTCCCACCCCCTCACTTTACAGGGAGGTTAAGTGATTTGCCTGAGGTCACATAGAGATAGTAGACATCCAAGGTGAGATTTAAGCTCAAAGTCCTCCAACTCCAGAATTAGTGACTTTCCATTTTATGGGACTGCCTCTTTCTCTTTTTTTTTTGTGGGTTCTGAACTATTTTATGCAACTATTTCCTTTGCAAGAGCATTTTGCCAGCAATTGGATAGATTGAATGATTAATTTTATAATCTAACACCTCGCATAATACCTGTCACATAGTAGGTACAAATGCTTGTGGGTAGAAGAAGTGTAGCAAAATCTCCTTGTCTTGTAAGCATAGGAGTCAAGAAGTATTTATTAAGTGCCTGCTATATGTCAGGCACTGAGCTAACGGCTGGGGATACAAAGAAAAGCAAAAGGTAGTCTCCTTGCCCTCAAGGAGTTCCCAGTCTAATGGGAGAGACTCCTTACAAACCAGCTCTATGCAGGATAAAGTGGAGGTAGTCTCTGAGGGAAGTCACTTTCCTTAAGGGAAGTTTGGAAGGACTTCTTATGAAAGGGGGGTTTTAGTTGAGACAGAAGTGAGAAGCCAGAGGAGTCAGGAGGCAGATGTAAAGAGGGAGAGAATTCCAGGTGTGGAAATAGCCAGTAAAAAAACAGAGTGTCCTAAGAGGAGTGCAAGAAGACCGGTGTCTCTGGATCACAGAGGACATGGAGGGGAGGAAGGTGTTAAAAGGCTGGAAAGTAGGAAAGGGCTAGGTCATGAACAGTTCTGAAAGCCAAGCAGACTTTCTCTTTGCTGGAGGCTCTAGGCAGCCGATTACTGTTTATGATTGGGTCTGGGGATGCTGAGTGAGGCTTGAGACAGAGCGGCCCACCAGTGGGCTGCTGTAGGAGCCCAGGCGAAGTGTGAGGGCCTGTGCCAGGAAGGTAGCAGTGTCAGAGGAGAGATGGGAGCATTCCTAATCCTAATCCTACTCCCAGCAGCCAATATGTATGTAGCCCTTACTGTATGCCAAGCATGAGAGATGCTGTGGAGGCAGAATTAACAGGATTTGGAGACAGAGTGGATTATGGGAGAGAGAGGATGTGGAGTCAAGGATGACCTTTGGTTGAGAATTTGGGTTACTTGGAAGAGAGTATTACCCTTAGCAGTAATACGGAAATTAGGAAGAGAGAGAGGTTTTGAAGGCAAGGGGAGGTGCATAATGAGTTTATTTAGTTCGTAGGACACTAAGGATATGTATTCTAGGCTACCACTTGCGTTATTAGCAACATTATAAATATTTGATGAAAAAGAAGCCACTCTCATGAGCACTCTGAAGTGGTCTTATCATCATCATTACTGTTACGGTTATAACATATCCTCTGAATGTTGTGCTAGGCACCATTGGCCCTAGACAGAATCAGGACCCTGCTTACCCACCTTGCCTTTGACATCCCCTCAGCTAGAAACAAACTGTCCCAGGGCTATCTAGAGACCCCCAGTGATTCCCCATGGAAATCTGTACTACTTTTTATTGTCTCCTTCTCTCAAGTTCTATCCTTTCCTCCTCCTGGGCCCCACTAATAATTCAGTCTATTCTATAAGTCTTAATGCTTTGTTATAAGGTAGCTGTGGGAAAGTCTTAAGTTCAACTTCGGCTACCCTTGGTAAGTATATACTATGTGAATAGTGGTGCCATTCTTGACTCTGGAGAAAATATAAGATTAAATAAGGCCCAATCAGTTCCTCCTGGAGTGTACATTCACAAATGACTGAGACAATATAAACTAATTCTTATTAAATGTTAATGAGAGATAGTAGCTTAAACTGTAGTCACTTAAAAAAGACATAGCAAAGCCAAAAGAATGAATCTTAAACTTTACAATTTCAGGAACTGTGGCTGATAAGGAAGTGAGATTCCCTTCTCATCTGTTAGAGAGGAACCAACTTATACATTTCTTCAGGCTGTTTAGGTCATATGGAATGCCACAGCCACTGATGTCCTAGGCACCAGCCTGTAGGACCAGGTTAGACACCGGCCACTTGTACCATCAGGTCTCATAAGATTCAAAAATTCAGTGGCAGGCTACTTCATACAAGGAATGGGACTCCATCACAGGGCTCCTTTTCCTGAGGGGAGTGGTGAGGCAGCCCTGTCTCATATGTACAGCACCGTTGCCCAACCAATCATTCTTTGTGCTTGCCAAAAGCACTCTGTTTCCTACAAGTAGGAAAGAAAATGAATTTTATTTTTATTCAGTATGTAAATATCTTTGTGTCTAATTTTATTAAAGGTTAAGGCAGGGTTCAGTCTCCTACATAGGTACACTACTTAATTAAGTCATATTTGACAACGGCCCAACTGTCTATGCGATCACTGCATAGGCTGGCGTTCTGAGACGTTCAGAATACTTAGAATTTTTTTTTTTTTTAGTAGACAGGGAAAGGCATTATTCTTGATGAAGCCTTTGATAAAGGAGGGAAGGAAACAGATTTTTACTATAAACATCTCCTGTGTGCCAGACACTGGGCTTTACAGATATTTCTCATTTGATCCCTACAGCAGCTCTGCATTTTACTGTTGGGGAAACTGAGACTGGGAGAGTTTAGGTGACTTTCCCAGAGTCATATAGTTAATAAGAGTCGGAGGTCAGATTTGAACTTGGGTGTTTCTGACTCCAGGCCTAGAATTATATCTACTGAGAAAATCTTCAGATGCCATGATAAGCTTCTTCAATACTCAAGATTAGTTGTTTCCTCCTCTGCTTCACCCAAATCGCAGTAGTATGATATATCAGAATTGCATTGCAAAGAGGAAGAAGAGGTATATCTCCCTTTCATAGAAAACTTTGTCTTCATGTAGTCCCTTCCCCTTTGAGGACCTTGGTCCCACCTTGTCTTCCATCTTCCTAATCAATGCATGACCTTCCTTCCAATCTTCTAAATAGGAATTGTACTAAGACTTTTCATGGGAGGCTTTTGACATTAACTGAACCAGCCATGGTACCTCTCCCTGCTCTTTTGGCCACAGTCTTTTTCACCTTTTTCTCTCCCTTTGTTGTAATGAAACACTTTCCTTGCAACAACTCCCCTACAACTAGACACTTCCTCCAGCATTTACCCGTGGTGTGGCAAACCTACCAGTTGTGCCATGGGTAAATCTAGAAATTTATGAGTGTACAGTTGAAAAAAAGTGGCTGAAAATCCCCACAGTAATTACAAAGATAGCACCTTGTGTTTCTAGTGCCTTGGTCTCCCCTTCCTGTCATGTTGGTTACAAATGCTAATGCAGTTCTATTTCAGGTAGTCAACAAGGTGAGGAATAGAGGGCGCCCTGGGAAGCCATTAGCACTGTTCCAAAGGAAAATACAATCTACTGGGGTGTTTCTGGATGCTGTTAGTCTTAAAGAATGTGAATAGTAAAAATAAATTGCTACAATTGCTTAAATGAGGGGGAAAAATCAATTTATATCAGGGTGGCAGACTGCATATTGTTTCTGTTTTTGGAATCACAAGTCATTTAGGCTCACACTACAATTAATAATAAATCATACTTGTGAGTTACTTAAGGGATGATGTTAGTAGAGGCTGAGCAGAAATGTTGACGGAATGCTGAAATATAACTGGAAAGTTTGATAGCTGTAAATGTTATTCATAGTATGTTCTAATTAAGCAACTAGAATGAAACCTGCTTATAGATCCCACAGTTGATTCCACAAAAAGGTTTTGCCACGTAGTCTTTGAAGGCAGACTCATTCTAGTTTATGCCCAATTTAGCATCATGGTAGCGAGTAATGACATCTTGGTGCCCAGGAAATAGTGCCAGACTTGAAGAAGAGGCCCTGGTTTCCAGTCCTAACCACTATTCCCTCGTCACTGGCTGCCTCTGAATCTTAGTTTTTTCATTGAAGATAGTTAGGTGGAGGAGGATAAGACTGGGTGATCACAGAGAGCGCTTCTTTCTCCAAATCCTGTGATCCCTAAAGGCTGATGGGACCCCATCCTTTGTATAGCTTTGAATTTCGTTGAACACAATTTCCCAATGCTTTATTTCTCAGAAAATTAAATCAGTGCTTGTAAATGTGACCTTTTAGATAGATGGCCTTCAGATAAACTTGGTCTTCTAAAAAGTTTTAGTGTGTAACGTAAACATTAAAAAAATGCACATATATATTCAGCAAGTAGAAGCACATGCAAGACCCATAATTGGCAAAATGTCTCGGATGTTGTAAACTGAGGACTAGTTTAAAAAGTAATTTTGAGAAGTGGTGCATAGAAAAGGAACCACAGGATACAGCAGTTGCTGGGGATGTTCAGAGAATGTGCTCATTGTTCAGTTACCTGATCCTGTTTGTAAGTCACAGAGAGGCCCCTCTCTTACTGCTTCGACTTCCTAGCCCTCACAGTGACCATGAAAAACTTCAGAGCAGAACAACAGCTAACACTTCTGCCAGCATTTGGAAAGACATCCCTGGGCTGATTTGCATGAAATCAGGATTGCTTCTGATATATCCTCTCAAGGTATATTTATTAGATTTCTATTTAAATTTGCACCCTCTCTGATAAAATGGCACAAATACTAAAGGGAAACGATTAATTAAAATATGTAACAGAAGCAGCAATTGCTGTATATTAAAGTCGAGAAAATATCCATTTTAAACCCTTGTAAGAGTTGGTGCTGGTCTCAGCAGGGCAGTGGGGGCAACCTAACACCACAGGCCTCTCCAGGAGGATCCCTGCCTTCAGGTCACTGTATGGAATTGGGGGACAAGCGTGAGCTTGAAGCTTATATTAATTGCTGATGACGCAAAGTCCAAAGAGTCATAGAAAGCAGCACTCAGATCATTTTGTGCAGCGGGCCCAAGGCATATAGATCTTTGGGGCATTGTGAACTCCAGTGCCACACTCGATTTTTATAAGAGAAGACTTGGGACTCTCCCCATAGTTGTATTGTACCATGTTGCTATTTTCTGCTCTGCTTGAGAGGCAGCCTTGCAGAGAGAATAGTGTGCTGGAGAAAGGAGAAAGCCGAGTCTGAATCTCACCTCCAGTCCTTGACAAGTGTGTTATTGTCCTTGAGCCTCAGTTTCCTCGTCTGTAAAATCCCAGGATTGTGTTGAGACTTTCATAACCTTTTAAAATACACACACACACACATGCACATTTATATGTATGTGGGGGGGGGCACTATGCAACTGTTATTTTTTGTGACTCAGAATCTTGTCTCACATTTCACTGGAATAATTGAAACCATTGGCCTTCACCTGCTCCTCCCCTTATACCACTCACATCCTTTCTGCCCCGTCTCTTCCTTCAACCCCTATTATCACATGAAGAGGCACCCCTCCTCCTTCCCAAGGCAAGCCCCTCTGTATGCACAAGCGATTCCATCCGCTTCTGGCTTCCTCAGCAGATTGTCTGTTCTGTGACCCCAACTCTTACTAAACCTCAGTCCCTTTCTATTATCTGTTGGTTCCTTCCTCACAGCCTACAAGCATTCCCATTTCACCCCCATCTTACAAAAGCCCTCACATGATCAGTACATCTCCACTATAATTTCTGTTCGTTGTGTAGCTAAACTCCTTGAGAAGGACCTCGTTAGGTGCCTTTACTTCCTTTCCTCTCATTCTCTACAGTCTGGCATTTGATGTCCCCACTGAACTGAAGCTGCTCCCTTCAAGGTTATCAATGACCTCTTAATTGATGCATCTGATGACCTTTGCTCATCCCCATCCTTGACCTTTGAGGCTTCCTTTTCCCTGATACTCTTCCTGGGTTTTTGTGACTGTTCTCTCCTGTTTCTCCTCCAGCTGCTCCTCCTCCATCTCCTCTGGAGATCTTCTTCCATGTTTTATCTGCTAACCGTGGGGGTCTCCCAAGGCTCTGTCCTGGACCCTCTTCTCTTCTCCCTCTGTATATTTGCTGTTCTCATCATCTCACAGGATTTTAATGATTATCATATCTAGGAAGGTGCTTCTCCAATCTGCTTGTCTGGACTTAGGCACTCTCCTGACCTCCAGTTTCAAATGTCTCAAATTGAAGGGCCCTTGGGTATCTTAAACTTAGCATCTCCAAAACTGAATTTATCATCTTTCCCCTCAAACCTTCCCCTCTTCCCAGCTTCCTGGTTGCCATCCAGGCTACTTCCATCCATTTTCCCAGTCCCCCAGGCTCACAACCCGTGTGTCTTCCTTGCCTCCTCACTCTCAAAACCCCCATATCCTGAATGCTACCAATGCTACCCCGTCTCTCCTCTGACACCACCACCACCTTGGTGTCAGCCCTCATCACTTCATGCCTAGACCACAGCAGGAAGCTGTTGTTCGGTCTCTCTTTGCTTTAGTCCTTTCTCCACTTAGCTGTCTAACTGATCTTCCTCAGTTACGGAAGGTGATCTGAACATGTCCCTTCCCCCTCCTTAAACTCCAGTGGCTCCATATCACTTCCAGGATCAAATATAAAATCTTCTGTCATTCAGAGCCCTTTATACCCTCCCCTCACCTTACTCCACATCGCTTGCCTTCTCAGTCTTCTTCCTGTGTGTCCTCTGAGCCAGTGACAATGGTCTCCTTGCTGTACCTCGCACCCAGCACCCTGTCTCCCAGCTGTGGCCCTGTCTCTCTCCATGCCCAGAATTCTTATCCTTCTCATCTCTGCCTCCTGGCTTCTTCCCAGGCCCAGCTAAAATCCCACCTTCCATTAGAAGCCTTTTCAGGTCTTCCATATTGCTAGCGCCTCCTCTGCATTGATTATCTCCACTGTATCTTGTTTGCACATAATTGTTTACACGTTGTTTCTTCCATTAGAGCTCCTTGGAAATAGGTACTGTCTTCTGCTTTTCTTTGTTTTTCCAGCCCCTCACACAGTGTCTGGCACATAAATGTTTATTGACTGGTGGTTTTTCTTTTCTTTTTTTTTTTTTAAAAGCAATTGGGGTTAAGTAACTTGCTCAAGGTTACACGGCTAGTCATTATTTATGCGTGGGTGCTCATTTTCTGAGGCCGGATCTGATCTCGGGTCATCCAAACTCCGAGGTCGGCGCTCTTACTCACTGCGCCACCTAGCCGCCCCTTTAGGGCAATTGGGGTTAAGTAACTTGCCCAAGGTTACACGGCTAGGTTTTTGTTTGTGTGGATTAAGTGTCTGAGGCCGGCTCAGAACTCAGGTCCTTCTGACTCCAGGGCCGGCGCTCTATTTACTGCGCCACCTAGCCGCCCATGGTTTTTCTTAATATACTTTGGAGTGAAACCACAACAGTTCAATTTAGCAGCCACTGTATCCAAGTCACCTTAATAAGTGTTGGTGGGTGCAAAGAGGAAATAAAATTGAGTCTAAATATGATATAAAATGGTCACAAAGGTGGAGATCTCTTATGTTAGTGGTCTGTCTGTGCATCATCACCACAATTAAGGTAAGACTTTGCAGTCCCTCCCCTGACTGCTAGTGGCCTCCATCTCAGACTGCCTTATATTTATTATTTTGTACTTAGTCTTCATATATATGTTTGGGCTGGTCATACTTATAGATGTACTTGTCTCCCTTACTAGAATATAAGTTCCTTGCAATAGGGATCGTTTCATTCTTTGTACTTTCATCCCCAGTGCTGACCACAGGGCCTGGCACATCAGAGGTTCTAAATAAATGCTTGTAGGTTGATTGATTATAATCCTCTCCTACTGCTATTACAGTGGTGAGTGTTACAGATCTGCCCCCAGAGAAGTCCCATTTGCTTTAGTTGTGTATAGATTGGGCCTAATGTGGGGTTCTGTATTAGAGTGAGGCTAGATTCTGTTTATTATATCACTGCATTTCATAATCACTTTTTTGACTGTCTTTATAATCTTTCTCTATCCTTTCATTATTGATCCTACTGCAACATATAGGGGGTATGTTAAGTAGAATGGTGTTGGCCAACCTGAGAGGGTCTGGCCCTTAAAAGAGACATTGCAAATGCCTTAACCACCCTAACTCATATTACAGGTGAGGAAACAGACCCCAGAGAGTTTCTATGACTTTCTCAGGGGCACACAGGGAATAAATAAAAGAAGCCAATATATGAACCCAGGGCTTTTGCATGCCTTATCTCTGTTACCTACATGGTTTGGTCAGTAATAAATGCACATAGAAGTTTTGAGTGGGAGAGACTAGTTCTTAAAGTGACTTAATTTTAATCAATCTCTACTCTGTTTGGAGGCTAAGGAAAGAATGGTGCTTTGTGAAGGTGAGAAAATTGACCAAATTCCCCTGACTGTTTAACATGGATTGTAAATTATATTACTGAACAACCCTAGTCAGGATTTTAGTGCTTAGGAAGAATCTTTCTGATAGGCTTATGGCTCTAACCCGTTTTCTATATGTGAAAATGAACATGTCCAATAATGGGGCCAAATTTGCCTATTGAATTTGGTCATATTTTAAAGTAGCTCCTAAGGAGAAAGATTGTTTCATAGTGATTTAGTGCTTACAGAATTGCAGCTGCATGGGAGAGTTTGCCATGTTGGTGGCTTTGGAGAGAAACATATGTGGTTCTTTTGCAGGTAATAAAATGGAAAATCCAATTTGCAATTGCAGACTAAGGCCTGAGTGATATATGATCTTCATAGCAGCCACAGTCAGAGGGTTAGTGCTAATCACAGCGCTGGCTGGCTTCCCTTGTGGCCTGTGCCTTAGAACTGAATAGTGAACAGTGTGAATCAGGCTTTTGAAGATAGCCAGCATCTCTTCCGACAGACCACTTTCTAGCTTATTAGATCCTCTTTGTCACAGTGCTTAATCCTGCTGCCTGATCCTTGTTAGAACACCACCAGCGCGTGCTGCTCCAGCTCCTAATAAAGGAGCTGGGGGTGAGGCCCCTAACTAGGAGCATTGGAGCGTGAGGCAGTTAGGCAATCACAGCCTGACTGACGGGGGCGAAATGCTTCCTGCATGTTATTACTTAAAAGGGAACGTGCCTCAGACAGCTGATGGATGAGCTTTGCTCATAGTGGATAGGCCACTATGAGATGGGTGTCATCTTTTCTCCAAGCATAATGGTCTGGCTTTCCTCTAATTATGTTAACCCTTTCCTAGGGATGGTGGTGCTCAGGTCCTGATAGGCAGTGATGCCCAGTGAGGCATGGGGATCCCAGAGACAGATCATTCTCTCCAAAGAATTACAGCCACCCATGGGCAGCAGGTGCCATGCGACACCAGGGATATAACCTCAGATGCCAGAATGAGCACCTCCCATTTCCTCACACCCCAGTTATAACTGAAGGGGAGACAAGGCTCTGTTTGGCCATAGGACTGCTGTCAGCTGGCATAGTTTCTTCCTCTGAAGTTTGTCACAAGTATCAGAGCTGCTTTTTCCACAACAGCCCTTTTGCTTGCCCCTTAAGGAAAATCGTATTCAGGCTTCCTAGTTTCCACCTCTCTTAGCTGCACCTGTGAATTAGACCTCGTTGTCTTTTGTACCTGGATAAATAAAGTGGAGAGTGTAGAGGAAACTGGGGTGTGGCAGGAGCAGGTGGGTTCTGAGCTCACCTCTGCTGCTGACTTGCTGGGACTGCCTCTGGGCAAGCTTTCTGCCTCCTGTTGTCTCAGTTAACTCCAAAGCAGTGAATGCCCAAGCATTTCTGAGCACCTTCCCTGTGCCAGGCACTAGGGCAAACGACAAAAGCTCCAAGACAGGTGAAACCATCCCTGTCTTCAAGGAGCTTATGTTCTATTGGAAGAGACAACACATAACATATATTGAATCCTACCTTGCTTTCTATTGAGCATCTCTCCACAACACCCCCCCCCCCACTACTCCATTTAAGCTATGCACAAACTATATTAAATTTGGGAGAGGGGAAGTTTCTAGCACCTGCAGAGTTCTAGAAAGGCTTCATGTAGAAGATGGTGCTTGGACTGAGCCTCACAGGAAACTAGGGAGGTAAAAGCAGAGGAGGGAGGCCATTTTTGGCTTGAGGGGCAGCCAAGGTCCCTCCTTGCTCCAGCACTCAGAGATGCTGGGGTGAGGGATGAGAAGGAGCTGGAATAGATGGGTAGCTGTGAGTGGCAGCATCTGCCTCCAACTCTTCTGTTTTCTACTTAGACCCACTCAGAAATTGATAGCCTTCCTCTAACTGAAGGATGTCTGGCTGCTGTCTGGGATCTCCCTTGTGCTTCAGTTAGCAGCAGTAGGGAGCTGTCCCTGGTGCCTCTTCTCTCTTAGCTGACAGGACCCACACCCAGACATCATCCAAGGTTGGCAGTTCTGCATTGGGATGGAGGTTTCTGATGGTTGAAAGGGCAGTGAAGATGTGACTGACTTTTTTTCATGACTAATTTGAGGGCAGTTGATCCCTCTGATAGCATTATCTTAAGAAGAGTTATGATGAAGCAGCAGGGTGGGATAGTGGGTAGAAGATGGACCTAGGAATCAGGAAAACCTGGGTTTGAGTCCTGCTTCTCACCTAGCCTGGCTTTGTGAACTTTGGGTGGTTCCCAGACAGCTCCCTAAGACTGGTAATCCCACAGCAGTACTAATCAACCTTGCTAAAGGGAAGTTTCTCACCAGGCCTTTGAGTCAAAACATAATATAAATGAGCACGAGTCTCAAATTTGCACTCAGATTTTATTTCCAAAGTTAATTGTAAGTCTGGGTTTTTGTTTTTTTTTTTAAGGGTTACAGTGTGTCTTTTAATAGAAATGATACCGTTACTAGTGGCGAGGCTCCTGGGCTCACCCATGACTACTTGTCTCACCTTGTAATTTGAGGCTGCTGTTGCTGGTGGGTGTCTTAGTTCTGCATCTTGTGCCACAGAGAAAAGAGGTGCAGAAAGCCCTTTTTCCCCTTGGTGCTGGATCTGCCTTACTCATCTGCGTGCTGCCCCTTCTTCCTTCTTGGTGCCCTTCTCAGATTGTAAGGGCCATCCTGCTACCTTCAGGATGGTGCATGATGTGCCCTTTGGGGTAGTAGAAGAAACCCATTAACCAGGAGTCAAGGCCTCCATGTCCAAAAGAGAAATTCACTGTATTTCTCTGAGCCTCAGGTTCCTGTAATAGGACAACCAGGTGGTACAGTGGATAGAGCACTGGGCAGGGAATGAGGAGACCTCTGACACTTACTAGCTGAGTGACCCTGCACAAGTGATTTCACCTATTTTTGACTCAGTTTCCTCAGTTGTAAAATGGGGACAATAATACCTACCCCCCCAAGATTGTTATGAGGATCAAGTGAGGTGCTTGTAAAAGAGCTTGGAGAGGGATAAAGAGATTGTGTTTTATCCTCGTGTGATCGTGCTTGGGCAATATACACATTTTTTTGCAGTGATGCCACTAGTTTGGAGAGGTTGATTGTGGAGAGGAGAGATTGGAGGCAAGAACAATAAAGAGACTTTTATAATATAATGTAGGCAAGAGGAAATAAGAGCCTGAATTTCACGGATGGTAATAGGAGTAGAAATTAGTAGACGGGAACAAGAGATATTTCATAAACAGAATCAGTTGGGCATCACTTTAGTTGGGGAAGAGTTTGAGGAAAGAGCGAAGAGTAAAGGGACACTCCAGAGTTCTGAACTTGGTTAACTGCAGCAGGGTTCCATCAGTAGAGATTAGAGCATGGAGGAAGGGGCAAGACTTTGGAAAAGACCATTTGGGACATGGTGAGTTTTAGTTGGCAGTGTCCTATTGACCTAAAGATGTCTAGCAGTTATTGGCATTTAGAGAAGGAAATTGGAGAAATAAATATTGATTTGGGAGTCATTTGTATTAGTATGATAACTGAGAATATAGAAGTAAACATGATCATTTAAGAGAAACATTTAGAAAGAAGGAAAAAGACCATGTAGAAAATAAAGCCATGAAGGCTGCCCACAATTATGAATCATGAAGAAGAACCAGGAGACAAAGGCCATGCTCAGATAGGAGGATTCCTAATTTATAATCATTCTGAGATATGATAATGCTGAGCCTCCTTCACTCCTACTATCTCTCATTTTCCTTGAGATTCTAGACCTCGTGTCCACATTCTGCTAAATAAATTTTGTCTGTATTTTGTTTATTTCCATAAAGAATTGGTACTATAAATTTGGTGATTTGATTGCTGTGGCACAAAATCTATAATTTATCTCATGTGTCCATTTTTATTATATTAGTCCAACCTAACCACGAACAATGAATGTCATCTGAGCAGAAGTATAGCCAGTAGAGAGCAGTATTATGGAAGCCAAGGGAAGCTAAATTATCAAGAAGAAATGACTCCTTGCATTTGTCAGCTCTTTTAAAAATCAGGGCTGACAGAGAAAAGGCCTTTGGAGAGAGCAGTCTCAGCTGATTAATGGGGACAGAAACTACATTGAGGAAGGGAGTGAGAAAGGAGAGGCAATGAGTTCAGACAAGGCAATAGTGATAGGCCTTGTCAGTTCTTGAATTCAAAGGATTCCCTACTGCAAAAGTCCTTACTTCCTATCATTCATACTTGAAATTACCATTTATTTAAGGGGAAAAAAAGCTATCATTATTTTAGTGAAACTAAAGTCTGATTGTAAGAGGAAGGCAGTCTCATCAAACTAAATGTGAATAAATCTATAAAATATTCAGTAGAGCAGGGCAGGTAGGTGGCACAGTATTTAGAGTGCCAGCCTTGGAGTCAGGAAGACTTATCATACTGAGTTCAAATCTGGCTTTAAACATTTAGCTGTGTGATCCTGGGCAAGTCACATAATCCTATTTGCCTCAGTTTCCCTCAACTGTAAAGTGAGTTGTAAAAGGGAATTGCAAGCCACTCCTGTATCTTTGCCAAGAAAACCTCAGATAAGAGCATAAATGTTTGGTTAGAACTTTACCAGTTGTAGGTGGACCAGCCTTTGCCTGGGAGTCTCTCCCTGAGATCTACTTCTTTAAATTGTTCCTTCTGGCTTTTTATATTTTTTTCCTTTTTCCTTTTTTTGTCTTGTTTCCTAATGAACATATTCTTTAAAAGCAGAATGTTTTTTTTTTACAGGACATATCTCATGGCATCAGAATTTCTAGTTGGTGGAGAGGATACTGAGAAGGCAGAACAAGGCATGTAAATTCTAGTTCTCCGAAAGTCAGCAACTGTAATTGCAAGCTATTAAGAATCCATCACCAGGGAATCTCTTGTCTATCCCTGGTTCCCAGCATCTTCAGTGTGAGTGAGTAGGAGTGTTACTGTTCAGTTTGGTCAGTGTTCACTCTGTAATTGATAATACATAGAACTTGTGAAAGTTGTGGTCTCTATCTCCAGAGTTTGTCTTCTTGTTAGCGGAAAGACTCTTGAATTTATATATTAATTCCAGTATTTATATGCTAAGTGACAGTGTCAAAGTCACTTGTTCTCCAAGCTGAAATCTTTTCATGTGTATACTAGATATAACTAACCAAATTGTGGTAAGGAAAACATTTTGCATTAAAAATTTGAGTTATTATCTAAGTGACTTACTCTGGGTCACAGGACTGAAACCCAGGATTTCTGGATTCTGAGGCTAGCTTTTTGTCCCCAACTCCACAGGCTATCCCTCTGATTTTGAGATACAGACCTTTTGGAAAAACTAGTTTATGCTTACTTCCTCCTTTGACTTGGAGACAATCTTTTTAGGTAGAGGCCATGACCTAGGAAAGAAGGAAACAAGGAAGGGAATAATAAAACAGCTAAGATGAACTAAGGCAAGATCCTAAAATGTGGACAGATTCTAAAACTTTGGGATGCTCTCTTTTATGGATAGACAGCCTCATTCTCCAGAAAATTTCATAATGGTAGCAAATGTTAGGCTAGACACTAACTCTAGCCCCATGCCTTTAAGATCAAAACCAAAACAGCCAAGCAGAAAATCTGTAAACTCCAGATTCCACTCTGACTCATGAATTAGTAAATTGGAATTGATTATTTAAATTATGATGTTTAGCCATCAAGATAAGGAAATTGATAATGCTGATCAAAACTAGAATCAGGAGCTGCTTAGTAATGGACAAGATACAACATGTTAGTTTTTTCATGGCAGTTTGTTCATTCTTTTTTTTTTTTTTTTTGCCTTTTGGAGGGCAGTTGGGGTTAAGTAACTTGCCCAAGGTCACACGGCTAGGATTTTGTTTGTGTGTGCATTAAGTGTCTGAGGTCGGATCCGAACTCAGGTCCTTCTGACTCCAGGGCCGACGCTTTACTCACTGCGCCACCTAGCTGCCCCTTGTTCATTCTTAATAGTCCAGATAACTGACTTATCTTCTGAACTTCAGAACCACCTCTTTAAGTGCCCATAAAACATCTCTCTGTGGATGTGACCCCTTTTCTTGCTGACATCACTGTTTCCTATCCCTGGTGCCACCATTCTTGTTTCCCATGTTCAGAACCATGGGATTATCTTTGGTTTACCAAAATTGTATCATCCTTACTGTTAGATCTGTCCCATTCTGGGTCTTGTTAGTTGTTGTTGGGGGGTTTTTGAGGCAGACTTTTTCTCCAAATTCCTAACACATTGGGTGCCTCCTATGGCAAACCGGTGGAGAGACATGTACAAACATTACATGGGCCAGGTAGGCATACGTAGTTTGCGTTCTGCATTGTTGGGAAGACCTATGGAAGACCTGGATCATTGAGATTCACTGAAGAATATTCATAATTCTTCAGAGAAAAATGAGAAGCATCCACATGTACAAAAATATTTAGAGAAACTCTTTTTGTAGTAGCAAAGAGCTGGAAATTAAGAAAGTCCCGATCTCTTGGGGAATGTCTAAAAACCATATGAATAGAAAACTGTTGTGCAGCAAGAAATGGTGGGAGGGATGGGTTCAAAGAAACCTAGGAGAATTTAATGTGAACCCATTCAGAGTGAAGTGAGCAGAATCAAAGCAATCATTTATACAGTAACAGCACTATAAAGACAACCAGCTTTGAAAGACTTAACATCTCTGATCAATGCAATGACCCACCTTGATTCCAGGGGGACTGCTAATGGTCTGTGCTCTCCATTTCCTAATAGAGACATGATAGTTTCAAGATAAAGAACAAGACATATTTTTAGATATGGATGAGGTGGGATTTAAAAATATTTTTCTTTTTTTTTAATGGTAGAGAGAGAGTAGGAGAGAAAGAAAATAAATGTTTTTTTTTTTTAATTGTTATCTCATGGGGAGGTTAGGTGGTGCAGTGAATAGAGCACCAACCCTAGAGTCAGGAGGACCTGAGTTCAAATGCGGCCTCAGATACTTAACACTTATTAACTGTGTGACTTTAGACAAGTCACTTAACCCCAATTGCCCTGCCTTCCCCCCTCTGAAAAGAAAAAAAAATGTTACTGCTGCCTTTTGTTTTTATCTTTTATTGTTAGTTTTAAAAAACTGATTTGTTCATCCCACTATACCCCTCTTGTTCTCCTACCCTCACTGAGGGGGGAAGAATCCTTCAATACAGAGCTGCATAGTCCAACAAAAGAAATTCCCACATCAGTTGTTTCCAAAAATGTATGTCCCTTTCTGCATTTTGAGTTCATCACCTCTCTGTCAGGGAGTGGTGTGTTTTATAATAATTCTTTTGGATTTGTGTTTTATCATTGCATTGATCAGAGTTCAGAGTCTTTCAGATATATTTTTCTCTATAATGTTGTTATCGTTTCATAAGTTGTTCTCATTTCTGCTCTTTCTGTTCTGCATCATTTCATGGAGTCCTCTCAGCTTCCCCTGGAAATGTCCATTTCCATATGTCTTGTGGCATAATAACATTCCATTACATCCAGATACTATAATTTATTTAACTGTCCCAATGGGACAATCCTGTAGTTTCCAGCTTTTGTCTATTATGAAAAAGAGCTGTTTATAAATATTTTTCTACATAAACATGTTTTTCTTCTTTCTTTGATTTCTTTGGGGATTTAAGCCTTGTAGTGATATAGCTGGTTCAAAAGGTAGGAACAGCTGGTAACTTTTTGAGAAAAGTTCCAGATTGCTTTCCAGGATGACCAGACCAATTCACAGTTCCAGCAACAGTGCAGTAATGTACCTGTTTTCCCATAGTTCTGACATTTGTCATCCATGACAGTCCAATAGATGTGATGGGGAACCTTCTAGGGATTTGGATTCACATTTCTCTAATTATTGGCGGCTTTAGAACATTTTTTTCCATTTGATTGTTGGTAACTTGGATTTCTTCCTTTAAAAACTACCTCATCATATCTTTTGACCATTTTTCTGTTGGAGAATGGTTCTTAGTTTTATAAATTTGAATATCTTGGCTATAAAACTTTTATCAGAGAAACTTGGTGCAAAGGTTTTTTTCCCCCAGTTACATATTTCCCTTCTAATTTACATTAGATTTTATTACATTAAATTCATTTGTGTAAAAACTTTAAAATGTTTTATTTAAAAGACTGACTGGTAGGGGATGTTGGAAAGGAGGGAAAATATATGCTAGCTAATTGAAAAATAAAATGTTTTTAAAAGGGAAAAATCCATACATCTGGTCATGTCACTTCTCTCCTCAAAAATCTTCTGTGAATCTCTCTTGTTCATGAAGTAAAGTTTAAAGTCTTTTTCTTGGCATTCAAATCCCACTTTTCCTGTCTTATTTCATTTTATTCTGCACCACACTTTTCATATTTTCTGCCCCTGAACACACCCTGTAATCTTATAGAAATCGTGTTTTTGTTCACACTGTTCCTACCACCTGAATTGTCTTCTTTGCTTATTGAATTCCCACTCATACACAGCTACTTTTAGGAATTCTTTGATCCCCTCCACCACCAAGGCAGTAATGACCTTTGCTCTGGAACCTCAGAGGACACTTTGTGTTGCCTTGTACTAATGTACTCATCAAGTTATGTAATGTATTTTGGCTATTTGTGTTTATGTCTTATTCCATCCATTCATTCATTAAGATTTTCATTGGTTGAACAAATCTTGTTTTATATACCTAGCTAGGCATTGATGATACCAAAAAAAAAAAAAAAAGGTCCCTGTCCTCAAGTATCTTATATTCTCTTGTATGCTAATATGGTATAAACTCCATGAGCACAGGAGTGACTCACATTATCTAAATTGTGTACCCCTCTTAGCAACTAGCACAATGCTGTCACCATGCAATATACTTTATACACATTTGTTGAATGGGATTAAATTCATTTTTAATCCAAAAACTTCATATGCAGTAGTTTTCAGTTGTGTATTATTTGTCTTTCCTTCCTTTCCAGTTTTTTTTTTTTTTTACAGGCATACATGTCTGTATAGCAAAAATAGCCTTTGGAAATCTTAATTTTTTGATTTTATGGAAAAATAACTTGTATATTCTTTCTAATAAATATTTTAAGCTACCTTTTTTATTTTCAAAGTACTGGTCGTAGGGGTGAAGTTTAGCAAGATGCTCCCATAAAAGGATGAAATTTCATGTGCTAGGTTGAATTACAGCCAAGATTAGTAATAGAGCCTTAGCACAAATGAAAGGCATAGCATCGTCTGTTGAGAAGATTAATAAGGCTGTGTGGGTATCCTCTGATAGCTTTGGACTGTTCTTGAGCCAAGCCTCAGGAAAAAGACTGTCCTGGAGAGGCTTACAGAGAAAGGTACCTGCAAAAATAAGTGTCTTCATTCTACAGCCAGATGAAGACACGTGCATTCCTGTTACTTAGCTTCTCTCTCAGTCTCCCAAATGGTAGAAGAAACATTTCTACATACTGACTTTTCCTCCTTTCAGTTGCACCTAGAAAAGATTTGGTCAGTTGACTGGCAACCTAGAATAGCCAGGCATCTCTACCAAATACTAGCTTTTAGAGGTATCATTGAATTATGAAGACATCTTTGTTAAATAAGGGGCCAAATGCATCCAGCATAAAACCTGAACTGCTAACCTGACAGAATGTGAGACATGTTACCATACCATAGACCTTGTGCTATACTTAACGCATCTGTATGTTGTGAGGCTAATGGAGGTGTAAATGTAACCTCAGAACATGTCAGGTGGTGGCATATTTACAAGAGAAATATTATTGTTTGCTGTTCGAACTATTGCTTTGTTCCTGTAATGAATCTCCATGATTCCTCTTATCCATCATCCCTTCACCTTACTTTGGATGGAAAAAAAATGTCGAAGTCCTCCCTTTCATCTAAGGTGAGCAGGTATTACTATGACAAGTCACTCTCTCAGGCTCAGAAGTTAGAACTTTGAGCAGCTCTGGGTTCATTCCTGCCCATGACCTTGTACAAACCACTGCATACCAAGAACCAACAAACTGGAAAAATAATGTTAACTTTGCAGTCGCTGAAAAGAGAAAGTTAGCCTTAATTGGGCATTTACAAAAAGAATATAAGTTCACTTAGTGTATTGGAGTGCAATAATTTGTATACTAGCACGAAATAGCTTGTGATCTCTGCTTGGTGGAGAGATGATTATATTTCCTGGGTGCCAAAGGAAAAGAGATTTGCATGTAGGAAATCTGCATATTCTGATAAGAAAAACAATTAAATGCATAAATAAATGAAAACACTGATTTGGCACTTATCTTGCTTAGGATGGCATTAGGGTATCTGGATGGTGCACTCCAGGCAAGATTAATTCAATACTGTTTTCATTTCAATCCTTTCAGGGAACTTGGATTTAACTGGTCAGAAGCAGGTCTTCAAAGCAGAGAATAATCCCTGGGTTACCCCAATTGCTGACCAGTTCCAGCTTGGAGTGTCCCACGTCTTTGAATATATCCGTTCTGAAACATACAAGTAGTAAGTAACTTATGCTTTCTCCAGAAGTATCTAAGTGAATGTTTCCATGCCTTTCCAAATATAATGTATTGTTAATACATGCGAGTGGTGATTATTAGGTCATATCATATCAAAAGCACATTAACATCTTCCTCTGGCACTTCATTGTAATATGGAGGTAACAGTGTTTTCTTAAAGGTTACCGTTAGATCTCAAGTCATTGTGAATCTTTCCAGGCCAGAAAGGCCTTGAGTAGAGGCCTCGTTATGATTCTGTCTGTCATTCGAGGGCAGGTTTGGCTTCCAGATGATTTTTTTTTCTTTTAACCTGTAAAGAAGTTGTCGTCTATGTCAGTGGAATGATTTAACCATACCAATAAAAATCTTTGAAGTATTTAAAAGAGTATCCTTTTAAAGTGGCATATAAAATCTAAATGATAATAAATTACTCTAAAATTGTATTAAAGATAATGTTTGTTTTCTTAACAGTTTTCAAAATGGTAGATGTAGATGAATCTTAAATTCTTGTTAAATTTGTGAATTCTGAAGTTATATTGAAAACAGACCAATTTTCTTTGGGTTAAAGGAAACTTAAATGCCTGTCAATTAAATTGATCTCTTTGACTTCTTGGACTGCTCTAAAACAAAATCTTATGGCACATACTAAGTAAACATGTTCCTGTTTTTGAGGAGGGTGGCAATGTGCAGAGAGGAGAATAAAGTATAAGATGGAGGATCTATAGGTAGATATCAGTTTATCTGGAAAAGATCTAAAGATTTTAGTAGACTACAGATTCAGTGAATTGGCATGTCATGTGATATGTCACCAAAAAAGCTAACGTAAGCTTATAAATGAGACACAGTAACCTAGGAAGAAGGTGATAGCATCACTGAATATCAGTCTGGTCAGACCACGTCTGGAGTACTGTGTAGTTTGGGACATTGATTTAAGGAGGGGGTCTTTAAGTTAGCATCCAGAAGAAGGCATTGAAAATGACCGAGAGCCTTGATGTAGTGCCTGACTGATGATTAATGGTCCTTTAAATGTTTTAACCTAAGGAAGAAAAGACTCTGGAGGAGCATGAGAGCTGAGTTTAAATATCTGAAGGGCTCTTATAGGGAAGGAGGGTGTTGACTTTTCTGCTCAACCCCAGTGGGCAGATCTAGGAATGAGTGCTAGAAACTACACAGAAGCAAATTTAGCTCTGACATCAGGAAGAAATTCTTAACAGAGCTGGTTAAAAATGGAAAATCTGGCATCTGGTGGCAGTGGGCTCCCACCTCACTGGAAGTGGACAAAGCCTGGATAATCATCCATCAAGTATGTTGGAGAAGGGATTTTTTGTTCAGCTCTGGTTTGTACCAGCTGGTCTAAACACTTTACGGTTTGGAAATGAGAGGCTAAGAGTGTTCATCCTCTGCAGGATGGAGTAAAGTTGGGAAAAACTTTGTCTAAAAGAGGTTTATTTTCCATCTGCTGTTTGTTTCCCTTTGGAGAGAACTCTTGCCTTTCCCTGTCTGCTGTCTAATAAGGCTACATTCCATTTCATTTCAAATGTGTTTGTCCTATAAAGACCAACTTATATATTCATCACATGGCATAGCCACAGGGCACCTTGGTCATTCTGTAGGAAAACCTTCTCATTTTGTAGATGAGAAAATCATTCCCAAAAGGTGAAGTTACTTATGCATGACAAAACTGAGATTAGAACCCAGGTCTCTTACCTTTGAGGCCAGTGTTCTCTTGACTGATCCAGTCTTAATAATGTGATTTTTCAGACTTCTTAAATGGTCTCTGGCTGCAAGCCTATAAAAAAAGAAAGAGTTGTGAAAAACATGTAGGCAGAACCAATTTAAGTTCCCAAGACATAAAGCTTTGGTAATGAAACACAGGCTTACCTTTGAGTCTGACCAGTTGTTGAGATTTTACTTTACACAGCATTTTTTACAAGTTGGGATCATTAAAGACCACATCTCACCAGACCTCTTCTTGTTTGACTTAATAGAATTGTGACAGCATCCTGCACGCAGAACTTCCTTCTCCATTCCTGGCCAGAAGAGGAGTCCAGATTGACAGGAGAAGGTGGCCTGTCTTAAATAGTTAACTCCCTTTCCATAGCTTCCTGCTCTCTTTTGGTCACGTATTTCCTTTTTGGTATAGCCTAGCTTTGCTTAGATCTGACAGGATCACAGAGGGTGGGCCGTGCTGAGCAGTGACACTAAAACTAAATAGTTATTAGGCTGAAATTGCCAAAATGGCGGCACATCCCAACTGTAAAATCTTTCTTTTCAGTTTTTAAGCGCCTTAAAAATTAACAACATGACGGTGGATAACAGTGATGTTTATAATGTTTGTTCCTAGAAGTATATGCGAAACCCATAAGTTGTACTTTATTGATTCATCAGAAGAATAGAGTATTTGGAATCACTAAAGATCCCTTCATGTTTTAGGCGTCAGAGGTCAAGTTAAAGCATTTTGCTTATCTTAAGAAATGAGAGTCATGTTTGAGAATCTAGTCTCAGATTGGTAGATTATTTTACTTTCTTGTTTCCCTCTTAATCACTAATCACTGTTTTAAAATAATGGTCCTAAATTTCCTCATCTGTAAAATAGGGATGATAATAGCACCTGCCCCCTAGGGTTATTATGAGGATAAGCAGAGATGTTATTTGCAAAGTACTTTGCAAATCTTTTTTTTTTTTTTTTTTGCTTTTTGGAGGGCAATTGGGGTTAAGTAACTTGCCCAAGGTCACACGGCTAGGTTTTTGTGTGTGCATTAAGTGTCTGAGGCCAGATCCGAACTTAGGTCCTTCTGACTCCAGGGCCGACGCTCTACTCACTGTGCCACCTAGCCGCCCCGACTTTGCAAATCTTAAAATGCCCTAAACACGTTAGCTGTTTTTATCATGTCTCATGGGGAAGTATCCTGGTGCGATTGATAGAACCATGGATCTGAACTCCCAAGGACTTGATTTCAAATCTGTGCTTTAAGTCTGTGCCTTAGCTGTTTGACTTTGGTCAAAGTAACTTAACCTCTCCATTTCCCTTTCTGCTAAATGAGGGAGTTGGGCAAAACAATCTCTAATTCTAAATTTATAATTCTATCATAAGGTGATTGACTTAGATGTCATGCTTGGATTTGTAAGGCATGTGTCTATGTTATATATGTGCTTTTGCCCTTAAATACTTCTAAAGCAATAAGCTTAGTAAACTCCAAATTTTTGTGAAAAAATGGGAAATGGAGTATTAGAGTTAATTCTTAGTTGCCTAGAATATTAACTTATTATAAGCCATAGGCATGCATTTCTAATTTTTAGAGAATTAGAATACACTAAAGTACACTTTGCCATAAAACTTTTCTAAAAGAATGTATTTATTTTGATTGGGGAATAGATTTGGAGATAACGTTTGTGCCTCAGAACCATCATGTAGAAAATTGTCATTATATAATGCAATGGAAAAAATACTGATTTTTCCAACTTTGTGGTTCTTTGAGTTATGGAGCCCTAACTTGGGTAGGGTGGTAAGTGCTTTTTATCAGGAGCACCACATTGAAAGTGCATTGACAGCACTTCTACTTCCTTGGCAAAGTAGATTCAGCAGAGCTTACCATCTAATTAAAAGCATAATTAGTTAATATATTAGGAGTTAGTTAGAAATATAGTTAGAAATACACTGTGGTTTCACTGTCATCACCCTCAAACTGGTGTTCCAAGGTCTCTTTTGCCAGAAAGAAGGAAGGAAGGGGGGAGAGAGAAAAAAAAAGGGAAGGAAGGAAAGAAGGGAGGGAAGGAAGCAAAAAGAGAAGGAGGGAGGGAAGGAATAGAAAGGAAGGAAGGAACAAAGAAAGAAAGAGTAAATTCAGGCTATACTATTATGTCACTTGCTCCCATGGTATAAAATCTTTCTAGTTATGGTTCTATATAAAAGTGTCTACAGATCAAATGAATTAGAGTTCAGGTTATTAAAAATACCTTTTTAATCAACTCAGTACTTTGAAGTATTTTCCTTTATTTGATTTACTTTTGAGACTTGTTAGGATACCCTGACTACTGTGTGAGTCTCATATTGTTATTTACGTTGAATTCATTCGTGAGATGTAATATAATCTCCTCTGATTCATGAAGCCATAGAAGAAAGCTTGGGCCAGAAGCTCTGCCCTGTCTGGTAGGCACTTAGACTTGATGGCATTTACAATTCTCCCTCTGGCTTAGTCTCTGTGAACAGTAACTGGCACCAGATGCTTGCTTTAACATGGCTATATGGTAGAATCCAAAGGCATTGGTCCTTCACGGTTTTAGCCCTCAAAGATGAACCTCACAGTAGTTCAGAGGGCCTAAACTGGACCTGACTATTTGGCTAAAGTCACCCCCTCAGTGTGGCCTGCTTCAGAAATAAGAATAGGAACTATCAGCTTTAACATTGCCCCCCTCCTCATCCCTCGTTCTTGACTGAATATGATGTCCAAGAGTATGAAATGGAGTGGGAGGAGAACAAAAGATAGAAACTGGAAGTCCTTTCTTTTTAAGTACTTACTTGACCAAGATGGTTCCCATTTTGCTGTGGATACTATTGATATAGTTGTCCCTTTTTGACTCTATTCTTTCTCCCAAGGAGACAGCAAGATCTTCATGATCTATATAGAATGCCAAGATTAGAGTGAGTGTTTATTCCCTTTTAATTGTTACTTCAGGATGGGCTGACTGGCCATTTCATTTTTCTACTATCCTTGCCTGCCTGGCCTGAAATATGTTACCAAAAGCATTTGTTTGGGCTCTTTTTCTAAGGCACACTTTCATTCTGTTTTGGAGAAGAAAAATATACCCTGTAAACTAGGAATATAAAAAATAGCATCTGTGTATTTCACATGCTTCCCTCCCCAGAGCCTTAGATCATCCCATATAGCCTCTGCCAGAATACTGGGGCCTACTTAGAGTTGGGAATCTTGCTACCTACTTTGAAGCTAGCTGTACAGTTCTGCCCCAAGAACAGTGATTTTTGACTTTCCAAAGACTGCCCTTATCTCCCCTGGTGAGTGAATCCATTCAGTTGTTGGACTCTGGACTCAGACTAAAATGTACTGATTGATGGGTGAATGAGAAAAATCTTTCCCAACTCACCATGTCAGCTATCCCATGTAAATATGTCCTACACCACCCCCTTCCTCCTTTTTTCTTCTAATTACTTTTATTTTGGAAACCATAACCAACTAAAATCTATCATTGCTACTAGAAAGGATGTTACAGTCTACCACTACTCATAATTCCTGTGACTGCCAGGAACTCCTTTCCCTGCCTCTCCTCATCTATATGTGTCTTATTCCTTTAATCAAGAATTTATTAAGCACCTACAGTGTTACCAGATACATCATAAGTGTTTAATAGAATGTAAACTTCTTAAGGACAAGGATTGTCTCATGTTTGTATTGGTTACCCATTGCCTGGTAGATGCCTAGCATCTTAATATATGTTTACTGATTAAGTAATTAAATTATCTATGATATTGTAACTGGTACTGTGGAAAGAATGATACATTTAATGTTTGAGGAGCTGAATTCAAATCCTGACCTTCCCACTTGCCAGTTGCGTGGATTTGGACAGACTACACCTTTCTGAACTCAGTTTCCTCATCTGTGAAATGCAGAGTTTGAATGAGTTGACCTCTAATGTCCCTTCTGAGTTCTAAATCTGTTATCTGTTGATCTACCTTTGCTGTCCTTTTTCCTCTTAATGCATGTAAAAAATCACTAAAGTGGGATGTAGAGGTCATTTCTTTGATGGACTATCGAACTGAGCTCCTTAATACTACAAACTCATTCCAGCAAGTACTGGCTTTAAACCCATTTGATAGATCCAGACATTTTGCTTACTTTGTAACAGTGAAAAATGTTATCCCAGTTCCCTGATCTCGTTGGAAGAAGATGATCTATAAATCTAATAAATGATCGTGTAAAATCCATGTTTGAGTTAAAAAAAGATCCTTTCAGATATGCTAGTGTTAAAAAAATGATCAGAAAGACATTTGAGTGGAAATGTTCCGAGGAGAAGGTAGCAAAACTTAGTCTTTTCACTAAGATAATAATGGCACTTTCTGTTAAGTAGTTCATAGGTCACTCAATCAACAAACATTTATTAAGTGCTAATTATATGGCAGGCATTCTGCAAAACTTCATACTCCGGTAAGAAAAGAAAAAGGCAGAAGCAATCACTGCCTTCAGGGAGCTTGCCTTCTGATAGGAGAAGCAACATTGATGCATGGAATGCCCCTCTCTTACATGGAGATTTTATTTGCTGGAAGGGTCATAAAAACCTATGTTCTGTGTGAAGCAAAGAGCCTAGTACCTGCTTCACTGTTCTGAGACCAGTGAAGAAGTAGTGAGAGCCCACAGGAGAGTAGAACATTTCAGAAGGGTGATGGCCTCTCTCACTTGTTCCCTAAAGAAACCACCGGTATCCAGGCCTGCAGTTCAGAGTTGTTAGCTGTCCTAGGCTTGTGGCTTTGCCTACTCAGATACTGCCGTACTAGATTTTTGCATGTTTGTGTCCACTGTCCCAGCTGTGCTCTGATGGGAGAGTATTACCTAGGTTTATGGATATACTTTTATGCTTTGGTTATTTCTGCTTATGCCTTCAGATTCAGTAAAGGTCATGTTGTAATTATTTCCTCTTTTGCTTTCTCATTTAGTAAATGTTTCGTGTTTAGGAATTAATGGTATCATTATGATTGATTAATGTAAGTGAGAAACATAGTAGTCATAAGGCAGAAGCAACAGTCCTGTGTGTAGATGTGTATTTCCTAAACATTGGGGTTACCCTAGAGCCCTGAGAGGGAGAAAAAGCATTGTGGAATCTGACCATCTGGTTGGGGATGTCCGCTGACCTTCTACAATGAGTACAGACTGGTGTACACAAGCTAGCCATATTCCAGGGAGAGGGAGAACCTTGAAGGAAGATTCTAAGAAGCATGGAGCATCATGGGTGAAAAACAACATGTATGAAGCCAGAGTAGCTGAATCGTAATGTACCTGGAAGAAAGAGAGGTATTATAAAGAGGCTGGAAAGGTAGGAATGGATGAGGGTGTTAGGAGTTGTAAATGCTTGATCTTAGAGATAATTAATGGGAGGCCACTGGAGTTTCCTGACTATGGACATGACATGGACAGACCTGAGCTTTAGGGAAAGCATTTTGGCAGCTTAAGGGAGGATTGTTAGGAATGGAAATCAATTTCTGTCTGAATGTAGCCTGAAGTAAGTTATTTTTCACTTTCGTTCATTTTTTAAAAATTCAAGTCTTCTTGTACAAAATGACTATATGGAAATGTTTTACATGATTGCACATATATAAAATATATTGAATTGCTTACTGTATTAGGGAAGGAAGGGAGGGACAGAATTTGGAACTCAAAACTTAAAAAAAATTTAAAAATTGTTTCACATGTAATTGGAGGGAAACTATATTTTAAAAAAGAATGAAAACCAATTAGAAAGCTATTACAATATCTGTTACAAAGGTTTTCTTCTCTTTTCTTTTAAATTGGAGGTATATGGAAAGGAGAGAAAAGAAATGACTATAACTAATTAGGAGGAAAAACTCTTGGAAACAGTCCAGGTGAGGGGTGAGGAGGTCCCGAGCTGAGGTTGTGGAGGTATGAGTGGAGAGAAGGGGGTCTTTGTGAGCGCTGGGTGAAAGTAGAAACAACAAGATTTAGCGGTTGATTGAACATGTGGAATAAGTAAGAAATGTTGAGGATGATATTGAAATTGTGAGCCTGCGTGGCTAAGAGGGTGGTGGTGCCCTTGGCAGTAGCAGAGAAGTTAAGAAATAGGAATACTTAGGAAGAAAGAGAATGATTTCTGTTTCCTACATGCTAAATTTGTGGTGTCCCTGGGTTGTCCATTTTGAAATGACCAGTAAGCAGTTCAGACTGGATATCAGGAGAGAGACTGGTGCCAAATATGTAGGTCTGGGAGAGGGAACAGTTCTGTCTGGGCTCCAGGGATCAGGATACCTTGGACAGAATCACTTAAGCTCCCTCACCTCGGTTCCCTCATCTATACAGTGAAGGAGGTTGTACTCGATGGACTCGTAAGGCCCCTTCTAGCTCTGAATCAGTTATCCTGAGATCCAGTGATTCTCTGATTACAGATTGGGGACCGTAGGTTACTGGGTTGGTGATGAAAATAATTTAGAGATTAAGAGATATTAGATAGGTTTGTTACAGAGAAGTGCAGGTTGTCCCTGATATACCCTTCCTTAGACCTACATCCTCATAGCCTGCTAAGGGCTGGAACTGATCAGGGCCTGGGATGCTGACTGAATTTCCTTAGGGAACTGAGACATCTCTGTGCTGGTCAAGCTCAGAAGCAAGTATGTCAGGATTGAGTAAGAGTATTCCAGATAAATTGAACAATTGGAAGGCCTGAGGCAGTGCTCCTGGACTTGTCAGAGCTGGAAGGTACCTTGGAGGCCATCTAGCCCCGATCCTAAGCTTTACGGATGAGGAAACTGAGACCCAGAATGTTTAAGTGACTGCCTGGTCACCCATAGCCAGTATGCAGCAGTGTTAGGATTGAAAGCCAGGCCTTCTGATTCCAAATTCCAGGCTCTCTTTTCTGCCATAGTGTTGTCTTTGTCTGATATGGTATTTGTCAGATTTTAACTCCCTAAAGCTTAAATATCATCCAGACTGGGGAAGATAGCAAGCTTTAAGAAATAAGTAACTTGTAGTCAGATTCCAAGGATCAGCTCACAGTTGTTGGATTAATGAATATCACAGAGGAATTATGCATTTGGAAAACTAACAGGCTGCCTCCTTCTTCTTGTGGAGGTAGGAGACATAAGCAGAATTCTGTATCCACCCTTCGATATGGACTATGTCTGGTTTTTTTACTCAACTATTTTCTTTATGACAAGGGAGGACTATACTAGGGGTGTGTGTGTGTCTGTCTGTCCGTGTCTGTGTGTGTGTGTTAGCAATTATTGAGCTGTGAAAATGGCGCATACACACACACACACACACACACAACCCATAGAATCTGTCAGTAAAACAGTAAAAGAAAATTCATATCCCTTCTTGTAAATTCTTTGTTGTTTCAGTCATTTCAGTCATGTATGATTCTTCATGACCCCATTTGGGGTTTTCTTGGCAAACATATTGGAATGGTTTGTCACAGCCTTTTAAAAATATTAACATTTGTTAATAGCAAAAACAATGGTTCATATCAGTTTCACAGTTTTGGTTTATTACAATTTTGTAATTGATTTTTGGCAAATTGGATTTTATATTTTCAGTGCCTGAAAGACTCAGAAATCTTCTCCTCCTTTAATCTGAACCTCCACACATATAGCTCATGAAAACAGGAAAATCCCTAACCCACATAACATCTGTGAACTATTGAAAAATAATATTTCAAGTTGTCCTTTACTCTAACCTCTAATACCATGCCTTTATCCTTGAAGTTTCAGAACTGATGTGGCTTGAATTTGTGGTTTATCACAACAACAGCAACTATTGCAACAAGTCTCCAGCTTTATAAGAGCTATAAGATGTTTAAAGTGCTTTCCTTATAACCACCCTGTTTGTATAGTACAAGTCATATTATCAGTGTTTTACAGGTCAGGAGTCTGAGGCTCAGAAGTATTAAGCCATTTCCCTATGGTCACTAATGGTATCAGAACCAGGATTCAAAGTCGGGTCCACATTATTTAGTACTTTTTCCACCAAAGGTTTCATAAAAGGTCATATAAACGAGTGGCAATCTCATGGCAGAATGAAGGGCCCCAATCAAGGCTTTCCCATTCCCTATGACCTTGTATTGGCACCTGAAATACAGCCAGAAAATATTTTTTCCACCCAGTTAACTCATAAGGGCAGCTTCTGCTACCAAAGGATTTAACAAAATGTTTTATTTTCATTCATGTCTCTAGTCAACTTTCAAAGTGACCTTTCTGTTGTAAGCACATCCTCTGAGGATCTTTTGTGTCTAGAATAGTGACAGAGAGAGGTGATGGATTGTATGATTTAGTGGATATAATATACTCCGAGGAGAGGCATGAATGTTTAAAACAAAACAGTGAATTAAAACACCTTAGGAAGAATGGCCAGGCCAGCAGCTGCTTTGCCTGGATGAAGTTACTAATGAATGGGACCAAGCCAAGAAGGGTAGGGGTATGGGTAGCCAAAGGGATTTTGAAATATGGCTTCTTCGGCACACGCTTCTTTGGAGTACATTTTTTGCATTAATCATATCATCTTCATCAATTCTCATACAGTAATTGTTCTCTGTCCATTTATTTCTTGGTCTAGCAAAGGCCAAGATTTTGCTGCTGTCATTTCCCTGTCCATTTGAAGCCACCACCCAATGGCATTACCTCCATTAGAGTGAAAGAGTTTGCTTGTCCTTATTGCCGGGGCTGGCACTGGCCGCTTTCACAATTTTAGGCTGTTGTTGGGCTCTCCAATCACCTTTCTACTCTTGCTTTAATGATTGTTGTCTCCTTGTTTGACCTCTTCATTTCTGTGCGGCAGAATTATGATAGAATAGTCACCATTTGTTAAGTTTCCACAAGGTAGATTTTCCCAGTGGGGCAGTCAAGTTGGAGCCAAGATCCTTGACAAGATTCTTTGTGAAAGGGAGTAACTCACACTTTTCACATTTCCATCAAGGAAGGTGGATGGAAGAGTACAAGCCATTTTCAAAGCTGACAAGTTAACTCTTAACAAAAGAAGAGGTTTGACAAATGTTAAGCAGGGAATGTATTGGTTGAAAGAGGCATTTGGAAGGCAGGCATCCTCGTGAAGGATGCAATTTGCTAAGCATTGCAATCTAAAGTCTCATTTCCAGTGGTAGCAGGACTCCAAAAACATTTCGCTCTTGTTCAGCCTCACTTATGCAACGTCTCCTTTCTTCCTAAGGTGTTCTTCTACTGCCTGCATGTACCTAGCTTCCAGCCAGAAAGCCTGCCAGGAGGGTATAGAGGAAAAAAGACTTAAGAGTCAGAAAGCCTAGCTCTAAATCCTGGCTCTGATAGTTACTGGCTCTATGAGTGTGGGCAAATCACTTAAAGTCCCTCAGCCTCAATTTCCCCGCCTACTAATTGGGCTAATATTACTCATACTGCCCTCCTCTGTGGGTTGTTTTTAGTAAGGCATTTTTGTGAGCTTTAAAGTGTTACATAGATGTGGGTTATCATTATTCAAAAGCAAATCAGAGTGAAGATTGCCCTGATATCATTAATGAAATAAAACTTAATTGTTTCAGTTGCATAAAGTGAAATGCTTAAATTGAGTCATTGTGAGTATTTGTACTAGAAATGAGAAAGCCCCCCCAAAAGGTGCTTTATTTTAAAGTCCTGAATGTTGGAGAATGGAAATCTTTTTGTTCTTGTACCTCTCAACTGGCTTAAGTTGAAGGATTAAGAACTAAGAGGTATTTTCTTCCTTTCTCCAGCATGTGCAGATACTTACATTGTACTATGTTCAATATGTGTAGGAACAGTAATATTCTTGGTATGGTTATGCCCTCCATTAATGCATATTTCAGTCCCTTTGTGCCTTAGTAGATGGTCTTTATGAGTTGCTATGGATAAAACCTCATCCCTCTAGTAACTGTTATTGAATATAATAGACTTTTTTTTAAAATTAAGCAGCCTGCTAATAGGACTACTGAGTAATTGGTCTAGAGGATCTTTAGTTAACAGATATAAGGTCTAGATCTTTTATAACATAGTCGATTGTCCCATTTCTTTGAGGGAGCCCATTGAGAGAAGTAACTACATGTAAGAAAAACTTAGGTAAACCCCATCTCCCCTGTTGTAATGGTCAGTAGAGATGTTTGTTGATAATAGTAATGTTAGGAGATGTCTCTGCCCAGATTGTGTATTCAGAGCATTTGCTGAGGATTAAAATGACCTTCACCTTCCCAGTAGTGACAAACAGTTTTATGTTGAAGACAATACACAGAACAATGTAGAGTTTGCCTTTCTAGTGATTTACCTGAAAATATCTCCAATCAGGCAAACCACAGAGGCTCAGTTTTTCTTTCTAATGGACACAGGAATAGGGGAATCTATTTTTTCCTACTTCCTAAAAGTGTTTGACTTGAGTCTTGCTTTGATTTTTTTTCAGAGCACAGTGCATTTTCAACATCATAATTTATCGTCCATTTAGAAACCCTACCTCTGTATATTTTGGCTTTGTTTTTAAGTTAATAAATATATTATCACATTTTTCTCCATAAGACAAAATATGATTCAAACTTTTGACATCTTTAGGCCCATTTCTATGCAAATGGGTAGCATTTCAGTAATATTGCAAAGATGTCATGCCAAGGGAGAAAAGGGAAAATCATCAAATACATCTTATTTTGGGTAGCATTGACAGTATCATCACCCCCTTTCTTGTGCTCATTTTAAAGGACAAAACTAGATAGCATTTCCTGTTTTTCTAAATTGTAAGTAATTAATGAGCTTCAAGCATACGACTGATCCTGGAGCTAAAGAATATTCATCATGCTGAATAAATATGAGCCAGTGGATAACACCAACTGTTGCATATAAACCTGGAATTCGTTTGACTATTTTTTTATTTAAAATTTTTTATAAGCAACTAAATACTATTGTGAACTAACTCATGTATCTCCCTTCTCTCTCCAAGGAAATTAACTGTATAGGAGTAAAGGAGTGAAGCCATAACTAGGAATTCTGTTATCTGGGCTAAATTCAGTTGTGTGGGAGGTATAGGAGATGCCCAAGGTCAATGCCCGGGAATCTCCTGCTGCTTACCTTCTCTGCATGCTGTGTGGCACAAATCTAGGCTAAGCAGTATGCAGGCAGTCCTAACTCAAGTGGGTACCATTGTACTAACAAGTTGCTAAGGGAAGGCTTTCCATTTGATGGTTTTATCTGCAGAAGACCCTGGAGGTGGTTATTTCCTCACCCTCGGGGTCAGTGAGATAAATTGCTGTCTTCTGTGTGTGGGTCCTTTGTCTTTTGTTGGTCCCCCACACCACCACAGGGAAGAATCATTTGTCCTTTTCCCTCTTATCTCCCTCCCCATTCTTCTCACCGTTTCCTTTTCTCCCTCTCCCTCTTCCTTTCCCTTTCTCTCCTTCTCCCTCTCTTCCTTTTATCCTCTCCCCTCTCCCTTTCCTTCCCCCTCTCTCTCCTGCATAGTTAAGTGAAGCAAGAAATGTATGTGTCATTCTACATTTTAAGTCCATCACCTGTCTGGGAGGAGGTAGGTAGTGTGCTTAATCCTTTATCCTATAGAACTGTCATTTGTCATTGCATTGATCAGAGTTCTAGTCTTTTAAAGTTGTTTTTCTTTATGATGTTGTCATTGTACAAATTGTTGTCCTAATTATGTTCACTCTACATTAGTTCATGAAGGTCTTTCCATTTTCCTCTGAAGTTTTTAATTTTATTTCTTAAAGCCCAATAATACTCCATTTCATTTATATACTGTCACAGGTTTAGCCTTCCGTCAGTAGATAGACATCCTCTTAATTTCTGTTTGGGCTGCTTCTACAGAAAGAATTGTTGTAAGTATTTTTTAAGATGGGTCATTTTCTTCTTCCTTTGTAATATTCTTCTCTTTGTATATTCCTAGTAGTGGTAACACTAGATCAAAGAGTATCCGAAGTTTAATGACAAGAGGGCATAGTTCCAAATTGCTTTGCAGAATGTTTGTGTACCCTAAGTATGTCATTCTGACAAAAATGTCTAAAATTGTATTCATAATTAGCATTATGTTCTCCTGTTGTCTGCCAGGAAGAAAAAATCCAGATCCACTAAACTTGTATGAGTAGAGATCAGGGTCAAATGTGAAAGAAGCTGTGGATGTAAAACCGACAGGATTTGTCAACTGGTCGGGCATGAGAGATGTGAGAGAATGAGTAGAACAGAACACTGGTGTCGCAGACATGGGAGGCAGAAAAAAGCGGTTATCCCTTTGACCGAAATTGGGAGATTTGAAAGAGATGTGAATTTGGTGGGGGCCAGGAGGACGCTGATAAGTTCCGTTTTGAATGTGCTTAGTTTCCGATGTCTGTGGGAAATCCAGTTGGAAATGTCCGATAGGAAATTGGTGATGTGCATTTGAAGCTCAGAGAAGAGATTGGAGCTGGAGATCTATAAATCTATAAACAGCTACAGAAAGATGATAATGGAATCATAGGAGCTGATGACGTCCCTGAGAGACAGCACATAGAGAGTCAAGAGGAGAGGGCTGAGGACAGAGCCCAGGGAAGCACTAAGTTAAGGGACATCATCAAGGATGATGAACCAGTAAAGTCAACTGAGAAGGAAGGGAACCATGGTGATAATAGTATCAGGAAAAGAGAGGGTGTCCTGCCAGGGCGGTGCTCCAGAAATTGGATTGCAAGTGGTTAAACAGGAGTCAGTGAGAAACACTTAAGTGGAATCTGGCAGTGTAGACAGATGTGGCTTGGGAAAAGGGAAAGTGATATATATAGAATGAAATGGGTAAAGGTGGTATTCTCTACTGAAGACCTTTTTTCTTTTTTAAAAAATAAATTTATTTGTTTTTCGTTTTCTACACCCACTTACATAAGCTTTTGAGTTTTAAATTTTCTCTGCCTCCCTTCTTATTTTTTTTTAAAGGGTGGAGGGACTTGGGCAAACTTGAAGGCTTTTAGGAAGAAACCCATAGACAGGAAGAGATGGGGGCTATTTGAGGTAGCATTTTGCTGGAGGGGATGGAGCCATGGACACATGTAGAGATAGGCTTTGAACACTTCAGTGTCAGAGACCAAGGGAAAAGATAGAATGGTGGTGAGTTCAAGAAGTTTCAATATGAAACTGTCTTTTTTCTTCTTTCTTGTATTCCAAGTGCCTGGAACATAGTAGGAGCAAAATAAACAAAAATGTTTATTGTTTATTGACTTTGAAAAGAAGGAGAGGAGAAAGGGCTCCTGTCCGATGGCCTCAGTTTTCTCAGTAAAGTAAAGAAATGATGAAGTCAATCAAGGCGCCAACAAGGGAACTTGGGGCAGGATACTTGCTTGGTTTTTGCCATAGTAGGGTTTCATACAATCTTAGAGAAGGCATCTCTGTGGACCTCAGATTTCTCTAATGTAAATTGAAGGGATCTCCAAGGTCCTTTGCGTTTCTAACATTCTGAGCCTGTGATGAGAAGAAAACGTGTTGTCCGTTTTTGACTGATCCTCATCAGCTAGCTTATTGAGCCATTGAATATCGAACCGGGGTGAAGTTAAATTGGTCAGCCCTAAATATTGATGACCTTTATTAAGTCCCTGTAATCTTGAAGTTCAATTCTTTGACGCTTCACTTTACAGCTAAGCAGGATGAGTTATTGCCTGCATTTGCTGTTTTTATTTGAGAGATAAATTAAAAAGTGGCGCTTTTATAATCAAACAAAACTGTCTGCAATTTCTATTCTCTACACAGTAATATCTTGTTTTATTACATGCTGGCTTTTTATTGAGCTGTAGTCTCTTATTTCAGTCAGGCATTGTTGGAGATTTTCTTGTAATTTTTAACAGTTTTGTGTTCTTTTGTCATGTCAGGTAGCTTGAATTAGTGTGTCTAATATTTTGAAGGTTTTTAAATAAACTTTTTATCAGGTAAAATGCATAAATGTACATTTTTCAGGCATTTGTTACTGTCAACTTATTCATCAAGCACAAAGAAACAACTTGCCACTTAAGTAGGCTAATGCCACTAGTAGTTAGTTTCACTTGGATTTTAATAATAGTAATAGCTATAATAATCATAATAGTATACTAGTAATGATGATGTTTGCAAAGTGTTTTGCAGATGTTAATTTGGTTATCCTTATAACAACCCTGGAAGATAGGTAGTATGTTATCCCCATTTTGCTGATGAGGACGCTGAGGCCAAAGGGGTTAAGTGACTTACCCAACCCAGGGCCACATGGCTAGTAAGTGTCTGAGGCAAGATTTGAACCTCCTTCTTCCTGACATGAGTGTTCAGGTTTGGTGCCCTAGTCCCTGGGCTGCCTACTCGGCTTTTTCTGAAAGTGTTAAACTTTTTAAGATGCAGTATGTGTACTGCAAAAATCTCCATGGTCAATGACATTGTGTGCTTGCACATTAATTATACATATGATATTTTGGCACTTCAGTGGTCCATGATGTATGTCCTCTCCTTAATACCTCAGATCATCTTTGTGTGTTGGTGTGGTGGGAAAAAAAAATTAGTGGCTTCTGTAACTTCTGGTTACAAACCTCACAGCATTTAATCAGACTGACAGGATCCTTTGACCAGACTCAGCTGAGAAGTCGTTCTGGCTTAGTGGGGCCTGCTTCAGCCCCCACTCCTCGTGTATCACAGGAAACTTGCCACACTCCTTCACTCCCTGAACTTGTGTAGTTTTGTTTTATTTCTCCTAAAGAAAATGGAACCTTGTTAGTGGTTTATTAGAAAATGAATAAATAAAAACTAGTTAGAATTGTATAGTAGTTGGGAAAGTAGGGGGAAGGCCCTTAGAAAATTCTTGATAGTATGTCCCCTTACCCTCTTTGGGAAATTACTTTGATATTTTGGAAGTATAATCTCACCCATCCTCCAGTGAAGCAGATTGTCACCCATCCCGTGCCACTTTGTCTTGTATATTTCTCACCTATAACTTCCTCTAAATCCTCCGTAGGTGATCCAGAGATTTTAATAGCCCCACTCTTGTTCAGGGATTTATATTCTGGGATTATGTTTAAGGTATATAACTAGGAAATAGAATAAGGGAACTGATCATTTCATTTACTCTGACTTTGCCATAATAAAGGTTTGACAGCACTATGAATTAATCCATGCTTTCTCACAACCCACTTGGAATTATGTCAACAAGTGACTAACATGTCCAATCCCTTTGACTCAGCTATCCTACCCTTAAGCATATACCCCCAAAGTATCAAAGACAGAAAGAAAAGTCCCATATACATCAAAATATTGAGAGTAACACTTTCTGTGAAAACAAAGAACTGAAAACAAAACAGATGCCCAGAAGTTGGGGAATAGCAAAATAAATTATGGTACATGAATATAATAGTATATTAATATTCTATAAGATATTATGCATATAAAGAATCTAGATATGCAAGAGAAGACTTTATGAACTGGTACAGAGTAAAGTAAAGAGAACCAGGAAAACAGTACGCACAGTGATTAATACCATATAAATAGAAAGATCAAACATAGCCACAAAACCCACATAATTGAATAATTACCAAGGAGATAACTGAGGAACAGCTGGAAAAATGAACCTCCTTCCCAATATTGGAGAGGTGGGGATCTGTGCTTGTGAAACATTACTGATATGGTCGGAATTAATTAATTATATAATTATTATTTAAGGCTAATTAATAGGTTGGCTAGTTTAAATGTTTTAAAATTAAAAAGAAATAAATAAAAATATATGTCTCCAATCCTTTCCCAAAGGGTATTTTAGAGGAGAGATGTGACAACAAAAGGGTTGTGACAAGGGACCTGTTTGTTTCTAGCTTCATTAATACAACTGGATTTTTTAGTGATCATGGGACCCCAAGGAGTTGATGCTTTAACTGTAACCTCCTGTTTGGACTCCTAATCCTATTACTAACTGCTAGTGTGCTGGGTCTAAGGTTTAGAAGTGGGCATGGTGGTTTCTGTTTTATAGGAAGTGTGTGATTTAGTAAGGAATGATTCAAAACCTTGTCTCCCTGTCTTGTCCTGTTTCAGGAGTATCTAGTGCAGGAGGTATGGGCAAGATTAGGGCTAGAATCATAAATGTAGGAGTAAGGCCTTGATCCAATGGGTGGTAAATAGGGATGCTTCTCCTATTTTCAGATATATAAGTATATCGTATAGCATTAAAAATGTTACATATATAGTGTATAAACGTGCGTATAGAAAATGTTTATGTACATACACACATTTATGTTGTATATATGCACATTTGTGTGTAATATGTACACATGTGTATGTGCACATATAGATGAGTCTTTTGTGAACCATTCCTCAGTTCTCTCACAGTTTTTACATGATATATATGATATGATCCTATATATCATGATATGATCATATATGTTATATGAAAACTATGAGAGAACTGAGGAATGGTCCATAAAAGGCGTGTGCCAGAGGTCTCACTTATTGTAGCATTAAGGTGACTTTAGTTTTTCTAAAACACTATGTCAGTGAACTGTAAACTATGGTAGAGTCTGCCAAACTCTAAAGGTTTCAAATACTGGTTTGGCAACTCGCAATTTATATGTTGTTCAGGGACCTATGTATAGAATATATAAAAGTTTATCACCAGAAAGTTTTACCAAATGATCGATTATTTTGACAAAAACACCTTAATAGGTTGAGGTATGGATGGGTTGCCAACTATGGGTAGATAGGAAGAATACCCACATCTTTAAAATCGTAGCTGTCATTTGAATTATTAAAGAAAGGACACAAAAGAAGCAAGAGCATGAAATTGTTTTAAATCTAAAATCTTTATCCAGAATACTCAAAGAATTTTCTGTATAATAAATACCTGAATTCTTTGTTCCTTTTTTTATTATAAGTTAAAGACCAAGGTTTGGTTATATCATTTCTTTCTTTTGGTTTAGTTTAATATCTGACTTTGTCCCAAATCTGAATTTACTTTATTGATTTTTTTTAAAAGGTAACGGAAGACAATGATGATCCTGAATATAAATTGTAATACCAAATGGATGTGAGATAAAATTACCAAATCAACCTTTTTTATTCTATATTTTATGGAATATCTAATATAAGTTTGGCAATAACTTACTCTTAACACATGAATTCTTGACACTTTCGATTCTTCAGACTTATTAATCAATGTACTCGGCACCAGAGCAATTTTATGAGACTTACTAGTCATCAAAAATTTATTATCAGATAAATCAAAGAAACAACTAGCATCTTAATAGGGTGGAGAAAGTGGCATGCAAAGGATCGTTCAAAACTGTGCTTTTTGTCAGATGCATATTATACTTTCAACTGATATCATGATACTTCTTTAACATTTTCTTATATACAGATAATCAGTAAGTTGACAAAGTTATCTTCTTGACCCAGATTTATTCCTTATCTGTCTTTCACAATTAGTGTTTATATAACTGTAAGACTCAAGTTGCCAGATATTCACAAGGAGAGAAATGTGATTTTTTTTGTCCCCAAGTTTAGGTATTTAGAATATCCAACCTGTTTTTCAGTTTTCTCATTCTTGTCATGAGAAGGTGCAAATATATTGAAGTAATTTCTTCCTTTTATGAGAGACCATTTAAGTTCAACTCTTTGGTGTCTTAAGCCAATAGTGGCTTATAACATATGAGGATTGTCAGACTACATTACATAGGTTTCTATATACATATTTTCTGAATAATCAGTAAATGTTTGGCAATAATTTACTCTTTTATTAAGCTTATTAAGAGCCATTTTGTGTTAGCAGGCCCTACTTCAAAGGTAAAATAAAAAAGAACGGGACAAAGATCAAATGTTGTGAGCAGATTGAATTCTTGAAGCTGATCACCGGGTAGAAAGTTTGGTTGTTATATAATAGCTGGTAATAGCTGAGTATCTTATTGGATCAGGGATCATAGACTTTAACTAATGAATTTGGATAGAAATCCATTGGCAGAGAAGTGAAGTGGACGTACTGGATTAGTTTGTGCTTCTTGGACAGATAGAAAGATACGGTACTCTTGCTACCTTACACATAATTTCATCTGTTAAACAATACCTCTGTTGGAAGAGCACATCCAAAGAGGTTATATTGCTTTCTCAAAATAAAACAAAACAATGGAAATGTGTTGGCTTCCACAGTTCAGTGTGTCTGTGTTCTCATAGGTGACAGTGGATAGGATTGCTGGCCCTGGATTCAGGAAGACCTGAGTTCAAATCCAGCCTCAGACACTTACTAGCTGTATGGCCCTGGGCAGATCACTTAATCCTCTTTGCCTCAGTTTCTTCATCTGTAAAATGAGCTAGAGAAGGAAATGACAAACCATTTCAGTATCTTTGTCAAGAAAACCCCAAATGGGATCACAGAGAGCCGAACACAACTTATATGGCTGAAAAACAACAGTAACAACAAAAGGGTCTCATCAATTCGGATGCTTCATCCGGCAGGGCATGCCTCAGCCCCCCCTTGCCTCTTGTCCTTTATTATCTGTATCCTCTATTGTTATCCTTTACAGCCATCACCCTTGTCTCTGTCTGCACATCCTCCATGAGCAGTCTTTTGAGTCCTTTGGGGGCCTCTCTGTTGACTGCTTCATGACCACAGTGGAACACATTGGCTCTCCAGTGTGCCTGCTGTGGGGAAGGGTTGGGCCTAACTCACTTTCTTCATGAAAGTCCTTTTTGTGACTCTTTCCAACTGTAAAGTGAGTGATATCTATTTTAAAGTATTCATTGTGGTATTATGAGAGGTCCTCCCCTATTTCTGTGCATTCCCAGTAGACATTGGCATTGGTTTATGGTGTGTTGGGTTTTTTTTAATCTTTTAATAAATTGTATCCTGCTACCAGCAAGCTTATTTTGGAATTGAATTTCAGATAAATCTTGGCAATATTTAATAATAACTAATAGTAATGATAACTAGCACCTGTGTAACACTTTAAGGTTGATAAAGAGCTTTGCAAATATTGCTTCATTTTTGATCCTCACAACAGCCCTGTGGGAGGTAGGTACTGTTACTATTCCCATTTTACAGATGAGGAAACTGAGGCATGCATAGGGTTAAATGGCTTTGCCTAGGGCCACATACTAAGTATCCGAGCTCAAATTTGAATTCAGTCTTCCTGATTGCAGGTCCACTGCTCTAATCACTGTACTGCCCATCTGCCTCTGTAACCGTTTTGCCCATAAAACATTGTAATATATAGCATAAAACTTTGATTTGGACGTGCATGAAAGCCTTAGGAAATCGTATGTTTCTAAAGTTTTGTAGAGATAGGCCTGTGTAGTTTGTCTGTGTTTCAGATGAATATTAAATATCAATACGTCTGCTGACGCCTAAGGGGAAGTTAAAATCTTACAATTTTGCCATATAAAGTAAATCAAAGTTAGAGAAAACAGTGGTTGGCAGATGAGGAAGTGCCCGCATCTTCTTGGCCAGGGAATAAGTGAATCTCACCAAGTGACATTAGTTCTTCTTTGGGTAAAAATGTGGGCCACTTCCATTGGCAGAGTTGACAGTCATGCATTATGCAACAGCCTGGCCCCATTCCTTCCTTTCTCTTCTTTTCTCCACCCCAGCTCTGGCTCCTTTTCCCTTCCAGACCCAGATCCATGTGTCTTAGTCTGAGAAATGTGTGTGGTTATCTTTCTTTTATTGAAAATCCCAATGTAAGGGGGGAAAAGTTGTACATTATTATGACAATTCGCGTGTGTTTTTTTTAGAATTGTTTAGCCCTTTCATGAAGATGTTAATAATGCTTCCATTTAGGGAAACTATCAGAATAACAGAGCTGGTGTTTTACTTGGCCTGTAGCCTGGATTTGAGAAACAGTTCAGTGTCCACCCCACAGCTAGGCAGTATCTTGGATACAGTGTCAGACTTTGAGGCTGGAGAGACCCACATTCAAATCCTACCTTCCTAATGGCTGTGTGACTCTGGGTGAGTCATTCAACCTGAGGCCTCAGTTTCCTCATTCGTAAAATGGGGTTACTAATAGTGCCTACCTCACAGCAGTGTGAGGATCAAAAAAGATAATGTTAGGAAAGTACTTTGCAAATGTCTTAAGGTGTTATATATGTTCTAGTTGTTTGTTTTTTGAAACCTCCACATTCCTTCTACAAAACACTTCATTGTGTTTGTGTGACTCCCCACAATCATATGTCTAGTGTATGAACAGTGAATTGTTGGTTGTATTACTACCAGGGCTTGGGAGTAATTAGAAAACAGTATGCAAAGATCTTGTCACAAACTGACCCCAGTTTCTCCCCCAGTCTAGTCTGTCCTTCACAGAGTGGCCCAAATCATCTTCTGTGCCATTGATTTCCCTGCAGGAGCCCCTCTTCCTCATTTCATCATTGTCGAAGTCAGAAGTGTCCCCAGATCCACCCAGCCACTTCCTTGTCCCCTGCTCCTCTGGCTGCCCTTTGCAGAGGTGGCACTGCATGGGGCAGTCACTGCCATCTGCAAATTCAGTGCCCACTCATCCCTGCATTACCACCAAGGACCCCAGCGGGCAAGCAGCATCTGTTTTCATGGAAAGGAGAGGACATGCCTCTACCAGTGTAGTTGATGTGCTTGTCTGGATCTCAGCTACAATCCTGGTTCCTCTGTGGGCTTGTGGGTAGTGAAGTGGTGAGTGTACGGAGCAGGGCCTCTTTGCCACCACAGCCAACCTCAGAGGCCCTCTTTTAAGATTGTAAAGTAGGAGGAAAGAAAACCCCACACGTGAGTCTGGAGTTATGTCCAAGGTTAGTGTCCACCCTTACGACACAACCATCCTGACCACCATTACCCTTGGCCCTCCCATGCCCTGCTCTGATCAGCTGAGCCCCAGATCAGTTAGAGCTTCCCTTGTCCTGTGGCTAGCAGATTCTCAGAAATTCAGTTACCCTCTGCTTAGGGGAGAAAATGTCCCTTTGCTCTTCTCCTAGTCCTTGCGCTCTTTCCGCAGCTCCACATTGTTCCTCCCCATTCCCTGTCCTCCTTCCCCTACCCTTTCACTCTGCCCCATAGGGACCAACTCTAACCTTATTCATCTTGGATCCCCTCTTCCATTCTTTTCATTTCATAGTCATGGAAACCTGGCTTTTTCTGGAAGACAGTGAATTCCTTCCTGCCTCCTCTAGTTCGGGGGCTCCTTTGATTCCCCTTGGCACACCCTAAGCCAGAAGGAAAGGTCAGCATACACCATGTCCTGCTCTTCCATTCTTTCCCTTTGCTGCCATCACTCAGCAGCCTTTCTAAGCTCATTCCCTTCATCCATGTGATTCTCTTCATATTTTCCAGTTTCTCGATCATTCTCTTTCCTCTCTCAAGGTCTCACTCTACCATAGCCCCTGCTACCATGCTTGGGGACTTGCACGGTCAGTGCCATGCCCCCTTGAGCGTCCTGGTCTCTTGGTTCATCCATCCCTCCAGTTCCCATGGTGTGCCTCTCCATTCTGTTACCCATTAGTTACGTGTTGTATCCCACTGTCATCCAGAACTGCTCTAGCTCCAGTATTTTCAACTTTGAAATACCCTTCTATCTATATCTCTGAAACTCCTCCTCTGTGTAGACTCAGCAGCTAGATGGTCCGATGGTTAGAAAGCTGGATCTGGAGGCAGGAAGACCAGAGTGCAAATTTAGCCTCAGATACTTACTAGCTGTATGACCCTGAGCAAGTCACTTAATCTCTGTCTGCCTCAGTTTTTTCACTTGCAAAATAGGAATAACAATAGCAACTACCTTCCAGGATCATTGCAGGGATAAAATGAGATAATATTTGTAAAGTGCTTTTCCAGAATTAAAGCTCTTTATAAATACTAGCAAATATTGACTCTGTATATAATATATATGTTAACACACACACACACACACACACACACGACAGCAGAATATCCAAACCTGATGTTTAGATGCCTCCGTGGTGCAGAGAATTGCAGGGCAGCTTCATCCCAGGAAGCCGCCCCCTATGCACGGGGCTAGAGTTTGATGCTAGGGCTCCTCTGTGTCCGGAGGTGGAATGGCAGCCCACTTACCAGGGCCACCTGCCTGTGGGACAGCCAGCAGGGCATGTAAGATGTGCATGATAAATGTAGATTAATTATGATGAACTAGAAGCAGTTGAAGTGCAGCCCTCTTGGCCTGGTACCCATGCAGATGCATCTTCATATTGCTTTCTCTAATGAGCAGTTTCCCAGTCTTGGACCACAAGGCCCCTCTTTTGGATGGAATCCTCCTGCTACCCTCTGCAATGTTGAGGTCATATCAAGGCTAATTTCATGATTTGTTATGAGCAAGAACAGTAGAGATTGTGGAAGCTTCATGTTGACATTTGTTTACTCTAACAGCAACACAGATAAATGTTAGAACATCAGAGCATGCCCTGTCCTCTCTGGAATTAGAAAGAGCCCTGCCTACCTAGTTGGCGGCCTAGCCGCACGGCAGTAAAAGCAAAGTTCTAGGTTTTCCGCTCTTCAGTCTGGATCATGGGCCCTCAGCCAGGTTTCTGCTTTGTTAGTCAGTTTGAGTAATGGGTCTCAAATGGCAGTCAGCCATCATCCTGTGATTTCAGTGGGGCTGGGAGAGCGGAGGTCTTCTGTCCTTGAGTACAAAGGAGTCATTACAATCTATATAGTTAAGCGTGTATGTGGAATATAAATTTAATTCCTTTTGAGAGGCTGGGCCAGCCATTCCCTTATCTCTCGTAACACTTCCTAATTTATCTCCTTTTCAGACTCTGCATGGGTAGGTGAGGGGAAACATCCCAGGGCCCAAGAGTAAACCTGGAAATGGAAGTCCTTAGAGGCTGGTTAATCTCACTTCATTTCACAAATGAAGAAGCTGGGCCAGAGGCTGAGTGGCTTGCCCAAAGACACCCAGTGAGGGTGTAGAACTGCCCTGATCTGAACCCAGGGCTTCGGACTCCAAATCCCATATTGGGTTTTTTGGTGGTTGTTGTTTTACCTTCATTGCAGCATGTTGTCCTCAAGAGTTTTTGAACTGGGTGGAATTTGGGGGTCTAGATAGAATGTGTTTTTTTTTTTTATATATGAAGGTTAGAAAAAGAGGGAGAAGACAGGCTAGCAGAATTAAACCTACATCCCCACTACTGAGTTACATATAAGTGGGTCTTTGGTGGCATTGCTTCCTTCATTGGTGTTGATAGCAGCTCAGCCACACAGTCTCATGCTGTTGTTGTCTAGGTCCTCTCCTGTTTCCTTTTTGGAGGAGCCAAAGCAGGATATGAACCCAGCACCTCAGAGGCTAAAGGTAGTTATCGTGGACTTCCATAAGTGTTCAGAGCTTCTTTTCGCCATGACAACCAATGAAACAGCCAAAAATATAATTCTGTAAGTACAGGTACATAGATGAGAGTCACTGTGGCATAGTGGAGAGGTCAGGAAGGCTGGGAGAGGCCTGCCTCTGTGACCATGGGTGAACTCCTTAACTTGTCAGTGCCCCAGGCAAGTCTCTGAGACGTTGTCTTGTATATAAGTTGTCAGGCTGTGTTGGTGGTGGGAGCTTGCACTCCGAGTTGCTTGCACCGATGAATCACATGCTTCAATCCCTTCTTCCCCTAGCAGCACATCGGTTTATTTGGATGCTCATGCACATGCATATACACACATAAACACATATGTACACATATGAACTTAATACACATATACATCTGCATATCTATTATGTATACTTTATTTTTATTTTGTTTTGTTTTCTATTATTTGGATTGTACCCATAATTTCAATGCTAGAGGGGACTCCCAGTGAGCTTACTACTTCTTCCAGGGTCAGTTTGCATCTGTTGCAGGAGTGTGGGCAGTTGGTGAGTTTCCTAGGGGCACTGAGAGGCTTAAGGATTTGCCCAGGATCACATGGGGATTTATGGGTTGGACCCATATACTACACTGCCTGTTACACACACACACACACACACACACACACACACACACACACACACACACACACACACACACACACACCCCCAACTGGAACAAAACAATCAAAAGAGAAAAGGAGAACACAGAACAAATTATCATTTAAGAATGAAAAAGCCATTGTTTTCCCTTGATTTCACATTTTTTTGCATCGTAGAAACTACTGTGTTGATGCTTATTGAGATGTTACTCCAATTTCTAATGGTTCTCAATGTACCCTTTCAGTTACTCAATAAATTCTGTCCCTCTTTTCCCTACTTAATGCTATTTCTCTGTTCTTGTAGAAGATAAAAAATAAAGAAAACTCAAGAACTGACCAGTTTAATGATGCCAGTATACTGTTCTTACTTGACACTCAAATGAAGGCTGCATATGAATATGTATTTGCATTTTCCTCATTCTCACCGCCCACCTTGTAGCCATCCATACATCTGGATATGGCGCTCGAGAATATCTCCTTAGAAACAATTGCCAGAGTTCTGGCAATAGTGATAAATCTTTGAACTCTCCTGGAGATAAGGGAGTTGTGGAAGATGGAGCAAGAACATTTTCTCTCTGCCATGGTGGTATGGAGTACAGTGGAGGGAATCCCTGGACTTGGTCTGGAGCCAATCTCTTGGTTTCTGTTTGACCCAGTTTCTTTCCTGTAAAATAGGGATAATTATCTTCCCCTGTTGGTTTCCTAGGTGTGTTGTGAGGATAATGGTAGGGTCATAGCTATGCAGATGGGAAAGTGTTTTACAAATCTTTAGGTGCTCTACACATGTCAGGATTCATCTTCTCCTTCCTTCTCCCTTCTTTCTTCTTCTTCTTTTCCTTATAAGACAGAAGTGATTTGGATGCTTTTTCAGAAAAAGAACCTTCTGTCTCTCAATGTTGCCCTCATGTAAGACCCTTTCAGGAGTGTGGACCCTTCTCAGCATAGTCCCAATGAAGGTAAAACCTTACCTTATATAGTTAGCACAGGTGTTCTCCATTAAGAGAAAAGGTTAAATTTGTCTTAACTAAATCTCATTTTAAAACTGTTCTTAATCATTACATGAGACATTCCATTGGGAACAATTTCATTTCTTCCATTGTAATAAAATAATACTTAAAATGCAACAGACATGTAAAAATCATACTTAAATATTTAAAAATTACTATAATAAAATCTTAATTTTCCAAAATTTAATAACAACATCAGCATCATCGCTTATCACAATTGTATCATTTGAAGATTGTCCACTAGGTGGCCATTTGGTGGGGTGAGGAGCTATGGTAACTCATACAGTCCAGTACACTGGACCACAGGATCATAGATTGAGAACTGGGAAGGACATCCGACTAGACTTAGGATCATAGGTTTAGAATTGTAAAAGAGGGGCAGCTAGGTGGCGCAGTGAGTAGAGCGTCGGCCCTGGAGTCAGAAGGACCTGGGTTCGGATCCGGCCTCAGACACTTAACGCACACACAAACAAAAACCTAGCCGTGTGACCTTGGGCAAGTTACTTAACCCCAATTGCCCTCCAAAAAAAAAAAAAAGAATTGTAAAAGAACCCTTAAGGGATTCTATTCTAACATTTTTCAGATGAAACTGAAGCCAGAGAGGTCAAGTGACTTGCTCAGAGTCAGGCAGTCATAATGACAGAGCCAGGATAAAGCTGGTGTTCTCTTTGTGGTCTCTTGGTGCCTTTTATAAAAACTGACTAAAATATAAAAGGTAGATTAGAAGTTATTTGTCAATGCAGTGCACCATTACATTTAGTTTCCTTTTAGCATGCTTGTAAAGGACCTTTTAACTGTATAGTATCTTCCTAGGTACTTCTTTTAGTTAATGAGATGCATCTGAATAGCATCTTACATGATTTGAATTTTTACTGTATTTTGGATCTGTATTCAACTTTGAGTCATGTGAATACGGAGTGGAAGTAGGAAAGTCAGATTAAAGAAGCATCTGGTTTAACTTGGAATCAATTTCAGAATAAATTAGTGGCATATTACACCAAACAGGATTAATTTGTAGCAATGCCTGTGCAGACTCTTCTTTAGGATTTTAAAATGACTATTTCTTGCACATTTGATATCATGGGGTCAGTGTTTTCATCAAAAATAGTTAAGATTTGACTGCTGTTTTGTGATCCAGTATTGCCAAGAGATGCCTTCTGATAGAGCAAAAAGGGGACGGAAATAGTCCTAGTTCCTTCCCTGCATCTGACCTAGAGAAAGTCACTTAGGAAGGTCTTCCTGAGTCCAAACCCAGGGTTCTGTACAGAGTCACCTCCCTGATGAGGAATCAAATATATATTATAAAGCATCTTGTAAACTATTAAGCATTATGCCGAATTTAAGAGGGCTAGGGTGGGAGGCAGGGGGTGATTGTTCCATTCCCTTTAGAGTGCTACTCATCTATGAGCATGACAATTTATCATTATATCATGTGTTTCTCAGCATTTAATACTTTATGTCTGATCAGCTTGCTGGCACTTAGTAATTCTTCCCATTGAGTTTCCAAGTGTTGCATGTTTATTCCTATAATTGTTATTAGTAATAGTTGTCATTAATATCAATAATGAATTTTTTGAGAGTTGGATCCAGTCCTGTGAGTTCATCAGTCCCCAAGTACAGAAACTCCACGCATGTAGATCAGCATCTTCTCCATGGCCTAGTTTTAGAGAGGTGCCCTGGACACTGAGTGTTGAAGAGATTTCTCTTTGGACTGGAAGTAAGGCCTAAATCCGGGCCTTGATGCCTCCAAAACCAGCCTACTTAATATGCTGTGCTGCCTGAATACAAAAATACTCAGAGCCCCCTCCCTTTGTAACTAGCCTGTTCAGTTTTTCCGAATATTACTGTACCCATTTGGTAGTTAAGGATATGGTCTCAAAGTGTTGCCTGTGGGTTTTTACATTAGGTGTTGAAATCACCCCTAAGTCTCCTCCTTCTGTCTGGTTTCCACACTACTGTGTCCTCTTTCACTTAGCTCCCCTCTATTGCACCTCTCAGAAAGGCTCTTCTGTGGGTGGAATGTTGGTCTTCCTGGTGCTCCAGTTTCCATACGTTGGGTCAAATTGTCCCAGCCCCACTAGCAGATAGATTATAGCCATCAGTCATATATTGACATTATTTGCTTCCATAATTCTGACTGTCTCCTTTCATATGAAATATAAATAACACATCAAAGTACAGACCCTTCTGTTCAGGCTCAGTAAAATTCACTTTTCTTTGTACTGTGCTTTTACGAAAATGATTACCTTCTAACACTAATTATGTTCTTACCCCTTTTTACAGAAAAGGAAACTGAGCCTCAGGGAATCTTAAGTGACTTCCCCAAAGTAGTAAGTGGAGGACCCAGACCCCAAACCCAGACCTCCTGAATCCCAAGTTTCAATATTCTTTCTATTCTTACACTATGCAGATTCTCTTGAGTTTAAAGTTCAGAGCTGTCTGTTGCCTCTTACGAATAATTAAAATCAAGCCTTTCCTACTAAAGGGGGGGGGGAAATGTAATTTAAAGCCTACTGACATTTGAAATTTCAAATTCAATCCAACTCTTTTTACATCTGCTCTGGCTTAGCTGTATTTTATGGATAAGTCGTTATAAGCTGTATGAGACAGGAAGAAAAAAACACAAAATGGAAGTCACAAAGGAAAGGAGTTGCATGGGCAGGGGTGGGAAGTAGATGGACTCCAATTTTATACTATCAGGAATTAGTTAGAGGTGGTTGAGGTTTTCCAAGAAAAATAGACCATTTCTTTCCCTTCAAATTCTCCTTTGCTACCTAGAAGGTGCTATAGGGTCAGGGGATTTACAATAGATGAACCATAAAGATCATGTAGCCCAAAGTCTTGGTTTTATACCTGAAAAAAACTGTGTCCTGAGGAGATTAAGCGACTTTTCCAAATTTACACAGTTGATGGTGGCAGAGGAACACCAAACATTCCCACTATAATTTTCAGATACCATTACTTTTATCAACATAGTCTCCAGGGAAAAGACAATGCAAGCCATAGACATGTGACCAGAACAGAATCAAATTAGCTCCAAGACTTGGACAATTATGGAAATTTAGAACTGAAGGGGATCTCAGAGGTCATTAAGTCCAACTCCTTCATTTTATAGGCAAGGAAGCTAAGTCCCAAGAGAAATTGATGGACTCTTCTATGATCCCATATGGTCATGGAATACCTGGGGGTGAACCCAGATTTCCTAACTTTAAGTTCTTTTGCAGCATCATATTGCCCTCAAGCCCAAGATTTCTACTTTGCTGCATCCTAGTCAGATGACACTGCTGTTGGTGGGCCCTGGATATGTGAAGCCAGCCAGCCACTCAAACAGCTGGTATGGAAAGAGAGCAGGTGCTTGCTTACCATCTATAGATAAAGGTTGGGTTTGAGACCCATGCACTTTACTGCCTCTCTTTGGCATTCTGGCAGGTGACTAAGGCCTCTTATGCCAGAGTTACAAGTAAGGTGTCAACCCGAGTTTTCCTGACTCTAAGTCTGTCTCTTTGTGCTCTATTTCATACAATTATTTTCCTACATAAATATTTTAAACAATGTATGTGATAACTATGTCAGGAAATTCCCATCATGTATATGTTCTTGCTGTGTTCCCATAAGAATGTTGTTGTAATTTAGTCTTTTCAGTCATATCTGACTCTTTGTAACCCCATTTGGGGTTTTCTTGGCAGAGATACTGAAATGGTTTACCATTTCCTTCTCCAGTTCATTTTACAGATGAGGAAACTGAGGAAGACAGCATTAAGTGACTTGCCCAGGGTCACACAGCTAGGAGGTGTCTGAGACTGAATTTGAACTCTGTGTCCTGACTCCAGGCATAGTGCTCTACTCACTGGGCAACTTAACTGCCTTATTGGGGCCCTATTGGATCCTAGAGTTAGGATCCTGAGTTCAAATCTGTCCACATACAAAAATTCTCTGAACCTGGACAAGTCTCTTAACGCTGTTTGCTTCAGTTTCCTCATCTGCATAACGAGCTGGAGAAGGAAATGTTAAACCGCTCTAGCATCTCTGCCAAGAAAACCCCAAATGGGGTCATGGAGAGTCTAAATTGATCAAACAACACCAAAGATGGTTATTAGAAACAAGCTTTGTTTTCTTACATTTTTCAGCAGAATTCTAAGAGCTTTTAAATTCATATTTTAAAAAGTAAAAGATTCCAAATAGTCTGCCTCATTGGTTGACTTATGCTGAACCAGTGAGGACTGAAATGTACATGGAGGGGGCGGAGCCAAGATGGCGGAGTAGAAACAGCATTTCCAATGTGCTCTGCCCCACACAAATTTCAAATAATGTGAAAGGGGACTCCGAACAACTTCTGGAGCCACAGAACCCACAGAACAGCACAGAGAAGCTAACCTCCTGCTGAGGACAGCCCAGCAGCCCTGCAGGGAGTGGCCAGCGCAGCGCTCTGAGAGCAGGCAGCACAGCTTGCTGGGAACCAACAGCGCAGCTCACAGAGCCGAGCCCAGGTCCGAGGTTTTAGCCCCAGGGCAGCCGGGCCTTCAGCCTGCTGGAGGGACCCTAGAACACCAGCAATTGTGGCAATTCCAGAATTATCAGCACAGATATGCCTAGGACAAAGTGAGAGGTTAGTGCCCTATGGACTTTGGGACCAGTATTTGGGGAATGTGTGGCTTCTTCCCCTGGGGGAGAAAAGCTGCTGAAGAAACAGCTGCACAGAAGCCATTTTGCAGCATCAGTAGTGGCTCTAGCTCCTGGTCTGCGAACTGTAGGGAAATCCAGCAATCAGTCTGGGGGTTAATCGCTCTTGCTTTAAACTGCCTGGATCTGGATTGTGGTCTGGGGGGGGAAGTTTGGGGTGGGTATCCAATTTGCCAGAGTGGGTAGAGGCTTTATAGAGGCCACACAACCGGCGGAAGTTGTGAAGACCCCATGTTTGGGCAGAAGCTCCCCTGTCTGGTGGCAGAGTCCTACTGTGGCAACAAGCCCAAAAATCAAGTAATTAAGTGGCAACATGCCTAGGCAAATGAAACAAAATAAACAGAAAAGTTCAACATTGGACTCCTATTTTAGGGGCAAAGAGGCTCAAAGCATGGAGGAGGACTGTGAGATCAGAACTCCTGCACCAAAAGCCCCAAATTAAAATACAACCTGGCTACAGGCCATAGAGGACCTTAAGAAGCAGATAAGAGAAGTGGGGGAAATTTTGGGAAGAGAAATGAAAAAGATGCAAGAAAAGTATGAAATGACAGTCAACAGCCTGACTGAGGAAAATAACACCTTAAAAAATAGACCAACTCAAATGGCAAAAGAGGCTCAGAAAGGCAATGAGGAGAAGAATGCCTTAAAAAGCCAAATTTGCCAGATGGAAAAAGAATCTCAAAAGCTCACTGAGGAGATTCATTCCTTCAGAGTTTAAACTGGAGCAAATGGAAGCTAGTGACTTTATGAGAAATCGAGATACTATTAAACAGATCCAAACAAATGAAAGAATAGAAGGCAATGTGAAATATCTCATGGGAAAAACCATTGACCTGGAAAATAGATCCAGGAAAGATAATTTAAAAATTATTGGAATACCTGAAAGCCATGATCAAAGAAAGAACCTAGAAATCATCCTTAAAGAAATTCTCAAGGAAAATTGCCCTGATGTTTTAGGCCCAGTGGGGGAAATAGAGGTTGAAAGAATCCACCGATCACCTCCTGAAAAAGATCCCAAAAAGAAAACTCCTAGGAATATTATAGCCAGGTTCCAGAATTCCCAGATCAAGGAGAAAATACTACAAGCAGCGAGGAAGAAACAATTTCAATATTGTGGAAACACAATCAGAATAGCCCAGGACCTGGCAGCTTCTACATTGAGGGATTGAAGAGCATGGAATATGATATTCCAGAGGGCAAAAGAGCTGGGATTGAAGCCAAGGGTCACCTACCCAGCAAAACTGAGTATCTTGTTTCAGGGAAAATATGGTCATTCAGTGGAATAGAGGACTTTCAAGCATTCTTGAGGAAAAAACCAGAGTTGAATAGAAAATTTGACATTCAGACACAAGAAGCAAGAGATGCTTGAGAAGGTAATCAAGGAAAAGAAATCAAAAGGAACTTATCAAAGTTGGACTATTTACATTCCTACATGGAAAAATAATAACTGTGTTTGATGAAACTTTTCTCATTATGAAAATAATTGAAGAAGGGTACATGGCATATGTTCACAGGTATACATGGATAGAGGGCACAGGTTGAATTTGATGGGAAGGGATGATTCTTTTTTTTTTATTATTTTTTGGAGGGCAATTGGGGTTGGGCGACTTGCCCAGGGTCACGTGGCTGGGTTTTTGTTTGTGTGTTGGGTGTCTGAGGCCAGATCCGAGCTCGGGTCCTTCTGGCTCCGGGGCCAGCGCTCTACTTGCTGCGCCACTTAGCTGTCCCAAGGAAGGGATGATTCTTAAGGGGTGAAGTCAAGAGGTGAGAGAGGAAAGTGGCAAGAGGAGATTGAGAGAGACAGGGTAGGGTAAACTATCTCATGTAGAAGAGGCAAGGGGAAGTAGTTGCAGGGGAGGGGAAGAACAGGAAGGCAAAAAGGCAAAAGCATATTATCATTGAAGTTGGCTCAAGGAGAGAATCACATACATACTAAATGGAATATCTTACCCTCACTCACTCTCCTGAGTAGGGGAAAGGGGGATGAGAGGGGGGATAATGGAGGGGAGGGCATTCTGGGGGGAGGGGAGGTTGGAAGTACCCACTATCAAAGAGGGACAGGATCAAAGTAGGGAATGGACCAGGTGGGAGGTGAGACGGGTGGGAGGGAAATATAAGCAGTCTTTTACAATATATCTACTATGGTAATGTTTTGCATAGCTATACATGTACAACAGGTACTAAATTGCTTATCTTCTCAGAGGGAGTGGGTGACAAGGGAGGAAGGGAATGGATCTGAAAATCGAAGTTTTAAAATTAAATGTTTCATAAGATGTCCAGGCACTGGGGCTCAGAGATTCACCTTTCCCTAATGGCAAAGTCGAAGGGGGTGTGGGAGAAGATATGGGAGAGAGCAGATTGGATGAGGGGATATCTAGTGGGACTGCTATTCTGGGGTGATGGGTAGGGAAAAAATGGGGGAAAAATGTAACTCATAATCTGGTGGAAATGATGTAAACCAGAAGTTAATAAAGCATTTGTTTAATTAAAAAAAAAAAAGAAATGTACATGGAGAAGGTAATAGACGATTTTTTAAAGTATTGCTTTGTGTAGACATAGCATATCTTATAGCATTAATATACATGGGATTTTGTGAACAATTTGATGAGTTAAATACCATTTACACAGTGTGATAAAGACACCAACGTGTATAACCACCTGGAAATCTGCTGAATGCCCGATTTTTCTGTCTGTATCACAGAAAAATGCATATCCCCAGGAAGGAGAGAGGAGAGAAATGAGGTTCCTCTCATGGCAGTTTGGTTCCTCTTAAACATAAATGGAAAGAGTCAGTAATGGGAAAGACAAGAGTGGGAGGGGAGGAGCATGTAAGAAAGCATTAGTGTGTGAGGGCCCTGAGTGTGCCCTTACTGTAGATTGAAAACTGAGTAAATAAGCGTTAATGAACCAGGGAAAATAAGGAAGTGTTCTCTGTAAGCCTTTCCAAAGTGGTTAAATTTGTTGTGGGAGAAAGGGAGGTTTGTACTTAAATGTCCTAGACTTCTTAGGATTTTAGAGTCAAAGAGGACTATTCTAAGATGATAGGTCTAGAACAGGAGGGACTTTACAGGTCATCTTGTTGAAAGCCCTTATTTTACAGGGGATACAACTGAAGTCAGGGGCAGCTGGATGGGGCCGTGGACAGAGCCCTGGGCTCTGTCAGGAAGTCAGGAAGGCTCATCTTCATGAGTTCAGATTCAGCTTTAGACACTCGCTGTGTGACCCTGAGCAAGTCACTTCACTCTGTTTTCCTCAGTTTTCTCATCTGTAAAAATGAGCAAGAGAAGGACCAGAAGCAAAACACTCCAGTGTCTTTGCCAAGAAAACCACAGATGGGGTCACAAAGAGTCAGAAGTGCCTGAACGATAACAGGTGACATTCAGAGCAGTAGACAGTTTGGAACAGAGCCAGTGACAATAGGTATGAAGTGACAGAGTCAGAATTCAAACCCAGATCCTCAGATTCCAGTTTCAGGATTCTTTCCACCAAACCACGTGGTTTCTTCAAGATGAACAAGAAAGATGAAACCCTAATGCATGAGTAAAGCACAATGGATTAAATCTGTTACCTGAATTTTGGAGCCACCCGGGTAAGCCACGTCATTTCTCAGAAACTGAAGGCAGGGGGCTTAGGATGATCACAGAGCCGGGACTCTCTCTTTTCATGCATGAGAGCTTTGTGGCTCTCTCTTTAAGTTCTGCACTCTGATGAATAGCAGCACCCACCTCCCAGGGCTTTGGGGAGGATTTTCAAATAAGACCATATTTGTAAAGCACTTAGCACAGTCCCTGGAACATAAGTTAAGTGTTATATAAATATTAGCTATCATTAGTATTATTATTACCAACCAGGAATGGTCTATTATAAGAAGCATGACATGAAGAATTACAGTATTTTACATCTTGTCAAGGTATTTCTTCTCCATATAGATTTGTAGGTTGAGAGCACTGTGTTGTGTTAGATAGAGAGAGGGGCCAGCTTCTAGCAGGTGGTAGTTATGTGACCTCACACAAAATCACATAACCTCTCCATGCCCCAGACAGTTCACTTGGACTGAAAATTACAGAGAAATTGCCTGTCTGCCTCTGTGGAGGGAAGTTTCCATGCTGGGAGTTGCCCACACTGATTACATATATTATAGGTATAAGCCAAAATAATAATAATAAAAATGTTCCTTCAAATCATTCATTCACCTAACGTTTCTTAAGCAAGGCACTGTTGGCATTGAAGATAAAAAGGAAAAATGAAAAACAGGCCATGCTAGCCGAGTTGTTTGCATTCTACTTTGTGGGAGTGAGAAGCAGTCTAGATAGCATCTGCAGGGCCTACATTAAGTGATGGATAACTTGGGAGGGATGGGGCATGTCTCTTAGTTAGAACTGGTTGCAATGTCTTAGTGCACACATCAGCAGTATACAAACACTGATATACACACTCAGGTGCCAGCCTCTCTGTGTTTTGTGTGGCTCTGAGATGATTTCTCATTCTAAACTTTTATCGTTCAGGTTAGTTCAATTGCATTTCCTCTGGGGTCTGTAGATGGATTTGGTGAATGATCAACAATGCATTCTAGTACACAGAAGCTTAGCCACAGAATAAAAATGGAGTTATAAAATAAATCTATAAAATAGTCATAGATAAAATGGTGAGCTGATCAAAATTAATCATAGGAAGAGCAGGAGGCAAAATGCAGACATCCCCAAATCAAAATGGTTGTATTGGTGGGAATGACGATTAATTATTTAATTCCAAGGATAGGTACATTATCGTCTCAAAAGATATTTCAGGTTTACAATTGACTAGCCATTTTATGTGGCAGAATGCCATCTTTGCATATTTATTAAAATTATTCATAACTGGCTCCTGTCTAGATGAGCTATTCAGTTCTTCTGCCTTGATCCAATATATTATCTGCTCTATTTTATCATGGTCCTGTAATAGAAATTTGTCTAAATTTTAGAATGATCCTTGGAACATTTTCTGAAAGTAGTATCAGCATCTTCTCAATACATATTTTATCATTTCCATTTGGTTTAATGCAATCATATAGAAAGGTTTGGTAGGACTGCCCTGTATCTACAGTGAGTACCTTTTTTTTTTAAATAGACGAATGGAACTCAGATAGGAATCTTTGTTCGAAACAAGGTAGCAGGTAAGTTAATCTTGTAAATGTTTGTGTGTCAGTACATTTCAAACACCTAAAAATGTTGTGCAGAACAGTGATAATATTAGCAGCCCCCATTTACATATAACAGTTGAATGTTTACAAAGTACTTTTCTCACCAATCTTGTTTGTCAGGTAGGTCTTGCAGGTGTTATATTAGGCTGGTTTTACGCGTGAGAAGGGGTCCCTAATTGAGGCTTAGAAGCAGGCTGATTGACTTGTCCAGGGTCACATATCTAGGATGTGTCAGAACTGGGGCTTGGACCTGAGCTTTAGTTTTGCTCTTCTAACCATCAGACTAGAGCTCTTTTGAAGTCTGGAGAGAATTAGTTTTTATTTAAATGATTTGATGGAGACCTGTGTTTGCTTCTGTATAAAACAGGATTTCAGTGTCAGCATACCATTGCAGCCATCCTCACTGAGTTCAATTGGAGGTTGCAGGAGGCCAGACAGAAGTTAAAATCATGGTGTTTGTCTCAGGTACGAAATCAGTTATGATGCAGTTGGTATTTCCATAGGCAAATTTGTGTAGAGATTTAAGGTTGGCAAAGCTTTTCCTAACATGTTTTCATTTGATCTTAACTTCCTGGCAAAGTCGGTGTCGTCGATAGTAAAATCTTTATTTTTATTCATGAAGGAAACTGAGGTAGAGGTTAAATACCTTGCCTACTGTCAAACAGCTAGTAGATGTCAAAGGGAGAATTTGAATGCAGACCTCTCTCCTGACTCCAAGACCAGTATTCTTTTCACTCTGCCATACTGCCTCTAAATAATGCATGTATCATCAGAAGGTTGGGTGAGGAGAAAATGAGAAGGAAGAATGAGGAGAAGATGGCAAATTAATAGTGTCACATCAACAGCATTATGCATTCCTTGAGCTCCCACTGTGTGCAAAACACTTTATTAGACTCTGTCTACACATAGAGGGGCCCAAAGCAATAGCCCTACTTTCAAGGACTTTACAAATTCAGATTCGCACAGATTTAAAGTTAGATAGGATATTTTACAGTGTCTGACAGAGTAGACATTTAATATTTTGTCTATTTCCCTATTTATCCATCTATGTCTGTCTATCATCCCTCTCTGTCATAGATAAGTGACTTGCTTTGGGACATAAAGAGGGTAAGTAGCCGAATCAGGATTCAAACCCAGGTCCTCTGACTCTCAGGGCTATTTTTCATCTTTTCCATTTGTCCCCTCCGCCTCTCCTTTCAACTGGGAAATAGGATAATTTCTCTGTGGGGATCAGGTGTTTAGAATGTACAGATTTCTCTTCTGTGACTCAAGGTCTGGCCCTCCAGGGTTTATGTCCATAAAGATTAAAGCACTCGAGGTTTCATAGATTACAGAATCTCAGTCAGCAAATTAGATTTCATGTGCTATTTATGCCATTTACCTGTCTGATTTATCTGCTGAAGCTAACTTCCTTCCTTTCCTCAAAACCTTTTTGTCCTCTGCTTACTGAAAACTGAGCTCAGAAACAGAAAGAAAATGAATGTCAATTATTTGTATTACATAAAGATTTTTGCCTCTTCAAAGGATTCTCAGCAGGGTTACTTTAAATAAGGAATTCCTGTAGTTCATTTAAGTCACAGAATTTTATTGCTGAAATAGACCTTAGAGATTCTCTAGTCCACAAAAGATAACCTGATCTCATTTTGCAGGTAGCAAATCTGAGTCCCAGAGAGGTGATATGCATTGGCCAAAGTTGAATAGCTAGTTAGTAGCAGAGTTGGGACCAGAATGCACATCTCCTGGATTTTAGGCTCGGGATTTTTCCGTTTTTCTATGCCCCCAGTCAATTGTAGACCACATATGAAATCGCAAGAACAGAAAGAGTGATTTAAGGTGAATTGTTAGATGATGCTCTTGCCAATTGAAGATCAATCAGCAATTAAGGAGATAAAGGCTTTGTGAAATTACAATATAAATGATGAGGGGAGGAGAGTCATCAGGAAGTGACAATAATCTTTTTAAAGCATCAATTAAAAATTATAATGTAAATCAATCTCTCTCATAAAGAGATGTTACATCAGGGAGCCATTGAAATACAGTTATTCAAAAGCATGTGTCATAACCAAGTCATACTGAAATGGTGTGTTCTTTATACTTGTCACTGAAAGCCTGCTTCTCCACTAGCATCTCTTTAGGAGATATCCCACTCAACCTGCAGTGGGTCTAGATGTTTCTATTGCATACGGTGAAACATGCCTGGTCCCCTGTGGACCTTGTATTGGGGAAAAGGTGGGAACATAACGTATCTGGTTCATTTGAGTATAAGCCATACTTTCAAGAAGATGATTCTTAGGGGCTTTCCCACCATTTCTCATAGCTAAACCTTTAGTTAACTCCTAGGGAGAGGGGAATTACTGTAACACATCCTAGTATCTATTAAGTCCTGTCATCTAAACCCCCACAGTTCCTGTCTCTGGCATATTTGTCCTCCACAGGCTGGATTGGTACAGTGGGGTAAGAGCACTGTACTTGAAGTCAGAAAGATCTGAATTCAAATTTGACTTCAGATAACTTACTAGCTTTGTGTTACTTGTTTTTCAGTCATGTATGACTCTTCCTAACCCCATTTGGGGTTTTCTTGGCAAAGCACAATTAAGTGAATTTGCCATTTTCTTCTCCAGCTCATTTTACATATGAGGAAACTGAGGCAAACAAGGGTAAGTGACTCTCCTGGGCAAATCACTTAACTTCTCTGCCTCAGTTTTTTTATCTGAAAAATGGGGTTAATAGTACCTACCCCACAAAGGTTTTATGAGAATGAAGTGAGATCATATATACAGTGCTTTGCAAATCTGAAAGTGCTAATAAAGGCTAATTATTATCATTATTAATATATGTGTAATATATTCAGGTAGAAAGGCTTCCCCCCTTAAGTCAGCCTGATCTCACATTTATTAACTTCTCTGTAAGACTATCAGTTCTGTGAGAGCAGGGTCCCATCTGTAACACCTGTGCTTATTATGGTCTAGTGGAGTAGAAAGAGAACTGAGTTGGGAATTGAGAGACTTTGAATTTTAACTCTAACATCCGAGGCAAATCACTGTTAGCCTCAGTTTCTCCATCTGTAAAGGGAATGCCTTAATGCTAGTGTCTTCTTTCTGGAATCATCTTCCATTTTTCCTGTATTTAGCTTGTTTGTACCTAGTCATTTCCAGGTTTTCTCTCTCATTAGACTGTGAGCTCCTTGAGGACAGGGTTGGGTTTTGCCTTTCTTTGTATCCCCAATAATTAGTGCAATTCCAGATGCCACATAGTCTGGGTATGAGTCAAGTGCTTTGTAAGCCTTAAGATGTTATAGACATGTCATCTATTACCCGTAATTTTATTATTGTTGTCATTGTGGTCCCTTTACTTTCCTATTTGACAAATGACATTGGTTGGCAGAGGGGAAGGAAAGCAAGAGACAGGGCTGATAGTGTGTATAATTTCCTCCAAGATTGCTTAAACTTTGAAAATTAAATTGAAACCTTTCTTGCTTATAAAATAGGATAATGTGGCCTTAAAGAAGATGCATCTACATTGTATATTTTATTGGCTTCTATAAAAATTTTCAATAAAATAAAGGTCAGCATTTGGCCCATAAACAGCATTTGCACACCTCAGTCCCTGTTGGGATCCCTAATGTAGATAGAGGCATAGAGCAGCTTGATTTCAAAAGTGCCACATTACACATGAATGTGGAAAAGAGTCTTTACTTGTTACATGGGGAGTATGTTTCCTGGAGGTTTCTGCCAACCTTAGACTCCAGTGAAGCATCCAGTAGGCAAAGGGAATTCCAAGAGGAATCATTGACAATGTGGAGCTAGGCAGGCCTGACCCACCACTTCCATGGTCAACATGAGGCAGATGGATTTGCAATGCACTGAACTTGGGGGTCATGGGACCTGAGGCCAAATCCTAGCTCTGCTCCTTATGTCACTTAAGCTCCCTGGGTCTCATTTTCCTTATCTGTAAAATGAGGAAATTGGACTGGATATCACCTAGAAACCCTTCCCACTCCAGAGCTGTGGTCCTGTCATCCATTCTTTCTCTCTCTCTCTCTCTCTCTCTCTCTCTCTCTCTCTCTCTCTCTCTCTCTCTCTCTTTTGCTATTTGGATGGCAATTGGGGTTAAGTGACTTGCCCAAGGTCACACAGCTATTAAGTGTCTGAGGCTGGATTTGAACTCAGGACCTCCTGACTCCAGGGCCAGTGCTCTATTCACTGTGCCACTTAGCTGCCCCATCCCATTCCTTTGACCTCAGTTTGTAGAATGAGCAAAATGCATGAACCTCTGACATTCTTGTTGGCCTTGTGGGCCATGTGTGAGAGACTCAGAAGAGCTAGGGGAGCCTTTCCCAGGGTATTTCCTGTGATTGGTGGCTCTTTGTGCGACCTTTCGCTATTTGCAGCTTGGCCACTCTGCTTACCAGGCTGCACAGCATCTCTCTGCCTCCCAGGCTGTACAATGGGTGAGATAATGGTACAGGGCTTATTGCACAGAGCTATTCTGAGACTTAATTGAATAATGATTGTAACCCACATCAAGATCATTAGATGAAAATGTTCAGAGTCATGGGGTGGCTCTTTCCATTTAAGAAAGCCTATATCCAAATGAGTAAATTATACCCGCATAGTAAACCATCCTCCCCTATCTCCTCTCTGATCCCTTTCAGGCTCCTCTCATCTCATAATTTTGAGGTCATCATAAGCAGAAATGAGCTAGAATGTTGGAAATAACCCCATCCACCTCTCGAGCATAAACCTATTATATCCAGTGGCTCATTTAGAGCCACTCCATTTAGAGTTGACTTGGAACCGGCCATTCTGAGTTGAACCTCACTTTAAAAGAGATAAGTCACAAACCAGCTACTCCCAAGCTCTCTGTTCATCCAGCATATACATCCAGCTGTGGTATGTGTATTAATCCCATGTAAGCAAGTTATTAACAATCAGGTTCCAAAATGCTGCCAGCTGGGTTTCTTAAGTGAATTACATCTGTTCCTCTCTTTTCATCCAGAGCAAATGAGCAAAATCCAAGCTCTCTCCCCACTTCAAACTCACAGTCATCTTCTAGGGCCAGCAGATTTAACCCTAATCGATTGAGAATATACCAAAACAGACTTCTTTTGTCACTCACGTATTTGCCTTAAATGTAAGCCTTCTGTATAACTTTTCAAACTGTTAAATGTCCTCCTCTGCCCAAATTCTTTGATTCTGCTTTTTTAATAATGGCAGCCAAAAATAAATAAATAAAGAGGTGCCCTATCCTTTTCCTTTAATTAAAATGGTCCTTTGTGAATATGTTGTATGAAAAGCTAAAAGACTAACTACAACATATTGAAGTTTAGGGGACTTCTTCGCCTCAGCTCTAATAAAGAATTTAACCAGTTTAAGCACTTCCTATTTCTGCCTGCCTTTGTCGAGGGAGTTGAATGGGGGTGGGGGAGAGAGCTTGCTCATTTGAAACCCAAAAATAAGATTCTAAAGCAATGGATAAGGATAGAATTAGCCAAAATTGTTGCACAAGACTTTTATCTCGATGTTGCCCTCTCAAACGTCAGTGTGAGCTAGAATATGTATCATCAGATACACGTTTGAAAAACATGCTTTCATTATCCCTTAAAAAATTAGTCATCAGCAAAGCTGATGGATGTAACAGTGGGTAGGTTGTTTCTCTTTAAAGTGTAGCGTATTCATTCTTGAGACAGCCTCACTGACTAATAGAAATTTGTTTCCTGTGCATCCTTGGCTTATGATTCTGCTAATGCGACACAATTCACCAGGTAACTTGATGGTAATAAAAGACAGTAGTAGTCAGTGGACCCAGGTTCTCCTCTACTGCTTTTTGCTGCTACTGAAGCATATTGGAACCCATCCAGGCCTCTCCATCCTGGATGTAATCCTTGTAAACACTTTCCTATGAAGCCGTCATAGCAGAGCTACACAATGAGCTAAGTTTTTCTCTAATGTTTCATGGACTCCAGGGCAGCACTTGGGTTTTCTCTGAAAACGAGGTATCACCGATACAAAACTAGAGAGGTGTTAGAAGCTGTCTCATCATCAGATCACAAAGCTAGAATTGGAAAGGGGCTTACTGCAATCCCTTCATCTTCTACATGAGGAAAGTGAGATTGAGAGAGAGGGTAGTAGCTTCCACATACAGGTGGTAATTGGAATGTTTGGACTTCAAATATGTCCTCCCAACTCCAAACCTAGTATGAATTCTCCTGCACCGGGCATCTTTGGTGGTCATGGAAGTTTTCGGAGATGACTTTTATGGCATTTTTGTTTTCACTGGTGTAGGGTACGCCAGATGAGGACAGCACTGCCCAGTGCAGCTCAGTACCTGCTCTGCAACTTAGAAGCTCAGCGCTTTGCCTCCAGCACCGACAGCTTAGTGGCTTGCCCAAGGTCACACAGCTAGTAAGTCCCTGAGATCCAAGCAACAGGAACCAGAGTTGTATGTACTCCAGGGCAGGCTCTCTGTCAACTCTGCCATAGCTGCCTCTCCTACACGACCCTTAGAAGCACCTCATCCTTGGCATAGCCTGCATTTTTCTTAGATTCACTGTATGTTTCTGTTGCCCTTTGGATCATCTGACGTTTTAGTACCCTGTGACTTGTGACCATATAATATCACTGGGGAAACATTGGTGCTGAAAGCATAGGCTTTGGCCCCAGAGGGAAGCTGAGAATGCTGAAAGGGCTCCAGAGCTTTCCAAATACAAGCAGTTCAACTCTTCTTTACTTATGGGCCTGTCTTCTTTGCAGTTTGCACTGACTGCCTAATAAGTATACACTGATTGCCCAGTCAAATGGATTACCCATCCAAGTACAAATCAAAGTCCAGGCAACATGTACAAGGCCATATGCAGGGAGAAGGTGACTTGTCCAAGGTCACATAGCCAGTGTAGCCAGTGTGTATCAGAGAGTCTTAAACTCAAGTCTCCCTGAGACTGAGGCTGGCGTTCACTCTGCCTGTCACATCCTCCTTTTTAAGAGAATCAGTGACTTCATAAACTGTGTTTAGAGTGAAAAGTTAAGGTAATACACTGTGAATTTGAGCCTTAAAAAATGGAAAGAAGATTGGCGCCCCAAGGACCTAGGGACAGACAGCCAAGGAAAGAGGAGCCAACATGACCAGCTCACTAGTTGTCCCCTGCCTGATGTCTCTGCTGCTGGCACCGTTTGTCCTGAGTGCCCCAGTATCCCTGGCTGATCCCATCAACCAGGCCTATAACTTGGCCCTCTACATGCAGAAGAACTCATCTGTGCTCCTGCAGACTTATCTCCAGTACCAAGGCAGTCCCTTCAGTGACCCAGGCTTCTCAGCTCCTGAGCTCCAGCTGAACAGCCTGGCTCCTGCAGCTGTCCCCTTCACCTTGTGGCGTGGCCTGGGAGATGGTGAGAGGCTGGTCCAGGCGCGAGGTGCTTTCTCAGCCCTGGCCCAGCACCTGCAACTTATGAGTGATGACCAGGCTGACCTGAACCCTGGTGGTTCTGTCTTGCTGTCTCAACTTGCAGCTGCAAAGCTCCGAGCCCAGGGCCTGATGAGCAATCTGGCTTCTGTCATGGCAGCCCTGGGGGTGTCCGTTCCTCCCGAAGTGGATGCTCTTGGCCCTGAAGTACCCTTTGGAGATAGACAGGGCTGTGCGGGACATGGCTCTCCTTAAGGCCAAATATGTGGCATAGTGAGTGGTCTGGAGTTCCGGCCTGAAATGGCAACTTGTGAACCTCACCATGGACAATTTCCTGTCATACTATCTACACGCTCTCGAAAGGGAAAGATTTGCAGCTTGCTGTTCTTTTGGGTCAGTAAGCTCCCATGAGGCTGTGCCTCTCTGTCCTCTGGAGCATTGGTCTAATTCCCCAAGGGCTCCTGCTCAGCAGAGAGCCCCCTAAAGTGGCTTTTGACCTGTGCCCAGGGGATGCAGACAAGTGATTTGGGGCCATTTCTGTATGGATAAGCCTTCAAGCCTCCTCACTTATTTGGGCATGTGCAATACTGTGCATGAAGTCCTATGTGAATGGATTTCACTTCCTACCTGTAGAGGGATTAATTTCCTCATTAAGTCTACCTCACCACCCATGACTTTGGGCTCCTGCTGCCTCTCAACAGATGCTGTTGCCTTTTCTATGTTAGTTTTTCCTACGGCTTAATATCAAATCTTCAAATCATATCTATTCCATACACAATAAATAGCCTTTCATTTTCTGTCATCGTTTAGGGGTTCTCAGTTTCCTTATGTAATGCCCTATTTATATTGCTTCCCTGAAATTTGTGTTTGATCTATCCCAAGAAACAACCCTAATCCCATCCCCCCAATACTGTTCCTCCCAACTCCCAAGAACTGTACATGGAAGGGTATTTTTTTTAATTACAAAAATAAATAATTTTGTAAATAAAAAAAATGGAAAGAAAACCAAATCTGGAAAATTTACTCAGAGTAATAGCTCTGTCAACATTCTTAGGTCTTAATTCTTCATATTTTACTTTTCAAATCACCATCTCAGTTTCTTGAAAAGCTGTTGTACTTCTACTTTGTTTTTTCTTACCAAGCAGAACATCTGGTTTAAATAAACCCCTTCTGCTTGTGTTATCCTGTACCAAGAGGGACTTGGTACCCAGGATCCCAGGTAAAACTGAGAAAAAGGCCTGGAAGTTCCCATTTGGAGGGAAAATTCCCTAGCATCAATTCTGAATGCCTCTTATGAAACTCCACCGGAGCAGACTCAGTCAGAATCAATATTTCTGCCCGGAAGCCACATAACCTCTTGAGCAGAGATTAATGTGGTCACTGTTGGACTCTGTGTTCTCAGTCGCTAAGTATGTGCACTTGTCATTCATATTTTGTTTTCAGCTTGTTTCACTGACAGAACAATCTCAGAGGAATGAAAGTAGAACCAGCCTCCCTGGTCCTGCCCTCCGCAGTATTTACATAGTTCAGGCTGGAGAGAAAGAAGGCTGATTATTAGCTGGGAACATTAGTTATTCTTCTATTTGTATATAAGCTTCTGAAGAAAATCCTATTGACAGTTGCTGAATTATTGGTCTCATACTCCGATTTTTGCAGATTAGTATTTCTGGTGATTAAGTGCTACCGGAGAGACCAAACTGTTATTTATGAAAAGACATAGTTTAAAGATGGTTTTGGTGTTTTTTTTTTTAAACCCTGTGTGATTGTTTCTGAGGGGTTTAACATTGTGTAGCAATATACAATGTATTTAAGAAAATATGTTATAAGCAGATTCAGGTTTTAACTTTGTGTTACAGGCTTATGTAAATAAAACTGTGCCGGGAAGCTTATATATGGCAGATGGGAATGTGCTCATAATTCAAAAGCAGACTGAACCAACTCATTCTAAAAGCAGTTACTAGCTGCATTGATTTCTTTATCTTTCCCCCTCTCCCATCAACCTTCCCCCTCCCAAATCCATTGGCTGAATCCTTGAGCACAAGTAATGTTTAATATTTCCAGTTCTTAGAGACCTGTGATTGGTCCTAAGGCCATTGTGTTTGGGTTTTTTTTTTTTTGTGAGACATAACCTAGTGACTCTTTACCTCAGTACTTGCCTGTGGTTGGCCTTCGTCCTGTCAGTTTCTGACATGCCATTTCTTTGTCTGCTAGAGCAGAAATAAATGTTTTATACAGAAGATATTTTTCAATGTAGTAAAAATCTAATTGGGATTAGTCTTCCAGTGTGGACTAACTGGCATCATTAAGTATTGATTAAGTATTGTGCCCTTTCTCATAGGCTATTTCTATCCTAGTTAACGTTAATAGTAATAATAAGAGCATCCAACATTTATATAACACTTCTAAGTTTTACGTGGAGCTTTGCCTGTAATATCTCGTTGGATCTTCACTAGAGCCCTGTGTGCGACAGTTAGATACTCTCATTATCCTGATATCATAACTAGGGATACTTGACTGTTTGGGGGTAGAGGCAGCATAGGCCTTGATTATGATTATAGTTATTAAATTCTTGTCAAATGCTGTGGCCTTTCTGTCTTTTTAGAGAAGAGAGATAACATTGGGTCAGATGTGGTGAATAGTGATGATGGTGAACATTTTATTTATATAGTTCTTGAAGGTTGGGAATATGCTGTAGATGTATTATCTCATTTGATCATAAAAATTAATTAAAAGTTAAGCAAATACTGTGTGGATTGACTTGTGCCACTTGCAGCCTGTGTGTGGCTTCTAGGGTCACAATGACCCCCTCCCCATTGCTTACTGATTGTTGGATCACACAACTGGAGCTAGCCAGTGCACAAACAAATGTGGGATGATCTAAAAATGGTATTCTTTTATGAAGGAGTCTTTGCTTAAAGTGAGAATGCAGTTTTCTTTGCCAACCAAGGGACCCAGTATTTCTGTCAGGTGTTCTCAGTGGGGCCTCATCATTTTCTGTTTCTGGCAGAACTCTGCTCCAATAGGAAATCCCTAATGAAAAAAAAAAAAGAACAGACATGTTTACTTTGTTTTTTAAGGGTAGCTCTAATTTAATAATATGTCATAATGCATCTTATCAAGATCATTCATGCTACAAAATACACTAGGCTCCCATATTTAGGCATCTAAGCTCAGTTCCGGACACATGGTAGCCATTTAATAAATGCCTTGTCAGATGAATTGTTGAAAGATGTAGCTAACACAGGGAAAAAACCAAAATTATTGAAATATTTGTTAAATCATTTCAACCTGAGCCCTTTTTTGGGTCTGGGGGAGGGGCTTTTTTCTGTAGGCATTTAATGGGAATGTAAACATATTGTTGCTGAACTTCTTACTAATGAAAGTACAATTAAGGCCCAGATCTTCTTGTCGAGATGTTTTATAGGGAAGATTATTGTGGATGGAGGTACCTCCAAGGCCCCTCCGGTTCTATGATTCAGTGATTCTTTTCTGGATCTGTTCTTCTAGTGATTTCCATTTGGCCAAGTATAGGTTTATGTTCTATTTAAGAGAAATTCTTTTGAAGGTTTCTTTTACTTAACTAACATTTATATGGTGCTTACCATGTGCTGAGCTCTGTGCTAAGTGTTTTACAGTTATTATCTTATTTGATGATCCAGAGAAAATAAGTTGGACGAAGTTTTCATTGTAATAAAAACTGAACATAATTTAAATGAGAGGCAGCCTTAGAGTTAGGAAGCCATGGATACGCCTGCTCGCTCCGGCTGACTCATTCTGGTTTTGTAACTGTGGTCAAGTCACTCAATCTCGCCCTGCTCTGGCCTACTCCACAACTTTTACGCATGAACTGCTGAGCTGCATTGGTGGAGGGAGTTTTCATGCCAAGATTTCCCCTGCTCTGATGAAATTACAGATCTGGAGCGCGTGCACACACACACACATATACATACACGCATACAAATATGTATATGTCAGTATGTGTATACATGCATATACATATATGTGTGTATGAATATTTTTAAATGAACATAATCTTAAATTCATGTTTTTCATTTCCTCTTACCTCCTGGACATCTCTACTTGGACTCCCACTCAAATTTAATGTCTCCAAAATTGATCTCATAAGGTTCTCTCATACCTCCCCAAAAAAATCTGTTTCATTTCAAAACATACAATGCCACTAATGATAACTCATTCCCCTTCTTCCCTTTATCTCCAGCTCCCTGTCCATATCCACATTTAATCAGTTGCTGTGTCTTTGCTTTTCAATACCTTGTCTCCATTCCTACTGACAACACTAGCTGAATCTTCATGACTCCTCCCTGAACAGGACAGTGCCCCCAACTCCCCAAACAGTCTCCATGCCTCTAGCCTCTCCTACCCCTCACTCCCCCAGGTAGCCCATCTTTTATACTGTTGCCAGATTAAGTGTCCCAAAGTACTACATACCGCATCGTCTCTGAAATGCACGTCGAAGTTCCTTAGCTTCTTATTCAAAACCATGAATGATTTGGACTTTTGACCTTATCTATCATGACTTACCCCTAAAGTTAGCTCAATTTGAATATTTCTTTCCCCAAACACATCCTGCATTTTATTCATTTATTTCATGTCCTTCCCTCAGCTTGTTCCCCTTTCTTTCCCCCTAAAATAGCCTCTCCTGGCCCTGTTCATCCACCCCACCCCAACTGCCCAACCTTAGCCAAAGATAATCTTTCCCTCATCTTAATTCCTCTAGTACTTTGTTAGGACTTAATGCACGCTCACAGTTTTTTATAGCTATTTATGTAGCTGTCATAACCTTCCCTTCCTTGTAAGCTCTGTGAAGTCAGGGCCATTGTTTTAGTCTTTCCCCTGTGGGTTCTAGCATGATTCCCTTGCACATAGCAAAACACTCAGTGGATAATTCTTAGATGAGTGCAAATGCCGTCGTGAAGCAGCATGTGAAGCGATGTGTGTGGGGGCCCCCAGTTTCTTATTTAGATTTTCTCTTTACTTTGGGTCAGGTGATTCACCCTTCTCCTGACTTCAGCCTGGATCAGCTTTCTGGATGCAGCTCCTTCTACTGGGCCCTCCCTTCTGCTGCCTTCTCTTCCTGTGAGTCTTCTCTACTTTCATCCTGTACTGCCAGTAATTTCTCACTCAGTATAAGTAATACTATGTATAACTGCCTAAGATGTTGCCCAAGGCAGTTAGTTCATATCCTACCATGTAGAAGTCATTTATAGTTTCTCAGTTCTGTTTTTGGTGGAAGTTAAAGTTATTCCCTTCCTTACACCCCCCCACCCTGAGAAAAAAATAAACAAAAAACAAAAGATGTCATTTCCCTCCTTTTTATTGTTATACTTCTATTAGACTCCTTTCTTCCTTCTAGGATGCTATGTAGCACTGTATCTCTGATTAATCAGGAGCACGCACTTTGAAATCCACAGGTAATCCTCCCTGCCTTCCTCATTTTAGACTCAGTTTTAGCCCTTGCTTTAGCTCATGAAACCATTGGCCAAAGCTGCTAACCCACAAATAACCTGAGAGCCATTTTGCCACATCCTACCCCCTGGGGAAATGGGCCCGTGAGACATGACCAAGAATTAGGAAGCTGAAAGAATAGCGGAAGGCCAAAGAGTTAAGTCAGCTACAAACAGCCTTCCCCTGAACAATGGGGTGCCATTTTAATGATTTTTATTCTGATAGAAAAGTGAGACCACAAACAAGCAGCACTGGAAAACGTAATGGGAACTTTAGAACCTTGTGTCCAAGCAGAGTCAGAAGACATCTGGACCCTTAAGAACAGTGTGAGTAAGATTTTGTAGCTGACAGAAGAGTAACTGGTAATTTTTCACACTTACTGAGTTGATCTCCATTGGAATCTTAGGCTGTGTGTGTGTGTGTGTGTGTGTGTGTGTGTGTGTTTTACAAATATTATCTCCTATAATCTGTGTAAAAAAATTATTTTCCTGGTGCTGCAATCTTGCCAGAAATTCTTGTAATTTCTAGTGTAACCAAAGCAAATATCTGGACCGCTTGTCATTTCTGACCCAGCCCTTCTGATTTCCCCCAGGGTGCAGTTGTGGGAGGTGTTTCAGTTTACCTGGCTTAAAGTTCACCAGTAAATTCACTAGTACTTAAAAGAGGCCCATGAGCCACATTTTCAAAATGCCACCCCACACTATCATCCAGCATTCTTTTCTTGGTTATCTTTTGGAGAAACACCTCCAGAAGAATTGTGTTATTAACTTTGTGAGAGCATTACTTAATAGAAGTGCTTAAAGAAGGGTCTTGGGTGTTGTTGTTCCACCTTTTCCGTGTATTTACACCTCTTCGATTTTGCTTTATGAGCAGCAAAAGCAAACTGTCACTATTTGCTGTAAATTGAAGCTTTTAATAACTATGTCTGTTCTACAACATTTGTCAGCTTTGAATATTCTGTCAGTAGAAAATAAAAATAGCAGGGAGATTCAGCCGCTGTGACACTGAGAATTTATCTGCTTATGCTCGAGCAAGGTGAAAAAAAAAGAGTCTTGAAGAATGAGTATTTGGCATTTTCCTTCAAATAATGTAAATGTGAACAAGCTATTCCTTAGAATAAGCTCCAGATACAAAGTTGTTGAGATAACGAAAAGGAGAAGTCTTGTCATTAATGGAGGATCACCTTTCCACCTAGACAGGAGAGCATGACAGAAGCATGGATTCATTCACCAATTCCTTGTTTAGCAAAAAGCTCAAAACTAAGTTCTCAGTAGGCAGCAAAAAAGACACAGTATCCCACTGATGGAGACCTTGGTGTTTATAATGTCTAAATTTTTAAACTGTTTTCTAGTAAAAATTCATGTGCTAAAGATGATTTTGGATAATGTGAGTATAAAAAATTAATTTCTCTTGTAAAGATAGATAATTCAAGTAAATCAAATCAAAATAAATCCCATACTTTACATTTGTATTAGTAAATTATATGTTTCAATTATAAATAATATAACTTCCATTAAATATTAAGCAGATATTCACTGCTTAACTTTTTTTAAATGACAAACAAAAAACTGCCTTTCAGTCTTTGTTATTTTTGCTCACTCTTGATTTATTCATTTAAACTCCATTTCTGTCATAATCCCTCAGTGACCTTTTTTTATTTCTTTCCACTCCTACTCTCCAAGAAGAACCCATCTTTGTCATCATCATGACCCCTGAGCTTTCCTTGACCATCTACAGTGTGTATGGCCCTCTGCTAGTCACACTTAGCACAAACCAACACTGTTTTAAGTGAAGGCCCCAGTGTTAATAAAAAATTGCTAAGCCATATTGCATGGCTTTAGCCATCTTCCTGTAAGCCTCTATTGTAATGGAAAGGTGATTAATGAGCCCATAGCTGGAAGCCTGCCTCATTCCCCAGCTAGTCTTTAGTCACTCAAATATGATGCCTTCAACCTAAGGAAAATTGAAATGGTCTGTGGCGTACTAAAGAGGCTTAGGAAGGAGATGGTTGGCTTGCAGAGGTTTGTGTGTGATAGACATTCATAGGGCTTTTATTTTGGTTTTGTTTTAAAGTTATTTCATGGGAGGAAGGATGGTATGGTAGGAAAAACACTACTGGGAATTGAAGGGTCTGGGTTCTAATCCTCTTCCCACTATTTCCTAGTCATGTGATCTTAGAATTTACATCTGTCCTTTTTGGGCTCAACTATGAATTGTGAATAATGCCTCCAGCATTGCCTACTCCATGGGCTGGTTGTGACTAGCTAAAGTAAATAATACCTGTGCAAACTAACCCTTTAACCAGCCAATACCTAGAAAAGATTTTAAAAAGAGGAACATATCTTTTTATGTACAAAAATATTTAGAACAGCTTTCTTTAGAAAAACAGCAACAGCAAATCTGGAAACTCAGAGGATGCCCAGCTATTGAGGAGTGGCTAAATAGGTTGTAGTATATGACTATGATAGAATATTACCTCTCAGTAAGAAATGAGGAAGTGGGCAGTTTCAAAAATACAGGGAAATAATTTTAAAACTGATGCAGAATGCAAGAGTGTAAGACAACTCCAAAGGACTCGTGATGGAAAGGGCTATCCACATCCAGAGAAAGAATTATGGAGTCTGAATGCAGATTGAAGCAAACTACTTGCTCTCTCTTTGTTTTGTTTCTTTTTTCTTGTGGTTCATTCCATTGGTTGTAATTCTTCTTTACATCTTAACTGATGTTTAATGTGAAGGTATGTATAGAACCTATAAGAGATTGCATGCCCCTTTGGGGGGCAGGGGTTGGATAGAGGAGAGGAAGGGGGAGAAAATTTGGAACTCAAAAACCCATGGAACTAAATGTTGTAAACTAAAAACAAATAAATTTAAATGAAAACCAAAAACTGATGCAGAGTGAAGCCAGCAGGATCAGGGGTCATGATGATGACAAAGATGGGTTTTTCTTGGAGAGTAGGAGTGTAAAGAAAGAAAAAAAGGTAATACAGGTACAGTGACAGAAATGGACCTTAAATGAATAAATCAAGAATGAGCACAAACAACAATTCATGGTATAAATTGTAAGTTTTATTTATAAAATATAAATTTTGTACCATAACATCAATATTATAAAAATGAAAAATTAGGAGAACTTTTATAAACTAATGAAGAATGAAATGAGCAGAACCAAGAGAATAATTGAATTAATAACCACACTATAAAGACGAACAACTCTGAAAGCTGTAAGAACTGTGATGAACACAATGCTCATTCATGATTTCAGAGGGTCAGATGATGGAACGGTCTGATGGATGGATTTAGGATACAGAATGAGACATATTTTTTATGTAATAGCCAATGAGAGAATTTATTTTGCTTGACTTTGCATATGTTTTTCTTTTCTTTTGCTTTTTTCTTCAGAGGTATGGGGATGGGAAGGAGAAAAAATAGATTTCTCCTAGTTTTTTTAAAAGAAAAAATAGGTGAAATGGTGTTCTAGAAATGTGAAATGTACCTTTAGATGAGGTCCTTAACTGTTTTGTTTAGTTGCTAGAGATGTCTAACAAATGGAAGTAATCTGTTATTGTTCATATTGTAAAAACAAAACACATCAGTAAAACTTAAAAAAGGAAAAACTGTAAAGCACTCTACATAGGTTAAAGTGTCGTTATTGTTAAGCAAACATATACTGTTTATATTGATATGTGTGAAGGGTCATGACAAATAAGTTGTTAAAGATGCTTCAGGTAATTCCTTTACATTTTTTTGGAGGAAGTAAAATTTGTGAAAGTTTGTAAAATATTTCATAAATGCTACCTGAATTGAATTAAACAACAGAGCGGATTTAGTTTGGGAACTAAAGCACCTAAAACAGTGTTATATGTTATAAATGTGTTCTTGATGATGGTAACTTGTATAGTTACAATGTCTCTATTAATTTTTTCTAAAAGAAACTGCTCTTTACACCTTATATTACACATTGGACCAATGAGGTAGTTTCTGATGAAATTTAAGATGAAAACGATAGTGACAGCCAACACTTAACTATCCTTTCCTGTTTGCAAGGTACAGTACACACAGCTTTAGTAGCTTAAAACTGCACAAAGATTTTTGGGACACCCTGAACATACATACATACATACATACATACATACACATTTTTTTCACTTTAATTGGGTCCTACAGGTATTATTTACCCCATTTTACAGATGAAGATGTTGATGTTCACAGAAGTAATGCATCTTGTAAGTGTCAGAGGCAGTATTTGAACCTAGGACTTCTTAACTCCATAGTAATCATTCTGTCCAGCATCTTATGCTAAGCACTTATTTTCAGCTGTTTATTGAATTCAGTTATGTCCTAATTTGTGTAATTTAAAACTGCCTTGCTTTCTGTGGAGAATGTGATGAAAAGCCAGAAAGTAGTAATTTGACTCTTTTGGATTTTCCCTTTCTTGGTACATAAGATAGTAATGACATGGCATTTATTTCTTTTAAAAGAAATGTTTAAATGGACACCAGTTCTTCATGACTACAAAATTAACATTTCTGGAGGGGAGAGAAATACATCTTCCAAAGCTCAGCAAGATGAGAAAGACTGGAGTAGGGGAGGGAGGGATTCTTTTCCTTTTTGGAAAAGCTTATTTAATTAATGGCCCACTTCAAGGCACATACCTCAAGTCAGAGCTGGAAAGTTCCCATACCAAAATGTGACACACTAAAATATTTGTAGCTGTACTTTTTATAGTACTTAAAACAAAAATAACCTGGAAAGAAGGTGGGTGCCCATCAGTTGGGTATAGTCGAACAAATTGTTATAGATAACATTTAAAATGTGAGATAATTGTCATTCTTTTGGGGGGGTTGTTTTATTTTTTTAAATTAAATTTTATGTTTATTTTTAGTTTATATCATTCATTTTCACAAGATTTTGAGTTAGGAATTTTCTCCCCATTTTTCCCCTACCCACCCCCCCCAAAATAGCCATCCCGCTGAATATGCCTTCCCCAAATCTGCTGTCTCCCATATCTTCTGCCATCTGCCCTCCAACTTTCCAGTATGGCAAGGTGCATCTCTATACCCTAATGCCTGTATATCTTATTTCCCAGTTGCATGTAAAATTATATATATAAATTTTTAAAGCATTTGATTTTAAAACTTTGAATTCCAGATTCTTTCACTTCCTCCCTCATCACCCACCTTTACTGGGAAGATAAGCAATTCAGTATAGGTTGTACATGTGTAGCTATGCAAAGCATTTCCATAGTGGTTATATTGTGAAAGACTGACTATATTTCCCTCCATCCTATCCCACCCCCCACTTGTTCTATTCTCTGCTTTGATTCTGCCCCTTTTCAAAAGTGGGTACTTCCAACTTCCCTCCCCCCTGAGCCTGCCCTCCCTTCCATCATCCCCCCTCTCATCTCCTTCCCCCCTCTCTCCTATAGGGTGAGATACCCTATTTAGTGTGTATGTCATTCCCTCCCTAAGGCAAATTCAATGAGAGTAAGGTTGACTCATTCACTTTTGCCTTCCTGTTCTTCCCCTCCATTGTAACAGTTTTCTCTTACCTCTTCTATGATAATTGTAATTCTTAAAGTATATTGTTTGTTGTTGTAGGTATAAATGTTAGGACTCCAATATGGAGTTGCTTTGTCCACATGCTCTTAATGAGCCATAAAAGCAGTAACAGTTTCCACTTTTCCACTGCCCTGACTGATTTTAAAACTCTCCTTTGTCATGTAGTTAGACAATTGAAGCTCCTGTTTAGATGAAACTCCTTACTGACTCTGGTGACTATAAGCCACACTCATCCCTAGGGTCTCTATTTGCCCACACAAATATTTACCCAGTTTCTGGTCCCAAAAAGGAAACTCCCCCTACCTCAACCTATCAGTAAGTGACCTGGGAACTTTCCCCACTTTATCTAAGTCTGATTATGAATGCTCTTCCCATACCTCTATTTATCTATCCATCTAGCAGTTTTATCTATGTTTTACATATGTGTGTGTGTGTGTAATTTTTATAATAAATGTTTATTGACTGATCACATCTTGCATCAATTACCTGTTATCACCCAAACCCATTTTTAAGGTATAAAACTTACCAATTCCGGGCATGTACTTTCAGCATTGCCACTGTACATGTCTCTGTCCCCCTCAAGCTGAGGGCGTTTCTTTGCATTTGAGGGGCAAACCTCTGTCCATCTGTGCTGCTGTATAGTGCACGTGTGTGTGTGTGTGTGTGTGTATGCTTTGTTTTGTCTGCTTTTTGCAGTACATAATAATAAAGCTCATTCTAGAGTACCAATTTCCTTTGAATTCCTAAACCCCAATCTTTGCTCTGACACAAGCTGTGAGACCAAATCTCACTGAATATTACTACATTCCAGAACGTAGTGAAATTATGAATATTAGGAAAAACAAACATGGGAAGATTTTTATGAACTGATACAAAATATAACAAGAAGAGTGTACCCAAAGGAAACACCTTGGCCAAAATGGAGCTGAACTCAAGTTAATTACAATGACCAGTGTCAGTTTCAGTGAGCACATGATGAAACAGAAACTCCCTTCTCTCTCTAGAGATGGGGGGTTCTACAGGTTCAAAATGGCTATTACGGTGTTGGATGGTGTTGTTTGATGATCAGTTTTCCTTAATAGTTTGTGGATGAGGAACTCAGGTTCTATATAGGAAAATACTGATCTGAAAAACAAAGGCATCCATAAAACTTTTTTTTAAAACCAGCTAATTAATAAGCTGTTACTTATATTAATTAGTCATAATAATTAGTTCATATTTGGAAGAAAGGAGAGCATCAGATCACAGATTTGCAACTGGAACAAGGCAACTGAAGCCCAGAGAGTGAAGGGTCTTGCTAGTTTAACTGGGGCAGTAGTTAGATGTGGGTCCCTCTCTCTCTAATTTCCTTGTTCTGTTCTGTGCACCAAAATGGTGAATGGTTGTCAGAGGCTGAATTAGAAAAAAAGGATAGTAAACAGAAACAGCTCAGGGCTAAAGCTCTCCAATGGGAGAGAGGAGTGGACAGCCACACATAACTTTGGAAAGAAGATTTAATTCAGTTCTGAGGATGTCCCACAGTCTGAATGGGCTTCTTCCCTTGTCTGTAATGGTTTAGCCCACTTTGGTTTTATAATAGTTTGAACTGATAGTGAGGCTCAGTACAGGCAAAGTGTGGTAGTGGTTCCATTTTTGTTGTTGCTGTTCTTTAAGAATTATAAAAAGAAAATTGCTTTCACTGGAAGGAAAAATCCTTGGCCCATTGAATAGGCCACACAAAAAGGAAACGTTATTTTTCTTTTAGAATCAAAGTTCGAGTGGATTCCTTTTAGCTCCTTAAATACCTGCAAACAGCTCTGCTGACCACAGAAAAGAGACTGCAAAGCACAATAAAAACTCCTTGGTTTACATTTCAGGAACTTCCTCCTACCAGCAGTCTCAAAGAATGCTTTATTTTCACCTCCCCAACAGACTGATCAAGTAGCATTTTGTACTATAGTTATCTGCATAGGTGTTATTTCCTTCTTAGATTAGAAACTCCAGAAGGACAGAGATGAGGTCTTCTCTTACTCAGACCTAGGACCCCCAGTGTTTCAAATGGTGTTTGCCACACAGTGGATACTTAATAATGCCTGTTGAATTGAATATGACTAGTATAATCACTTGACACACTGTTAAATTAATGTCAGTTCCCATGATCAGCCTAGTCTATTACTGTTATTGTGACTGAAACCCCAAATCAATTGCAAAATTCCCCTTTCATGCCTTTTAAAGCCTTAGGTTTGCTTAACGGATTTGCTCAGGGTCACACAGCCATTATGTGTGAAAGGCATAACTTGAACCCAGATCTTCTTGACTCATTGGCCAGCTCTTTATTCACTCTATAGTTCTGCCTTTCTTTCTAAAATAGAGTCTTTAGGAAGTGCTCCAAGATGCCCTATTTAAGTTTCACCCCTTAACACTCCCAAACTACTTGGTTGCAGAGGCACTTACAATAAGCTTTTACCGAATCCTAGAGCTGAGAGCACCGTCAGAGCCCACCATGCCAGGACCTGGAGCCCTTATGCAACAGCCCTGAAAAGAGGACAGCCCTGCTTTACTGGGAGACCTCCAGTAAGGAGGAATCTACTAACTGGTGAGACAGCCAGTCCTTCTGTTTCTGCTTCTGTAGGTCAAGCTTATGCTCTCTCTCTCTGCAGCCTCCACCATCATTCTTACTTATTAGACCTTAGACCAAGAAGAATTAGTCTTGAGGTAGCAAAGAGAGGCAATTATAAATAATAACAACAATGATACTGATTGTTGTTGAGTCCTTACAATAATACAGAGTAGATGGAAGAAATTATCCCTCTTTTGTAGGTGAGGAGCTAAGCTTACTCAGGTCATGTGACTTGCCTTAAACTTATTTGTGCCAATATTCCTGGAGTCAATCTGGAATTGTCTTGATGAGTCCTTACATGTTCTAGGGGGGCATTAGAAGATATATAGCTGATCTGGATCCAGAACCTAATGATGTTACATGTTGTTGGTTTTTTTCCTGGTCTTTTTTTTTTTTTTTGCTTTTTTGGAGGGCAGTTGGGGTTAAGTAACTTGCCCAACGTCACAGGCTAGGTTTTTGTTTGTGTATGCGTTAAGTGTCTGAGGCCAGATCCAAACTCAGGTCCTTCTGACTCCAGGGCCGATGCTCTACTCACTGCACCACCTAGCTGCCCCTTTCCTGGTCATTTTTAAAAATTAATTTATTTTTAATTTTCAACATTCAGTTCCAGAAGAATTAAGTTTAAAGTTTTCTCCTCTTCCTTCCCTTCCCCCAAACAGCATGCAATCTGGTATAAGCTCTACATATACATTCATATTAAACATCTTTTTACATTAGTCATCTTGTAAAGAAGAATTATAACCAATGGGATGAATAACGAGAAAGAAGCAACAGAACACACAGAGAGAGTGGAAATGGTATGCTTTGATCTTCATTCAGACTCCATAATTTTTTCTCGGGATGTGGGTAACATTTTCCATCATGAACCTTTTGGGGTTTTCTTAGAACCTTGCATGGCTGAGAAAGGCTAAATCTATCAAAGTTAGTCATCACATCAGTTCATATAAGTCTTTCCAGGTTTCTCTGAAGTCTGCCTGCTCATCATTTCTTATAGCACAGTAGTATTCAATTGCATTCATATAGCAAAACATGTTCTTTATTTTTGTTAAATCCACTCACTGGAATTCATGGTGACATGAAATTCAACCTTACATTGTGCAATAAAAATTTTATATGCTGTGGAAATTTAGGAAGAAAACACAAATATGTGACATAGTTCAAAGGGGCTGGACCTGTGGATAGTTCCAACTCTGTCACCGACAGTCTATTTGCCTCAGGCATGTCACCAATTGCTATCAGTATGTTCATGGAAAGCAAACAAAGTTAAACTAATGGTCTATGAAGTCCTTTCCAGCTCTTTATTCACTGTATAGTTGTGCTTTTCTTTCTAAAATAGTCTTTAGGAAGAGCTCTAAAATGCCCTATTTAAGTTTTACCCCTTAAGAATCTATGAGTATGTGAACACCTACATTTTTATCAGACGTTTGGATTAGATCACCAAATATAGAATTTTTAAGGAAATTTTATTAATCTTTTGGTTTGTGAAGTGTCACTCATCTTTATACATAACCATGTCTTTCCCCTGCTCAAGAAACTTTAATGTCTCCCTGTTGCCTAATTCTAATGTCTCATCATGACATGGAACAGAGTCCAAGCTCTCCTTGAGCCCAAATAGAAAGGCTTCAGATACATGCCCAGCAGCAGGCAGAAGAATGTGAAGCTGTCTGAGGACCAGTTGGATAAAGTCATTCAGTCATCAATTATGTAGGCAGGCACTGTGCTAAATCCTGGAGATACAAGAAAAAAACAAAAGAGCCCCTGCCCTCAAGGAATTCCCAGTCTAATGTGGAAGAAAACATGCAAAAAAACTATGTAGCAACAAGATAAGAGATAGGATAAATTAAAGATAATCATAGAGGAAAGGCACTAGAATTAAGGAAGGTTGGTCACTGGTTGATGAGTTCTTTGGTCAAGGTGACCATATTTTGTGAGGGTAAAGATTTTATTCCAGGAAGTAAAATGTGTTCCAGAGGGAACTCACACTCTCTCTCTCTCTCTCTCTCTCTCTCTCTCTCTCTCTCTCTCTCTCTCACACACACACACACACACACACACACACAGTACTCTTCTGCTGCTTAGAATATCTCTAAAATAATATATGAAGAAGCTTACTTTTAACAGCCTTGACTGACCTAAATCCTTATTTATGTTTACTGAATTTGCATCTCTGACATGATATTTTAGAAAGCCATGAAAAATTATTTTGTTCATTGGTTATGTGGTTGATGGTTTGAGGAGAAATAGATTTATATTTTGAAAGCATTACAGATTTTGTAGCACTTCAGTGGGGGAAAAATATACCTATGAAGAGGGATGCTAGAAAATCATAGATATTCAAAAATCACAGATTCTCTTTGACTATTTCCTATAAATATAATTAGGTCCATAATTAGTTTTCCAGATTGTTTTCACGAAGAAAAACGTGCTGTTGCAAAGACATCATTAGGTATTAATTAGTTCATAGCATATACTGGCATCTTGCCTAAATGTTGTTTCAAGCACTGAACTGTGCCTGCTTAAAATCTTTTTCTTCCTACTCTTCTCTTTTCCTTCTCCCATGAACATTAACTCAGGCTTCCCAAGTCCTCCGGTATCCCTGTCCTCTTAACTGTGGTATTTTAGAAGAATTCTTTAGGGGATTACTGAGCAGCATAAGATTAAGCAAGGGAAAGGATAGCCATCAAAAGCAAAAGAGAGCCTTGCCCTGGCCCACTCCAAGTTACTGAGCCCCTTTGTGAGGGGGTGGGAAGGCAGTGGGCCTGACAGTTCCAACTTGAATTGAATAATATACAGCAGAAGGAAATTGAGAATTTGCCTCTATATATGGGTGACTGACAATCATGTAACTATCAAGAAGGCATTGGTTTTTTAGTGTTTTGATTTTTTAGTGTTTCTTTTGAGAAGATATGATATATAAACTGCTCAAATAAGTCATTATTAGAGTATACAGTAAAATAAGAGCTTGTATGCTCCTCCAGAATTCTAATTTCAGATATAAAAGTGCAATTTACGACTTTGAGAAAGCTCTTAAGAAACATTAGCATAAATTAAATGTGTGTTCATAACATGTGCTAAGCTATATTGAGTTAATGACTGCCTTCAATATGAGAGGAGTTCCATTTGCAAGCTGTAAATGTTTTAAGATTTTCATATGTCTACCAGAAATCCCTATAATTTGGAACATAGCCATCATATTCTGAGGTGTCCATTTTGTTATATCTTTCTAGGTAGTTAATAATATTCATGGTCTCTTTCAGTAAGTGTTATATGTTTGGCTGACATCATCCCGTCTTTCAATTAGTGATCATTTATTAAGTGCCTGCTGTCAGCAAGGCATTGTGCTAGAAGCCAGCAGTTAACAAAAATAATAGATAATCAGTCTCTTTCCTTAAAGAAATACACTATATCCATAGAGGAGTAAATACAAGATATGTACAAAATCAGTACACATGGGGAGGTACAAACAGAGAGTAACTGTGGGGGGTAATTGAGAAGGTCTTCTTAAAGGAGGTGGCACCTGAACTGAACCTTGAAATAATAGAGATTCAAGGAGGTATTAACAAGAAGAGCATTGGAGGCATGAGGGATTGGGGAGTAGCTAATATATAAACTCATGGAGATAGAAAGGAGCAGTAATTAGGGCAATTTGGCTAGACTATAGAGTTAATAAAGGGGAGCGATGTGTAATCAACCTGAACAATATGCTGGAGTGCCACTCTGAAGGGAATTAAATTCCCAAAACATTAGGGTTTTTTTTGTCAGGGGGGGTATAGTGTTAGTTTATTTTTGAACCCATTGAATTTGAGATACTTGTGGGACATCCTGGTGGAGAAGTCCAGCAAACAGCCAGAAATGTACATTAAATAGACCTATAGCTCTCCAAATCACTCTCCTAGGATCTTGGGGTTGGGCATTGTGGGGCTTTGCGGATTGAAGTATTTGCATGATGACCTGCCATACTTCCTGCCATTAGGTTCTCCAAGTGGTAATGCTGGACATAAGCCATTTTGGAAACTATTATTATTGACCAAAAAATGGTGTTCATTTCTTTCGTATTCTGAGTAAAGTGCGTTATAAATAAGAACAAAACATGTATAAGATAAGACTTTTTAACAGCTTTAAGGCTTATCTTTTATTCGTATTTGAATTTTAAGCATCAATTACTGTTTAGTGAATAAACATGAACATTAGAAATCATGAGTTGAGCAAAAAAATATGAAGAAATTAAAAGTCAGCTATTTGCTAGGACTTGTGGAATGTAATGACATGTCTTTTACAAATAACTTACCAGGATTTGTGCTTTTACATAGATTGTTGTTATTGCAGGGTTCTTTGGGTGGGTGGATGAGGGATAGTCATCTGTTTGGACAGAAAGGAATGCTTTAAATTGGATTTCAAGAATAAATATGATGATCTAATTTCACATTATATTTGTGTTTGTCCAAAGTCAAAGCAGACATTCCCATTTTCACTTGCACATATATCTGAGAACATGTATGTAAATTAGTAGCCAGGAACTGGCTCCTGGCCGAAAGCACATGGAAGTCGCTCGCTGACTGACAAGGTCGAGAAGCCAGGCAGTATTACTAGATAACAGGTTACTTAGGATGAGGAAATTAGAGCTGCTAGGGCCCTTTAGATATCATCCATGCTGTGCTCTCCCTTTACTCATGAGGAGCTTGAACCCTCAGGAGGTGATACGTCCAAGGTCGTGGGTGGGAAGTGGCAATTCCCAGATCATTCACTACCTTATTTAACCTTGGTAATGTTGATAGTGGAACAGTTGTCCTTCTGTTTTAAGCATGACCTCCCTCAATGTATCATTACCTTTCTGACATCTCTTTTATGTGTCCTCTTCCTTCTTCTGACAGCCACCCTGCTGCAGCTGCCCATCACCTAATGGCTGGCTAATCACCTTTGTCTTCTGGTTGGTCTCCCTGCCTCGGGCCTCTCCTAACCCCACTCCACTCTCCACTAAGCTGACAAATTGATCTTTCTCAAATACTGGTCTGTCCATAGCAACCCTCATCCCACCCCATTCAATAAAGTATGGTAACTCCTCATTACCTCCATTTGGCCTTCAAAGCCCTTCATAACCAGGTCCTTCTCAGTAACCTCTCTGGTCTTCTTACACCTCATTGCCTTCCATGAATTCCTCAATCCAGTGACACTATCCTCCATGATCTTCTGTAGACACATATTTCTTCTTCAGATTCTGAGCATTTTCTCTGCTATCCCCCTTGCCTGGAATGTCCTAGCTCCCCAGGATTCCTTCTGTCCTAGTCTTCCTTAATCTTAGTGCTTTCCTTCTCAGAGTATCTATAATTCATCTTGTATATGGATCTAATCAATAGATCAATATAGATATGTAGAATCTCATGTTTGATTCTGGAGGGATAAGAATCCTTTGGAGTTTATTGAATGGGGCAGGTGGGTGATGTGTTCAGACCTATATTTTAGGAAGAGTTACATATACTTACATGTAATTATTATCAAGAAATACATCACAGTTATATATTGATAATCAATGGATTATGGATACATGGGTATGTGTTTATGTATGTATGCACATGTTTATTTGTATGTTGTCTCCTATGTTAGACTTGGAGCTTCTTGAGAGCAGGGCCACTATATTTGTATTTGTATCTCTAGTGCTCAGCACAGTGAGTTGGCATGTTGTTGTTGATGGTGACGATTACCTTCAGTTGTGGCCCACTCTTCATGACGCCATGAACCACATTAGCACTAATGGACCAAATCACACCAAGGTGGTCTGTAGGGTTTTCTTGGCAAAGATATTGGAGTGGTTTGCCTTTTCCATCTCCAGTGGATTAAGACAAACAGAGGTTAAGTAACTTGCCCAGGGTCTTAGATGTGAACTCAGGTCTTTCTGACTCCAGGCCCAGTACTCTATCCATTGAGCTATAGTAGGTGCTTAATAAATGGTAGTTGACTGATTAAGTTGGTTATATATCATAAAACGGAGACAAGTTGACAAAAATGAACAAAAGTTTGATACTTTGTACAGTGTATCATTTAAAATATTTGAGTGGAGAGAGAAGGGGAAATTCCTAGGTTTTTACAGAGTGTGTGTGTGTGTGTGTTTCTGGGTGTATGTATTTAAATTCTATATTCCTTGTTGCAAATCTATCAGCTTTTTAGGTGCCTGCTATCTGCGTATCCCTAGAATATATACCATTGGTTTTGGTGACCAGAATTTTATATATTTGGACCTATGACTGGCACAACTGGTAAATGAGTAATATAGCCAGTAAAAGTAATGCTTAACAAAATAAACACAAACTTCATGTTAATTTGAACAGTTGCTCAAACATATGAAATGAATAAATCAGACATATGTGATCTTTAAACAAAATATGAGACAGTAAAGATGTGCATTTCTGAGAAGCAAGTGGACCTTGATGTGGCAGTTTCCCCCTTGGCTTTCGTGTTGGGTTTGATTACTTACCTTTCCCCAGCCTTCGAAGCACACGTTCCTCTGATCTTCATTTTTAATACCTACCCCAGTCAGAATAGGTTTTTGCAGTTTGTTCTTGGTTCATTTGTTTGTTTTTGGTTTTTGTCCAAACCTGTGATTTCATTTGTGGAGAGAATTGCTAGGTAAACTTCCTCTACCAATGTGGATGAGTTACTGCCCTGCAACTTAGAAAATTCAAGTTGTTGTTGTAGTTGTATTCTCCATGACCCCTTTTGGAGTTTTCTTGGCAGAGATACTGAAGTGGTTTGCCAGTTCCTTCTCCGGGTCATTTTTACAGATGAGGAAACTGAGGCAAATGGAGTTAAGTGACTTGCCCAGGGTCACACAGCTTGGATGTGTCTGAGGCCAGATTTGAAGTCATTGAGAGGAGTCTTCCAGACTCCAGGCCAAGTACTCTGTGCAATGCAGCGCCCCCTAGCTGCCCATGAGACTCTAAGGACTTCCTGCTAAACTGAGGCCAATCTGTGCCAGTAGAATATGAGCTCCTGTAGGAAAGGGACTGTCTTTTATATGTGTGTCCCTGGCTTTTAGGACAGTGACTGGTTCATAATGGGCACTTAATAAGTGCTTACTAATTGATCCATGATATCATCCAAAACTGTAACACTTAAATGGAAAATATAATTAATATTATTAATTCCCTGGAATGGTATTTCATAATGAATACCTGGAAGTATGATGGTGTGATACAAATGATAGAGATTTCTGTTAGACATATCAAAAATCTCAAGTCCATGACTTTCCTCCTGTTCCACTCCCCGAGGCCCTAGAAACTGAAGTGACTTGTCCAAGGTCCTGAAAGTCCTAAAGGTCAGAGGTAGGATTTGCTTGCAGAGACAGTAGTTTTGCAGCTGTACCACATCCTCTCCACCCAGTGAGCAAACAGAGCCCAGCATACTAGCAATTCCCTTTGTTGGCTTGCTGATGGCACATTACACTCCTGTGCATTTGCTTAACTTTCTAGTTTTAACCCAAGCTGCAGAAGTGAAAGATTAAACTTGTAGTAAAGAATCTCTAACTCCTAACCTTGTAAATGCCCAATGCTAGGTCAGCTGCTATTAATATAGTGTTGGGATTTGGTATTAAACCTTGCAGGCCTAAATATATTGTCTCATTTATATATTAAAAAATACAACTTCTGAGCACTTATTTTAGACTTGCGGGTGAGATAAAACATGAGCCGGCTAGCCCGTTCCTGGGTGCTAAACTGAGTGTCGGCATGAATTGCAGTGTTACTGTAAATATTGCAGACCACAGACAGGTAGGTGCAGTAGGAAAAACCAGAACAAATTCTTAAGATGCCAATATTGTCACAAAGTCTCCATGCCGAATGAAGTTGTTTGACAAAGTGTTTCCCTGGTGATTTGGCTGCAGATGAAAATGTCTTCAGCAATAAAATTTCGTGCTTGAGCCTCAGCCCTGTGCACTCATCAGTCAGCAAATGACATATCAAGGATCTTTTTTGCCGGATTAGTTAATATGTTGGCAGAAATATGGGAAACACTGGTATACCTCAGAATTTCTCTGCATGGTTTTCCCCTACCTTTTTACGCACACATTTATTTTACCAAAACATTTTAATAAATACAGATCTTATTAAAATCAATAGCATTGCAGTAGAACTGGGAAGGAAAAGGTGGGCTTTTAAAAATTATTTTTATTGCAAAGGTTTTCATAGTTGCCAAGAGTTGAAGACTTATAATGGCGTGTGTGACTCTTTGCAAGCCTTGGCAGAAGGTTTCAGTGAAATGGAATAAACGTTGTTAATGCTATTAGCAACAAAGCCCATTTTAATGATAGTAAATAGACAAGACTTTATGGATTCATATATTACTATCAAATAGGTCAGTCATGTATAATTTTAATCACTCTTATTATTGTAACCACATTTTTATTAGCGATGGTGTTTTACAACTATTAATAATTTATATATAATTAATTCAGAAGTTTCATTTACATGATTTCAAAGAAATAATTCAAACCATACTTTACCTCTCATCTGTGGGGAGAGAGTACTTCTGGGGTGTTGCCTCCTGAAGAAATTATTGTCTGTAATCATTTTGGTTTAAAGGCTACCCTAATAATAAGATCATTTTATTATACAGCCCATTATTTCAGCTGATGCCAACACTGAGTTTCTCAAAGCCATTTGAAAGGCTCAGGAGAAGATGAATAACAATAATTTTGGACATGCTTATTGAACACATGCACATTATCCAGGATAGATACCATCCATTTTTTTTTCATCTTTAAAATCTTGAAGATGTTACTGGGATTAGATTTTGTTTTAGCACTAGAATACCTTGAAGACCTCTCCAGCCACAATAATCTCAATGAATTCCACCAGGCAAGTTTTCTGCCACTTATGCAGTGACCACCACCTCAGTACCCTTAAGTCCTTTGCTTCTCATTCTTCCCTCTGCATCCCACCTCACATTTTCTTCTCTAAGGATTCTGAAGTACGTTGTAAAGACATCATAGTGTGTGGGGAGCTGAAGAGTATAGATTTTGTCAACGCAATCTATGCCTTTCTAGGATAGGTGTAAAGATTCGTTTCATTGTGGTCAAGGAAAAACCATCTCAGTTTCTGCTTCAGAAAGCATAGTGGCTCAGACAGAGAGGCCAAAATCTTGTTTCCTTTGCAATCTCATTGCCTCTCATTCATCTTGATACAGTCTTTTCCAGTTAAAATGCACTGCTGGTAACACCCTTACCCCTCCCATACACACACAGCGTTGTCTTCACGTCATTCCCTTTGCATATGTGGTACCCTATATTTCTGCATCAGAGAAAGCCTGTCTTTGAGAGCACAACTCAGGTACTGCTTTCTCTATGAGAGGCCTTTTCTGCTGCGTGCCCCCCCCCTTTATTATCACTCTCTCTCTTGAATCATTTGCTGTATTTTGTATGTATGCTTTATATTCTTTGTCTACATCTTGTACACCCTCCCCCCCCCAACACACACACACTCCACTCCCTGTAGAACATGAGTTTGTTTTTTAAATTTATGGAATAAAACAAGCATTTCTATAATATAGTACAATTTAAAAGATGAAACTTCAAATCTAAGTTTCTTGAGCACAGGGGTTTGGATTTTTGTATCCCCAGAAACTGCTGTGTGGTACTTTGTAACTTTTGTTTGTCCAGACATGTGATTTCATTGGTTAAAGGGACTTCCCAATGAAGAATATCTTTCTGCCCATACGTATCAACAATTTGTCAGTTTATAATAAGAAGTATTTTAGTAGCTACTTGTACAAAAAAAGCACTTAATAAGTGTTGGTTCAACAAGTCTGAAACCAAAGGCTTTTCTAAACTCAATCCCTTGGCCCCATCCCAATTCAGACTGGACCCCCGTGGAGGACCTTGGATTGGGTCTACCTCCTCTGACATCCTGGAGCACCAGGGCCACAGTCAGGTGTGTCTCATTCCCATACACTGAGGCATCATCAGCTTTGTTGATTTCAAACATCTCTTGCTCTTCTGATTTTGTGTCAACTCTGAGTTTGTGTCTTTTTTCAGTAATTTTTTTCTTAAGTTGACTCTCCAGGACTCGGGGTTAGCATCCTTCGAAGGGCCAGGTGAGGCCATGGTCCTACTGCTGTGGTTTCTACATAATACCATTTCAGAGACATGCCACTTCTGTAGAGGTGAAAGCAGGGGCATGGGAGCTTCTTCCAAGACCCATTATGTCTTTTTTTATTAGGTGTGTGCAAATAGAGACTACTCATAGTTTCCCCCAGGCCCTTTCCTTTCAATTGTCATCTAGTATTTGAGACAATATATGAAAACCTTTCTGTCTTAAGTGATCAAGGATTTCATGTAGTAACAGTTTACAAAAAGCTCTACAGCTCTACAATCCACTGTTATCCATTGTTTTTGTGTTTCATCCCTTTCTATTTTTTTTTTCTCCAAAACTGATAGATTAGTGACAGAGCTAAAAGAAATAATGAGCTTCTTTGCCTGGGGAATCCATTCTCCCACTTGATCCATGTAACTCCTATTAAATTTAGAGCTTTCATCAGGATCCATTGGGAGAGATACAGTTATGGATGGCTCTTCCCAGGCTCCTCTCATGCTGACCATTGCATCTTTATTCCCTTGGACCTCTTGGAAATCCCTGTAGTTAATTGCCTTCCTGATTGATTTACCCAACTGCCACTGAAACCCCCCATAGGGCCCCCAGACCCTGTTCCCTTTCATAGTCACATGGCAAGATTTGTCCAACTTCTCACCTAAGCCAGATGCCCTAGACCCTCTGCTTCCCACTTTCCCTCCCCCCACCTCAAGTTTGCTAACCAGCTCCTGCCTTGATTCCTTACTTAACCCACACACTTTGGCCTATGGGTCTAAGTAATGTTGGAAGCACTTTTCAGTTAAATATCATACAGGGATTGCACATCAGCAGTAGCATTGGTGATGGGGCAGCTAGGTGGCACAGTGAGTACAGCACCGGCCCTGGAGTCAGAAGGACCTGAGTTCGGATCCGGCCTCAGACACTTGGCACACACAAACAAAAAACTTAGCCGTGTGACCTTGGGCAAGTTACTTAACCCCAATTGCCCTCTTAAAAAAAAAAAAGCAGTAGCATTGGTGAGAATCTGAAGAACTTTCAGAATCGCTGTCTTCCTCTGAGGCTCAGCTCAGAATCTATTTTTTGGGGGAAGTCTTCCCTATTCCCCACAGTTACTAGTATGTATTCTTCTTCCTCAAATTACCTTAGATTTATTTATTAGGATATGAGGTCCTTCAGAGAAGATCACGCTTATCAGTAAACATTTATTAAGCACCTACTATATGCTAGACTGTACTAAGTGCAGGGGATACTAAAAAAGGCAAAAGACAGTCCCAGCCCACAAGGAGCTCACAATCTAATTGGGGAGACAAAAAGCAAATGTATATACAGGGTGAATAAGAAATCATTAACAGAGAGAAGGCATTAGAATTAAGATGGGTTGGAGTAGGCTCCCTATAGTAGTTGGAATTTTAGCTGGGACGTAAAGGAAGCGAGGGAAGCCCGTAGGTAGAGATTAAGGAGGATGTTCCAGATATGGGGGACGGACAGAGAAATCTTGGTTTCCTCTTGTATCTGCTGTGCTTAGAAAAATTCCTAGAAACACAGAGTTAGAATGAGTTGAATTGAGAAAGCAAGTATAGCAAATAGTGAGAAAGATTCTTAACCTCTTAGAGCCAGAGATCTTAACCCTTTTAGTGTCATGGACACTAATGAAGCCTGTTGAACCTTCATCAGAGTAAAATTTTAAATGCATGAAATAAAATTTACAGGATTGAAAAGGGAACCAGTTATACTGACATTGTTATCAATTAAAACACACACACACACACACACACACACACACACACACACACACACACACACAGCAAGTTCACAGACCCAAGGTTAAGAACTCTGGCATTAGGCAAGCGTGGCATGGTCTTAGAAAGACTTAGTCTTAGAAAACCATAGCTAGAGCTCTATTTTTGGTTGCTGGACAGAAGGAATAAACTCAATTCACTTAATTCATGACATGGTTAGTGATAGCATGCCACAAGATTAGAAACCTCCCCCTGTATTCTCATTACTGTTACTGTGTCGTGAGGATGACACTGAAATCCCAGTGTATCTTGTTTCCATTCATGGATTCACATTTCTGTGTCTTTTTATCATGTGGGAGTTGAGCAGCATTTACTGTGTTGGACACAATAAAAATAAAATCTAGAATGAAGGCAGAAATATCAGTCTTATCAGAAAAATAACTCCATGTGAAACATTGGAAGGTGGGACAAAATTCCCCCTGAAATGTTGGGTGGAACTTTATTCGTGCATGTACATAAATAACTTCCATTTGGAAAAAAATTATAAGGAATGCTATACCTATAGTTGGGTTACTTAAGTAAAAGAATGTACTTGTTCTTTACCATTTACTATTTCAATTTCAACTACTCGTTTTCCTTCCAGATCAGTCAGTTGTTTCATTTCTCTTGTATGAGCCTTAGGGATGTTGTCTGGTCATCTGCTTTCTCTCCAGCCAGAAGAAAGAAGTCTGCTCGGTTTCCTTCCATGGAACAGAGGTAGACCCTCCTGCCAGCTGGTTCCCAAGCTTGTGTATCAGCCTGAGAAATAGACTGCTAGAGATGTCTCTGTGTGCCTTCCTAAAGTCTAGCCACACACTTTGAGACTAGACAGGGAAGGGTAAACTCCCTGGGAAGACTCGTGACTCACTCATTGCAGTAGAAGAATAGGGAGAGGATGCTTTATGAGACAGATTGAGCACCAGTGTGAGATCACATACTTCTTTAATTTGTCTTTTAGCTTAATGAGAATTGTGAGTGAGTAGGGGGAAATCAGCTGGAGTTTGGCCTGAACTAGGTGGGGAATCTCAAATAGTTCATGACTAGTGCCAGAGGTTAATTTCTAGGTATGTCATTGTTGAATTTCAGCTACTTCTTTAGATCTGGAGGTGGCGAGATTCTACAGCTATCTAGGATACAGTTCACAGGAAGCTTTCGCTTTCTGGCTTTTTTTTAAGATGCACAAAAAATCTTAGCTAAAAACCATACATAGACTCAGAAACTGGAAAGAAACAAGAGAGGTTATCTAGTCCTGCCTTCTGCTCAGTTAAAAAAAATAGCTTCTGTTTAAATACCTCCTGGGACAGGGAGCTCATTATCTGAGACTGCCTCATTGTTGAAAGTCTTTTCTAAAAAAGTTCTCTTAGGATATGATCATACAATAAGGATCCTCCCCTTAACCTCCTTCCCCAGCCTTTTGAATTTTGTTTTGGTTTTGTTCATGCTAGTATGTGTTTGTTATTTTTAAGAAGACAGAGAAAAGAGCCAGGAAATATCCTGGTAGCTGGCAATAGGTCTCAGAATCCTCAGATTTAAGTCTTCATACTCTATTTCAGCTAGTCATTTCATTGCAAAAAAAATTCACTGCAACACAGTTGTGGCAGAGTGGTCCAGGACTCAGGCTCCTGACTTTTTCTATCTCCATCCATAACTTTGCTCATAAGGGATCCATTTTCAAGCATGTCCACTTACAAATTTGGGTTTGTCTTAAGTGGGCCACCCTCAGCAGATTGCTGAGTGGGAGGAAAAAAAGAAGTTGGGAGTCAGCAGAAAAAGCTTACAAAGGACTTTATTTCCAATGGATTATTCAGATGGAATCAGGAAATTGTTTGCCATTATGTCTTTACTTAGCAAGCCTTTTTAAAAAAAAAATTCTATTTGAAATTTGGAGGAGCGATGTTTTTGTTTTTAATAGAGATATATTACTTGTCCTGTTCTATTTAAATGCTTAAGTTATTTAAAATGTCAGGGTACGTAACATATTTAATGTGTGAAACATATATGTGTGTGTGTATATATATATATATATATTATATATATATATATACACGTGTGTGTATACACAGACATATAGTGTCAGAATATTCCTATCTCCACCAGTGAGTCAAGAAACATTAAAATACTTACTGTGTGCTGTGATAAACACTGAGAATACAAATATGAAAAAGAAGGAAAGCCACCCCCTGGAGCAGGGCTTCAGTCTCAAAACAAAGAAGGAAAAAGAGTGAGGGGGTGAGGAGCTGTGAAGATGTCATGGGACAGAGGCATATCCTGACCTGTGTTAGGAGGCTGGGAGAATGTAAATGCAGGAGTAGGAAAAGAAAGACCACTGAACACTTAGAGCCAAGTAAATGATGGTAAGTTCTCCTCCGAGAAGAGGAAGCAGGGCTGTGCTATTCCCCTCTCTCAGCACTAGCAGGACACAGGACTGATTCAGCAACAGTCTGGTTAGCTTCTGTCTTGAAGCCCACTCATGCTCTGAATCCTTTCCTCCAGGGACAGGATCCTAGCACTTGCCCCACCAGTGATAAGATTGCTGCCTTCATTCCGAAGCTTGGCTTCTGATCCTCTCATGTGGAACATGACAGTTTTCTCTGTGATGGCCGAATTAATTACTGAAGATGGTTTGCTGGCAGACAGTTGGAGACTAATTATTATTGGAACCTTTGGGGCCCCTAGGCCCAATTCTGTGATTGTTGTTGTTACAAAGGAAAAACAGTGCATAAAAGGACCTTATTTTTTGAACACCTGAGAATGATACAGCATAGTCCAGAAAAATATAGTTAAATTAATGAGACAGTTGAATTAAAAGCCACCCAACCTGAAAACAATAGGCTTTGTGCAGGAAAAAAAAATGGTGACAGGGTGAACCCATACCTAGTTTTCTTATAAATGGGGAAAGGGTAGCACAATTTACTATATTAGGCATTTAGACAGAAGCACAAACTGGCATGGATTGGATTGAGGGCAGGGGCTGTTGTCACTTTTGCCATTGTAGCCCCATCAGCTCGCATGGTGCTGGGTACCTAACCAGTCCTGGATAAATATTTGTTGCATTGAATTATATTGATTGAGGGAAGTCATTTGAGAGATATTCACCTATTTTCTAAGTCCAGTTATCCCTTCCATATTTTGCTGCCTGTGTTCCAGGTTGGTGAAGTTGTCATCCAGGAAGGATTTTTTTTCCAGTTAGCTGCATCTCACTCAGTGAAGAAGGATTCCTGATATGCTCCTGTAGTACAGGATCAGCTTCCTGAACAAAGCTGCCTAGTTCATAGAGGCTTGGTCTGGGTGCCATCCTGTTCAAAGGAGGGCTGTAGGTGTATTTAATTCTTTTCTAGCAACGGTTGCACTAATAGGGAAAAGAGATGAATGCATCCGAGTCGGCAGGTGGGTATAGGAAGCACCAGGGCTGCCGTTCAGCCTCTCATCATAGGTAGGAAAGGATGAGATTATCAAAACCTTGATCACTGAAAAGGGAAGCTCTTCTCTGTGATGGGAGGGCAAGGGCAAGGAGGGGAAGGGGAATGTTAGGAGGAGATGCTGAAAGTTGGGGGAAATGAGCGCAGGAAATTTCCAGGTTGTTTTTTTGAATGGACGTAGGTAGAAAGCAGGGTTGTTCTGATTCAAAGCGAACTCTTTTTGCAGCACCTTTGATGATGATGATGGTGGTGGTGGTGGTGGTGGTGATGATGGTGGTGGTGGTGGTGATGATGATGATGATGATGATGATTCAAAGGCCCTGTGCCTCTATTAGTATGGGAAACACCCTCCAGCCATGTAGATTGCAGCTCGTCTTTGACTTAGTAGCATCCTTCATAGGACCGTCATGTTAAGGCCAGAAGGGCCCTTCAGGGCCCATCTAAACTGCCCCTTTCACTTTACAGATGAAGAAACTCAGGCCCAGAAAGGTTGTGTACTTTGCCCAAATTCCAATAGGTAGTAAAGCAATAGAACTGATTCCAAACCTAGCTGAAACCACATAGAAATTAAATGACTTGCCAAGAGTCATAGAATAAATCTCAGAGGCCAGAGCTGACTGAAGCTCTGATTCTAAGCCCAGCATTTGATCCAGTATTCCCCGTGCCAAGCGCATAGCATCTAATGAATGCTTACTTACTGGATTTGTTTTGAAGGCATCCTACTTCAGTATGATTTGGCTTAAGGGATATCAAGCAGTCTCCTACCAAGTATTCATTCATTAAGCACCTACTGTGTGCCAGTAGAGGAAGTGAGCATTGGGACTAGAGTATGGAAGACCTGAGTTCAGATTCAGCCTCAAACACTTAGTAGCTATGGGAAACTGGGCAGGTCCTTTAACCTCTGTTTGCCTTAATCCACTGGAGAAGGAAATAGTAAATCCCTCCAAGTATCTTTACCTACTTTACGCTACGGACAGTATTGGCATACTGTGGTCCACGGCATGCTATGGTCCATGGCGTCACAAAGTCAGATGTGACTGAACAATGAAGCAGCAAATAGACCAGCAATTTCAAGAAGAGCTTAGACATTCACTAAGAAGACAATTTTTTTAAGTTCCCATGATTTTTAATAATAAATTTCCTTGAGGAAAGTTGTGGTTCATAATTTCTTGTTAAATTAGGTGCCTGGTAGGAAACAACATACTCAATAAACAAGCTGTCTAATCAATTTTGGTATCTTGGTCATCAATCATCAAATAAGAAAATTAACTTTGATAGGAATGTAAACGTCTCCTCCACATCTTACGTGCAATGCCAGCCCTCTTCTCTGGGAAAGATTCACAGAGAGTTCTCCCTCCCCATATGGTTTCCTAGAGTTTAAATCTGCAGTTTGTAAAGCAAACAGCCTCCCCCTTTCTGACTGCTTAAATCCTATACACATATATATGCATATATGTATGTCCATACATATGGATAGATGTGTGTGCACATACACATACACATACACATACACATATAACAGATTGGGACTTCCCTGAAGACTCAGACTGTCTTTGCCTTTCTTTGTATCCCCGGTGTTTAGCAGAGTTCTTGGCACATGGTAAACACATAAATACTTGACTGTTGACTGCCTTCTAATTACAAAACCCATTGTGATAGAGGAAACAATTAAATCATTCATTCATAAGTCTTTTCTCACTCCCCTATTTGACTAAATTTTCTCACACCTCTTATTTTCAACACGAATGCTGAAAGAAAACAAGACTGCCAAAAATAACTTTGTTCAGCTTCCCTTTCTGTGCCATACCCAGACTTTGCTTAAGCTTGTATTTGCTCTCTCATCACTCAGGGAGCTGATATCCTCACTCCTGCTTCAGAGGCTGGGTTTGATGGGCTGGCACATAGCACTGGGGCTCAGGACCAGGCCTCTGCTCCTCAGGGTTCAACAGAACTTGGAACCACCTCTGCCTGGGAGCATGGTCAGAGGAAGGTCCCAGCCAACTGCCCTGAACTTTTTTGAGCAGCTGTCGAGAACTTGACTGATTGATATTGAGGGAGTATGCCAAGTACCAAGCTTTGTATTAGACATTGGGAGAGGTATAAGGAAGCATGTAGTGGTGTGAAGTAATGGTGTGAAGGCAAGGCTTTACTGGAAATTTGTGTTTCTACATAGCTATGTTTTGTAATTGGACATACATGTTGCAGGAATAGAGAGAGGAGGAGCCTAGAAGGGAGGTGTTATCCCCTCCCAGGTTCTGGTGGGTGCATTGTTACTTGTAGGGAAACCGTCACTAACCTGGAAAGAAAGGAGGAAACTTTTTTTTTAATCTGTTTAAGGGGCAGCATGACAGTGGATTGAGACAGCCTTGGGGATACAGTTTGGGTTTACATCCTGCCTCTGGCCCAGCCACACTGGCTGAGTGATGCTGGTCAAGACACTTCATTTTTGTTCCCCATGCCTCTCTTTAAGATGACACATTGCAAAGCAGATGCTAATCTGGTCCATCCCCTCTCAATTGCCCCCAAATAGCTTGTATTGTGACATTAATTGTTTGTCATTTTCGGTTCATATTTATTACTATTGTGGTCTTGTGTTGCTTGGGACTTGGGGCCTTTGGATTCTGGTTTGGGCTATACCATTAACCTCCTGTATAATCTTGGGCAGAGAAGGGAGTGATGCTTTGGACTAGCAAGTCCTAGCAGCTAGGTGGCACAGTGAATAGAGTGTCCAGTTCAAGGTCAGGAAGACTTGAGTTCAAATCCTACTTCAGACACTTACATAGCTGTTTTACCTTGGGCAAGTCACTTAGCTACTGTCTGCCTCAGTTTCCTCAACTGTAAAATGGGGATCATAATAGCACCCACCTCCCAGGGTTGTTGGGAGGACCAGATGAGATAGTGTTTGTAGAAGTGTTTAGCATGGTGCCTGGCACCATGGTGCTCTTTAAATGCTCATTCCCCTCCCCTTTCCAGCTTTGCCAGTAGCTGGTAATGTGACCTTGACATGTATTCTTTCTGAGCTTTGATTTCTTCTGCTGTAAAGTGAGGGTCTTAATATAGTTCCAGCCTTAAAGTTACACACAGTTCCATGAAATCCCTTAACTATTCTTATTTCCCCAGAATGGATAAATATTAAAATCAGTGATTTTTTTAATCAAATGTTAAAGCTCTCCCCATCCCTGATTATATGAATTTATCATACACTAAAGGACACAGATTAGACCATGGAAAGGGATGGTAGCACCTGTGTTTATACAGTGCTCTCCCTCCATGTTTGTGCCCTGGCTTCTCTGGCTCACTCCAAGGCACAGCTGAAGCCCTACCTTCTACAGGAAACCTTTCCCAGACCTCTTCAAGCATCCCAGTGCCTTCCTTCTGAGATGGCCCTGATTTCTCCTATATCTGTCTCCATCGTACAGAGCTGTTAGCACGTTGTCCTCTCCATTACACTGGGAGCTCCCAAGATTACCATTGGCTTTTCTTTGTATCCCCCGTGCTTAACACCCTGCCTGCCACACTGTTGGCACTTAATAAATGTTTATTGACCAACTAATTGATAGAACCATCCGGTGTTGGAGTTGGAAAGAGAGGAGCTTAGAGATCATCTAGGTCAACCCTGTTATGTACAGAGGAGGAAACTTGGGTGTGGAGAAGTATCCTGACCTTCCCAAGGCCATGTGGTAGTGAGGAGCAGAACTAGGCTGTAACCCCATATCTCCGCCGGTATGGCTTTATAACATTTGAGACAACACACCTGCTAGTCTTTTCAGAAAAGTTTTATGAAAGAAACACCCGTACCAGGGTCAGACTGTCACTCGTGGAGAAGACGTTTCAATGGCAGTCCTTTCATAATGCCAGGAATTAGAAAGGTTCTGGCTAAAGGTGGGGAAAAAAAAAGGCTGGAGATAGATGTGCTGATTGTGCATTAAAGTCGCACCAGTGAACTAAGGGAGTTCATAGAATCCTAGATTTGCAGCTAAGAGGACCCTTAAAGGCCATTGCATCTCACCCCTTCATCTTTGATCCACAGAGAGATTAATGATAATAACAGCTAACGTTTATATAATGCTTACTATGTGCCAGGCACTGTGCTGAGTTCTCATTTGGTCCTCCCAGTACCCCTGAGAGGTAGGTGCTATTATTATTCCCGTTTTACCAAGGGGGAAACTGAGGCAAACAGGTTAAGCGACTTGGCTCAGAGGGACACAATATCTATGGTAAGATTTGAACCCTGGTCTCCCTGAATCCAAGACCAGTTCTGTATCCACTAAGTTACCTTACCTTTCACAAAGATGCAGTACACTATAGGAGGAATCCTTCCTCTCTCTCTCTCTCTCTCTCTCTCTCTCTCTCTCTCTCTCTCTCTCTCCCTCTCTCTCTCCCTTTCTCTCTCTCTCTCTCTCTGAAAAAGAAACTGAATTGTTATGTTTTAGAGAATTCATTCTGTTTAGAAATTGGAAAGACAAAAAATTCGTTTTCATCCTGTGAATAAGGAAGAAAGTGAGAGTTCACTACAAGCCCAACATTCTAAGATTTTTCATCTTCGTCCAACTTGAATATAAGTTGATGTATTTTTGTTGGACTTTTAAAAAAATTCACATTTCATCTCTTCATTTTAATGAGTCTATTGAATGCCTCTTGTTCACAACACACCATGCTAGGCTCAAGGCCAGGGATTCTTAATCTTTTTTTTTTTTTTGGTGTATTTTTTCTGCCCTTTGGCAGTGACTAGGGAAGTCCATGGAACCCTTCTCAGAATAATGCTTTTGAATGCATAAAATAAAATGCATAGAAGTACAAAGGAAATGAATTCTATTGGAACGCAGTTGTCAAAATATATGGTTTTCTTAAAAACAAATCCATGGGTCCCAGATTAAGATGCCTTGCTCTAGGAACCTAGATGCAAGGGCATACATGATACAGCCTCTGCATTTAGGTGATGACATCTTCACAGATAAATTTAGTACCAATTAGAAAATGATTAGTGTATAGTAGATACAAAAATCACTGAGAGATCAGAGGAAGAAATATTCACTTGGAACTGTTAAGATCAGGGAAGACTCCAAAGAAACTTGGGCTTAAAAGATGAGTAAGATATCAATGGCTTTAGGATTGGAAAGCCATATCAAACCTAGGGAATAGCAGCAGTGTGGTGGTGGCTTAGCAAGGGACATTGCAGGGGATAGTAGCTAATGCAATTTTGGTTTTAAGGAGTGGTATAAAAAAGTGGTCAATAGGTAGGGTAGGGGCATATCACAGAGGGCCTTGAAGAACACATTTAGAAGTTGTACTTCACTTAGTAAAGCGGGGGGAATGGTTTTTGACATAAAAGTAATGCTCCAAAAGGTAGGGTAGAGGCATACCACAGAGGGCTTTGAATGACATATATAGAAGTTGTACTTTATTTAGTAAAGGGTGGGGGGCTGTTTTTTTTTTAATTAAAAGTAAATAAAAGGAAAAAAATCAAAAGTAAATATGTTATGAAAGAAAAAAAGCCTACATATTATTCACCAGAATAGTTTGTTACAAATAAATAAAACATTTATGGAATATTATAAAATAGTGATTTTATGTGACTAATTATTATTCACAGTCTGTCAAGGTATTATACTTGAAGTACTTTGGGGGTGGGGGTGGGGGACCTGTGACTTTGTCAGTCCTCTCTGAACTACCAGAGAAGAACCCGTCAGGTATGGAATTGTGTTTCACTGAAGCAAATATGTAGCTTAGAGTCTGAGAGAATTGTTATACAGCAATAGGGGCAGGTAGTTGGTACAGTAGATAGAGCATCAGGCCTGGAATCAGGAAGACCTGAGTTCAAATTCAACCTCAGACACTTACTAGCTGTGTTACTCTGGGCAAGTCAGTTAACCCTGTTTGCCTCAGTTTCCTCATCAGTAAAATGAATTGGAGAAGAAAATGGCAAACCACTCCAGGATCTTTGCCAAGAAAACCCCAAATGGGGTCATGAAGAGTCAGATACAACTGGAATGAACAACATACAGCTATTATATGTCAGAGGCAGGTCTTGAATGCAGATCTTGCTGACTCTGAGACCAGCTCTCTGCCTATTATGCCACACAACCTCTATGTTGCCATGTTTTAATTTTGTTGTTTTCATGTATTTAATATTATTACATTAAAACATTTATGGAATATTATTAAATAATGATTTTATGTTTATTATTGTATGTAATTTATGTTTATTATTATATGTAACATTTAATAATTAGATTTAATATTAATATTTTTATACTTTAAATATAATACACTGGAATGTACATTTTTGAATATGCCTTATATGCTTGTTGAAATCATGCTTTTATCAAAACAATTATAAGCCTGTGATTCAAGGGTTTGTATTAACAAAATTCAAAAAACTTTTGTCAAGTGTCTATTGGATACTGGGGATTAAAAAATGGAAACCAACTCTTTCCAGTGCTAGGAGCTTAGAGTTTTCTGAGGGAATGCAATCTATGCAGATATGCACTGATCCATCCCTCTGCTTTAAAAGAGAGTGAAAGGGGACTTTTCCCATTTCATCCTTGGGACAAAGCTTGGTCATTATAATTACACTTATTCTGTTTTATCTTGGTTGTTGTTGGGTTGGGTTTTTTTTGTTTTTTGTTTTTTTACACATCCCTCACCCTACCCCACTCCTTGACACACACACACCCTCTCATTCCACTAGTTCCTTCAAGGCTTCATTTGTGTTATCATCTTTCCATCCCCATTGTCTTGCTTGGGTTTTGAACCCAGGTTTTCCTGACTCCAGGTGTAGAACACTAAAAAAAAAAAAAATGTATGGCAGAAGAAATCTTTTCTCTAACTTAAATCTTATGGACAGAAAATAAATGGAAGAAGTATAAGATTTCCCAGAAGCTGTCTACCCTGGTTCCTCAGACCATGTGATCTGAACTGCTAATTATGTAGGGAGAGCTTCTTATATAGAGATGTTTAATCAATTGGCAGGCAGTTGTCAATAAATATGTGTCTAAGGTGGCTTGCCATAGACAGTCTAATGAAGTACCCTCTGGGAGTGTCAGAATTATTGGGAAAAAAATCTTTCTTTCTCTCTTCTGGGCAGTTTGCCATAAATTATTAGTCTCCCTCTGTTTCAGAGAAGAGTGCCCTTCAACACTGCCACTTCACCTCTGGGGACAAAAAGTACCCAAGGAAGGGGCAGGGGAATGGACACACTGTTCTGGGACTAGCATGAGAAAGGGGCTGGACACCCAAGGACAAATCTGCATTGCCAAGTTAAAACTTAGGTTTACTGGGAGAAATGTTTTATGAGAGGTAAATCCTAGAGCTGGTAAGGGAGGTCTCTGTCTTTGGGTAAGTGAAGTATTATCCCCGTTTTTTTTTTTTTAATACCAATTTAATTCAATTCATTTTCCTTTAAAAGTTTTAATATACTTTGGTTTTGTATCACCTTCATTTTCAACTGTATCTCTCCCCCGCCCCCTTCTCCCTACCAGGGAACTGGTCTTTTTAACAAAGAATAAGAAAAAAAAGAAATCAACAAAACTATCCATTGTATCAACCAAGTCTGATATTATATGTAGTATTCCATACTTCTAGCCCTTTACCTCTGCAAAGAAGGCAGTGGGGTAGATTGTCATATCACTTCTGTGAGTCTAGGCTTGCTCATTTTACTTTCATAGAATTCCATTCATTTTTTGTTTTATTGTTTTTTCCATTTAAATTTATTATTGATATTTTATAAATCCTGTAGCTTTGACTCTGAGGATTCACCATAAATGAATGATATGCCATTTAGTGGGGGAAAGGAGGTGAGGAGAGAGAGAGAGTTATAGGAACTAGAACCCATGTCTGCTGCCTCTCCTAATGCAATATCCTTTTTCATTTAGGATGTAGCTCGAAATGTGTTACATTGCATTTATAGCACAGTGTTCTAGAACAAAAGGAATCTTGGCGTTCCTTTGATCTCTGCTAATACAGGTAGTTTTTCACCCACCCATATCTCTACATGTCAGCCCTTTCTCTTTATCCTTTCCCTTCTACATTCCCTCTTTCCCCCCTCTCCCATTATGTAATCTTTCATTTAAACATACTGTATTCACTTGGTTCAGTGTGCCTTCCTAACTTTCCATTCTTCTTTCACTTCCTGTCTTACACTCTTCTCTCCAGGGACACTGACCCCCTGACTATTCCACCAACAAGATACTCTGTCTCTCAACTCTAGGAATTTCTTGGCTGCCCCCCACCCCCCACCCCACATCCCCCATGTGTGGAATATTCCCCTCCTCTGTTCTGATGACTGACCTCCCAGACTTCCATTATGTCCCAACTAAATCTCAGGAAGCTTTCCCTCGTCCCTCTTAATTCCAGACACTTTATCCTGTATGCAGCTTGCTTTGTATATTTCTGCTTGCACATTGGTCCCCTCTTAGATTGTAAGCTTCTTGAGGGCAGGGGCTGTCTTTTGCCTCTCTTTTTGTATCCCCAGCACTTAGCATAGTGTCTGGCACATAGTAAGTACTTAACAAATGTCTCTTGATTGATTGATTGATTGATTGGTGTGGAACCATCAAAAGCACAGAGCACCACCAATGGATTGGTAGGGACAGTGTAGATAGAAAAGTACTTTGTAAACCTGAGGAATAATAAAATGTGGATTCTACTCCCAAGGATGATATTGAAGGTGCCAGAGGTATGCTCTGTGTCAACCTTTAAGATTATTCTGACCATCTGGAAGGAGCTGATAACTTTCCCTGCTGAGACCTTTCTGGCTTGAAAATTTCCATGTCCCATCTCTCTTCCCCAAGAGGATGTTTCGACACCAGCAGCCCAAGCCTTAGCATCCTGCCTCTGAGGGCACTGGGACAGTCAGCAGGAGCAGGCCAGGTTGAGGCATACCAGACTCCCAAGTGACAGAAGCTATTTATAGTTGATGAATAGGAGAAAAAGTTGACTGTACATTAAGGTTTGTTCTTGTCCTTCTGCAGGACTGGAGAAGAGAATTTCTTTGGCTCACCTATTAAAATTCCAGGACCTAGAACAGGAAAGACCCTAAGAAGATCTTCTCCATCCAACCCGGTTCATTTTTCAGATGAAGAAATTGAGTCCTACCAAGATGTCCTAGATCACAGGGCTGTTGGGGACTAATTCTGCCTGGGTTTTACTGCACTTTTTCTTGTTGTTCTTGCTGTTGTTAATAAATACTGGGCAAGCAGCAATCCCATCTGGCAGCATAGAAAGGGCATAAAGATGAAGAACTGGTAGCAACACTTATATACTGACGAATGGGCACCTCAGTGATATGGCAAAAAAGTGCCTCTTTATTGTAGAATTCTTAATTAAGAATGCTTCTTGACTACTCTTAATTAGACTGCCAGCTGGACTATTTAGATCCACTCTATTTTTAAAGTTCTTATTTTTCTGCTTTTATAAAAGTTTGACCAGAACAAATCTGATCAGTTGACCAAGAGCTATGTGATAGTATATTCTTTACAAAGCAAGTGTTTCTGTGGGAGATGGATACAGAAGCAAAAGAGACAAATACAAGTTCCCTCTTGGATCATGGATTTAGAGCTAGAATAGACCTTGGAAGCCAGCCAATCCACTGCTCTCCCTCACCACTCATCCCATTTTATAGATCATGAAACTGAGACCAAGAAAGGTCAAACAGGAGCAAGTAGCAAGGCTAATACTCAAATCCTAGATCCTCTGTAGTGTTTTTCTCCCTAGACCACACTGCCTTATCGGGATATGGGATGATGAGACTTATCTTCAAGAATGGATAATATAGTAAATGGTGTCAGGTAAACATAGTAATGGCAGTAATATTGGGCTGCAGCTAGCAGGGGGAAAAGTGGGATTTTTTATTTGCCTTAAAGGGGAGACAGGGTTTGATCAGGGAGAGGAGAGACTTTCCAGGAGCAGTACTATATGCTTGGGAGATGGTAAGTAGGCCACCTGGATCCAGAAAGACTAGAATATCAGGATATATATCTGGAAAGGTTGTTCAGGGCTAGATCATGTAGGACACTGAATATGACACTAACGGGTTTGGACTTTGTTCTGCTGGCCATGGGGATTCATTGAAGGTTTGTGAACAGGAAAAGTGGCATAGTCAGGCAAGAATTCTGGAAGGGGTATCTAAGATAAACTGAAGGGAGGAGAAACTGGAGACAGGAAGGCCAGATAGGAGGCATTTGTGATTATCTAGGCATAAAATGAAAGGATATATTTCAGGTATAAAGATCCCTTGTTAAGGTTAAAATATTTTTTCAAGTCCTCATGTAATTGTAGTTATGTGTAGCCCAGGCTCCTCTAGTTCTGGAACTTTGTGGGATTGGAGTTTCTTTCCAGTGGTGAATGATCATCCACTTAAATCTATAGTTCACAAAACCCTGCCCAATGGTCAGTCTGTTGGTAGGCACAAGACCCCAACCAGTGGTCACTCAATTGGTAGGCATAAGACCCCACCCAGTGGTCATTCTGTTGGTAGGCACACTCAAGGCATGAATTAAATAAGTTGTTTAATCAAAATAAGAAGCAAGGTATATAAAGGAAGTGAGATAGAAGACTAATGCTCATCATCCCCATTTCCAAGTGTCTTCTATTCCCTCCTGGCACTGCTAAGCCACAGCTCTAAAAAATTCCCAGATATCCCATCTCATTGGGAGAAGGACAAAGTTCCTCTGCACTCATGGACAAGCATTAGGTAGGATACTAGAGAGAAACATCCCCAAGTGTTCAGTCGCCTTCCCTTCTGTCTTAGAGCAATGGCTCCATTGGACGCTCCTGTCACCCCTCAGGCACTGAACTGTTGCTTCCCACCTTTCCACCAATTCCTAGAATTACCTCTCTGTGACACAGTTCTTGTCCTCCCTCTTGAAGTCCTTGTTTTTCTTTGCACACTGTCTTCCTGTGTGACATTGTTCCTCAAGTTCTGTCATCTCTTTAAATTGGACATACTGGAAGCTGCTGAGCTCACTCATAGACTTCCAAGGAATAGCGTTCCATAAAGTAACATTCATCCCCCTAACCTCACTGTTTACATATACCATTAGTTTCTGTTGTTTGAGAAATAGATGACAATGAATGGTGTGCCCATGGGCTCCCATTGGTTCTACGCAAAGGTTACTCCATCCACAGATCAGAACCACTAAGGCAGTTTATTAACTTGAGGAAAAAGTATACTTGAGACCCAGGAGTCCCAGGGTGTAGGTCAGGGTCTTTCATGTGATTCCTATGATCTATTAAGTTTGGTTCAGGTCGGTTTAGCAGATTTTGATTGAACACTAGGAGCGTGTAGAGCACTATGCTTGGTTCCATGGGAAATGAAAAGTTCAGATCAAATATAGTCCCTAACCTATTGGGGACATAGTATAGTAGGGGCATATGACACATACCCTGATAAAACTAATATAAGAGATTAAATATACATTGTGCAGAGAGAATGAATGTGGTGTGAGGCCTGAGTAGGGAATGGTAATGACAGAATTGGAGAAGATAAAGGGAGAGCAGAGCTAGCATTTGAGTTGAGTTTTCCAGGATGGGGGCATAATGTGAGCCAAGGTGAGAAAGCACAAAACGTGTACTAGAGATCGCATGTGATCTGATTTGGCTGGATTATAGATTATGTAGGGGGTAGTTAGAACGAGATACAACCAGATACAACAGAAATCCTTGATGCCAGGTTAAGTGGTTTAAATTTTACTGACAGGTAATAGGGATCCATTGAAGGTTTTTGACAAGAGGAAATATTTACATTACCAAAGGTATGTAATCTGGGAGCACTGGAAAGAATGGTAGGCAGAAAATGGAGGTAGAAAGGCCTGTTAGAGAATGGCACTGTTCCACATGGGTGATGATGCCATCCTTGTCATTCCCTCTGATGGCAGAGACAATGAAGAGGAAGGGAAACATGTTGTTTGCAGTATAAAAAGCTTTTCCACTTTTTTCTTTAGGCAAGAATAAGTTAGTATCCTTCACTGGTATCTTATTAAAAAAAAAAAAACCCAGCACTGCTTTCTATCAGCCCCATTGAATTTTTTTCCAGGATAGTTGGACATTGTCCATGAGGTTTTTTGCTTCACTAACTGACTCACAGACCAAAATTCTGAGCAGCCATGGAGCAAAATAAGTTTTTAAAAAATGTATTGAAAACAGGGCATTTAACAAAGAACATAAAGCCCCAGATCTTTCCAGCTCTTTTCATTGACAGTAAGCAAAATACTTGTGATTGGAATGTCTCCTTGCAAGTTGGAGAGGCTAGTCCAGAATGCTGACTGAGCCTTTATGGAAAGACTCTATGTGCTGATAGGATCAATAAATATTTTTCTCACAACTCACACCTCTTTCTGCCTTCAGGTGGTATATCTACATTATTATAGCTCCCTGAAAGTGAATAGACACTGTTGACACATTTTTCAACCATAGGCCTTTATGGAATACTGAGTATAATTCTATTGGTCATTATGGTTATCTGCCTATAAAGGTCAGTGGTATTCTTTTCAGCTCCAGCATTCTGTGACTTCTCTGAAGGTAGCATTTCCATTTCATCCCTCTTGTGCTCATACGTGTTTTATGAATGATTCATGAATGGGCAAAGGAAAGGCTCCCTTTACCTTTCTACCAATTAACCCCTGTCTCAGTCTCCTACTTCCCTTGTGTTTTCTTTATGCAATCCCCAGAAAGGAAGAGTTGAGAAAGAATTTTTTGTCTTCCTCTGTCCATCCCTTAGACCTGCCAAGGAGCGGAAGTCCTCCATTACTGGCTTCCTTTTCCATAACAAGTAATTGATTCTTTCTGAATACTCTGGTTTCAGCAGGTGGCACAAGGGATGGAGTGCTAGACCTGGAGTCAAGAAGACTTATTTTCCTGAGCTCAAATCCAGCCTCAGACACTTCCTAGCTGTGTGACCCTGGGCAAGTCACTTAACCCTGTTTGCCTCCATTTCCTCATCTGTAAGATGAGCTAGAGAAGGTAATGGTGAACCACTCCAGTATCTGTGCCAAGAAACACCAAATGGGTCACAAAGAGTTGGACACAGCTGAAACAACTCAACAAAACTAGGGATTGACTTAGAAATTAGGCCCCATGCAGCTCATCTGAAATGGCCACTCATTTAGTTCAGGGGTTCTCAACCACTTTTGTATACTGGGCCCCTTTGGCAGAAGCCTTGGATTTCTCCTTCTCAGAGTAATATTGTTAATGTACAAAGTAAAACACATAGGACTACAAAGGAAGCCATCTAAGGAAAAGTAATATATTTTCAGAAATCTTGAAATCCCCATGAGTGTTCCTGAGTTCTCAGCCTTCTTTGACACTGATATGTTAATAGCCATTGACTTCCAGTGGCTTTGAATCAACAGTAATTGAAGGAGGTTGTATGAATATTGTAACGAACGTTTTCTTGACATTAACTAAGCTAATTATTGGGGTGGGGTCCAAACTTGAGTTTCAGTCCAATTTAAATTTCACTCAAAAATGGAACTTTATTTCATTTGAATATTTATAATTCTGTTAAATTACTTGCCTGGGAGAATTATTGGGTAGGGAGTTTGATTTAGAGTTTAGAAGTTCCACGCCCAGTTCAGCATTTTACTAGCCATATGATTTTGAAATAAAATTGTTTCATCTCTCTGGGCCTTGTTTTCTTGATCTGTAAAATAAAAGGGTTAGCCACTGTGATCTCCACGTTCTCTTTCCACCCCAAATTCTCTTGTCCAGTAGGGTGATCCAGAGTACCCTATAACCCAGGGCTGGTGATATTCTCTATAAATCATTCTTTAGAGAGATTTCATCTTGCCAAGTGCTTGACCAAGGAGAATCTGTTTAAAAAGCTATCCAGTTACTCACTTTGAGAATAGCAAGCTATCACTGAAGAGAGATGGTCATTTCTAACAAACTCTGATAAGCCTTTAACTCGGCTAGTTTGATAAGATTGCAGTGAAGACCATGCTGGCTTTACAACTAAGGGACCTGCATTCAGATTCTCTTTCTCCTGCCTTTATGACCTTGGGTAAGTCTCCTATGAATACCAAATGTACACTTGCCCAAAATACTGTTTTATGGAGATGTCACACAGGGCAGTGCGCACTGTAGTGCACAGTAATAGTCAGAAGAAGTGATTCAAGGACACTCAAGGTCTCTCTTAAGAACTTTGGAATTGATTGTGTGACATGGGAGACACTGGCACAGGACTGCCCAGCATGTTGTGTCCCCATCAGAGAAGGTGCCATGCTCTATGAACAAAGCAGGATTAAAATAGCTCACAAGGAGCACCAGATGTGCATATTTCAAGAATCCACCCCAAATGATCACGTGGACTATTTGTGCCTGACCTGTGGTAGAGCATTCCGAGATTGTAGTGGTCCTATGAGCCACGGTCAGATACACTGTAACTAACATAGTGATGTCATGAAGGACAGCAACCGCTTTATTACTCCTAGAACTAGGAGGCTTGATTGGGTGAGCCCCAGTGGCCTTTCTAGGTCTAATATGTTCCTATTTTGGTCTCCCTGCTGTTTGTTAAAAATGCCTTCGGTTTAACTTTAACTTCTGTTGAATTATTTCTTTGGGTATTTATCTCAGTTGAGCTTGTGGAAGGAGACTGGATGAGGAGCTGGGTTTGGATTCCTCTGGCCCTCCGAGGCATTCTGTGTGAAGCTGGGCAAGGTCACTTCACCTCCTTTGTAAAGTGAGAGGATTAAACTCCCAGCTTATTATATAATGGATAGATAGTGTCTTGGAACTATGGACTTGGACCTACTTGGAGAGATGGTAGACTAGAAGGGCCTGGTGTGCTGTGGTCCATTGGGCCACTAGAAGTCAGACATGACTGAACAACGGCAAAATACTGTGGAAGTCTGTTCTTGAGAGCCCTCTTGATTAACAGGTTCGGATCTCAGTCCAGACATTTCTCCTGAGAGGTTCCTCACCACCGAGGTAGATTTCTCATTTGCAGTTTTTAATGGAGCTGCCTCTTACTCCAGACACAGGAACATGTTAGATGTTTGGACTCTCGGCTCTCCTCTCCCAGTGGCCTGATTCCAGTATCGTGGAGCATTTTGTGAGGCTCATGAACCTCTTTGGAGAAGTTGGTGATTTAGGATTGTGTCTTGGATTCTTTTCCTTTTAGAACTTGTTGTGGGGAGTCTGGAGGCAGTCTGGGATCACTGACATCCTCCAGTAGTATCAGTTGTGTTAACAAGTAAATGGCAAGTGTAAAAAGTAGCCAAGTAGAGTATGGGTTCTTATTCATTAAGCACTTCCACCAGCTTTATTTGGGTCCTTATAGGAACGATTGGGTCTGTGTATCTCAGAGGCAATCCATTGGCCCCTTGATAGAATTTCTGTCATTTCCTCTCCTACCTCTTCTTCAGCCTCGTTTCTGAGCCTGTTCTTTGTACTCTGTTTTCTAGACCCCTCTAATGAATGTTTTTTATGGTTTTTAAGTGGATATAGCATTGAACTAGGAGTCAAAGACAATCTGAGTTCGAATTCCACATCAATTACTTGCCCTTTGTGACCCTTAGCAAATGACTTAACTTCTCTCAGCTTCCATTTCGTCATCTGTAAAATGGGGGTGACAGGATCTACCTCCCAGGGTTGTTATGAGGCTCAGACAAGACAACATCTAGAAAGCTCTGCCAGCCTTAAAGCACTAGATAAATGCGCGTGGTGGTTTTACGGTTTATAAAACACTTTGTTCACACAGTCTGTGAAGAGGCACATCCAAGGGTGATTATCCTCATTTTATAGATAAGGAGATATCCCTTCTAAGGCAGAAATTCTCTGAAGGGAATGACACATCTTACTCATCCACACAGCCCCTAACATGGTGTCTAGAACGTAAGAGCTCACAAATACAGATGTTCAACCCCCATAGTGCTGGTAGGCACCACCCGAACCCTATTCAACAGTTCTGGGCTCTTTTGGTTATCAGAGACCGTAACCTTTGATCCCTCAGTCCCACTTTCTCCCTATAGGGTAGCACCAACTCATTGTCAAGGGGAACATGGATTTACTAAATCACAATTGTATCTGAAGCCCACTCCATTGGCAAAATCCTGCTGTCTCTTTGAGCTTGCTATATTTCAATAAGTTGCTGCTGCAGGAAAGCAAACATGTGTAAATGATGCATAGTGTTCCTACCACAGAGTCAACAAGCATATAAACAGTACTTAATAACAGAGACGTAACTCATAATGATGACATATCTGCCAAGTAGCCGTGACCCTACCTCTCTCCAAAATCCTGAAATGTCTAGAGGTCCAGCAAGGATATAGTGTAGTTCATGTGCTCTGTTGAGAGGACAAAGTTTCGTGTAAACCAGCTAGTTTCCTCTCGTGAGGGTTGGCCTCACCTTGCCACCTTTGTACCAGTTATTTGGGTGCTGATGCCAAAATCCTGGAGATACTTTGGACCCGGAACTTGGGCACCATGAATGGATTTGAGATCCAGGTGAAGCGGGGGTCTCGGCTGTGCCCAGGTTATGGAGCTTAATTCGGGCTCACTTGTTGGCAAGGATCACTGACTTCTGACAGCAGCCAGAAGCCGCTGTGAAGCCGGGTAAGTGGAGTCAGAGGCCAACGCTAGAAAAGCCCTCCAACCTTGCGCTTCACTGTGAGGTCTTCTCGCTGTGGCTGTGCCTTCTGGAGGAGCTAGGTCTTCTCTGTGCTTTGGGCTCCCAGCTGGGGAGTGAGGACCAGCAGGGAGGGTGAACTGTGCTCTTCTCTTCAGTAAATCAGGATTATAGACCCAGAGCAGGAGGGGGCCTGAGAGACCATCTAGTCTGGGGCTTCTGAAACTTTTTCCACCATGACCCCTCAGCAAGAAACACTGATTATTCTAGTCCAGCCTCTTTCCTCATTTTATTCAATCAGTGGAGTTGTTGTTGTTGTTGTTGTTGTTAGTTTATTTATGAAACCTACAACTCTGCTGGTTTTCTATACATTAAGGAAACATACTATACCCCTCCCCCCAAAAAAAACCTTGAAAGCAGCTAAATTATGGGCAGATAATAATAGGAGAAATTCCCTTTTTCTGATAGCTCTGTTAGTGTTTATTTACAGACCACTAAGTATTTGCTAGAGGTGGGCTTGCCAGAGAGGTTTAAAGCTAAAGTGCCAATCTAAGATAAATCAGATGCTTTATCTTAGGTGATAATGTGAATCGGTTGGAAAAATGATGAAGCTCCCGACTGACGCTCAACTTTTCTGGAAGGCTTTTACTTGAAAGAAGATATTCTTGTATTTATGTGTATGTAATTCAGAGGTGACAGGCAGTCATATAGTAATTATTCATTCTTACTTAACTTCTTCACTGCTAAGAGTGGAAGCTGGTGAAGTGTGTAAAAGGATACTTCCTTCCATCTCAGTTCAGAGGCAGTCAGCCTAGAGATAGTGGGGAGAGTTCTGGGAAAAGTAGAAATATCTACTTTATACATCCTTAGTTTTCCCATGCCCCCCATTAAAATGCAAATCCTCCAACTTACAGACCAGCACTGAGCATGTTACCTAACCTTTTCTTTTTGAGGCTATCAGAGTTAAGTGACTTGTGCAGGGTCATGCAACCAGTAAATATCTGAGGCTGGATTTGAACTCAGCTCATCCTGATTCCAGGACCAGTGCAACCTAAGTTTTTAATTATTAGTTCACATTGTAGCAGGGATTGATTGACAGACAGTATAGAGCAAAAATGACTGGTGGTGGGAAGGAACATGATTTGAAGTTGCCAAGAGTGAGGAATGGAAGAGGATAACAGGAGAGCCAACACACCTCTCTCTGACCCCCATCCTCTTCTCCAACTGCCTGTTGGGCATCTTGCATCAGATCTTAAACTTGGCACATCCAAAGATGAATTCATTGTCTTTCCCCCTAAACTGGCCTTTTTCCTAACTATACTCTTACTGTTGAGGATGCATCTTCCCAGTCCTGTGATCCTCAACTCCTCACTCTTCTCTCCATGTCTAGTCCGTTTCCAAATCCTATCAACTCTACCTTTTGCCACAGCTCTTCTGTTCCCGTCTATCCTTTCTCACTGCCACCACTCTGGTGCGGGCCCTCATTGCCTCATGCTTATGTTATTGCATTAGCCTTTGGATTGATCTTCCCTGCCCTGAGACTCTCATCCCTCCAGTCTAGCCTCTATTCAGCTGTCAGATTGATCTTTTTTAAGCATGTCCTCCTCATGTCCTCCAACCCCCTCCCTTCCAAATTCCAGTGGCTCCCAGTTACTTTCAGCAGCCGTCCTCTCTTTGGCTTTCAAAACCCTTCATACCCTGGCCTCTCCCTATCTGCCCATTCTTCTTAGACCTCACTCCCCTCCAAGTAGTTAGTCTGCAATTTAGAGACTTTGGTCTTCTTGCAATTCTTCACACAAGACACTACATCCCCTGCCTCTGGGCGTTTTCACATTGTCCCCATGTCTGGAGCTCTCCATCCTTATTTCCACTTCTCACTTTTCCATTTATCCTGTATATATCTTGGGGTTTGTAGTCATTTGCATGTTGCCTTCCCTGTAAGAGCATAAGCTCCTGGAGAGCAAGGGTGATTTTTTTTTTTGGCCTTTATTTGTAGTCCAGTGCATGCCTGGCTGATAGTAGGTTCTTAGTGGAAGCTTAGTGACTTAACTTTGTAATTTCATCTACAGCTAAGCTATTCAACGTTGTTTAATTACCCAGGTTTGGCTCACCTTTGGGGACCAGGTCTAGAAGTCTTGGGTCAGTGATTTCATTGGTCTAGCCAGCTCCTAATGAGGAATCTCCCTGCACCAATGCAAATCATCATCCTCTCTGATGATGGGCTGAAGAACAGTAGCCACCGAAGATCTCCATACTGCGGCATGTCTCTCTGAATGTGTTTTCCATTTTTGCACCATATTTCCTTGCTAGGGAATATTCCCAGCCAAGAAAACCTTAAAAACAAACAAACAAACAAACTCTGAATGCCTCCCATTTAGCCCCAGGTCTGTCTCCTACAGCACCCCTTTTGTTATTCTTAATCATTATCTCTGCACTTCTTAAACTGTGGGTTGTGACCAGCATTTTAAGAAGTGCTGAAGAGGTCACAAGTGGAAAAAGTTTAAGAAGCACTGCAGTAATCCAGCATTATCAAAGCTAGTAAATTAATGAGAACTGAGCATCTGGTGGGGGAGGACTAAAGCCACCCACCCAGGTAGAGGTGTGAGAGCCTGGGAATGTGCCTAGCTAAAGGTTAAGTATTTACTGCAGACTCAAGCCCATAAAGTGAGAGAAGGCTCCTACAAGTGACCTGTAAGGCTAGGAAGTGAAGGGATCTCTCCAAGGGCTCATAGGCTGCACATTATAGTCAATTCCGAGAGCTTGAGGCATATCAGAATTCCAGTGCTCAAGTTCATTATACAGCATATCAAATGAATTTTTCATATGAGTCTTTTTCTTTAAAGAACAAACTGGAAAAATTCCATTTTTCATCTCATGTACTTTATGGAGTTAATGAGTGTAGTGTGCCCTTTAAAGCATTTGGGGAAGGTGGGGAGAATGAATGTAATGCAAGCAGAATGTTGTTTGCAAGTTAGAGTTGTGTGAGAGACTGTTGACAAATTTGTAAACATTACCTTGGGCTTCTGAGTGAACAAAGTTATTACTGAATGAAAAAAAAATTTAACTGAATCAGATTTCTGATACCTCATCAGAAACAGACCCCATTTCTTTAAGAACGACACTTCAAATTAACTCAAAGATTAATAGGTTAGAAATTAATGACAAGAATAAGGGGGTCAGGTGAGGAACCAGTACCACAGATGTGTGGTACATTTCATTAAGAAGTGGTCTGTTTGTGAATTGCTCAATTACATTTTAGCACAATCTAATCTGAGTAAGGGAGAGCTGACTTGCAGAGATAGTTTAGTATAATTCCCTCAGTACTCTTGAAATATAACAAAGCAAGGAACAGTATAATGAAAAATAATGTGGAGGTAGCTGGGGGCTTAACTTAGGATCTGTGTTCATTGCAACAAATGGCACTTAGACTGCAGTGTTCCCATAAAGATTATTGTCTCTTATGTAATAGGGTTCCCACTGAAATAGATTCTAGAACAGCTGGGGCTGTGAAGAGGTGGAGTACCTGTAGGAAGAGGTCTTAAGGAATTGTTAAATACCTTTATGATTTTGAATTTAGTAGTGGGCCACCCACTGGAATCCCTGAACTCACTCAACTGAACCCAGAACCTGCATTCTAGACATCGTCAGGACCTCCCGGCTGACCTTTATATGAGATGATTCCTTTTGCTTTTGTAAAAGGAAGTAATAATTTACTCATTATTCCATTGGTTGGAGAGAGAGGGAGGGGGGAGGGAAGATTGGGGAAGGGATGGGGATTGGATGGGGAAGCTAAAAAGTATAGGAAGAACTTTGAGGACTCAGCCTTAAATTTTGTTGGGACTTGTATGAACTCCACTAAGTTCAGAGTAAACTATGTCAAGTTTAAATAACCTTAAACCTAGAAATGAAAGCAACTGAGTTGTTTTTTTTTATATTTTTACCCTCTTCAAAATAAATAGATTTAGTATTGGTTTGGCTGACAAATAGCAGTTGGTTAGTTTAGGATTTTATTTTCAAATGACAGTCCCTAATATAGAGAAGTTCCTTTTTGTAATTTGTCACTTTTGTTGACTCATTCCAACCTGTTGCCTACAGACTAGGGAGGAATTCTGAGGAAAGAAGCTTCATACACATTCTGTGTACCTGAAACGTTTTGTTTTGTATTGGACTTAGCTTTTGAAAGTCCCTCCAACAACAACAAAAATTAAACAAACAAACAAACAAATAAATAAATAAATTCGGCATACCTAGACTGAGTGAAGGGAGAGAGAGCAGCAGCAGACTGCTCAGACCTGCTGTATGCATTGTATTGTTACAGGAAAAATATTCCTGCTGAGTTCCTGTGATAGGTAACTGCTGCTGGCTAATATCGTCACATTGCTAAGATTCTAGAGGTTAAAACCTTGCCTTTATCATACTTCAGCACAGGTTCAAAGCCCAGAAAAATAACTTTGAACCCCTCTTAGGCTTCTAATAAAACTGATATGGTTTCCAATTGTGTTAGAGACAGAAAAATAATTTATGATCATACAGAAGTCTTGTATATTCTCTTAGGCCATAAAAGTTTAAGAGACTTAATTAAACAGAATCATAATTTCACACATCCTCTAAGGCCATAAATGTTGAACAAACTTAGTCAGACTTAACAGACCAAGACAAGTTACAGATTTCAACACTGAATTTGCAAAATCTACCCTACCAAACTACAGAGTTACATTTAAAGAATTCACAGTGGACTAATTGAGAGGCGAGATTTACATGCCAAAAAATAACCACTGATTCAAAAGCTGGTTGGGATCCTTCTGCAAATAACGTTGCTTCAAGACTCCTTGAAAGAATTGAACTAAAATTTGTAGAATTAAATTAAATTAAATTTTGAATTGAATTATAATGTACTATACTCCCTTCTTTCTCTTTGGTTTCTTTTCTCAGGAATTTCTGAAAGCCTTCCTTTAATGTTATCATTCTGTGATTGGGATTGTAGCCAAATCAGTTAATGTTAACCTCCCAGAAAAGAGGCTTCAGCTAGCCAAGTCACCTCCTAATCTGTAAAGGCAGCCCTACACTCCAACGCAGTAAAGGTAATAAAAGGAAATTTAAAATAAATTCTCATAACGGAATCAGACATAAAGGTGGCCATCCCTAGAATGTCCTGGAAAGCAGACACTGATCCAGAGGACCAGATGAAGAAATGAGGTAGGGTGGTTTGGGTTTTTTCCCAGCCTATTTGATCCTTCACTATTTGTCTCCATTGTTTTATCTGAAACAGTCTGAATTTCCAGAACATCACACATAGTTTAAAATATAGGTATAAAAGTAAGCACTAGAACCAAAAATCAGCCTGCTTTTAGATCATCTCTGCTGCTTGCTCCTTTAAATTAGTAAGGAAACAGAGTTCACTAGTTTCCATTTTCTCTGTTACAAATCATCTTTGGGCATCTTTCCTGCTTTCCAAATAGCAGGTTGCTTCTAAAACTAGTTGCTAATTACACATGATGAATACACAGTTGTAAAATAACTTTACTAAAAAGAAGATGACTATATAGAGAAGGATACTGAACATTTTCTTTGGATTTTCGCAGAACATTTTCTTTTTAAAAATTGATTGAATCCACCCTACCCCCATTCCTATTGTCATTCCATAAAATTTCCTTGTTCAGCAAGAGCTAGGAGCAGCAAGAGCTAGTACCTTATTGGAAAGACTCAAGAGTTTATCAGTGGATAAAATTGAATTTTTCTGTGTTTGTGTGTGTGCACTTGCGCATGTTTCTGTGTATAGTACAACGATCTGAACAACAGGTATTCTTTCAGAAAGTAATACTTGAGGAATTTGAAACATGCTTAAAGTCTCCCTTCAGAAGCAGTTCAGAATGTTTAGCAATCCAGCAGTGATTCAATATGTATAAATCAACTTCTTCAGCAATTTTGGAAATTGTACCTGGATTCTCACTGTGATTCTGTCACTAATTAACTTTGTCATATCGGGCCTAGGTTTTTTAGCTGTCAGGTGGGGATATTTGTCCTATCTGTCCTATGGTGTTATTGTGTAAGGATTAAGTAAATTAATGTATTGGAAAGTCACTTTGAAAAAACAAAGCGATATTCGAGTGTAACATAGTTTATGAAACCAGTATGTCCTTTCTAACTGTAGTAATTCTTGGGTAGATGTGCACATAAGAAAAGTTTTCAGAATACCATAAGGTAGCAATTTCCAAACTTCTGAAACCATTCTTTATTATTATTATATCATAACATCTTAGCTTTGTATTACATTAGTATAGGTGATCATACTTGTAATTATTGATTGTAATTCCTTTTTGGAAAAAAAATCCTAATCTGGGTTTTAGCACATGAAATTCAGTTTGAAGTCCATCACTAAGAAGAAATATGGACAGCTAACTTTCATCTACTAAAAATACCATTATATATTAACAAAGGATTAAGTTGATTTAAAAATTAAAGAATACCAAATACAAGCACTAAAACAAAGGGAAAAAAGCCTCTAACCTAATGAGCTAAATGATTTTGACTTATCATGTGTTTTGTTTTGCATTGTGTTTAGCTTTTGAAAGTCCCTCCAACAAAAAACAAAGAGACTAAGCCCAACATACCTAGACTGAGTGGAGAGAAAGCAGCAGCAGCTCTGCCCAGACCTGCTGTATGCTTTGTATTGTAACAGGAAAATATTCCTGCTGAGTTCATGTGATATAGGTAACATTCTCACTATCACATTGCTGAGATTTTGGAGCTTAAAACCTTGGTTTTGTCATGCTTCAGCACAGGTTTAAAAGCCCAGGAAATAACTTTGAACCCCTCTTAGGCTTCTAACAAAACTGATATGGCTTCCAGTTGTGTTAGAGACAGAAAAATAATTTATGATCATACAGAAATCTTGTATATTCTCTTAGACCATAAAAGTTTCTCCGTGTTTTTAAATTCATTCATTACTTTACTCAGCAGAAAATTTTTCTGTCTCATGATTTTAGGAATCAAACATGCTACCAGATTTTTGAAAATGCAAAGTAGACTTGGTGCCCCCAGTTCCCTTGTGCCTTGATGTTAGAGGTATCTTTGCAAATTATTTCTGTTTAGAAAATTATAAGAAATGCTCGAGCTCTCTTGTGCGTTCTCTCTCTCTCTCTCTCCCCCCTTCCTTCTCCTTCTCTCCTTTCTTCTCACGTCTTTAATTATTAATCCATGTCTTCTAGGGACATAGAGTCAAAATGTGCCACAGCTAGAAAGGAACTGAGTGTTCATCTTTCTTAAACTCCTCATTTCACAGAAGAAGAAACAAGTTTTGTTTCAGGAGGATGACTGACTTCCCCAAAACCAAACAGTTTTACTTGAGGAGAATGACTGAAAACTGGGTCTCCTGACATCCATTCAATATAATAGCACATTGGCTTTCTACTCCCCTAGAAATCAGCATAAACAAGGGAACAATAAAAAGGACAAAGCAAAAGAAACTAGGAAAAAAAAATGTCATCAGTATCTGGATGATAACTAAAACACTGTTTTCTCCAGTTCCTCTATTCCTCACTGGTACGTGGACCCTCATTGTCTGCATCACAATATCCTTCTTGGATTTAAATGTGTAATATTGAGAGAGAGATGAGTCTTGCATTGCCATCAGCTCCATCTTTCCTTTGCACACATTCTGGGATTCTCTATGGAGCTGTTGCTATGTGGCTGCTGAATTTGCCTTTTCACCAATTTCCTCCAATCACTGTAACTTTTAGTTGGTGATTCTACAGTCTCTGTCCTCCATGATGCCCTTCATGAGATTAAGGTGGAGGGGAGGACTTCTCTGTCTTTGCCTCTGTCTTCCTCTGTCACTTCTTGCTGATGTCAGTGCTAAATAATCCTCCTGCCCAGCCCCAAATCTACTATGCTCCTCCTCATTTATAAACTGGAGCAGAACCGTAGACTTCTGGGGGCAGAGAGGATAGCCCAAGTGCTATATACAAACATGTCAGTTATGTTTTCCAGCTGAGAAGAATGGCTGTGGGATCAGTGCATGAAGTATAGCAAGAGCCAGAAAACCTGGATTTGGGTCCTGCTCCTGTTCATTACTACCTGTGTGATTTTGAGAAAGTTATTTAACTTCTGGACTTTGGTTTTCTCATCTGTAAATGAGAGGGTTGGACTAAGTAGTGTTTAAGATTCCTTCAGATTCTAAAACTGTGGTCCTGTGATCAGTTCCTATTGAATCAAGGGCACAAGTTTTGTGACAGTTACTTTGTTTGAACTTAAAAGGTATTTTTATGTTATTTCTATGTTCTTTGGTTATCCTCCCCTTCCATTGCTCTCAATTACACTCTCCTTCCTAGGAAGATAACTACCATTTTAAATTAACTTTCTTCCAAGACCAAAAAGATGACCCAGGTGATAATTTTTCTTTTATCTATTAGAAATCCAAAACTTTCTACTTTCAGACTGACTAATATATGAAGTACTGGCATTGGTGTGCTATATGGTCCATGGGGTCATGAAGAGTTGGACACAACTGAATGACCGAGAAACAGCATATGAGGGAAATATATATACACACATGGATGTGTATACATGTTAGGAGTAAGCATACGCACATGTGTGCACACACATACATGCATGTGTGTATATGTATGTATGTCCACTGTGTGTTTGTGAGAGGCATTGTGACTTCTTGGATAGACAGTTGACCAAGGAGTCAAGATAATCTGACAACATTGTCCTCAGACACATACTACTTGCAAAAATCAAGAGCAGTCAGGGCATAAATTAGAAGCAGGCTGGCATAGTGGGTAGGGCACTGGACCAGTGGTTAAGAAGACCCGAGTTCAGATCTCACCTCTGATGCCCATTATTTGTTTGACTTTGGACAATTCACCTAACCTTCCAGAGCCTCAGGCGGCTAAGATCTCTTCCAGTTTTAAATCACTGATCTTATCCCTTCTCCTCTCAGTGCCCTGGGCAGATCTCTAAGATTCTGAGTTACAGACTGTTGAAGCATTTCCTCTCTGAGGAATTCCCTATACCAATGAAATCTGACATCCAAGCCAAAAATGTATATGCATATAACAAGAAAAAAAATAAGATGGTTCCTAACATTCAATTTAGCAGGTGCTACTGAGGGAGGCTGCTTTTATAATTTATGGGAGACTATTGTTGGCAGAAATCCCCTTAGATAATAGTTGTTCAGGAGGAGTTTGTAGATTTTGGGTTCCACACCCTCCATCTTCCCCTCCCCTCCTGTACACTGTCAAGCCAGTTCATTCATAACTGTAGCTAAGTCTAGTTATTATTTAACAATCACTAAGATGCATGTTCCCCTTATGAATTCCCATCCGTCTGTATCCTTGTAATGAGGGCACAATAGACGTAACTATTGTAGTAGACACAGTAACAAAAGGCGGGCACTGTAGACTCAATCTGCTATTTCAAAGCTTCCCTGGTCTCTTGGCATCTCTGCCTCACACTTTTACTTGCACCTCAGTCTTGCCATCTGTATTTGGAATATAATAACACCTCACATGAGTATTTTGGGGGAAGAGGCTGAGATGAAGCTCTTGAGATTCATAAATGAAAGGTGCTTTGTGTGGGGGGAAGGGTTTTGTTTATAAGCTCTTGTCTCCCTGTAATGGAAATGCAAATTTAAAGATCTTCCCTGCCCCTAGCTTAAGTGCACCTGGAGCTTGTGGTGGGAGGCTTATTTTTCAGGAAAGCCCCACACCTTTGATACTTTGTGATTGGGCAGTGGGTCAAGGTTGTTAACAATCTCTGAGCCAGGAGAAGGCTATATAAACTCTGATGAGAGGCTTTGCTTTGGGGCTCACTTTGAGAAGTGTTGTGTGATTTGACCAGATGAGACTCTGGGCAGCCGTTGTTGAGAGCCCTCCGGCTTTGAAAACCCAGATGTTGATGCTTCCCTCTCAGGTAACTGTGATTTTGGTATTGATAATGGTTGGACAGTTTGGAAGCCTGTCTATTTGATCTGTCTGTATATTCTGAAGTTTGGGGTGCTGACCTTTTTCCCCTGAACTAGGTAATATATGTTTGATTAAAGTAAGCTTGTTAACTGATTTTGAGTTGCTTTCCTTTACAAAAGCAGATCTAAGAACCTGTGTTGGCAACCACTCTGGGGATGCTGGGGTGCTTGCTGCTACACTCCCACACAGAATTTTTACTCTGAGACTTAGAAGTGTTCTTAAGGCACCACAATACTAAAGGTTGGGCATAACAATAAGTCGATATTTCAGGACCTGTGGGAATGAGGCAGATCCCAACTTTTGTAAAACTTCTCGTTTTAGAGCCTTAGATGGGATAAGTGCAGTGGAGACAGAGGACCTAGGTTCTGCCCCTTGATACCCACCTGCCCAAGTGCCTTGATGCCCTCAGACTTACCTTGGATAAGTCAGTCTCTCTGGGATTCACGTTCTTTACTTATAAAATGAGGGTTTAGAATAGATGACAGTTAAGGCATCGCCCAGCTCTAAATCTATAACTATGAATGCCCCAGGGTCCCACAGCTAGTAATTAATTATCAGTAGTGACATTTGAACTTGGGTCTTTCTTTTAGGCAGCGCTCTCCCTACTTTGACAGGCTGCCTCTGAAATACAAATTAATTTGGAGAGGGAGCCCTAAAAAATGGATAGATCAGGAAAGGTCATATGTAGAGAGTTGGTGACATCTGAGCTGCAGCTTGTGAAAAGCCCAAGTAGAACTTTCTAAGAACAGGGGCATTGTCTAAGCAAGAGAAGGCCATTGTGGCATCTCTAGGAAGGAAGCTTCCATTAAGAGACTCATTTGAGAACTAGAGAAGGCCAATCCACTTATACACAAAACTTCTCTAGGTAAAACACTGTAGAGCAGTAAACAAACCAGTGCATATTTGCCTGGGTGCCTTGTAAAGCTTCTCATAAAAACCTTTCATTCTAGTTGATACATTGGCCATACTGAGTTTTGGTTTCCTAATGAAACATTTCTTTGCTATCCTGTAGACAGCCAAAATGGGATGATATTATAAGAAACACACCTAAAACATCAAGGATTCATGCAAAGTTAAAATGAAGACCTGAAGCAGAGGTTATTATGTTTTAGGTGATTTTTTTTTCCTTTTGGAGGGCAATTGGGGTTAAGTAACTTGCCCAAGGTCACACGGCTAGGTTTTTTGTTTGTGTGTGCATTAAGTGTCTGAGGTCGGATCCGAACTCAGGTCCTGTCTGACTCCAGGGCCAACACTCTACTCACTGCGCCACCTAGCCACCCCAGGTGAATTTTTAAAAGCAGTCATGATCTCAGAGAATGAAAAAGTAAAAATTGACCTGATTAAAAGAAAATAAGCAGGAAAACTACATTATTCTTAAAGGCCCCATAGATAGGAAAGTAATTGTAATACTCATCATATGTGTACCAAATGTCATGATGCCAAAATACTTAAAGGAAAGGTTAATCAAATTAAAGGGGGAAATGATAAAATCGTAAGAGTTGGAGACCTAAATATACTCTTCAGATCCCTTTCACAAAAAAAAAAAATTACAGCAAATATAAATTAGAAACAAGTTATGGACCAGAATAGGGGCTGGACCAACATGTGTAATTAATATCAGTGCAGAGCTATTGAATAAAATATTAGCAAAGAGGTTATAGCAAAGTGTTACAAAGATTTTACACTCTGACCTGGTAAGAATTATACTGGGAACACCAGGTTGACTCAGTAGCAGACAATAAACGTGAAGCCATATGAATAACAAAAACAATACAAATCTTGTGATTATATAAACAAAGAAGAAACTTTTGATGAAATACCAGAGCTTTTAATGTGATAGAAATCATAGAAATAAATAGTTCTCTTTAGTATTTACCTAAAACCAAGAGTAAGCATCCCGTCTAATGGAAGACAAGATCCTTGCCAATCAGATGAGGGATAAAGCAAAAATATCCATTGTCACCATTATTGTTTAATATAGAGATAGAGACTAAACCTGTTATTACACTGGTATAAGGAATTCCCAGGTGAAAAATCTCTATCTACCAGTCTACTTTGGTACTTTCTCTGCAACTTAGAGCTAGAAGGTTGGCTTTAACACTTGAGAGACTGAATTACTTTTTGGGGTCACACAGTTTTTGTCAGACTTGGAAACTGAGCACAGATCTTCCTGGCTTTAAGGTCTACTCTATCTACTATGACCACCTTGCAGTTCTAGAAATTCTATCTATGACTTTAAGACAAGAAAAAAGATATTTAAGGGAATAAACATAGTCGAGGAAACAATTCTCATTTTTTTAAGATGTTAGGATGATTTATTTAGAGAACTCAGAGATTCAGCAAAAAAATTAAGAGAAAGAATAACTTCAGCAAAGTTCTAGGATACAAAATAGATCCACACAAATCATCTGCCTTTCTGTACCTTACCAATCAAACTCAGCAGAAAGAGAAGAAAATAAAGTCTATTCTAAATTACTACAAATATAAAAAATGTCTGGGAAACCACTTAACAAGGAACACACAAGAATTATATTAGTGCAACTACAAAACACTCTTTACAGAAATAAAGGTTTAAATAATTGGAGAGGAATTAATAGTTCATGATTGGGTGATGCTAATATAAAAATGACAATCTAATAACTATCTAAATTAACTTACTTGTTTGAGGAAAAGGAAAATGGAAATGAAGGGAGCTAGAAGTACCCCTTGTCTCAAACTACACTACAAAACATTAATTGTCAAAGCAATCTGACACTAGCTAAAAAAAAATAGCAAAATTGATCAGTGAAACAGATAAAGTACATTAGATCTGGAAGCAATTGAACATAGTAGCATAGTATTCAATAAACCCAAGGACTCCAATTACTGCAGTAACAACTCACTAGTCTACAAAAACTATTGGGAAAATTGGGAAATAGTCTGGAATAAAATAGATAGGCACCTCACACTTTATGCCACAATAACCTCCAGATTAATAATGAACTAGGTTATATGATAAAGAGACTGGAGGAGAATAGAGGAAAATTTTAAATTAACTTTTTTGTTGTCACCAAACATTTATTTTTTTCTTCCTCTCATGTCCTTCCATGCCCCACTGGGACAAAAAAAGAATAAGATAGATAACCACTGTCAAGCAGAATGAATCTCCATATTGACCATATCCAAAAAAGAATGTTTCATTCTGCATGTTAATCCATTACCTCTCCATCAGGAGGTGGGTAGCATCCTTCATCATTGATCCTCAGGAGTCATGATGAACATTGTCTTAAGCAGAGTCCTTATGTCTTTCAAAAGTGTTTGTTTTTAAAATGTTGATGTTATAGTAATAGATTGTCCCCCTGGTTGTGCTCACTTCACTCTGGGTATGTATAAGTGAAAGGAAATATCTTTTGTAACTATGAATAAGGGAAGAGGTCTTGACCAAACAAGGGATAGAGAAGATCACATGAGATAAAATGGACAATTTTGATTATATAAAATTGTAAAAACAAAATCAAAAGAAACGCAGTTAGCATTAGAAGGAAACAATAAGGGGGGAGGAGAGGAGGCAGAAAAAAGGGATACCACTAAGGGGTAGAATTTTTGTAGTAAATTACTCTGATATTCCACATATATGGAGAATTGATACAAATGTATAATAACAAGAGCTATTGCTCAAAATCACTAGTAATAAGTGCACATTAAAATGACTCTTGAATTACTACCTCATGCTGATTAGACTGGCAAAAAAGAAAAGGGAAAATAATGATGATTGGGGGAGTATAGGCACACTGATTTGCTGCTATTGGTGGGGCTGTGAATTTATATCATTGTAAATATTTTGGAACTATACCCCACGGGTTGCCAAGCTGCTTGCCCTCTGATTGAATAACACCACTAGTAGGCAAAGAGGTCAAAGTCAAAGAGAAAGGACCTATAGATATTAATATACTTATAGCAATACTGTCTATTGTAGCAAGAGAACTGGGAACAAATTACAGTATATGAATGTTATTCAGTATTATTGGCCCATAAAAAGAAGATGAAAGGGATGAAATAATGAGAAATCTAAGAAGATTTGTGTGAAATAATGCAGAATTAAATGAGTAGAACTATTTAAACAGTGATCACAGCATTATAAAAGCGAAACAAAACATTTGAAAGACTTAAGATCTCAGATCCCTGCAATGACCAACTGCCAACCCAGATGACTCATGATAAAGTATACATTCCACTTGTTGGTAGAAAAATGCTCTCCTGTAGAGAAAGAATGAAATGTACATTTCCAGATAAGATCACTGTTAACATATATCTTTTCCCCAATTATACTTCAGTTTGGGGCAGGGGGAGAGTATTTAACAAAGGAGAGTGGGGATGGAATTCAAATAGTAATAGTGAAGCATTAAAAAGGAAGAACAGAAATAAAAGAGCATTAGTGAAACATTTCTAAAATACACAAAGTTAAGACCAGAGGGCAACACAGATAAGCAGGGCAATACTATTAAAATCCCATTAAATTTTATTTATATTATAAGGAATAAACTATAGGTGATAGATTTGTAGATTTGTGTGCAATCTATTTTCTGCCCTTTGTGTATGGAAGTATTCCTGTTTGATGGTTTTCTACCTTATAATTCCTTTTATTTTTTTTTAATGTGCAAAAAAAAAAAAACAAATGGTGTGATACTAGTAGTTAAAGAGCCACCTTCTTGCCTGGATGTTGGGATCCCCTGAATTACTTACCAAAAGACTAGCTGAAGTAATGCTGCTGTATTTCCATCATATCTTGATCATCTGTACAGACTGAATAGGGCAAGTGGGTTGTAAGTCAGAATTTTGAGGATTCCAAAATCATTGGTATTTCACATGGGGCTTCACAACATTTCAAACAGAGCCATGATGTCTGCTTCTGTTGCAGTTTTTTTCTTGTTCCTTGTTATTTCACAGATTTGTTTATATTTGTGTTTTTAATCCAGATTCACAAATCACTGAGATTTGTTTGAGTGATTTTCTGGATGTATTTTCCATATTTCCTTACTGTGACTTTAAGTGACAAAAGACAAAAAAATTATATATTTAACACAGCCAGTAGGGAAAGAGGGTCTTCATTTCAATAAGATTTTTTTTTAAACTCTCGCTAATGAAACTGCAAGAATAAAGCAATGTCGTTTTTCTGCCTTTGTTTCATATCCAACAGAGCACCAGGGCTGCTTCTTCATAGATATCAGTTTTCCCAAATATTCAGGAAATTCATAGCAAAACAGACTCTTTCAACCCATTTCCAGCATATCATGTGTGAACTAGTGAGTTGCTGACTGGATTTCCTCATCATTCCTATGATCATAGTGATACCTGAACTATGTCCCTCATAGAACCATGGGACTACATCAGTGAGATAAATGTTTTGTAACCTTTAAAGCCTTATCTAAAGGCCAGTTCCTCTTTTTATCAGCAATCAGCAAAGTGCCTTGCAAATAGTAAGCACTTAATAAATTGAAGGCAAGCCAGTACTGATTGCACTCCTGCTAAGGGGATACAATACATGTAGATAGCTGAAACAGAATCAGCTCTCAGTGATTATATTCATGTGTCTACATAGGACAGATATCAGCCCTGGTCATTCTTTTCCTTCTCTTCCCATATCCAGTCATTCACTAAGTGTTACTCATTCTGTCTCCACAATCTGTCTCATTTCTGTCCTGTTCTTTCCACTAGTTCAGGTCCTTGCCCCCTGTCACTTGGACTTCTGTACTATATTACAGAATTCTCTCTCTTATTCACTCCATCTTTAGTATCACTGTGAACGTCATCCTCTTAAAGCCTAAATCTGACCACTGACACTCCCCTGCTCAAAAGTCTTCAATGACTCTCACTTGGTTTATGGAGAAAATATGCTTCCACCTAGCATTTAAAGCTCTCTGTAACTTTTCTTTACATGTTTCAATTTATTCTTCCCTTTTTGAACTCTATGTTTTAGCTAAGCTGAATGAGATTGCCTCATAATTCTTTGAACTGAATATTACATCTCCCTCCTCTCTGGCTTTTCCATGGGCTGTCCCTTGATTCCTGGAATGCATTTCATCCTCAGTTCTCTCAAAATACTCTTTCAAGGCTTAGCTCAGGGTCCAGAGGGCTATAAAACTCTGCATACCTTTTGACCCCCAACCAGTACTACTGTTAGGTCTATATCCCAAAGAGACTTTTTTTTAAAAAAGGAAAAGAATTTATTTGTACAAAAAATATTTATAGCAACTCTTTTTGTGGTGGCAAAGAATTGGAAATTGAAGGGATGCCCATCAAAAGGGGCACAACTGAAGAAGTTGTGGTATATGAATGTAATGGAGTATTATTGTGCTGTAAGAAATGACAGGATGATTTCAGAAAAACCTGCAAAGACTTACATGAACTGACACAAAGTGAAGTGAGCAGAACCAGGTGTACATTGTACACAAAAATGGCAGTATTTTACAGTGATCAACTATGAATGATTTAGCTATTCTCGAGTACAGTGATGTAAGATATCATAATTCCAAAGGACTTATGACAAAAAAATATGCTATCTACCTCCAGAGAAAGAACTTATAAAGTCTGAATGCAGACTGACGCATACTTTAAAAAAAAAAAACAAACTTTTTTTCTTGAATTTTTTTTGGTCTGTTTTTCTTTTACAACTTGACTAATATGGATATATGTTTTACATGACATACACTTGTATAAAACTGGTAAGTTGCCTGCCTTCTCAGTGAGGGCTTAGGAAAGGAAGGGAGAGAATGTGGAACTCAAAAAAGAATTTTAATGGATGTTAAAAATTGTTTTTCATGTTATTGGAAAAAATAAAATGCTTAACAAAAGAAGGCATAACTCAGGGACTCTGTCCTATACAAAGCCTTCCTCAATCATTTTAGTTTCCTCTTCCACTTCAAATTATACTTATCTCTATATACATTTGACAAAATATAAAAGCATTGAGTAAAGTAAAAATCTGTTTAAATCATTTTATCTTTTTATCTCCAGTACCAAGTACAGTACCTGGTACATAGTGTTTAATCGGTGTTTATTGTCTGATTGATATTTTATCCTCTTCCTTGGTAAAATGTAACCTCTTTGAGGGAAGTATCTCTGTCTTTGTAGTCCTAATACTGTACTTTGCACATAGTAGGCACTTAATTTTCTTTAATCATATTTCAATTAAATTATTTTCTTCCATAGTTACAGTAATAGGAAGTCTTTTTGAACTTGGATACATTTATCAAAAAGAAAGGTGTTTTGTTTTTTTGTTTGTTTTTCATTTTAACTTTATTCCCTTTCATATAGGAAAGAGTCCTATTGTGCATTGAATAGTAACAGATGTGGTTGATATTCAGTAAAGGCCAGTTGTTTCTTTAGTTAATCTTGACATCACTAGCATCCTAATATTGGAATTTACCGAATGTGAGAGTTCAGAAGGATCTTGGAGATCATCTAATCTAACTCCATTCTATAGATGAGAAGACCAAAGGCCCCATGAGATTGTGGCATTCCTGAGGTCATGTCGCTAGTGATCCTAGAGCTGTGATTTGAATCCAAATCTTCTGACACCAGTTCCAATACTGTTTCCATTCTACCACAATGCCTCTCCTAAACCAGTAATAAATGAGCATGGAGGAGTGCTGTTCAGAAGATGGGAGTGACTCCTGGAAACTTACCACTGTGTTTTGAAAGCTAGATTCATTTTGCTGAAAGCAACACTGGCACTTCTAAGAATGGATTTCATTAGAAACTAAATGCCAAAATCCAAACCATGCCAATCATGGTTTTCTTTTCTTTAGTGGTTTTTTTTTTTAATTTCCATAAATGCCAGGTCTGGTATTCTGATAGTACAATGATCACATGCAGAATTGTTATGCATCCCCTGTGATAAATAGTTTGGTTTCCCCCCCCTTAACTAGTGTTTTAAATACCCAGTGCTTGCAAGCCCACCACAGGTTCATCCAGGTCCAGCGTACTTTAGTGTGGTAGGGCAGCCATTTGGAATGTATTCAGCTGGAAGTCAGGGTGCTCAGAAATGATGTTTGAATTGCTATACTTGGTCCTTGGCCTCTTGGCTGGATCTTTCTCATTCAGTACAGTCACTGGTGATATGGAAGCAGAAATTTGCCTAAAAGGCAAAAACGAGAGGTGCACTGATTGGTATGTATAGACTGTAACACATCACAAATAAGAGATTAAGTGGAAAAGCAGTGGGAAAGATGTCATTCAAGAAATATATGACCAAAAAAATGATGAGCTGCTGGGCACAAAGCAGGAACAAGGGACAGCCAGTAGACACCCTTTGTGCTCCCTTGGTATCCACACAATGTAAAGAGAACAGGGATCCTCAGCACATTGAGTGGCCTCTCTCGGGAGACCTTGTGGGAGGCTTCAAATGAGCATCTGGGTGGGAATGGTTGAGTAATGATCCATATCATTGTAGTCTACACCCACATTGATGAGCTCCCAGGTCCTTGGAGCTTTGCAGTGCCTTGCTTGTACCAGTATGAAACTGGCAGGTGTGCCTCAAAGTTGGATGAATTATACACGGAAAATCTGGAATTATTCACAGTTCATCTCAGCTTGACCTTGAAGACAAGCACTTTGTTTAGCCTATTACCCTTTAGAAGTAGTTGACAAGGTTTTGTTAAAGAATTATGTGATCCTTCTACAAAATGCATTGTTTCATGTTATTTTCTAATAACTTGTACTGTCCTGGTAATGGTAACTGTTCCCATTGCTTACCCCCACCCCCAGCTTATTATAGAACTTGCAGCATTTAGCACTTTCCAGTGTAATTTAAAGGGATCACCTATTTTCTTAAATGCTTAAGTAATGTAGCAAGTAGCAGTTATTGATTCTCTCTGCATTTATTACATGAAAGCTGTGTTTGCTCCTTCCCCAGAGAGTATACCTCCTGAACTGCATGCTTTCCAGTGACAGCTTGGACCCCTGATACATAACCAAAGACCTTGCCTAATATCCTTGCAACTGCTTAGGGAATTTTTATTAAGTAAAGGCATCATTAAAGTAGACAGGATGATGAAGTTTAATGAGCATCTTTCTTGCATGATACAATGAGTTTGGCTGTTGCAGAGCTCTCCTTTCTCCTCTCTCCTCTCTAGTGGGGCAGATAGTGAGGAGGGAAGTGTACTGGGGGTTCACTTCTCCATTTGTTTCTAGATGATCCCTGAGGTCCTTTCTAGCTTGTACACTCTGTGATTCTAAATTTACAGCTATAGCATTGGCAAGATCATCTAAGGAAACAACTGACCTTCACTGAATATCAATCACATCTGTTGGAATTATCTATATGAAAAGAATTTTAATTTGTAAAAAGGGGGAGAAAGTTAAAATGGATGTAATAAATATATATAGGTATCATTTTTCTGCGAATATCAAGTTTCAATTGAAGTTAACTCAGCTAACATTTATTAAGAAACTTCTGTGTGCTAGGTATTGGAGATAGATAAACCCCAAGAATGTATGTTCTCCTGGGGAACAATGTGTGTGTGGATAAGTTAAAATATAAAAAAACAAATACAATGTAAATAGGGAGGGGAGATTCATGCCTTTAACTATATCTTACATGAGCTTAAATACTGTATATGAATTTAGTTCTGTGTAGTTACTTTAATAGCCTTTTAAAAAACAAAGTAATTTTTTGTATCTATGTGTTTGTGATGCTGTGAGTCAGGCTTCACAAAAGAGAGTGACAGATCCATACTGCTGTCAGTCAGTTCAGGACTGTCTCATAGACGGAATCTCAAGAAATCATTGACTGTTGACATAATAAGACAACTCCTAGGAGTAATATAACTGTTTTCTTTTTTTTTAAAGACTCAGAAATTCTTTATCTGTATAATTCTAACCCTACTCTCTTACAGTTTCTGTATAATGTAATTATACAGATTTGAAATTATTTATTTACATTATAGGTCTCATAGTTTATTTGCTGAATTGACTTTGGAGAATTTCATTTAATATTCTATCTGAAATTTAAAGTAACACTTTGGTAATTATAAAGTGAATTGCTGCTATCAGTTACTTTTAGATGTTTTGTTTTGGGAGGGGTGAGAGTAGATTTAATTAGTTACTGTGTCTCTTTCTGAGACATGTGATCTGATCATATGACAGACAGTATCATAAACCTAGCATGTGGAAACAGGATGTGCTACAGTGAAAATAGTAATGAGAATTGGGAAAAGGAGGCCTGAGTTCAGATTGTAGTTCTTTTAACTGTCTAACCTTTGGATGAGTCATTTAATTGCTGTGGGACTCAGTTTTCTGTCTAGGGATCAAATTGGATCAAATAATTTTTAGCTCTGTAATTCTAAGCATTTACACCTCTATAGTTACCAGTGTGATAAACATTATGGGAGAAATCAAAGAAATAGATGTAGTGGTCTTTGCCCTCCAGGAGCTTATAGTCTTATTAAAGAGACTACTAAACTGGAATCCATGACCAAATTGACAAAGTTACAAGTCAGCATCTGCTCAGGTGCAGAGGTCCAAGAGGTGCAGAGCTTTGTGAGCTGCTGGCAGGAACAAAGAGAAATGCATTAAAAATAAACAGTGGAAAGGCAAAGACACTTGCAAAGTCGAGATAGGAAGAGGCTTCAGGAAGGATGTTCGGCAACTACAAGTGATGTAGAGAGGTCAAGAAATAAGAGGAACTCAAGAACTCCTCTGTGACTCCTGTTGCTTTAGGATAAAATAGCAACATTTAAAGTCCTTTGTAGTCAGGTGTCACCTGCCTTTCCAGTTTTATTTCATGTTTTACCCCATGTGCTATCCATCCCAGGCACAGATATAAACCTCATCTCCTACCTCTTTGCTTTTGTACGTGTCTAGAATGAGCTCCCTTCTCACCGCCACCCCTAGTACAGGAGTACAGGATATAGGCACTGCCTCCTACTATGCAGGTTTATGTTCAGCTTTGTTTCCTGATGCCTCTTTGTTACTGTTTTCTCCCCCCTATCAAAATACTTTGTATAACTTGTATCTATTCTGTGATTATTTATATGTCTGTTTATTTGTAGGCAGGGACTATGTCCTTTTTTATCTTTTTGATGCACTTTGAAGTACCTGGTACATACTAGGACCATAGTTTTAGAGTTGGACTAGCCCTCAGAGGTCATTTAGCCATAGCATTGTGGATTTAGGGCTGGAAGACCCTTCACAGGCCATCTGGCCCAACCCTCTCGTTTTCCAGATGAGGAAGCTCAAGACCAGAGAGGTCACCTGTGGGTGGCCACAGTCACCCAGCTAGGAAGTCAGCATCAGAGTCAGAAGTTAAATCCAGGTCCTTTTTTACAACCCCCCCCCCCATATTACAGATAAGGAAACTGAGCCCCACAGATTAAGTGATTCATCTGAGATGTTATGCTCTCATCAGTGAGATTCAAAGCCAGGTCCTTTGGCCCCTAACTTCATATTCTCTACTCTCTACAATACCACCCCTCATTGGCATCTAATATATGTTCACCTGTTTGAATGGAATGTATTTTCTAAATATGACAAACCCCTCATTATATTTTGTTTACATTTAACTTTATTTTAATTAAGCTCCTGCTGTGTATAGATCACTGTACTAGGCACTACGGCAGACATAGAATTTTAACAAGACAGTCACTGCTTACCACAGTGTAGGAAGTCATTAGGAAGCATATGCATTATACTACTTGGAAATCATTTTTTTTTCCTTTGCAAAGGTTACTCTGCTTTTGACATGTCAGCATTGAACTTGCCCTCCTTCAATTTTAAGCATCAGATACTTGAAAGTTTCTGGTTAAAAACAGGCAGTATGCCAGTGCCTTGACTGTATCTGCTCCAAGTTACTTAGCTTTGAGGAACAGAGAGAGAATACAGAATTTTTCCTTAGGATTCTTTCTGTGATCCTCATGGAAAGTCAGATGCCCCCTCCTTCGTCACACCCTCTCTGCCTTACTGTTCCAGAACTCAGAGACATAATGTACACGCGCCACCGAGGCTGAGAGCCCATTCATTTGTCTCTCCCAGCCGAGAGCTTCCGGAGAAGTTTCTTCTTTGAAATGTTCTTAGCCGCAGAATTCTGTTCATCAGGCTGCTGAGATTAAATGACCCTTTCACTATCCCTGGAGAGGACTCTTTTCCCCTCTCCCCCCCCGCCTTGATCACCTCCTAACCAATTACCCTCTACAAATCTTACTTTTCAGCAGACATAAGAAAGCTTTCCAAGGACTTTCAGGCCCCGGATTCTTCCAGTTCTCTGAGCTTGAGCACTGGGCTGCTGTTACCCCACTGGGTGACCCTGGGCAAATCTCCCTCAGTGTCATCCTCCTGGATACAGGGGTCACAGCACTTTGATCTAATGCTTTTAATCTTCTGTGCAAATGCAAGTGCCCAAGTGAAAAATACACTCGAAGGAAAAGTTTGTTCTGGTTTATACTGTTCATGGCAGTATGTGGAAAGTATAAGCCCTGAATGTGAATTCAGAGGTATATCATTTAACCCCACAAGGCTTCAGGTTTTTGTCTGTAAATGAGAGAGAAGGGGAGCTGAGGAAAGAACACACACACACACACACACACACACACACACACACACACACGAGTGTGTGTTTAGAGAATAAGTTTGACCCGAGAAAATAAGAACGTGAACACCTCTGCAACGAAGTGGGGAGCTATGGGCATGAAATATTGTATTCCCTGTGAGATGTGGTTGGTATGCTGATTACTGTGCACAACTGCTTCTTTTCTCCCCATTTTCATTTGTGATCCTGTTTTAAGGGATAGTTTTCTGGATGGAGGGAGAGAGAGAGAGAGAGAGAGAGAGAACAAACATTTACTAGGCATGCTAGGCACTGTGCTAATTGTTGGACATACAGTATAATTATAGTGGGAGAAAAAAGATAGTCCTTGCCCTCAAGGAACTTAAAGGAGGGAAGACCACACTTGAGATGAAAATCAAGGGCAGGGAGAAAATGGGAGGGTGAAGATATTCTTCTTGGTACAAAATGCAATCTGGTAAGGAATACAAATGTAGTGAGCCTGAGCAACCTCCTTAATGGAGGTTCTAGGAGGAACTAACCAATCAGAGGGAGACTTCAGGGGTTGGTGAGTATTTCCAGTGTGAGAAGGATTCCAGGGTGAAGAGGTTTCTGTGTCATGGATGACAAGGACTTATGGAGGTGAGTCAGGAATTCTGCCTGGAAAGAAGTGTGTGCGCATATGTTGATGTGTTTAGAAATGAAGGTGAAATAAAAGCCAAAGATCCAAAATCCACAGATTTTAAAGATGAGAGGATTAAATTATATGAGCCAGGTTTCCTTCTCTGATAAAAAGCAGAGCATCTAAATGTTTCCCAGCATGCATCCTTCAAAAGTAAAGGAACCAGTGAAGGGAACTGTTACTTTCAATAGGATTCTCACTAGTCAGTAAGAAAGAACTATTTACCAAAATAGAGATGATGAGAAATAGGGGATGGGAGTGACTCTTCCATATCATAATTTATGGTAGAGAAGGTGAGAAAACTCAGGCATAGTCAGACATGCATGCAAATTTTTTTTTGGAGAGCATATTTCAAAGAACTAATAGAAACTATCAGAAGAAGCCCACAGATTAATATTCTACAGGGGAAATCAGGTAAGATGTGTAAGTTTGGGAAGCTCTCAAAAATTAAAAATAAATTCTGTAGATACAAAGAAATAATTCCAAAGAGAAAAAAAAAGAGAATTATCTAGAGAAAATAGTGTAGCTACCTAGGAAATTCTTCAGCCAACTTAAAAGTCCAAATGTAACTAACTAATGTGTCAGAACAAAATTTATCAATAAAAAAAGAAAGAATATAAAACGAAAGCAGTGCAAGTTAATGAAAGATGAATACAAAAACATGGAATAGTCTTGTTACAGTCTATTAGGAGTGCCAAACTCTACATGAGCTGAGATTATTAAAGAAATGGAAGGATAAAGAAAAACAGGATTGTCATGTGTTTTTTTTAACTGGGTAGAGGAAAAAAGAGAAGGTCAAAGAAGAGATAGATATCGATATCTATCTATTGATCTAAAAGGGAAGATCAAAGAAGAGAAATATAAGGAGAGGGTTCTATATCGAGATATTGATATAGATATTGATCTGTAGTTAGATATAGTATCTAGATAGAGATATATAGATATAGAATCTGTAGATATATCTATAGGTAGATATATCTTTATCTTTCTAGCTAGCTGCCTCAGTGTGAATGAAGCAGTGATAACTGACAACAGAGAAGACAGAACTCAGATCTCTTTCCTTTGCCATGGAAAATGAGCTTTAGACTGTGAAGGACAATGAAAATGGCCAAAAAGCAGTTGAACTCCAAGTAATTAGGGAGCTAGTAAAAGGTTCCTAGCCATCCTTGATGAGTTCAGCTCACCAAGCCCAGAGAAGCTACATATCCCATTGTACTGAAAGAAATGACAGCTGTGATTTCTGAACCATTGTTCATGATCTTTACAAGAGCTGGAAGAGCCAAAGTAAAGAAGGGTTAGGAAAAGGCAGTTGTTTTTCCAAGGAAGGGAAAAGCTACTGGACTACTGTGGATATATGGTTTGCCTAGATTTTAGCCAAGCATCTGTAGTCTTTTTATTGCTGTTCTTATGGACAAGATGGAAAGGTGTGGGCTAGATAGTAGTAGACTGAGGTAAGATCAAAACTGGTTGAATGAACTGCCCTCAAGCATTGTCATTAATCATTTGACATCACCTTGGAAGTGATCTTCTATCTGACATCTCAGAGATATGTGCTTAGTTAGCCTTAGGCTGGAGCCCTGGGCTGTTTCTTGCTTACCAATGAATCAAAGTCTGGAGGCCTACCTAAAAGGCTAAATGATGGAATCCCAATTAAAAAGGTAATGACAGCCTAGAATAGTGAGTCAAATCTGACCATCTGAAAGATGATGGGGATAAAGTTAGTCTTACAATTGGGTACAAAAACCCAACTCAATGAGCACCAGGCAGAGAATAACAGGTAAGTAATAGTTTGTCAGAAAAATATCTAGCTGTCACTATTGTTCAGCAGTGTGTTCTGGAAGGTCAGGGTTCAAGTCCCAGCCCTATCACATGTGACTGTCACTTTAGCCCAGGCAGATCTTTGAGCCTGGAAACAGTGGAACAAGTGATGAGATCTGCATTTGTAAAGGGAGTCCCTCCCCACCCATTAAAACACCATGCCTGCCCCCTCCCCCCAATCTTAGGTGACATGCAGTATCCTGAGCTAGGAAGGTAATGGCGCTGTTGACTCAGCCATCTGCTGTATTCAGAGCCCTTCGCGAGTATTTGTTCATTTCTAGGTGCCACATTTCAGGGACATGGGTAATCAGTCTACAGAGGAGGGCAATCAGGGTGTCAGAATCATAAGGATCCTTTTAAGGGACTTGGAGAAGAGTGGTGGGTGTAATAGCTCTTCTCAAATATTGAAGGAGTTGCCATGTAGTAAGAATAACAGTAATAATAACTAGCATAATACTTACTCTGCATCAGGCACTGTGCTCAGAGCTTTGCAAATATCTCATTCAAGCCTCACAGCAGCCTTGGGTGGTAGATGCTGTTACTATCCCCATTTTACAGATGAAGAAACTGAGGTAAGCAGGGATTAAATGCCAGAAGGATTAAACTTGTTCTACTTGACTCTAGAGAGTAGAATTAGGAACAGTGGGTAAAATTTCACAGGCAAATTTAGGTTTGAGTGGGAGAGGTGAAAACTTCTCAGACTATGTCCTAAAATCTAATAAAGTGTCTTGTGGGACTACTGTCAATCAGCCTTAAACCCTTCAGGAATTTTAGGAATCTCTTAGGACCCTTCTCCCCCTTCCCTTGCTGTCAATCAGCATTAAGCTCTTTAGGAATCTCTTGGGGCCCTTCCCCCTTCTTCACTTTGGCCTTTGCCAAATAAGGATAGGTACACTTGCATTGACTATGCCCTGTTTCCTTGTTCTTTGTCCTTCCCCCGCCTCAGCCCAGACTGTAAAGTCCACCTACCAGCCAATGGAGAAGGGACAAACTTCGGAGGGGGCTTGACTGAGTTAGGGTGTAAATTCTTGCTCTGTCTCCTGTAACTGCCTCATTCCACTGGTCTGCACTGGTGGAAGGGATACCCAGTTCTCCCAAGAACAGCATAAAAATTTCCTGTTCTTTCCATAAGACACCTCTGACTTAATTTTTTTGGAGTAGGAGATCTTGGGAGTCCCTGTACCCCACACAGACTTGAGAAAAGGAAAAACCATCCTTAAAAACTAGAGCTATCCCAGAAGTGAAGTGGGTTCCCTTCATCAGAGATCTTCAAGTAAGACCAAATAGCCATTTATCCAGTAAGTTATAGAGAGCAGTCAGGTATGGGTTAAACAGGCTGGCCTCTTAGGTCCTTTCCAACTCTGAGTCAGTGATTCTGTAATTGCTTCACTCTGCCCCAGCTCTGCATTCTGTTATGCGAAGTAGAATGTGCGAGGTCATCTTGGTTTGTCTGAGGCATCAAGGATTCCATTTCTAGTCTCCATACATGAACAAGAAGCCACATGAACAACACATATCACAAATGAGAAGTCAGAAACACTGACCCAATACCAAGTATCCAATACAAGGAAGGTTTTGACAAGCAGGTGACTTGTCTTCTTCTTGCCTTACAGGAAAGAGTGTGTGTGTGATTGCAGTGAAAGGTCATCTAAAACATTGTCTCCCATCCAGTATCAGTTGTTCCTGGATTCAGAAGTTCAGCTCTCCCCTCCACCATCCACGGAAAGCCAAGTTGAAGTCCAGGAGCAGAGGCTCATCCATTCCAAAGTTTTCTAGGGTGACTGAGGTGTCCACAGGTGCCAGTATCAGAAGGCCTGTTTGGCTAGATGTTCTGGCTTACCCTGACCCAACTAAAGAGCCCACCTAATCTTCCTACACAGCCAGAAGGACGTAATGGCTAGAGCTGAGAACTGAGTCAGTTCTTTGGAGTTTTGCTTGTGACTCACTCTGAAAGTGTTGGACACTTCATTTAACTCTTGTTGAACCTTCCAAAGGAAAGGTGATTCTCATGTGCCTCACAGGGATATTAACATGGACAGAGTGCTTTCTGAGTTTCCTCATGAAAAACCATACTAAGACCAGGCAGTTTTAGACTTATCCTGAATTCACTATCATTACAGTTCCACATGCTTTAAATAATGTCCAGATCCTGGCTTTCCTACTCAATAGAATGTGCAAGCCCTTCCCACCAATTAAGTCAAAAATTTGGTGCCAGGCATTTTGCTGGGGCTTGTGCTACAAAGACAAAAGTAAATCAGCTCCTGCCCTCTATTGAGAGAAACAGCGTGTACTCCTGAGTATATACAAGATAGATACAAGGTAACTGGGGGAAGGAAAGAGAGGAAGGCATTAGCACCTGGAATGGGGTACCAGGAAAGACCTCAAGAAGCAAGTGACAGTCCATCTGAACTTAGAAAGAAAGTAGGGATTCTAGGAGGCCGTGATAAGTAGGGAGAGTGTCCCAGGCATAGGAGGCCTCTAATGCAGTGTTAAAGCTGTTAGTCACAGCTGTTTGCAAGGACAAAGGGGGAAAGAGGCACTGAGGGCATTAACCTAACCAAACAAACAAGTAAATGAATGAATAAATGAATGAGTGAATAAGTGAATAAAGAAATAAAAATCTCTGTACCACGCATGGCCAGAAGTTCATCCTGGCACAGTGCTAGGACGGAGGAATCAGATGTACCCGAGAGGACAGTCCTATCAGGAGACACCTTGTGCAGGGAACCGGGATTTATGTCAACAGGCATGTGTTAGTACAGCTGAAATTCAGCAAGGAGAAAACGGCATGCCTTTCCCAAGGAGCTACTGAGGGACCCACAGAGCCCTTCTCCAAAAAGCAGCTTATGTCAATAACAAGTTAAGTTGGAGGTGTATTTATTTTAGGCCGGCTTTTAATTTAGTTTAATCAGGATTACTCATAAATTATCTATTAATTACTATCTGGTGTTCAGTTAAATCCTCCCAGCCATGGAACTGGCTTAGACTTGCAGTGAATGCCATCCACCTTAATTGTAGGATACTTTGTCAACATTTAATCAGTGGTCCTTATTAATGTGCCATTGATGTGTTGGTAGCTCTCCCAGCTCCATCAATCATGAGGGAACAGCAGGCGCCGCCTCTGACTCCATTGCTCTCTGTCACATTATCGAGCCCCTGGGCTTTCTGGTTAGCTAGGATGCTCACTTTTCTCTAAATGGACACTCTATCTCCCCAGTTCAACCCAATTTTTGTCATTGTCAACTTAAACTCTCACAGTCCTTGGAGCCTGGCTCTCTGTTAGTCTGCTCAGCAGTCTCCATAAGGAAAAAGTATTCCATATTTGCTCTTCTCTGCAAATGTTAGATTCTGGGATCCTTACCCCTAAATAAGATCCAGATGCTTCAAGGGGTGTGTGTGTGTGTGTGTGTGTGTGTGTGTGTGTGTGTGTGTGTGTGTGTGTGTGTGTGTGTGTGTGTGTGTGTGTGTGTGTGTGTGTGTGTGTGTGTGTGGTGTCTATGTCTGTGTGTTTTTCAAAAAACAGTGACCCAGAGAAAATAGGAGTGACCTCTCCTGCTTTTGCTTAGCTGGATAACTAAGTATTTCTGCAGATTGATGTATTGTTTAAAGCACTACCAATGGAAGCTTGTTTTATTTGAATAGACTTCGTCTCATATTTTTATATCTCTCTCTTCTCTGCAGCCTCTATGGCAGACACATGCAGGCAAACCCAGAGCCTCCGAAGAAGAATAATGACAAATCAAAGAAGATCAGCCGGAAACCCCTGACAGCCAAAAACAAATAGGGATTCAGCGTGGACTGATGCTTTTTGCTCTCTCTCTCTCTCTCTCTCTCTCTCTCTCTCTCTCTCTCTCTCTCTCTCTCTCTCTCTGTCACACACACACAGACCCTTCTACCCCCCATTCCCTTGGCATTTCAGTTCTTTGGGAAGATGCTGGATTTTTGCAGATACCTGTTTCTGTTACCTTATTAGAGGTGCCAAATAAAGGAAGCCAAGATCTATTTTGACTGCAAATTCCAAAGAAGGCTCTGCTTTTAAATCCTTGAATAAGAATCATGAAGTTCCATATTATCAAGAAAAATTAAAGCCATGTAACCATTTACTATAGCTTAACACTGCTCATTCTTCTATTTTTGTGTGCATTAACACATGTATAACGGCTTTTATTCTATTAAGTCATACATATATACCCCCCATGTGCTTTCATCTGTGTCCTTTTATCACCAAGATATTATGTTCACTGTACTTATAAATGATTTTAATAAAATCTTTTATTTGTATCACATGTTGCTTCTTTAATAGAACTCAGAATAATGGGATCTCGGGGAATACACACTTTTGTTTACTGAATTTTTTTCCCTAAAGCATTATCATGATATTTGAGTGGTTGTAGGAGATAGACTCTGAAGTCTTCCATGATAAAAAAAATAGGAAACTAAATCAGTTAGTTTTTTCTCACATTGATGTCATTTTTTTTTTTGAAAGACTGTTTCTAAATTAGGAAGACGCAGAAGAAACAAGTCTCTAGGAGATTCTGCCAAATGATTTTGGAAAGCAACTTTCTTATCTGAAGAAATGGGAGTTTCTGCCAGTGACTGGTAGAAAAGAACACATTTTGTCATTGCTTAAAACTCCCTGCATTCGAGCTGCCTTCTAAAGACTTGGTGCCGGAGGAGGGGTTCTGTGGGCCTGCCCGTTTGCTGCCATGCTCTCCAAGGCAGGGATTGTGTTTGTGAGGTCATCAGACCTAGCTGTGACTGGCAGTTTCAGTTCCTATCAACAAAAACCATGCATTGTTTGCATAACCAAATAAATATAGGCAGATGTTCTTACTATGCTTTATAGGCCTTCCTGCTTCCTAACGCAGCAGAACCCAAGCCAGGGTATCTGGAGATGCATCCTACATTCCAATAGACTCATGTTGGAACGCATCTTCCCCCAGGTTCTCTCTGTGCTTCTTTCACATTTGATTCCTCCATCACTGACTAGCAAGGAGTCAGACTCCAAACCCAGTTTTATGAGAATTGAGTTGGAACTGAACAAAGAAGCAGAATCACCTAACAATCCCAACTTCTCATACTCTTAAATGAATTCTCTTACAAAGTGGCATAGATGGGTGGAGAGAGCTCGAGGTGCCCATTCATTCTGTCATGGCTAAGGTGGATTGAACATTTCTAGACCCACTGTCTGTCTTAGCATGAGGGAAATCAGATTTAAAAAAAAAAAACTATTTTCAACTGATAGTGATGTAGGAAAAGGAAGAGCTGCTCAGCTAAGCTCCACCAGCAAAGTCTTTGTCTTCAAGTTAAATTAGGCCGGCCCAGTATAGTATGCAGATTAGAAAATTTGGGTCTATGTTTTAAAACAAAGCAAAATAAAATCTAAATAAAGTGGCTTCATGTTTCTCTTGTGATGCTGAAATGAGCTTTTAACATCTGAGCATCCTAGTTCCATCATGTCTAGATTAGAAATAAAAATCATATTGCAAAAAAAGTTAGCAATTCTCCGAGCTTTGGATTTTAACGTCTCAGTAGTGTGGATGATAATAAGCTTGGCTGTTCAGTGCAACAACCACGTCAGTTATTACTGGGGTCTGATTGTGAAAGAATCAGGCAGCTTGCCACCTCCTTTGGCCACAGAGTCCTCACTTATGTGATCAGAAAAGACAGCGGAGTGTGGTGGAGAGACATCTAGACTTGAAATAAAGTAGGTTCAAAATCCACCTTGCTTCTGGCTGTATGTTCACTGTAAGGTCACATAAACTTTCTGAGCCTCAGTTTCCCCATCTTTACAGTGAAGGTGATAATGATGCCTGTAGTACCTGTCTAACAGTTGTGGGGACTCAATGGCATCATGAATGACAAGAGTTTTGCAAACCACAAAATTCTTGAATAAACCACAGGCGCTGCTGCTGTTGCTGGATTGGTTACCTTGCTTTGTCTCCCTTGTCCCCTTGTTCCTTCTTTTAAGGCACCCTTTCTTAACCTTTTTGCGTCATGGACCTCATCTCAGAATGCTTGTAAATGGATAAAATAAAACATAGGATTGCAAAGGAAACAAATTATGTTGATTTTGTTTTTAAAGTTCATGAACCCCACGTTAAAAAATCCTATTTTAAGGTTAATCCTCAGTTCTCCATGACTTTCCACAGACCCTCCTATTTTACCAGATGCATCATACCCTATGAAGCTGGATGGAGGAGCAGCTTCTTGCTCTCATAATAGTAACCCTAATGCTTTAGCCCTTCAGAAGGCTCAAAGCACTTCTATATGTGTTCCCTTAGTTGATCCTAAGAAAAACTCTGGTAGATTAGAGAGAGAGAGCAGTTACATGGCAAAGATTTCTTTAATTAATATTTATTTTTAAGTGTTTATGTGATAACCCCATTTCTTTTTTTTTCCAAAGGCTTTATTAACTACTGGTTTGCATCATTCATTTCCATCAGATTTTGAGTTACAATTTTCCCCCTACCTACCACCCCAGAATAACAGTCATACAGGATATCCCCTCATCCAATCTGCTCTCTCCCATCTCTTCTCCCATACCCCCTTCGACATTTCCTATAGGGCAAGGTGAATCCCCGTGACCCATTGCCTGCACATCTTATCTCCCAATTATATGCAAAATAGTATTAATCATAGTATTTATATATTTTTTTAAAAATTGATTTTAAAAGGAAGATAAGCAACTCAGTATATGCTGTACATGTGTAGCTATGCAAAACATTACCATAGTAGATATATTATAAAACACTGACTATATTTCCCTCCCTCCCAAACCACCTTCCACCTGGTCCACTCCCCACCTTGATCATGTCCTTTTTCAAAACTGGGTGCTTCCAACATCCCTCCCCCACCAGCTCGCCCTCCCCTTCACCACCTTCCCCCATCCCCCTCCCCCCATGCTCCTGTAGGGTGGGGCACCCTATTTAGTATGCATGTCATTCTCTCCCTGGTCCAAATTCAATGAGAATAAGGATTTGCCTTTTTGCCTTCCTGTTCTTCCCCTCCCCTGCAACCACCTTCCCCTGCATCCTCCACACCAGACAGTTCACACCATTGTCTCTCCCCATTACCCCTCACCACATTACTCTCTCACCTCTTAACCTCACCTTTTAAGTATCATCCCTTCCTATTAAATTCGACCTGTGCCCTCTATCTATATATACCTGAAAATATATATATACACATATTCACAATGTATTCATATGCCCATATACCCTTCTTCAACTATTTTCATACTGAGAAAAGTTTCATCAGTTACAGTTATTGTTTTTCCCTGTAGGAATGTAAAGAGCTCAACTTTGATAAGTTCATAGTGATTTCTTTTCCCTGTTTACCTTCTCAAGCATCTCTTGCTTCTTGTATCTGTATGTCAAATTTTCTGTTCAACTCTGGTTTTTTCCTCCTCTATTCTACTGAATGACCAAATTTTCCCCTGAAACATGATACTCAGTTTTGCTGGGTAAGTGATTCTTGGTTTTAATCCCAGGTCCTTTGCCCTGTGGAATATCATATTCCATGCCCTTTGATCCCTCAGTGTAGAAGCTGCCAGATCCTGTGTTATCCTGATTGTGTTTCCACAATATTGAAATTGTTTCTTCCTGGCTGCTTGTAATATTCTCTCCTTGATGTGGGAATTCTGGAACCTGGCTACAATATTCCTAATAGTTTTCTTTTTGGGATCTTTTTCAGGAGGTGATTGGTGGATTCTTTCAATCCCTATTTGCCCTCTGGTTCTAAAACATCTGGGCAATTGAGAATTTCTTGAAGGATGATTTCTAGATTCTTTCTTTGATCATGGCTTTCAGGCAGTCCAATAATTTTTAGATTGTCTCTCCTGGATCTATTTTCCAGGGCAGTGGTTTTTCCCATGAAATATTTCACATTGCCTTCTATTCTTTCATTTGTTTGGATCTGCTTAGTAGCATCTTGATTTCTCATAAAGTCACTAGCTTCCATTTGCTCCAGTCTAACTCTGAAGGAATGAATCTCCTCAGTAAGCTTTTGAGATTCTTTTTCCATCTGGCAAATTTGGCTTTTTAAGGCATTCTTCTCTTCATTGCCTTTTTGAGCCTCTTTAGCCATTTGAGTTAGTCTATTTTTGAAGGTGTTATTTTCTTCAGTCAGGCTGTTGATTGTCATTTCACACTTTTCTTGCATCTTTCTCATTTCTCTTCCCAATTTTCCCCCACCTCTCTTATCTGCTTCTTAAGGTCCTCTATGGCCTGTAACTAGCTCACATTTTCATTTGGGGCTTTTGGTGCAGGATTTCTGACCTCACAGTCCTCCTCCTGTTCCATGCTTTGATACTCTTTGCCCCCAAAATAGGAGTCTAATGTTGCATTTTTCTGTTTATTTTGTTTCCTTTGCCTAGGCATGTTGCCACTCAATTACTTGACTTTTGGGCTTGTTGCCACAGTAGGACTTTGCCACCAGCCAGGGGAACTTCCATCCCAAACGGGGTTTTCTCAGCTTCTGGAGGTATTAGTTGGGTGGCCTCTGTGAAGCCTCCACACACTCTGACAAGCTGGTCATACACACCAAGACCTCCACCCCAGAATGCAATCCAGATCCAAGAAGGGTAAAGCAAGAGCGCTTACCCCCAGACTGATCGCCAGATCCCCCTACAGTTCACAGGCTAAGAGCAGAAGCTGCAAGGCAGCAACATGGCACAAGCTGCACCTGCTCCTCAGCAGCTTCTTGCTCCCGAGGAAGAAGCTGATGTATTCTCCCAGCCAGTCCCAAAGTCCATAGGGCACTAACCTCTCACTTTGTCCTAGGCATCTATGTGTTGATAATTCTGGAAATGCCACGGCTCCTGGTGTTCTGGGGTCCCTCCAGCAGGCTGTTGGTCTTGCTGCCCTCAGGCTAAAACCGTGACTCACGTGGGCCTGGGCTCAGCTCCCAGAGTGCTGTGCTGGTGGCTCCCAGAGTGCTGCACTGGCCGCTCCCTGCTGGGCTGCCAGGCTGTCCTCAGTGGGGGATTAGCTTCTCTGTGTCAATTTGTGGGTTCTGGAGCTCCAGAGGTCATTCAGAGTCTTCCTTTTACATAATTTTGAAGTGGTGTGGGCTGGAGCTCAGCTGAAGTGCTCTTTCTACTCTGCCATCTTGACTCTGCCCCCCAACCCCATTTCTTTTTCATGTCAATCTCTTGGGGCATTTGCTAGCAATTAAGTAATTAATGGTGGGGGGGTGGATTAGGTCACTATCACTGGCTTAAAAAGCATCTCTACTTTAAAAAATATTCTTGGTTTTTGCAGCAAAAGTTAGGAATGTCTTATGGGATAAAAGGAACCGGTTTGACCTGAATCACTAAAGTCACCAAATAGAAAAGAGAACATTCCCTGAAAATGAGGCCTGGAAGAGATGATCTTTGTCCTCTTCTTACTTTTTCATGCAGATTAAATCTTAGACTCAGGAGATTTTGTGCCATATTGCTTTCTCTAGTCAATGTGAGTATAGTGTTATTAAATTATATATGTGTGTGTGTGTGTGTCATATGCAAACATGTTCCCTCAGAATTTCCCACTTCAAAGTTTGACTTTATTGGGATCTGATCCCATTTTCCCCACAAAGGAAAAGTATCTCTGAATATCGTTGTCATCATTTTTGCCTTTCCCATAGTTGTTGGCCAATGCCACCTACTTATTGGTTCCAACCTTATGCATTGTACCCACCACTAATCATTACATAATAAAACAGCTTTACTCAGAGTCCACTGCCAAGCTGACCTTCCTGCTTTGAACCCAAAGAATGAATGAGATCCCCTGGAGAATGAGGCCACATTAAAGCCAAATTCCAAATGTTCTTGGGAATCTACAATGTTTGGACTTTAAGATAAAACCCTCTGATCTTTACCAAATTGGAGACGCTCTAAGGAGTTGTGCTTGAAGCAGATAAAGCAGCAGGTGGGCACTCCAGAGTTCCCATTTTTGGACCCTTACTCTAACTCAGATTTGCTGTGTAAGCCATTATGTAAGCATGCATTTCTCCCTCTCTAATAGGAGCATAACAATTTATTCTTTCTAGCAGTAATTTTTATTTTATTTAAAAGGTCTTTGGAAACTATTAGAATTATTATGAAATGTAGTTTGTAAATGATTGTTATTAACACTGATTGTTTATTTAAAACCTCTGTCTCATGATAACTGCTACCCTGTAGGAGCACACACCATTGAAATATTGGGTAGTAAGGGCAGGTAGGTGGCAGAGTAAATGGAGCACCAACCCTGAAGTCAGGAGGAACTGAGTTAAAATCCAGTCTCAGACATTTACTATGTGACCCTGGGCAAGTCACTTGCCTCCAAAAAAACAAAAAGTAAAATATGGTATAGTGCCATAGTAGACCTTGCTAGTTCTTAATGTGATTGACCTCAGTGGCCATGTATTCAAACTGCCGTCATTTTTAGTGAGATTCATATTTATCCAAGATCACCTAGGCAGTAACGATCAGAGAGGTGATTTGAATTTGGGTGTTCTGCACTCCGGTTGTTTATGTCTTTACATGTGTTGTCAGCCTACTAATTGTGCATGTTATTTCATAATCATAAGATCATATACTTAGACCTAGAAAGTACTTCAGAGCCTAGCTAATTAAGCTCTTTCATCTTACAAATGGGGAAACCAAGGGCCCCTGAAAGAGGTGGTGGCTTGCCAAGGTCATCAGTCATAACAAATGACAATCCATTCAGTTTTTAGTCATCTGTTAAACTGAAACTCTTCCATATTTGAGTTCTTAAAATGTCCATTTTATGAATGTGTTTTAGTTGTGATGGCCAGGTTAGTACAGAATTATTCCATTTTTAACTCTCCGTTTTATGTTGTCTTGTCTCCTTGTTCTTGTTTAAGATGACATTTGAAAGTTGGCTTCCATTGGATGGCCATGTGTATTGACCAAAACACACACTGAGTTCACTCCCAAGAACAATGATGACCTTTTCATACCTTTTTCCAGAATTGTAATATATCAAACTATTACGACATCAGAGAAATGGTTCCCTCCCAGAAACAGGCTATAGAATCTTCCTTTCTGAAGTGTGGAGGCAGGAGATGAGCTTTGATCCAGTGTCTCGTGTAGGTGTGGCCCCCAATAAGCAAAACACTCCATCTATGTTGCTTCGTTGATCCACTGAGTATATGGAGCTCATCTCCCAATGACTGGACCATTCTCATTTTACATGTGAACAAGCATGAACTGCCAAAAGTTGGACTACAATAACTCATTGTTATGGTGCTTTTAAAGTCTACAGCCAAGGAGGAAGCCCAGGGTGTGGGGAAGGAATGTGGCTTACCAGGAGGCACAAAGCTTGTAAATGACAGAACTAGAATTTGAACTTAAATCCCCCTAACAAGTCCAGAGCCCTTTCAACTACAGTGTCTCTCTGCAAGCTAGTGGCAGAGCTACTGAAAAATTTTAATGACCCAGACAGGAAGGGTCAGTTGAAATGCAAAGGGATTTGATGAAGCTAAACTTTGGGCATGGAACTTTCTCATAAATAGGTAGCTGGGGAGAATCTGCTGCTTTGTTGAATAGGAATTGTAATAAAATTAAGTTGCCTCCTCTGATTCAGTTGCGTTAATTATGTACCTAGGAGATACAAAGAGCTTGCATTCGTGGCAGGGCAGGTTGGGTATGGAAGGGGAGTGGGGTGGGGCTGGGACACCATGTTACATAGTTAAGCAAAAGTTTTGCGAAATAAATAGAAATTTAACTAGAAGAGTAGAGAAGAGGATTGGTAGAGGTCTCTTTTAGGAAATCAAACTTTTTCTTTGGCTAAGCCTTGAAGGGAGCCAAGGGTTCCAGGAGGAAGAGGTTTGAAGAGAGAATCATTGCAGGCATGGTGAACAGGATTGGCAAAGATGGAGGTGAGATAGAATGAATGTCATGTGCAGAGAACACCCATTGAGCCAGCTTGGCTAGAACATAGAGTTCAGTGGGGTTTTTGGGGTAGAGTTGATTTGTAATTGTCTGGAAAGGTAACCTGGAGCCAGATTGTGAAAAGCTTCAGATGTTCCACTGAGGTATTTGTATTTCATCCTAGAGGCAAAGTGAGCCAAAGGAGTTTCTTGAGCAGTGGAGTCATGAGGTCAGACCGATGCATTAGCAGCATCACTTTGGCAGTAATGTGGAGATGAGATTGGAGGAGGGGAGATCAAACTCCCTCCACAGAGACAAAAGCATCCCATCCTCCATATCTCACACTGTTCCGTTTCCCCAGGTCTCTATAGTCCCCAACATCCTGAAGCCTCCCTGGCTCCAGTACAATCTGAAACTGGCATTTTCTCCTTACAGGTGTTGTCAGCAAAATGGACTAGTTCCTGCCCCAGGAGAAAAGAGATTTCTACCGACCAGCAGCTGAAAGCAAGAAAGGAAATACAATGCCAGCCTCCTGTCTCGCTCTCTTTCCATTCATAACTCCCCCAGAGTACCGCACAAAATACCAACTCCACACAAAGCGGACAATCTCGCCGGCCCACGTGGGCTGCTTTATTTGTCATTGTGCATCGGGGAGTTTAACAAAGAGCTCCTTTTCAGAGTGCCCCCACACAATGCAGGGGCCCAGCAAACATTTTCATTAAGGCCTTGCCTTTAAGCTGGTCTTTAGTTTGGGCAATCGCCTGACCATTTCTGTCCCCAAGATGTGTGTGCACCGTATGCCCCCCTCTTTTTTTAAAGCAGTGACTGAAAGGATTTTTGTGAAGGGGTGTAGGGGGGATCACACTTGTTCTTCTGAAGAAATGGTGTGAGAGTGCTCGTTTAAATTGTAGATGTGTGAAAGCTGTACAGATGAAGAGGATTTGGTTCATTCCTGCTGTGAGACATAAATGAAGATGGTTGGCTGGGTTTAGCTTTTCATTAATGGGTACATTCAGAAAGGTTAGGACTCTGCCTTCTCTTGTTGCATGGCCCCTGACTTCATCACTCTGCATATATGTCGATGCCGGTTTGGAACTTAACTGAAGGATAGACACTTCCCTCCATAAAAACTGGGAGGGGCTCTACATCATTGACTATCCTTCAGAATGTCAGCACTCTCCTCCCTTCCCAAGCCCAGCAAAGAACATGCTCATTGGATCCCAACAGAAAATGAAGGATTGGGGGTAGGGGTACATGCGGCTGTCTGGAGTTTTCCTTCCACATGCTGCTAGCCCAGAAGTATTATGTAACAGTGAACTCGGAACCAAAACATCAGCCTGAAACTTGACAAGGTCATGGGGAAAGTCCTGTGAGATTTCTTGGCCTCTGAGCCTTCTTGGTGCATCAGTTCTACCAATTAAGAACCAAAGTAATTCAAATCAAGTCATGTATCTTCACTTGCTATAGGAAAGACAAAAAAGAGCATTGTCTTTAGGGAACAAAGCAGAAGATGTGAGACCTTGCTTTCCTTGTTAAACTGACTTTCCATTTCTTTTAGAGGTGCAGGCTAACATGCTGAATTCCCATTCTTTTCCTCATCCAAAGTTTTAGACAAAAGATGGAGGGGAAGTCAATAGGAAAAGGTAGTTGCCAAGCTTGCCAGTTTACAGGTGTTACTGTGTTCTTTGTTGCTTGGAAAAGACTGTTTTCCAGTTTCAATAAGTAAAATAAGCCTTTGATTTTGGCCATGTAGTTCATGGTACAAAGTTCCATCCCAGTGTAAATCCCAGGACATTTTAGCTCATAAGATTTAGAGACAGAAGGTACCTTAGATGCCAACCCCTTCATTTTGAACACACTGCCCCCCCCAGCTGAAAATGATTGCCCAAACTCATGCAACTCATGTTGAACAGAATGAGGAATTGAATATTAATTTTCTCACTCTACATTCAATGGTCTATCCATCATATATTGCTTTATTTTCTTGTTTTCTTGTGAGTTTCAAAAAAAGGCTTTCTACCACCTACCACATGCATAGTTGGTAGGTTGAGACTTCAACACACAGTGTCCCACTTTGAATGAATTTTCAAATAATTCAATTAGTCTATAGAAGTGTTACAGGGAATTATTTTCCCCTAATTTGTGTATGGAAATACATATCTAAAAAAAATGGATTGGCCATGTGGCAGGAGTAAGGGTTCACCAATGGATAGTTTACTGAAGATCCATAAAAGGAAGTTCTTGTCACTGAAGTCCTTGCCACTGAAGTCCTTGCCACTGTCAAATGGCTCAAAATCAAAAAATGATGTGATTTTATTGTGGAAAGGACAGCATGAATATCTGCTTTGTAGCCATCCCCTAAGGACCAATTTCCACTTGAGTTGTAGCCAAAACCTTCATATATGCTGTCACTACCACTAGAGAGTGAACAATTTAAGAGTATGGATGTGTTTTACCTTTCTGTTTGTATCCCCATCACTTAGCACAATACTTTGTACAAAGTAAGTGCTTAGTAAATGCTCATTCATTAATATTACATAATATCAAGGGTTCTATAGCAGTGATTCCCAACCTCTTGTTGTACCATTGACCTCTTGGCAGTTCAGTAACATCTACGGACCACTCCTCAGTCTAATGTTTTTTTATTTTTATAGTTTTATTTTTTATTAATAATAGTATTTATATATATGTATTTGAAACATTTAATGTTATGACCTCGAATTTCAGATCCATTTCCTTCCTCCCTTGTCACCCATTCCTTCTTGGGATATAAGTAATTCAGTATATGTTGTACATGTCTAGCTATGCAAAACATTGTCATGGTAGATATATTGTACAAGGCTGCTTATAATTCCCTCCCACTCATCCCACCCCCCACCTGGTCCATTCCCTACATGATCCTGTCCCTCTTCTATAGTGGGTACTTCCAACCTCCCCTCACCCCAAGGATGCCCTCCCATCCATCATCCCTCCTCTCATCCCCCTTCCCCCTATCCTGCTGCAGGTTGAGATATCCCATTTAGTATGTATGTGATTTTCTCCCTGAACCAAATTCAATGTGAATGTGGTTTTGCCTTTTTAGCCTTCCTTATTCTCCCCCTCCTTTGCAACCACTTCCCCTACATGAGATAGTTTACCCTGCCATGTCTCTCCCCAGCTCCTCTTGCCACTTTCCTCTCTCACCTCATAATTTCATCCCTTGAGTGCTCTCCCTTCCCAACAAAATCAACCTATGCCCTCTATCCATATATAACTGTAACCATATACACACACATTCACATATGTATTCGTATGACCACACCCCCTTCTTCCATTATTTTCATAGTGAGAAAGATATCATCAGTCACAGTTATTGCTTTTCCATATAGGAATGTAAATAGTTCAACTTTGATAAGTTCCTTTTGATTTCTTTTTCCCTGATTACCTTCTCAGGCATCTCTTGCTTCTTGCGTCTGGATGTCAGATTTTCTATTCAACTCTGGTTTTTTCCTCAAGAATGCTTGAAAGTCCTCTATTCCACTGAATGACCATATTTTCCCCTGAAACAAAATACTCAGTTTTGCTGGGTAGGTGACCCTTAGGTTCATTCCCAGCTCTTTTGCCCTCTGGAATATCATATTCCATGCCCTTCGATCCCTCAGTGTAGAAGCTGCCAGGTCCTGGGCTATTCTGATTGTGTTTCCACAATATTGAAATTGTTTCTTCCTGGCCGCTTCTAGTATTTTCTCCTTGATCTGGGGATTCTGGAACCTGGCTATAATATTCCTGGGAGTTTTCTTTTGGGATCTTTTTCAGGAGGTGATTGGTGGATTCTTTCAACCTCCATTTTGCCCTCTGGATCTAAAACATCAGGGCAGTTTTCCTTGAGAATTTCTTGAAGGGTGATTTCTAGGTTCTTTCTTTGATCATGGCTTTCAGGTAGTCCAATAATTTTTAAATTGTCTCTCCTGGATCTGTTCTCCAGGTCAGTGGTTTTTCCCATGAGATATTTCACATTGCCTTCTAATCTTTCGTTTGTTTTGATCTGCTTAACAGCATCTTGATTTCTCATAAAGTCATTAGCTTCCATTTGCTCCAGTCTAACTCTGAAGGAATGAATCTCCTCAGTGAACTTTTGAGATTCTTTTTCCATATGGCAAATTCGACTTTTTAAGGCATTCTTCTCCTCATTGCCCTTTTGGGCCTCCTTTGCCATTTGAGTTAGTCTATTTTTTAAGGTGTTGTTTCCTCAGTCAGGCTGTTGACCCTCATTTCATACTTTTCCTGCATCCTTCTCATTTCTCTTTCCAATTTTTCCTCCATTTCTCTTATTTGATTTTTAAAGTCCTTCTTAAGGTCCTCTATGGCCTACAACCTGCTCATGTTTTCCCCTGGGGCTTTTGGAGCAGGACTTCTGACCTCACAGTCCTTTTCCCGCTCTATGCCCCCAAAATAGGAGTCTAGGGTTGCATTTTTCTGTTTCCTTTGCCTTGGCATGTTGCCACTCAATTGCTTGACTTTTGGGCTTGTTGCCACACTATGGCTTTAAGGCCAGATAGAGGAATTTTCGTCCCGAACGTGTGTGGGGCAACTTCCGTTTCTGGCAAGCTGTAAACCCACCCACAACTTCCACCCTAGATCACAATCCAGATCCAGGGAGGTTAAAGCAAGAGTGATTACCCCCCAAGACTGATCGCTGGATCTCCCCATGATTTGTAGGCTGGGAGCCGGAAATGCCTATGAAAACTACAAAATGGGGTGTCTCCTCAGCGGCTTCTAGCCCCCAGGGGAGGGAGCTGACGCATTCCCCAGATACAGGTCCCAAAGTCCATAGGACACTAACCTCTTACTTTGTCCTAGGCAAATCTATGTTGATAATTCTGGAGTCTCCACAGCTCCTGGTGTTCTGGGGTTCCTCCAGCTGGCTGCTGGCCCTGCCGCCCTGGGGCTAAAACCTTGGCTCACGTGGACCTAGGCTCGGCTCAGCTCCTGCGCTCTGCGCTCTGCGCTCTGCATGCTGCAGGCTCCCAGACTGCTGCGCTGGTCCTTTCTGCAGGGCTGCTGGGCTGTCCTCAGCGGGAGGTTAGCTTCTCTGTGTCGTTCTGTGGGTGCTGGGGCTCCAGAAGTTGTTCAGAGTCCTTTTTTACATAGTTTGTGGAGAATCTGGGGGCAGAGAGGCTTGGATGAGCTGTTTCTACTCTGCCATCTTGGCTCCGCCCCCCAGTCTAATGTTTTTAAATGCATAAAATGAAATACACATGAATACAAAAGAAACACACATATATAAACATATATATATAAACATGTATATGTGTATATATATAAACATGTATATATATGTGTGTATATATAAACATGTATATGTGTGTATATGTATCTGTACGTGTATATATGTATATATGTGTGTGTATATATATATACATATATATGTGTGTATATATATATGTATATATATATATACACGTTTGTGTGTGTGTGTGTGTGTATTAAACTAGGTCATAGACCCCAGCCTATGAACTCCAGCTCTAGAAGAAGCCCCCAGCATGTTGAGTGGACCTTATATGGACATGAGTAAGAGTGACCTGGGATGAGATGATATGGATGGGTTGAAATCTTTACCATGGGAGGACGTACCCCCACCAATGAGACCAGAGATTCTTGGAATAGTGGTACGACTGATTTTAATTTAAAAAACCAAAACCTTGCTATGTTTTCATCCTGTGTCTGGACCTCAGTTCAATTCCAGACTGGTACTGTCAGTTCTACCTACAAATGTCCTGTTGTGTCATTATCCATTTGTCTTCTGAAAGCTGCTTCATAATGGATTTCTTTGTAGTGACACATTTTATAAACTGTGTCAGAGCAACAGCTATGGAGTGATGGACTCTTGTCAGCTGGCACCCCTCTAGGAACAGTGAGGTTAACATCAGGCTTGTTATCACCGGCACTGACCGGAGATAGCAAGGTAGTAGTCTTTCTGTCCTTCCATTTGTGATACAGGTCTGAACCTTTATAGTCAACTAAGAACTGGAAAAAGGGGATTTTGGTCTGGCTCTGTGCTTTGGCCTTGGGTTTTCCAAACATTTAGCATAGTTCATTAACTCATTTTGAAAAGAAATAAGGAACAAATTAAGCTTATCAGTACGCCATATCCATCAGCAATCTTCTTCATAAAATTATAATATTCCAAAGCAATGTAACTACAACCCCAAAATGCAATTAGGTGCAGAAGCTATAGACTAAATCAATTAATGATATTTTTGCTACAAGATAATTCTTCTTTTGCCATTTGCTCTTCAAGGGCACTGACATAAGCCTCGTGGAAAGCTCATTGATTTTTACTTTATGATTTCTGACTGCCGCAGAACAGAGATCACTGACTTTATAAAGCAGAGATCATACGTATGCATTATAGAAGAGTTCCTGCCATATTTGCATTTTTCACATTTTCCTAAGAAGTGCTTCCTTGCATATTGTTAGCAACTTGTGCTGTTATATATTGAGACAGGAGTAGAAAGATGTGAGTTCCCTCCTCAGCCAATTTAGTTTAATCAAAGTCTTGAGAAATAAAATATTGTCATCTTTTCTCCATTTCTCCTCCCTTTCAAATGGGGATCGCAGCATTGGAGTAACAAGTCAGAAAGCAATCAAATGGTAGAAATGGAAAAGACCTTGAAGATTATCTAATCCAACCCTGTAGTTTGACAGGTCGGGTCCCTGAAACCCAGAGACGGAATGTAACTTGCCCAGGGTCATGTAGACAGTGGCAAAAGACTTGAACGAGCTGATACAAAATGGAATAGAACCAGGAGGACAATTCACACACTGATATACACAAAAGTACTGAAATGAAGCCAAACACGGTGTGATTGTAATGTCCAACACTGGCCAAAAGGAAATGATGAGAAATTCCCTCCCTTGTTTTGGTAGAGAAGTGGGGAGCCACAGATATAGAATGTTGCTTCTTTTTGTCAGTCTTGGTCATTGGATTGGTTGGTTTCACTTAACCTTTTATTTCTTTCTTTTTTTTTTTTTTTGATTTTCAAATTTCCTTTACTTCCCTCCCCTCATGACATCATATAGTACAGTATAGGGTCTGCAAATGCATTCATATTAAACATTGTTCCAATTACAAAGGCATATTGTACTAGGTGGGATGAAAGATGGTAAGGAAGGAGTAAAACCAAACAATGAGAAGAACAAGATCATTTAGTTTGCTTCCATCAGGATTCAGGCTCAGTTCTTTCTAGTTATATCTCTGGATGGCACATTTCTCACTTTCTTGAGTCATTCAGGATTAACTTATATCACTGCATTGCTGAAAAGAGTCCAGTCTGTCATAGTTGGTCATCACAGATATGGTATGTCTGTGATTGTATACAGATTTCTTCTGATTCTACTCTTCTCGCTCAGCATCAGTTTGTTTAAGTCTCTCCAGGTAATTATGAAATCCGTCACCTCCTCGTTTCTTATAGCACAATAAAATTCCATTACATTCATATACCACAACTTGTTTAGCCATTCCCCAATTGATAGGCACCCCTTTAGTTTCCAATTCTTTGCAACCACAAAAAGGGCTGCTAAAAATATTTTTGTACATATGGTTCTTCTTCCCACTACTATGATCTCTTTGGGATATAACCCTAGGAGTGGTATGGCTGGGTCAAAGGGTATGAAATTATTTATAATCCTTTGGGCATAATTCCAGATTGCTCTCCAGAATGGTTGGATAAGTTCACAACTCCACCAGGAATGTATTAGTGTTCCAATTTGTCCACATCCTCTCCAGCATTTGTCACTTTCTTGTTTTGTCATCTTAGCCAATCTGACTAGAGAGATGTGGTATCTCAGAGTTGTTTTGATTTGCATTTCTCTAATTAATAGTGATTTAGAGCATTTCTTCATATGCTTATAGATATCTTTAATTTCTTTCTCTGAAAACTTCCTATTCATATCCTTTGACCATTTCTCAATTGGGGAATGACTTGTATTCATATACATTTGGCTCAATTCTCTATAAATTTTAGAAATGAGTCCTTTATCAGAGACACAGATTGTAAAAATTCTTTCCCAATTTCCCACCTCCCTCTTGATCTTGGTTACATTGGCTTTGTTTGTGCAGAAGCTTTTCAATTTAATGTAATCAAAATTATCCATTTTGCATTTTATAATGCTCTCTAATTCTTGTTTGGTCCTAAAATCTTCCCCTCTCCACAGATCTGTCAGGTAAACTATTCCTTGCTTTCCCAAATTGCTTACAGTATCATCCTTTACACCTAGATCATGCACCCATTTAGATTTGATTTTGGTATATGGTGTTAGATAGTGATCTATGCCCAGTTTCTGCCATACTGTATTCCAGTTTTCCCAGCAGTTTTTGTCAAATAGTGCATTCTTATCCCAGAAACTGGGGTCTTTGGGCTTATCGAACAATAGATTGCTATATTCATTAACTGCTGGGTCTCCTGCACCTAATCTATTCCATTGATCCACTACTCTACACCTCTGCCAGTACCAAGCAGTTTTGATGATTGCTGCTGTATAATACAGATGAAGATCTGGCATAGCTAGTCCACCTTCCCTAGCATTTCTTTTCATTAATTCCCTTGATATTCTAGACCGTTTATTTTTCCAAATAAATTTTGTTATTATTTTGTCTAACTCTACAAAGTAGTTTTTTGGTAAATTGATTGGAATGGCACTAAATATATAATTTAGTTTGGGTAAAATTGTCATTTTTATTATATTAGTTCGACCCAGCCACGAGCAATTGATATTTTTCCAACTATTTAGATCTGTTTTTATTTGTGTGAGAAGTGTTTTGTAGTTTTGATCATATAGATTCTGGGTTTGTTTTGGCAAGTAGATTCCCAAATATTTTATAATGTCTACAGTGACTTTAGATGGGATTTCTCTTTCTATCTCTTGCTGTTGAGTTTTATTAGAGATGTACAGGAATGCTGAGGATTTATGTGGGTTTATTTTATATCCTGCAACTTTGCCAAATTTATTTATTGTCTCAAGTAATTTTTTACTTGATTCTCTAGGATTCTCTAAGTATATCATCATATCATCTACAAAGAGTGACAGCTTGGTCACTTCTTTGCCTAATTTGATTCCTTTGATTTCTTTTTCTTCTCTAATTGCTACTGCTAACGTTTCTAGTACCAGATTGAATAAGAGGGGTGATAGTGGACACCCTTGTTTCACTCCTGATCTTATTGGAAAGGCTTCTAGTTTATTCCCATTGCATATAATACTTGCTGATGGTTTTAGATAGATGCTAGCAACTATTTTAAGGAAGGCTCCATTTATTCCTATACTTTCTAGTGTAACCTTTTATTTCTTACAGAAACCACTGTGATATAAAATCAAAACACATCAGTGGATAAATCAAAGAAAGATAGAAGGAGGAAGTAAAGGAAGGAAGAAGGTAAGTAAAAACTAAGTAAGGAAGAAGGAAACAAGGGACTGGGCAGCTAGGGGGCACAGCGAATAGAGCACCGGCCCTGGAGTCAGGAGGACCTGAGTTCAAATCCAGCCTCAGACAATTAACACAAAAATTAGCTGTGTGACCTTGGGCAAGTCACTTAACCCCAACTTCCCTCCAAAAAAGAAGAAGGAAACAAGGGAGGAAAGGGAATGACAACGTGGAAACCAGGACCAGCTTTCACGACTTCTGATCTGATGATCTATGGCCCATTGTTAGACTGGTGGAAGTAAGAGGAAGGCAGAAGGTATGGCACTCTCATTTGCACTTGGAATGCATGCGTTAGGAGTACCTGCCTCATATCAGAGAGATATTGTGAAGATTAATGAGACATAATGCTTGGGCAGTCCTCTGGGTGACCATATAAGTGCAAAATATTATTAGCTTGATAAGATCACAGCAGCAGCCCTTCCTGACATATTGCAACACATTCAGTTCCATCACCCTACCGTCGGTTTGACTGTGAGCCAAGCCAGCCTGATGAGAGAACCTGGTACAGGAAAGGTGGCTCAGTAATTGTGTACATACAGTCTTCTTCAGAACTTGAGAGTTGGGACAGGACAAGTAGTTGGAACATATGATCATAGATTTTAGAGCTACAATTACTACCAAGACTACTTAGTCAAATCTGCAAATGAGGAAATTACAGCTCAGAGTTTTATATGATTTGCCCAAGGTCACACTAGTGGTAAGCATCAAAGACAAAATTTGAACCCAGATCCTTTGATTTGAGAATAGATATTCTTTCCATTGTATTACATGAACCCAAGGCTTTTGATGAACTTCTTTGAGGTGGGGGGTGGAGGGCAGGGAGAGCTAGAATTTCAGTTGGGTTCATCCAAATTTGTCATCTGAGGGAAGGAAAACTAGACTCAGAGAGAGAGAGAGAGAAAAGAATGTTTTCAGTGGAAAGACCAAAAGAAAGAACAGATAGAACCAATGGCTACCTAAATAGAATGGAGAGTTTGGTACAACTTTTGAAGAAAACATGGCAGCAAAGAGTTACATTTCTGAACTGCCTTATGTTGGAATTAACCAAATAGAGACGTGTTTTGTTAGCTGGACTCTCCAGCCTAATTCTTGAATGATAGGGCTATTTTACCTTTTAGGTTACAATACTCTGATAGTTTGAGGGCCCTTGATCTCATCCATGTGGGTTCTTCCTCCACTAATGTAGATTAGTCATCATCTATACTTTCTCATACTATGTTGTCCTTGTATATGTCCTCCCATAAATTGTCCAGCAGGGATCTACCCTTGGCATTACATAGATAGCAGTGGAGTACATGGGCTGTTGGTTATCCCTCACTGTCACTATATGCCCAGCCCACCTCCCCTATTAAACATATATCTCTCTGATGACATTCTTTATTCTAGTTCTTCCTCACAATTCTTTTTGGGTAACATATTGCAACCTATTCACGCCTACCTCCAATGTGCCTCTCCATTGCCCTTCAGATGACCTGTAACATTAATTCTTCAGAGACTGGTATTCCATAATTCACAGTCCATATGGGACCATTAAAAGAATGTTGATGCTAAAAATATGGGCTTTTGTTTCAGGGAGAACCTTGGGGTCGTTAAAAGTATAGTGCAACTTCCCAAACTATTCTCCTTAATTCTCAGCCCAACTCTTTGTCCATCCTTAGTCTGTCACAAGTCTTTCTGCTGAGATGTCATGTACCTCCAGCTCTCGAACTCTTGGACATCTCTAGCTACATACCCGCTAAAGTGCAAAAAACTCAATATGTCCAAAATACAATTCATTACCTTCCTTCTTCCCAACACTCTCAGCAAACCCACCCTCCTTCCAAATGTTGCTTTGTCTGTTCAAGGGCACCACCATCCTAGGTCCAAGTCATCCAGGGCTGGATCCTTTTTGGCATCCTGGTCTTCACTCCTATGCCACACGTCCAGTTCATCACCATGCCTTGAGTAATCTGCTCCCTCCCCTTCACCTTTTACTTTCCTAGGCTTTTTTTAGGACTCATCTCAAATTCTACCTTCTTCAGGGGGCCTTTTCTAGTTCTTCCAACTGCTAATGCCTTTTCCTTTCAGATTACATCCTTCTACACTGTATATATCTTTTTGTGTATTTAGTTATTTTGATGTTATCTCCCCTATTAGAGTATATACCCCTTGAAGGCAGGAACTATTTTTTTTTAACTTTCCTTTGTAACACAGTCTGGACAACAGGCATTTTTCATCCACTTAGTTTATTTTCTGGGTGGGTAGATGGGCTGCCTTCTTTTAAGCAATCAAAGAACTCTTTTAGGAAGCTCTGTAGTATTTGGGTCTTGATACAACCAACACAGTGTCATCGGCAAAGAGACTAATCTAGAGAACCTTGCTATCTACACAGTATCCCACTTCCCCCGTGTCATTTTACATAAGCATGGAAGATTTCTTGTTGGAGGAGAACCTTGAAAGCCTCAGTTTTGCTATACTGAATCAAATCCTTTGTAATGGATAATTAACAGTTAGTGCAGAGATCTTATATTCTTGGCACCTTTCAGTTAATTCTGTGATTCTAAAGATGTGGCCTACTATAAAATGGAGATTACAAAAATTGCCCTGATGTTTTAGATCCAGAGGGCAAAATAGAGGTTGAAAGAATCCACCAATCACCTCCTGAAAAAGATCCCAAAAAGAAAACTCCCAGGAATATTATAGCCAGGTTCCAGAATTCCCAGATCAAGGAGAAAATACTACAAGCAGCCAGGAAGAAACAATTTCAATATTGTGGAAACACAATCAGAATAGCCCAGTACCTGGCAGCTTCTACACTGAGGGATCGAAGGGCATGGAATATGATATTCCAGAGGGCAAAAGAACTGGGAATGAACCCAAGGGTCACCTACCCAGCAAAACTGAGTATTTTGTTTCAGGGGAAAATATGGTCATTCAGTGGAATAGAGGACTTTCAAGCATTCTTGAGGAAAAACCAGAGTTGAATAGAAAATTTGACATCCAGACGCAAGAAGGAAGAGATTCCTGAGAAGGTAATCAGGGAAAAGAAATCAAAAGGAACTTATCAAAGTTGAACTATTTACATTCCTATATGGAAAAGCAATAACTGTGACTGATGATATCTTTCTCACTATGAAAATAATGGAAGAAGGGGGTGTGGTCATATGAATACATATGTGAATGTGTGTGTATATGGTTACAGTTATATATGGATAGAGGGCATAGGTTGAATTTGTTGGGAAGGGAGAATACTCAAGGGATGAAATTATGAGGTGAGAGAGGAAAGTGGCAAGAGGAGATGGGGAGAGACAGGGTAGGGTAAACTATCTCATGGAGAAGAAGCAAGGGGAAGTGGCTGCAGGGGAGGGGAAGAATAGGAAGGCAAAAAGGCAAAACCACATTCTCATTGAATTTGGCTCAGGGAGAGAATGACATACATACTAAATGAGCTATCTCAACCTGCAGCAGAATAGGAGGAAGGGGGATGAGAGGAAGGATCATGGATGGGAGAACATCCTTGGGGGGAGGGGAGGTTGGAAGTACCCGCTATAGAAGAGGGACAGGCTCAAGTAGGGAATGGACCAGGTGGGGGGTGGGATGAGTAGGAGGGAATTATTAGCAGCCTTGTACAATATATCTACTATGGTAATATTTTGCATAGCTAGACATGCACAACATATACTGAATTACTTATCTTCCCAGAGGGAATGGGTGACAAGGGAGGAAGGGAATGGATCTGAAATTTGAGGTCTTAAAATTAAATGTTTCAAATATATATAAATACTATTATTAATACTCTTTTGCTTGTAATTGGGAGATAAGATGTGCAGGCATTGGGACACAGACATTCACCTTCCTGTAATGGAAAAGTCAAAGGGGGTATGGGAGAAGATAGGGGAGAGAGCAGATTGGAGGAAGCAATATCTTGTGGGACTGCTATTCTGGGAGGGTGGGTAGGGGGAAAACAGGGGGGGGAAATAATTGTAACTCAAAAGCTGGTGGAAATGAATGATGTAAAACAGAAGTTAATAAAGCATTTGTTTAAAAAAATTTCTCTACCCCATCAGCCTCTTCAACAGGTGTTGCCATTTCTCTTCATAATGGTCTTTTTGCAAATGTTTGTCAGGAGCATTTGATATGAATCTCTGGAATATGCTTCTTTTTGTCATTGGACACTAATAAAAACCATTTCCACTGACACTTTTATTTTCTTCTCCAGGGAGTATTTGTGAGCCATCTTTTTGATTAGGGGCTATTTCCTCTTGTCTATTAGTTTCATTTATAGAGAAAATATCAAGATGGATTGTATTTCAATTCAGGTATATCCACTTGTCCCTCACTGAGTAAAGCTCTCACATGTAGAGTACCAAGACCTAAGTTGATAATCTTATATGGTCATTTCATATTTTCTGTCTTTCATTGGTTGCCATGACCAAAGAAATCAAGTGGCCAGCCTATGGTGATGAGTCTGTCCTTACTTCGGCTGAACCTCAGTATGTTGACGTAGCCTGTTCCTAGGATTATGCTCATAGATTTCTGGAATTCAGAGTCACCTCTGGGCTTGAATGAGGCATCAGAATAGAACTTTGTGGAGAACATTTATGCTATCTAAACCAAGCTCTAAGAGTCTGAGAGAAAATAAAATGAAATAAACCAAAGTTAAAGTGTGATGTAACTAGCATCCAACCAGTGGTTGTAATTTGTGGCGAGTTGGTGCCTTAGCCATTTGAATTAAAGAAAAACAAGAGTGGTCAATTCCAGCCACAATTAAAACCATTCATCCTTAACCCAGCCTTAAAGAAGGTCTGGGAATAAAGCTATGAATCTATTAAGCCTTCTATCCAAGGCCTAACATGTGCAGTAGATGGAGAAAAAGCAAGTGTAGGATTAAACTATAGCTATCAGGGTTAGACCTCAAAACCTGTTGAAATGCATAACAATGCTCCACTGTGCATCCTCCCTCATCTGTCTTTCCTCCATCTTCACCTCCAAGCTGTAGTCCCTACCAAGGGGCAGGAAAGAGGATAAAGAAAAAGAATCACAGGCAAAAGAAATCCAGTCTCCAAACTGCTGTAATAATGTGAAGGAGAAAGTGGAAAGGCTGTCAGCAAAGATTTGCAAATGAGTGGAATTTAAAATAATGTGTGGCACCAGCAAAGGTTGAAATAAAAAAATATATACATTTGTATTGGGTGTTGCTTGAAGTAACAGGAAATAATAATGAAGGTTTTTCATCACACCTTCACTTTGGACATGCAAATTAATAGTAATTATTTTTCTGTTTCCAAGTTTCTTGCCACATCATCCGACTCCTCCTAGGTAGGTCAAAGGCATTTTACAAGTGTGATCTCATTACTCCTTTAGGCATCCAGTGAGACAGTCAACTTAAGTCCTCCCTTTCAGCATAAAAGACTGAAGACACAGAAGGTTTTCAGATGATATAGATCAGTGTCCTACCATAATATATGTTTATGTTAACGTGGGGCTGAGGCTGGAGATGCCAGGTATAGGTACCAGCTGAAATCATTAAAGGCTGCAGCTGTCTTCTCCCAACTTAAAGGCCACACAGGGTGTGAGATTCAAGGGGGACTTAGTCACAAAAGAGATTTGGCCTCAATTTAAGGGGTGTATGTTATAGAAGAGAACATTACAGATATGTAGCTATTGCTATATTTCAAAGACCACCTTGCTTGGAATGTTTTAATGTTCACTCTCAGCTGGAATCACCTGTGTCCAGAATAATGAATGGGAATGGTCAGTTCCTTTCTCCTCTCTATGCCCCAGGTCTCTTGTCTTTTGAAATAAAGGGAAATTGGAAATTGGTATGAAATTCATGAGGGAGATGAGGAGGAGAGGGAAAGCAGTCACTCAAAGCGATGTCTCTGCTAACAACCTCTGAACCCCTCTCTTAATTGTGATTTCTATGTCACCAAGAGGTTTTTTTTTTCATTTTAAAACATTCTGAGTTATTTCCATGGTGTTGTGGCTAACCATTTTTAGTCACTTAGGAAAAAAAAACCCTTTATCACCTCCCACCAGGAAACTCAGAGAACACACAGTTGGAGATGTTGAGACTTTTCATTTTATCCTTAAAATATTAATGGGGAACATTTAAATTAAGAATAAAACTAATTTGATGTTTAGAAATGATCTCTCCTTTCTGATCAAATCAGGGGGTTGATTTGGATGCCATAGTTCTACATGCAAAGAATGTGTATGTAGGATTGAGTTACCCAGCTGAATGTCAATGTGGGTGGATGTAAGCCATCAGGCTTCCCAAACTGAAGTTACAATTCTCAAATAGGCTTCTAAGAGTAGGAAAGATGAAGGAGTAGGGCAAACAGCACCTTGGATAGCTACTCAGGGGCCTGGCTATATAAAAAGCTCTGAAGAGCTACCAACAAAGAATTTGGTTCTTTTCAAATCTTTCCACTGAGGATGAGATGACGTTGGTTCCAGAGATGAGGGCCACTAGCCCTGAATGAGGATAGTAACAGGTATTCCAGACACTCCCAAAAGCACTTTACTATTATTTTGTAAACCCTTCCAGCATCCCAGGGAGAATGAAAAATAGTGTGTGATGGTCATCTGTAACCTGAGACATACATATGCCATGATTTACCTCCTGGCATGGTTTCTGCCAACAAACAAACTCATTCATGGGCACCTGAGGCTGGGTTTCTCTGAAGTTAGTGAATGCAAAAATGAATCATTGGGTGTTTTTATTTACTTCAGAAATAAGATGGCATGGAAAGCAAGAGAAGAAAATTTATGAGGAGAGCTTAAGATGAAGCCTTTTAAGTCATCATCATTCTTAGTGATCAAATTGAAAGTCCCTTTTTATTAAATGCCTAAATTGTTTTATCAAACCCAACTCTAGATAAGTTATATAAATCTCATTTTACAGATGGTGAAATTGAGTCATAATGAAATTGAGTGATATGTCAATGTTCATCTATTGCTCAAGTTTACTTGAGATTATCTCCCCCATATACCCACTCTAAGTACAGAATCAAAGAATTTCAGAGCTGGAAGAGACCCCTGCGATCATTTAGTCAATTATATCTGTGAACAAGACCACCCTTTATTTGAAGACCTCAAATAAGGTTAAAAATGCTGCCTCCCAGAGTCGACCATTTCACTTTTGGGGTGCTCTAGCTGTTACAAAGTTTTTCGAGCTCATACTTGTCTGTTTACAACCTCCCCCTCTTTTCTATAAAATTGCCCTTCAAATACCTAGAGATATCTATCATTTCCCCACTCCAAGCCACGTCTCTCCAGGCCAAATATCCCCAATTCCTCCAAATGAGTGATTATGAGACCTTCATAGCCTGACCTCCTCTGCACTCTCCCCAAGTCATCCATAGCCATCTTTCCCAAAAATCTGTCTTTCAGAACTGAACCCAGCATTCTAATTGGTTTGTAATTTCTCATTCCTATCCCATAAAGTAAATATGATCTTCTAGACTTAGAACTGGTTATTATTCAGTCTTTTCAGTTGTGAATGACTCATTGGGACCCCATTTGGAGTTTTCTTGGTGAAGATGCTGGAATGGTTTGCTATTTCCTTCTCCAGCTCATTTTACAGATGAAGAAACTGAGGCAGACAGAGTTAATTGACTTGCCCAGGGTCACGCAGTTAATAAGTGTCTGAGGGCAAATTTGAACTCAGATCTTCCTGATTCTAGGCCCAATGCTCTAGCTACCACACCACCTAGCTGTCCCTAGGCTATATCATGCTACCTCTAATTCCTGAAATGACCTGTGCATGATGCAAATACTATTTTATCCAAGCACTGGCTTGGAATCCTTTTTTTCTCCAGTGTTTAAGTTTTTCTTCTCTTGTCTGTAAGTTCTTCATTTTTGTTCAGGTAAGTATCCAGAAATTTGAACCATATTTCTGCAGGTCGGATTGAGCATCATGCTTAATTTGACATTCCATTCTAATAGCTATTACTGAAACCCAGACCTTTGATAATCTGGATTATGGCAGCAGCCTTTCTGACCTTCCAAACTTCATGCTTTCCCTACTTTCAATGTGTCCTGTTCTCAGTTTGCAAACTAATCTTTCTAAAACATTGTTTCCCTTCAGGAACTCATAAGGTAGATTGAAAACAGATGGAACACCCTGGGGCAACACATTGATGAGAGACCTTTTTCAATGACTACTGGTAATTTTTATGATGTAGTTTGTCATTCAAAAGGAGACCATGGGCTTCTCCAGCCCGATTCAAAAACTATTAAGGGTTCCCCATTTTCTACCATGGCAAATCTGAATATCTATGTCTAACTTTCCATTAACTGAGAACTACCCTTCTTTTCTGACCTTTGTGTTAAATTATTCATAGGCAGTGCAGCAGAAAGGACCCTCAGTCTAGAATCAGAGGAATGGGGTCCAAATCTCACTTTTGACACTACCAAAGGGACAGCGGGTAAGTCAATGAATCTCTCTGGGCCTTACTTTCCTCATCTATAAAGTGAAAAGAGGTTGGTCTGGTCCATGGCCTCCAAGATCCTTCCTAGTTCTGGATCTAATAATGCCTCCCTGCTTGCCAGACTAGCTGAAATCATTTTCACCTCCTTCACTCCTGCTGTCCCACCCACAACACTTAGTCTGCTCTATACAAGCTAGCCCTTAATTACCACTCACACTTTAAAAGTGCTATAAGATTTACAAAGGACTTTCCTCACAGCAATCCCAGGAGTGGATATCTTAAGTATTATTGTCCCCACTCTACCAATGAAGAAACTGAGTCCTTTTCTGCCAAGGTAATATATCTGGTAAGATGGGAACGATAATTCAAACCCAGATCATTTCCAAGTCTGAGTCTAAGTGCTTTCCATTATAACACACAACCTCTGGTTTGTGTTGGTCACTATGGCTTCATCTGCTAGTTTTATATCCCCAACTATATGGTAAGATGTTGGGGGGAGGGGACAAGGATAATATATTTTACTTAGTTTTACTTCTCAAAGAACCAAACACAATGCTGACTGAGCAGAGTAGATGCTTGATACTCATTGATTGATTAATTAATCTGATTCTGGTTTAAGTCACATTTTGTATCATATATGTACATATAAATATAAATATTTAATATAATAATATATTAATATCAATGTATAATATGTGTGTTAATTTCTGGTGTTGTTCAGTCATTTCATGACCCTCTTTGGGATTTTATTTTGGCTAAGATACTGGAGTGTTTGTCATTTCCTTCTCAGCTCATTTTACAAAGGAGGACCTGAAGCAAACAAGGTTCAGTGATTTGCCCAGGGTCACATACTAGTAAATCTCTGAAACCAGATTTGAACTCAGGAAGATGAGTCTTCATACACACATGTATGTATACATGTATGTATTTATGTGTGTACTTGTGTGTATATATGTTATATATAATAATATAGTTTATTAAATGCTTTTGTATATAAATGTTTATACTAGACATTGAGAGGGAGAAACAAGGACAGCATAATAATGTTAGAACTGGAAGGACCACAGAGATAATTAGTACAACCCATGCATTTTACACATGAGTTAATAGGCTTAGAAAATTGAAGTGGCTTCTCCAAGGTTAAATAACCAGCAAGGATCAGTTAGTGTTGAAGCCCAGATAGCTTTTCTTTCAGGTCAGCATACTTTTCATTGCATTACCCTGAGGGAAGCTGCCCAGCTTTTGCAGGCTGACACAGACCTAATCTAGTGGGGAAGGTAAGTGATATTTACAAGCAGCCATAATATAAAACATAGCATAATAAATACATGAAAATCACAGAATAGTGGATAGAGGTCATAGAGTTAAGATTCTTGTGCTCACATTTCTGGTTTTACCACTTACAAGCCACATAATAATGGGCAGTTTACTCAAGCTGTATGAAGCTCAGTTTTCTCATCTGTATAATGGGGATAACACATACTCCCTAACTCGAAAAGTTATAGTGAGAAAAGCACTTTGTAGACCTTAGAGTACTCAAGACATGTGAAGCTCAGTTTCTCTATCTTTAAGACAGGGATAATCATACTTGTTCTCTCTACTTTGACAACTTAATGTGAGGAAGGCACTTTGTAATCTTAACATACTATAGAAATGTGAGTTATTTTTGTTATTCTATTTGTAAGCAAATGTGCAAATTATATATTGTCCAAACAAGAAATTTTGAAAAGAATAGTTGCATAATAGGGGCGGCTAGGTGTCGCAGTGAGTAGAGCATCGGCCCTGGAGTCAGAAGGACCTGAGTTCGGATGCGTCCTCAGCCACTTAATGCACACACAAACAAAAAACCTAGCCGTGTGACCTTGGGTAAGTTACTTAACCCCAATTGCCCTCCAAAAACCAAAAAAAAAAAAAAAAGAATAGTTGCATATTGAAAGTACACTGGATTATAGATATACCTTTTTTTCTTTGCATTTTTGAACCATTAACATTTATTGATTACAGTTGCCCATATGTAATATTGTGGCTGAATATATATATAACCAATCAATTAAAAATGAAACTGTATTTAAATATGTGACCCTACAACCCCTACAATCACCACAAACAAATTAAAAAAAAAAACAACTAAATATATCTTTTTAAAGAAATCAGTTTTATCAGAATCATTAAAGGAAAATCCAACAAGTATCTATTGTGATTCATAATGTTGGGTGATTGATCTGCATACCAAAGGAAAGGATTTTTAAAAGAAGTTCCCTTTTTTTAAAAGTGAAGTTATTTGGTTCAATTTTGCTGGGGGTGGGGGAGAGGGCATTGAATAGCTGTAGCTACATGTTAATAAAACCTCTGCTGTTATTTTAAATCCTCTCAACACCATGCTTGATAGTAAACATTTAATAAGTGTTTGTTGTTTTGATATTCCTTATTGTAGATCAAGGACAAATTTTTTTTTCTGGTTTGACTCAGACAATGCTTTAGTCTCTGGAATTTATAGAATAAGATTTTAGAATTTGAAAAAGAATTAGAAGCCATTTAATCTGACCCCAAATGACTCTCTCAAGGTCGCAGAGACAGCCATTTCAAAATCAACTTGTCCAAAACATAGCACATTATCGCAAAGTCCTCTTTTGTACTCCTTCTGGGTTTGCTTGACACAGTGAGGACAGCCACTTTGAATTAGAACTGTTCCAAGTTCATTCATGCATTTACTCACTCATTCATTCATTCCACAAATTATTAAATACCTTCTATGGAATAGGTTTTGAGTTTGGCACTAGGGATAACAAATATTTTTAAAAGTAAGCAGTCCCTGCCTTCAATGAGCTTACATTCCAATGCTTCCTCCTCAAGTGAAAAAATTAGGCCCAACCTATAGGAATATATGGAGCCAATCTTACCAATTACCTTTTGACAAATGATGTAAATCATGATTTGATTGTTGTTTTGTTGATCATATGGACTTCAGAAAGGGATGGGAAAATATTAATAATGAAGATTAAACTTAAAAAGTGTGTCATGCTTTTCAGAGAGCTGGGTGTTAAACATTTACCCAGCATACCACTGGACTAAGACAAAAGAAAGGATGGGATGATAGCATTTTAATAAGTAAGGTATTGAAAGTGGGCATAGGTCTATAGGATTTATATCGATATTAATATAGGTCAAGATCAAATTTCTTTCAGTTTGCCTCTTAGACAGTGCTTTGGTCTCAGGATCTTATAGAATAAAAGATTTTAGAGTTTGACAGGGGATTGGAGGCCATGTAATCTGGAAAGTGTTTTAGATGTCATTTAATCCAGCCTCCTTCCTTCTTGAACAAAGAAACTAGGACTTAAGAGGGTAAGAGACTTATCTGAGGTCATCCAGTGAGTGAACAAAAGAAATGGGAACAGGCTGGTTTACTGGTGCCAGGATAAGGCTCGAAATCCCAACAATCCCAAAGGGAATCAGTGCTACATATACTATTAATGGACTGAGTACTCTAGAATAGAGATTTCCTTGCTCTTCAGCACAATTGTACCTTCTCAATGGTTGTTGATAAGAACAAAGAAGCCAGCAGAACTGGCGCTGAATAGATCTTGGTGCTGGATTGGAACTTTCTGTCATGAAATGCTTGACAAAATGTGAATCAGCACCTGAATGGTGAACCAGGCAAGGATAACTCCGCATGTCATCGTAGCCCTGCTTAAGAAAATGTCATCATCTTCAGGTAACTGAGGTCTGTGTGATTATGCTGTAAGCACAGCTTTCCATGCAAGTGAAACGTCTTGCTCCCTGTGGAGACTCTCTAGCTCTAATTTGTCAGGAAAACACAATGGTAAGAAATTCCACAAAAGAGTGAGTGACAGTAATTGGAAGTAATTTAAGTAGCTGAGATGTGAGGGGTGGGGGAAGAAGTAGATCTTTTTTATATATTAATTCATTGTATTTTAAAATACAAATAATCCTTTGGTAAAAGAAAAAATGTTTATTTTGACAGTAACCTAAGAATTTAGAAATATTTCCTTAAACCAGTTATAGACTGAGAGGATCAATTTTTCTGAGATCATACTGATTAAGAAAATTATTTATCTACAATGATGTTCCCTGGCTTGGATCTTTTTCAAATGTCGTTTATGTCTGCTAAGTTTAAACAAAACATAACAAAACAAAACAAAACCTTGGGATTCATCAGTGTGCAGAGGAAATGTAAGGTGGATGGCACAATATTATGGATAGTACTCTTAGGACAAAATTGGATGTGTTTGAAAGCAAGGAGAGTCAGGATGTCAAGACAGTGACTTGGTGTGCTCTGAGGTTTACCCAGCACTTCTGTCACTTTATAGATTGAGACATGATTGATGGTAACATTAATATAAGAAGTATGCCAATGGTAAAGGAGGCTTAAAGATGCCCTGGAAGAAGATTATGTTCTGCCTCAAACTGTTGTAGTCTGGAGGAAAATGGTAGCCAAATACTATGTGTTTGAGGCTTTGATCAACTTGTGGGCACAGAGCAGATCTTCAATGAAGGGATCAATAAATCCACACAAAACAAAACAAAACAAAACATTTATTAGGTGTTTACTATATGCAGAACACTGTGCTGAGTACTGGGGATATAAATTGAAAAGACAGTCCCTCCACATCCTAATGTTTCCAGGCAATGTAATTCAATAAAAACTTAATCAATACCTAGTTGGTACCAAGCATTATGGAAGACACCAAGCATGCAAAGTCAAGGTCAAAACTGTTCCCTCAGGGCAGCTAGGTGGTGCAGTGAATAAAGAGCACTGGCCCTGGAGTCAAGAGGACCTGAATTCAAATGTGGCCTCAGACAACTTGACACACTTGCTAGCTGGGTGACCTTGGGCAAGTCACTTAACCCTGATTGCCTTGCCTTCTGCCCCTCAAAAAAACTGTCCTCCCTTCAAAGAACATATATTTAAGAAAATATGTACCTAGGAGAATAAACAGAAGATATAGAAAAAAGCAATTTCAACAGGGAGAGTATACTAGAAGCTTTAAATCTCCCATAACATCTTTTAAAAAGTATTTTTTTCAAATTACTTGTAAAAATTATTAACTTTCATTTTTTTAAATTTTGAATTCCAAATTCTCTCCCTCCCTCCTTTCTCCCTTCCATGAGACAGCAGCAGTTTTATATAGATTAGACATGTGCAATCAGGCAAAACATATTTCCATGTTGTGAAAGAAAACACAGATTTAAAAACCAAAGAAAAATAAAGAAAGTTTGAAAAAAATGTATGCTTCGATCTGCATTCAAACTCCAGAAGTTCTTGCTCTGGAGGTGGATGGTATTTTTCATCATGAGTTCTTTGGAATTGTCTTGTATCATTTTTATTGCTGAGAATAGCTAAGTCATTCCCAATTGATCATTGTCACTTTCTACATTTTCTTCTGGTTCTGCTCATTTCACTCAGCATGAGTTAGAGTAAGTCTTTCCAGGTTTTTCTGAAATCCACCTGGTCATCATTTCTTATACCACAATAGATATATTATATCTATATCTATATATATCATATAGATATAGATATATTATACCACAATAAATATACTTCTATCACAATCATATACCATATAACTTGTTCAACCATTCCCTAAATTATGGCATACCCTCCATTCCCAATTCTTTGCCACCACAAAAGAGCTGCTATAAATATTTTTTTTATTTTTAACCCCTAAAGTTTTATTAACTTCTGTTTTACATCATTCATTTCCGCCAGATTTTGAGTTACAATCATTTTCCCCCCATTATTCCCCTACCCAACCTCCCAGAATAGCAGTCCCACAGGATATCGCTTCCTCCAATCTGCTCTCTCCCATACCTTCTCCCATACCCCCTTCAGCTTTTCCATTAGAGGAAGGTGAATCTTTGTGTCCCAATGCCTGCACATCTTATCTCCCAATTATAAGCAAAAGGGTATTAATAATAGTATTTATATATATTTGAAACATTTAATGTTAAGACCTCGAATTTCAGATCCATTTCCTTCCTCCCTTGTCACCCATTCCCTATGGGGAGATAAGTAATTCAGTATATGTTGTACATGTCTAGCTATGCAAAACATTATCATAGTAGATATATTGTACAGGGCTGCTTATAATTCCCTCCCACTCATCCCACCCCCACCTGGTCCATTCCCTACATGATCCTGTCCCTCTTCTATAGTGGGTACTTCCAACCTCCCCTCCCCCAAAGGATGCCCTCCCATCCATCATCCCTTCTCTCATCCCCCTTCCCCCTATTCTGCTGCAGGTTGAGATATCCCATTTAGTATGTATGTCATTCTCTCCCTGAACCAAATTCAATGAGAATGTGGATTTGCCTTTTTTTCCCTTCCTATTCTCCCCCTCCCTTGCAACCACTCCCCCTTGCTTCTTCTACATGAGATAGTTTACCCTACCCTGTCTTTCCCCATCTCCTCTTGCCACTTTCCTCTCTCACCTCATAATTTCATCCCTTGAATATTCTCCCTTCCCAACAAATTCCACCTATGCCCTCTATCCATATATAACTGTAAACATATACACACACATTCACATATGTATTCATATGACCACACACCCTTTTTCCATTATTTTCATAGTGAGAAAGATATCATCAGTCACAGTTATTGCTTTTCCATATAGGAATATAAATAGTTCAACTTTGATAAGTTCCTTTTGATTTTTTTCCTTGATTACCTTCTCAGGAATCTCTTCCTTCTTGTGTCTGGATGTCAAATTTTCTATTCAATTCTGGTTTTTTCCTCAAGAATGCTTGAAAGTGCTCTATTCCACTGAATGACCATATTTTCCCCTGAAACAAAATACTCAGTTTTGCTGGGTAGGTGGCCCTTGGGTTCATTCCCAGTTCTTTTGCCCTCTGGAATATCATATTCCATGCCCTTCGATCCCTCAGTGTAGAAGCTGCCAGGTCTTGTGCTATTCTGATTGTGTTTCCACAATATTGAAATTGTTTCTTCCTGGATGCTTGTAGTATTTTCTCCTTGATCTGGGGATTCTGGAACCTGGCTATAATATTCCTGGGAGTTTTCTTTTTGGGATCTTTTTCAGAGGTGATCTGTGGATTCTTTCAACCTCTATTTTGCCCTCTGGATCTAAAACATCAGGGCAGTTTTCCTTGAGAATTTCTTGAAGGGTGATTTCTAGGTTCTTTCCTTGATCATGGCTTTAGGTAGTCCAATAATTTTTAAATTGTCTCTCCTGGATCTATTTTCCAGGTCAGTGGTTTTTCCCATGAGATATTTCACATTGCCTTCTAATCTTTCATTTGTTTGGATCTGCTTAACAGCATCTTGTTTTCTCATAAAGTCATTAGCTTCCATTTGCTCCAGTCTAACTCTGAAGGAATGAATCTCCTCAGTGAACTTTTGAGATTCTTTTTCCATCTGGCAAATTCAACTTTTTATGGCATTCTTCTCCTCATTGCCCTTTTGGGCCTCCTTTGCCATTTGAGTTAGTCTATTTTTTAAGGTGTTTTCCTCAGTCAGGCTGTTGACCCTCATTTCATACTTTTCCTGCATCCTTCTCATTTCTCTTTCCAATTTTTCCTCCACTTCTCTTATTTGATTTTTAAAGTCCTTCTTAAGGTCCTCTGTGGCCTACAACCTGCTCATGTTTTCCCCTGGGGCTTTTGGAGCAGGACTTCTGACCTCACAGTCCTTTTCCCGCTCTATGCCCCCAAAATAGGAGTCTAGGGTTGCATTTTTCTGTTCCTTTGCCTTGGCATGTTGCCACTTAATTGCTTGACTTTTGGGCTTGTTGCCACACTATGGCTTTAAGGCCAGATAGAGGAATTTTCGTCCCAAACGTGTGGGGGCAACTTCCGTTTCTGGCAAGCTGTAAACCCACCCACAACTTCCACCCTAGATCACAATCCAGATCCAGGGAGGTTAAAGCAAGAGTGATTACCCCCCAAGACTGATCGCTGGATCTCCCTACAATTAATTCGCAGGCCGGGAGCTGGAGCTGCCTCTGAAAACTACAGAATGGCGTGTCTCCTCAGTGGCTTCTAGCCCCCAGGGGAGGGAGCCGAAGCATTCCCCAAATACAGGTCCCAAAGTCCATAGGACACTAACCTCTTACTTTTTCCTAGGCATGTCTATGTTGATAATTCTGGAGTCGCCACAGCTCCTGGTGTTCTGGGGTTCCTCCAGCTGGCTGCTGGCCCTACTGCCCTGGAGCTAAAACCTCGGCTCACTCGGACCTGGGCTCAGCTCGGCTCTGCTTCCTGCGCGCTGCACGCTGCTGGCTCCCAGACCACTGCACTGGTCCTTCCTGCAGGGCTGCTGGACTGTCCTCAGCAGGAGGTTAGCTTCTCTGTGTCATTCTGTGGGTTCTGGAGCTCCAGAAGTTGTTCAGAGTCCCCTTTTACATAGTTTGGGGGGAATCTGGGGGCAGAGTGGCTTGGATGAGCTGTTTCTACTCCGCCATCTTGGCTCCGCCTCTGCTATAAATATTTTTGTACATTTTTCCTCTTTTTTTTTAATCTCTTTGGGATATATGGGAAATGTTCTATACCTAGTTTCTGCCAAACTGCTTCGTGCTTTTCCCAGAATTTTTGTTTGTTTTGTTTGTTTGTTTTTATAAATAGTGAGTTCTTGTCCCCAAAACTTGGATCTCTGACTCTATCAAATACTAGATTACTGTGGTCATTTACTATCTATATTGCATATCTAATCTATTCCACTGTTTCTCTATCTTATAGCTAGTAACAGGTTTTTTGGATGGTTACCACTTTGTAGTATGGTAAGAGATCTGGAATAGCTAGGCCAGCATCCTCTACATTTTTTTTCATTGATTCCATTGATATTCTTGTCTTTTTGTTCTTCCAGATGAATTTTGTTATTATTTTTTTCTAGCTCTACAAAATATTTTTTGGTAGTTTGATTAGCATGGCACAGAATAAGTAAATTAATTTAGGTTGAATTGTCATTTTTATTATATTGGCTTAGCCTATCCATGAACAGTTTATACTTTTCCAATTCTTTACATTTGATTTTATTTGTGTGAAAAGTGTTCATATAGTCCTGGGTTTATTTTGGGAAAATAGACTCCCAAATGTTTTATATTGTCTACATTTATTTTTTAATGGAATTTCTCTTTCTGTCTCTTGCTACTGGACTTCATTGGCAAAATACAGAAATGCTGATGACTTATGTGGATTTATTTTATATCCTACAACTTTGCTAAAGTTGTTCATTATTTCAAGTAGTTTTTTAGCTGATTCTCTAGTATTCTCTAAAAATACCATCATATCATCCACAAAGAGTGATAGTTTTGTTTCCTCATTGCCTATTCTAATTCCTTCCATTTATTTTCTTCTCTTATTGATAAAGCTAAGATTTTTAGCACAACAATGGATAATAGCAGTGATAATGGACTTCCTCTTTTCGTCCTTGATCCTATTGGGAAAGCTTCTAGCTTATCCCCATTACAGATAATACTTGCTGATGGTTTTAGATAGATGCTACTTATTATTTTAAAGAAAGCTCCATTTATTGCTATACTTTCTATTGTCTTTTTTTAAAGCAGGAATGAGTGTTGTATTTTGTCAGTTTTGAGTGCTTGAATTTGTTGTCTTTTAAGTGTTGTATTCTGCATCTATTGAGATAATCGTATAGTTTTGTTGTTGTTGTTTTTGTTATTGATATGGTCAATTATACTAATGGTTTTCCTAATATTGAAGCAGCCCTGCATTCCTGGCATAAATCCCACCTAGTCCTAGTGTATGATCTTTGTGATATTCCCCATAACTGCTTTCATGTATTGGATACTCTGATAAATACTTGACTAATTTGTTCAGTTAAAAACCTAAAAAAACTAAAAGCAATACCACCAGATTAAGAATTGCCACTCTGGTATTAATTTAAAGCCGTTTTCTGAGAATATTAACTAGATTTCTTCAAGTATCCCTGTGAAACAAAACAAGTGACTCCATTTTCTAGTTAACACAATGGAGGCATAATAGAAAGACTATTGGTCTTGGAGCCAAAAGACCAGGGTTCGAGTACTAGCTATGTGACTTTTGTCAAATTACTTTATCTTTCCAGGCTTCAGTTTCCTCATATGACGTAGCAGGAGTTTGTGAACTTGGGTTTTTAAAAACATTTTGACAACTGTATTTCATTGCAATCTGTTTCCTTTATATAATTCTGAAAAGAGATCCATAGGCTTCCCTAGCATTTCAAGAGGTTCAAGACACACACAAAAATAGGTTAAGACTCCTGAGTCTAGATGATTTGTCTTTAAAAAGTCTTATTCAAATTTTTTTTGCAACAGTGTCACTGTCCAGTGATTCCCCCTCTACTTCACCCCTCCCCCCATAGAACCTCCCTTTGTAATAGACTAGATGATCTTGGGGGTCCCCTTTACTTCTAGCTTTCTATGAGTTTATGAATTATAGGAGCCTGGAAGTGATTGACCTAAGCAGGGGTGCAGCCTTGAAACCACATGTGGCTGTCTAAGTCCTTGAGTGCAGTCTTTTGACTGAGTCCAAGTTTTACAGAACAAATTCTTTTACCAAGAAGGTTTGTTCTGTGAAGTTTGGATTCAATTAAAGGGCTGCACTTGAGCACCTGGTGGGCTACATGTGGCTTCAAGGCTGCCCACCCCTAGCTAAGGTAATACAGGAACTCCATAACAGATCTAGGAATTGCTGCTGTCTCTGACTTTGTACAAAGAAATGCTAACTCTACCTCCCAAGGGCCAAATTCATGACTGTAGTGTTAAATGTGATGCTATAACCAAATGGGTTGACTAGTCACAAATTACACTATATAAAACCATAGGACTTGGACCTAGAAGGTACTTTAAATCACATAGTTCAAGATCCTCATTTTACAGAAGAATAAACAATCCCAGGGAGGTTAAATGACTTGCCCGTGATCACACTGGTAATAAATAGAATGATAATTGGAATTAGGGCCCTTGAAACTTTTCTGGCTTAATTCCCACTTTATCTCTTCTTTTTTTGTGATTTTCTTTTTTGTAGTCATCTTGAAGGGAAGATTCACTCAGCTTTTTTGGGGGGCGTTTTAATGTGTAGAAAAAAATTTAGAGTACTCTATTTACCCTAACTTGATTCTTTATTCCTATAAGAAGTCTTTCTTTTTGGATCATATTATCTCACTCCAGGCATCATGTTTTACTTTGTGGTAGTTTACCCCAAATTGAAGTATATGGCCTAGGATGCAGTAGCTTTTCATGGTTAACCCTGAATATATACCTTCAAAGAAACACCAAATATCACCCAATTAGAGAACTGAAAGATTGTCTGTTCCCCTACCCTACCCCAGAACTGTTTTCCTAAATGCAATAACATTTATAAACGAAGATGTTGGTGCTAATGCAACATTATCCACACCAAATGACCATCAATTGGCATACACTTATGAAATATCTGGATCTGCTACTATTACCTATGCAATCTTATCCAAATGACTTCATTGTAAAACCTCAGTTTCCTGTGGGGAAAATACTTTATATTTATTACTTATTAATATTATTTGAACCTAGCTTTATGTGACTAAATATTGTTTAACCCAGAATGTGAGGTAGGGTCATGCTGACCCTAGAGAAACTTCAAAGGGAGCTGAAGATTGCTGCAAGAAATGCTTGAACCTTACCCAGATCTTCTTGTTTTGGGGTAACCCAAAAAGCTTGTGTTTTGGCTTTGCCCAGGTTTTATTGAATGTTTATACTTGTTGATATATATCTCAAGAAACGTCTGGAAACCACTCTTTTTGGAAACTGACTACATGTGAACTCTTCAACTTGTAACCTTATTTGAACCCCATAAAAAAGTAAAACTCACAGAGACTTGAGAGAAGCCATGTATTTTTTTTTCTGACTCGCCACTGTTGAATAATATATTAAATTTCCCTCTAAAACTTTTTCAGGTTTGGATTTTGTTCTTAACTGACATCCTTCACCTGCAAAATAAGGGTTCTGGGCTAGATGGTCTCTAAAGTCCCTTCTGGGTTACAAATCATTGCTCTTGTAAAATGGCTAGCCTTACAGATAAAATCTCCATCTGGGGAATAGGATTTATCTCTCTCTGTGTGGGATAATGAGCTAAATGAAGATCTCATTCACAGTTTGGGCTTCTTGAGAACTGTGCTCTAACCAGATGAGTTAAACCATCTCATATATAGGTAAGAAAAGAAGAAAGAGGAGTACAAATTGACATTTTGGTGAGGTCATTAAGCCTTCACAGTCATTCATTCATTCATTTATGTAACATTCCATTAGATGCTAGGTAAAAAGAATGAGAAATCAGACACTGTTATTGCCTTTCATAATATAGTAAGAACCATGATATGTACACAAATGATTGTAGTGGAAAATGGGATAAAATGTATAAAAGAGATACAAGTAATGTACATTGAGAGTTGATAGGGGTGAAACCAGTGATGAAAGCAGAGAACAAGGAAGCAATATAGCTTAGTTCCCTTATACAACTACTATTATACAACAAAGATTAAGGAAAAATACAAGACTAAGTTGTGATTAAGAAATACAAAGAAAAACAATAGTAGGCACCTTTTTTCAGCCAAGAATGACATAAGAATATAGCCTTATATCATTGATTAATACAGTGGTTAGCATCCAGTATCATTTAACCAACTGTGAATGTAGAGGAGGGGATTCAGCCAGGAAGACCAGTGTAGAACCTTAAAGCAAGCAGACCAAGATTGGAGTCTGCAGGTATATACTTGGTCATAAGCCAGAGGCAAATCTGTAGTTCAGTCCCTCTGATTCTATGTAGTCTTCTAGTACATGGACAGAGACTATGTCTTGCATCTATCTCTTGGAGCACCAAACAAGGACATCCTTGAAGCTATGTCTCCCAAATCTTGATCAACCATTGGGTGTATGGGATTGGGGAGATTAGTGATTAGATCATGACATAGCTCATAGTGCTTAGTACCCCCTGAAAGTTTGTAGTTCCCTGATCTATGCCACACATTAGGATCTTGAAGACCATAGCACTTAAGACTAAGACAAAGGAGTAGCAGGATTCCAGAAAATATAAATTAGGGTTTACATAAGACCCTAACACAGCTGCCCAAATCAGGAAATAAATCTGGAAAATGAATGAACAAAAGAGCTCACTGATGATGAAGTATTTTGGATTCAGAGATTCACATGCCATAAACCTAGAAGACAAAATTTACTCCATAGTATCTACACCTCAAACAAAAGCATAGCTTGGCCACAAAGTCACCTATAATTCCTCAAAGGCTACATAATGAGAGATGAATCAGTCCAGGTCAAAAAAAGGAAACAAACCAAAGCCACTATATAATTCAAACTGTGAGAGGCTGTGCTTCTGGCTTGGGTATGATAGACACATCTACTTTTTAAAAATATTTAAAAGGAAAGTTAATAATTTTTGGGGGGGGGAAAAAGATAGCAAAATGACAATAGTTGGGGACCTCAGTATGTCTCTTTCAGACCTATATAAAAAACATAAATGAGAAGGAAATTAAGAACATCAATGGCATTTTAGAAAAGGTAGATATAATCCTGATGGAAGAAAACTAAATGATCTTGTTCTTTTCCTTGTTTGGTTTTATTTCTTCCTTACCATCTTTCATCCCACCTAGTACAATACGCCTTTGTAATTGGAATAATGTCTAATATGAATGCATTTGCAGATCCTATACTGGACTATATGCTGTCGTGTGGGGAGGGGGGAGGGAAGTAAAGGAAATTTGAAAATCAAGGAACTATGGAATTGAATCTTGTTAACTGAAAGTAAACTAATAAATTAATTAAAAAAAAAGAAAAGGTAGATATGATAGATTTTAATTTTTTTACACTTATAAAATTTGTTTAAATTTTTTTTCCCTCATTGAAAAAAAAAGTCTTAAACCTTCATATGGAATATGTGTGTCTGTTGTGTGTGTGTACTCAAAGAAAAAAATTTCGTGCATCAATCATGTCAAAAAATGTAAATGTCATTCTGCATACTAAGTCTATCACTTCCCTGCCAGGTTGTGGGTGACATTCTTCTTCATCAGTACTATGGAATCGTTGGCAATTGTGTTGATCAGAATTCTTAAGTCTTTCAAAGTTTTTCATTTTTTTTTCACAATGTTGCCATTATACAAATTGTTCTGAATCAGTCCATATAAGTCTTCCTAAGTTTCTCTGAAACTGTCTATTTTGTCATTTGTGAAAGTTACTGAATGGGGAGAAAAAGAAATATTCCTATATTCCTCAGTAGAGCGTGACACATTTACAAAAACTACACTACAACACAAAAATATCACAAACAAATGCAGAAAAGCAAACAATTAATGTGTCTTTATTGACTGCAACATAATAAAAAATTATAGTCAATAATGGGTTTTTGAAGAAAAAAATTGCCATTTATTAGAGACTAAATCTTTTTTTTTTTTAAAGCAACTGGGGTTAAGTAACTTGCTCAATGTTACATGGCTAGTTATTTATGTGTGGGTGCTAAGTACTGGCCAAACTGATCCCAATCCTGGGTCATCCCGACTCTGGGGCCATCGCTCTTACTCACTGCACCACTTACCTGCCCCTAGAGACTAAATCTTAAAGAATTGTTCAGCTTGGGGCAGGTAGGTGATGCAATGAATAGAGCATGGGCCTTGAAGTCAGAAGGACCTGAGTTCAAACCCTGCCTCAGACACTTGACACTTAACTAACTGTGTGACCTTGGGCAAGTCACTTAACCCCAATTGCCTTCCCCCCCTCAAAATAAAAATTGTTTAGCTTGAGAACAAATCAGAAAAAACAATAAATTATTTAATCAGCTAAAATAACCACAATGAGACATGCCAGTATTTGGGGGATTCAGCTAAAGCAATCCTTATAGGGGAAACTTATAACTTTAAACCAAGAGTTCTTAACTTTTTTGTGTGTCATGGAGCCCTTGAATAGTTAAACCTGTGGCCTTCTTAGAATAATGTTTTTAAATGCATAAAATAAAATACATAGTATCATAAAGGAAACCAATTAAGTTGAAATATGATAATAAGAATATTATAAAGTAACAAATTCATAAATAACAGTTTAAGAGCTACTGCTCTAACCATTTTCATAAAATAGAACAACAAAAGAGAAAAAGAATGGATCAATTAATTGGACATGGAACTTAAAATAACCCAGAAAACCAACAGATTAAAAATTCCCTCAATTAAACAATAACATAGAAATTCTGAATCTCAAAGAAGAGATTTACAAAATTTAAAACAAAAAAAGAATTAATAAATAAGATTAGGAACTGCTTTTTAAATACCAATAAAACAAATAAACTATTAGATATTCTGAATTTTTAAAAAAACTGACCAAAGATGGGGGAAAAAACAGGCTAAAGTTTCTGTGCTAATTAAAATTAGGATCAGGCTTATGAGTAGGTTCCAGTTTGAGTGAGAGAGACTTAGTCTCCAAAAAACACAAAAATAAGTAAACAAACAAAAACTCATCTGGAAGAACAAAAGGTCAATCATCTCAGGAAAAATAATGGAAGGAAGTGAAAAGTGAGGGGGGCCTAGAAATAGCATATCTCAAATATATTATACAATTGTTTGTTGTTTTGTTTGTGCTTTAGTTGTGTTCGACTCTTCATGAGCCCAGTTGAGACTCTTTTGAGAAAGATACAATAGTTTACCATTTCTTTCAACAGTTCCTTTTACAGTTGAGGAAACTGAGGCAACAAGGTTAAATGACTTTCCCAGGGTAACTTAGTAAGTGTCTGAGGCCAGATTTGAACTCAGGAAGATGAGTCTTCATGATTTAAGCTCTGGCACTCTGCCTACTATGCCACCTAGCTGCTCCATATTATACAGTTGTTATCAAAACTATTTGGTACTGATTAAAAAAGAAAAATGTAGGGGCGGCTAGGTGGCGCAGTGAATAGAGCGCCGGCCCTGGAATCAGAAGGACCTGAGTTTGGAGCCGGCCTCTGACACTTAATCTATACGAACAAAAAAACCTAGCCGTGTGACCTTGGGCAAGTTACTTAACCCCAGTTGCCCTAAAGGGGCGGCTAGGTGGCGCAGTGAGTAAGAGTGCCGGCCTCGGAGTTGGGATGACCCGAGATCAGATCCGGCCTCAGAAAATGAGCACCCACGAATAAATAATGACTAGCCGTGTAACCTTGAGCAAGTTACTTAACCCCAATTGCTTTAAAAAAAAAAAAATGTGATCTGTGGAACAGATTAGCTACTCTATATAGAGAAGCATTCATACCAGGAACCTAGTGTTTGATGAACCTAAAGGCTTCAACTGCTGTGGCAAGGACTCATTATTAGACAAAAACTGCTGACAAAACTATAAAACAGTCTGGTAGAAATTAGATTTAGTTCAACATCTTACACATTTTTTCTCTTGCTTTTTGGAGGGCAATTGGGGTTAAGTGACTTGCCCAAGGTCACATGGCTAGAAAAACCTTTTTTTTAAGTGTCTGAAGCCGGATTTGAACTCAGGTCCTCCTGATTCCAGGGCCAGTGCTCTATTTACTGCACCACCTAGCTGCTGCCCCTTACATCTTACAATTTATAATAAGAAAGGAGGGATAGTTGATAGGAGGGAGAAGAGTCAGGGAAGGCTCCATGGAGGATTCTGAGCTTGATTTTAAAGGATTTGTAGGATTTCATCAGAATGGGATCAAGAAGATAAAAGAAAAGTGAGTCCACATACAGGGAACAGTATTGGCAAAGGCTCAGAAGGTGGAAAATCATAAGGTCGGTAGGTATAGTCAAATTCACAAGTAATCCAGTTTGACTCAACCATTGAGCAGGAGAGGTTAGGGAGTTGTGAACACTGTGAGATAAGCACGCCAGAGAAAGGTTGTGGAGGCCATCATGATAAGCCAAGGGGAATAAGAGAAAAAATTAGCCTGGGTAATGGATCTTCTCAATCACAGACCCTCTGAACGACCCCCACAGTTCACGGCATTATTTGGATTAGAATCCACTCAAAAACACAGCTGGGGTTTCACTTAGAGGCCAACCAGAGGATTAGTTTAAAGCAAAAGCCATCCCAACAATGATTTATTAAGCACCTGCTCTCCTACTAGGCTCCTCTTGAAAATGAAGGTCAAAGAACAACACTACTAGGTGCTGAAGATAGAAGCACAAAGGGTGAATCAATTTCTATTCAACAATGAGCTTACATTCAAATGGCAGAGACAACAAATGCATACACATTTACTTTATGAATAAATTAAAGTTAATAAATACAAATACAAAGTAGTTAAGTACTTGGTTGTTTGGGAGGGAGGGCACTAGCAGTTGAGATTGAAGTTCAAGTGAGATACTCTGGTTGTATCTGTAAATCTGTGAGCCTGTAATGACAATTAAATCAGAGGATTTAATTATTTGATCAAAGGAAGGATCTTGGAGATCATCTAACCCTTCATTTTATAAATGAAGCCTATAGAGTGACTTATCTAGCATCACATTATTGAATAGTAGAGTCAAGATTTCAAAGAAGGTCACTGTGGAAAGAAAACCAGTTACACAACAACCTAGAAGGGATGAAGATTTTTTTTTACAGCCATGCCTCCCTCCTCCTCCCAGCCTCCATCCTTGAAAGAACAATATTTTTTGTCACTAGTTTCTAGCTTACAAATTTCCTTTTCCAGCTTGCTATCCACTAAGGTGCCTGCAGCAATTTACCCTTTCTTCTCTGTTTTCTTCACTAGTAGGCTACTGTTAATTTTGAGCCTACAGGCTATAAGCTGAACCCCAAGTGACGGTTCTAGCACTGTCTCAGTAGAAGGAAAGCTAAATTCATTTGTCATGGTTAAAAGATCTTTATAGGTCTCTTTCATTTTTATCAAGGCATAAAAAGCAATTATTACAATTAATGCAATTTGCCATGTGTTCCCCTTCCAGAAAAGCTATTTCTGGGTAGGTGTGCCATCTGTCCTCCTCAGAGTGATAAACCCTAGGATTTAACTCTGTCCAGCAACCTGAGTTGTGTGCAGTCTCAGAAAAAGCAAAGATCAAAAAGTTCCTCGTAAGTAATGAACAGTTATGCTCCTGATGACCTTAGGTAGGTTCCTTAATGCTATGCAAGGAAGGCCTCTTGCTCTATGCTCAAGAAATCCCATAGGCATTAGATGGAAGGTCCCCCTTCCCCCCCCCCCCCACAGAAAAAAAGAGAAAGGTTTACTTGCTCAGGGAGATCGCGCCACCAGTAGAGGGAGCATAATTCAATTTTCAGCCCTTTCTTCCAGCCCAGCTCAGACACTTGAAGATGTCATCTACCAACATTACTTCTGACAACGAGGAAATATGGAGGAAGCAAACTCGTTGGCATATGGTCCATTAAAAGCCAAGGGAAATAAAGCAGTGCTTGCCAAGTGAAACCAGACTGAACTGGAAAAGGGAGGGGAAGACACCATCTTTTCTTGTTCCTGAGAATTGGTATTGCATTCTTTAAAAAAAAAAAAAAATTAAATATCTATTTTCCATCAATGGAGAGCAAATTGTGACCTATGAAAATATTTAGTATGGTAATTCTCAATTATTACTTTTATATCAAGGGCCTCTTCATCACTTTAGTTGCTTAAATGGTTCAGATTTCTGTGGTCTTCTGCATTTAATAAGAGCCAGGGCCAACTACATGATGGAGCTCATGTCTTGCTGTTCCTTCTCACCAATGTTCTTCATTTTGCCAAAGAATTTTTGAATGAGGAACTGCGAAGTGCATAGCTATAAAAGAAACAGACCAGTCTCTTTCCAGTGATAGTAGGATAGACAAGCAAGCTTGTGAATAGCAAAGCAGCTTTCCTTCTCAGCCATACCACCTTCATTCCCTACTTGGCAGTAACCTCCATTTCCCACATCATTCCTTTCCAGTAGCCAAAAAGAGGTGTTTTCTCAGTTAAAAAACAAGCTGAAATTCTGTATGGTTGCAAAAATAACCTAGGTATTTTTTTCCCCTGCTCATTATGTTGGTTTGCACAAGCAGTTATTTTCCAGCTGTGTTTTATGGCTGTCATTGGATTTGGTGAATGGTTGGCTGGGAAGTAAGTTATGTTCTCAGTATGGATCCTTGGAAAGCTTGGTGTTCATCCTCATCAATTCAACAAACATTTGCTAAGGGTCCTCTATGTGCCAAGCACTGTGGTAGACACTGGGGCTACTGAGACAAAAATGACCCTGTCATGACACAGGAATGTTGGGTAGGAAAACATCTGTCAATCAAGGAAAGATTCCTCTTTGAAGATTTTTGGCTGATCACCTACTAGATCAGGTAGGGCCAGAGCCAGGCCAATTGTTCCTCCAATTTTATCTTTGTCCCGACTGCCCATTACAGAATAAATTCTTTTTTTGTCTTTTGGAGGGCACTTGGGGTTAAGTAACTTGCCCAAGGTCACACGGCTAGGTTTTTGTTTGTGTGTGTTAAGTGTCTGAGGCTGGATCCGAACTCAGGTCCTTCTGACTCCAGGGCCGACGCTCTACTCATTGCGCCACCTAGCCGCCCCGAGAATAAATTCTTAATATATACTTGCCAGTTAAGAGGAAGCAACATGGTATTAGGGAAAGAGTGCTAGGTTAGGGTTAGAATCCTGACTTCACAAGTTTCTGCCTTCTTGATCTCATGCGAGCCAATGTAACCACTCTGGGCCATAGCTTTTTTCATCTGGAAAGTGAGTGGATTGGAGTGAGGCCCCTTCTCCCTCAAAATCTAAGATTCCTTGATTGGTTCCCATTTCCACCAGATCATGAGCCAGTAAGTTGGCATTATTACTAGACCAAGGAAAAGGAAGTGTAATTTTATTCTCAGCTTTTTAAAAGCATAATTTCAATTTTCAGCACTTAAAAAAAAACTATGTGTATTGTCCTGTTTTAAAATCCCTACCAGGCTCCTGCTATCAATTCTGCTAGTATATTTCATTAAGCAATATAATCTTTCAAACCAGATTGAGTCTGCGCATGCATTAAAGTAATTAATTGACAGACTAATTCGTTTTCATTGATTTCATAAGGTATATAATTTATGTAGTAAATTGAATAAAATTACTAGATATCAGAATAACTAATACAACAATATCATTGATGGTATCCAGCCTTGTACCATCTCAGCCTTACACTGAAATAAAAAGAAGGGCACTGATGAGCTTTGCTGTGGGACTCTGGGTAGTGAATGAGACTCAAGGTAGCTTGTGACCATTTCTGCAGCACACAGAATAAAAGGGTATCTCATAAATTATCTGATTAATTTGATCAATATTACATAGACAGGTCAATCCAGGGTCCAGTAATGGAATTTTTTTTTGTCCTTAGTATCTTGTATGTATACAACCAAATAATTATTAATGTCCTTCTTCATTTTGTGTCATGCAAATTTGATCATAAGTAATCACCAAACTCTTACAGAAAATTCAGCAATTTTGTAGAAGGTTCAATTCTTTTTGAAGTGTTGAGAAGAGTACTCAAGAAAAGTTGGTTCCATAGGTTTAGAGATGGAAGGAGTCATTGATATTTTCTAGTCTCACCCTCTCATTTTATAGGGGAGGTAAAGTGAGGTCAAAGGGGTTAAGTGAATAGCTAATATCACACAGAAAGAAGACTTGAACCCACATTCTCTGACTTCAGTAGTTAGGATAGTGTGAAGAAAATGCAAAATATTTGTTCAAAACCTATTCTTTTTAGTTTGATACCTTTTTATTTTTTTTTTTTAATTTTTTTTTGCTTTTTGGAGGGCAATTGGGGTTAAGTAACTTGCCCAAGGTCACACAGCTAGGTTTTTGTTTGTGTGTGCTAAGTGTCTGAGGCCGGATCCGAACTCGGGTGCTTCTGACTCCAGGGCCAACGCTCTACTTGCTGCGCCACCTAGCCGCCCCAGTTTGATACCTTTTTAAATATTAGGAGCAAAAGGGTCTGGTCTCTTTGAGAAACAGTTTGTGGAATGCAGATTGAATTAAATTCATCAAACATTTAATTAGTGCCTATATTATGCAGAAACATTGTAGTAGGATCTGGGTAAGATACAAAATTTAGGTAAGCCAGTCTCTGTATTTATAGAATATGTAGACATTCTAGTGGGAAATATGACAATATAGGTTTTAATTGCAAAGATGTTTAATTTCCTCATGTGTACTCTCTCTTTGGTATGGGTAGTTCCTCCCCCAACATTGGTCAAAACCTACCTAGAGTTTAGCAGATGGTCTCTGAGAGAGAGAGAGAGAGAGAGAGAGAGAGAGAGAGAGAGAGAGAGAAAAGAAGGAAGGAAGTCATTATTCTGTGATCAACCTGATGGTAAGCCTCCCTGAACTTAATTAGTCCTCAGTTAATCAATGAAAAGTCATAGGATCACAGAAAGTGAATTAGGAATTAGGAATTCTTGGAGTTCACTGATTCATTTTGAGTTTGGTGGTGGGAGGGAGCTTCAAGATCACTTTTGTTCAATCACCCCAATATTCAGATGAAGCCCAGAGAGGTTAAGACAATAGACCAAAATCACAGTGACATAGACTGGACTAGAATCCAAATCTTCTGAGTAATCTTGCTTTTAACACTTACTAGATGGGGGACCTTAGGCAAGTTCCTAACCACTCATGTCTCTGTTTCCTCATATTCAAAATAAAACAGTAATATAATAATGTTATATGTATATATATAATAAAAATAGTAATATATATATAATATATAGCATGAGACCATGGGTATAGAGTTGTATGAGACTTTAGAGGCCATCTGCTCTAACTCCTTTAAAGATGTGGAAAATGACGCTCGGAGAGGTTAAGTAAATTGCCCAAGGTACTAAGCTTCAGAGGTGAGATTTTAACTCAGGTCCTGTCCAGGGTCAGTGTTCTGCCCACCATACCACACTTCCTCCCTTATTTATTTCATAAGAGTTAATATATTAAATTAGATAATTTAGAATAAATTAAAATCAATAGCTCATATTTATTAATGATGACAACAATGATAGTGAGAGGCATGGAACAGTAGATAGAGTGCTGTTGATTTTATTTTATTCTAAATTATCTAATTTGATACATTAATATTTTAACTCTATGAGATACATGAGGGAGATAGTGCGGTTTCCTCTCTGTCTCTTTTGTTGGTTTCACTTCCTGCTTTTTCCTTCAAATATTGGTAAAACCAAAAGTCTTCTGGTTTTCTCACTTCACATGCTCTCCCTGGAAGATCTCATTCACTCCCATGACTTTCTCATTCAGTCATTCAGCCAGTGTTTTTTAAGTACTTTTTAAAGTACATGTCAGACACTGTGATTGGTGCCTGCTCTCAGTGACATTTTAGTCTATTGGCAGATGAGAATCATCATATATATAACATGGGAAATGAAGTGGCCAAAATATAAGAAGGGCACTGACAACTTTGAGAATCAGAATTGCTTCCTATAGGAGGTGATACTTCTTTTGAATTTCAAAGCAAGTCAGGGACACTATGAGATGGAGGTGAGGAAGGAGGATGATCCGGGTCTAATACCTACAATGCTACTGATCTCAAGGGCTGAGGCACCTCTGTCTCTGTCTCTGTCTCTCTGTCTTTTTTTCTCTCTCTCCTTCACTAAGGGACCATCTGCTCTGGACTCATGAGGGTTTGGCCTCTACAAGAAATGTTTGCTAATTCTTCATGTAGTTTTTGAATTGTTATATCCTTACCTCCTTTGATACCTTAGGGGGAAAACATATCTGTGTGTATTTATGTCTGTAAAAATATACACACATATGTACATACAAATATATATAATGCATACATATATATCCACATGTACACATATACATACACACATCTGTCTATTTTATGTTTAGTTCATGTCTTGGAACATCCTGAAGGAGAACTAGAAAGGTACTTGATGTATAGCTTAAATCACATATAGGATGAGAATTTATTTCCTCCACATAAAAATTTGATACAAAAAGTCTTAATGTACTTAATACAAAAGGCTCCCACAAGCATATGTTAATGGAAAGATTTTAAGCAGGATATGATGTCTTCCAAGCAGCTGTCATATTTTGCCAAGAGGTAGAGACTTGAGCATCAGAATATGAAGCAGTTTCCTGGATTTCTGAATAGGCATTTTACAGTTGACCTGCCAGCCCTGACCAAACTTTCAAACTAACGAGGTTGCTTTTAAGATTGGAAAGCCTTTCCTGAAAATCTGGCCTTGGGCACTTACTAGCTGTGTGACCCTGGGCAAATCACTTAACCCGTTTGCCTCAGTTTTCTTATCTGTAAAATGAGCTGGAGAAAGAAATGGCAAACCACTCCAGCATCTTTGCCAAGAAAACTCCAAATGAGGCCACAAAGAGATGGACATAATGGAAATGCCTGAACAACAACAACTTGGCTAGTGGAACAAGGAGCATAGAGCAGGGGTAGAATTATGGAGTAGTAGTGACAAGGCTTGGATTCTAATGCTGACCAGTCAGGGCCCCCATATTAAAATGATAACTTTAACACAGATTTAAAAGGAATAGCAAGCTATACATAATAAATTTGCAGTTTCACATGCAATCATCTTTTTAAAAATCCCATTTAAGTTATGGAAATGCTTGTTTTATTTCATAAAGTAAAAATAAAATAAATATTTTTTTAAAAAGAGGTGGTGTGGCTTAATGGTCAGAGAGCTGGCCTTGGAGTCAGGTGGATTTGCTTCAGTCACCTGTTAGCTCTGTGGCCCTGGGTAAAATGGGGATAATAGAAAGATCTGTTGCCAGGGCCATGGTAAGAATCAAATTAACTATTTGCAGAACATTTAAAAAGTTTAAAGCACTACCTAAATCCTCACTCTAGGAAGATCAGGTTGAAGTCCCAACTCTGGTACATGTGACTGTCTAACTCTGGGAAAGTTAACCCAGGATACTCCCTAAGTGTCACTACAGTCACTGGTAGAGGGAATTTACCCACTGGGAGTTCCTTCACTCATGAGATCACAGGTCCAGTTTAAAAAGAGATAATAAGGCTTTCCTTGTCTATGGGTGGCTGGGTGGTAGAGTGGCCATAGCACTGGCTGAGCCTGGAGTCAAGAAGACCTGAATTCAGATTTGTCTTAGTTACTATTAGCTGTGTGACCCTGCACAAGTCGCTTAATCTCTGATTGAATCAGTTTCTTCTACTATAAAGTGGGGATAACAGTAGCATCTACCTACCAGGGATATTGTGAGGGTCAAGTGAGATAATATTTATAAAGTACTTCACATAGTGCCTGGTATACAATAGGTGCTTAATAAATGCTTGTTTCTTTCCTATCTCACAGGTTGTTGTTGTTGTTTGTCCTTTGCTCTCAAAGAGGACCCTGATGTCGGGGGGTTGATGCCATGACATGTGAGTGAATTGGATTTAAGTGAGGGAGGGCAGTGCAAAGTCACCAGCCTCACTTTATTCTTTGGAGCCATCTGGGTACAGTAACAGCGTATATATTGGAACAGCTGGAGATAGCCCCTTTCTTATCTCACAGGGAGATTTTGAGTGTCATAGTAGATAGTGCACGTGCAAAAACACAACCCCGACATGCTGTCCAAATAGAAGGGACTAAGCATTTATACTATGCGTGACAGTACTTTCTATATAAATGCTTCCCTGGAAGCATTTACATATGAACTTATATATAAGCATGATGCTAAATATATGATCATTTCTCTATCAGCTGGTAGCATCCTCATTCTTGCTGCTATAAGACTTTTCAGCTCAAGGACTATGTTGACACCTTATACTTTCTCCTATCTCTGTGCCCAGCATGATGTCCTACAATTGCTCTGTACTCAAGAAGTGTTTGCCATTATTGATGATGATGAATCATATTCACCTTGCAGACAAATATGATGCCCAGATCTTTTTCAATTATTCTATTGAAATTCTATTCTATTCTAGCCACTCTCAAATTTGAATTTGAGGTGCTGGGTTGTTTTTTCATCCTTAAATGTACTCCTTTACTTTCATCTTTATTGAATTTTAGCCTGTTTTTGTTGGACTAGCTTTACAAAGCTATCAAGGTTGTTTCAGTGACAATTCCTGTCCTCCTAAGTGTGGGCAACTTTACCTGAAAATGTTATAAATATCTTTCTTATGGCTTTGTTCCTGATCATAGATCAAGACGTCATCAAAGATTGTTGAGAGATCTCAGTGTCCCCTGAGGACCAAGAAGTAGTGAATAGGGAACAGGTCTTGGAAATAGGAATTTGTTTGGTCCCCTCTGACTCTTAGTGACCTCATTTGGGTTTTTGTTTTGTTTTGTTTTGGCAAAGCTAATGGAATGGTTTGCTATTTCCTTCTCCAATTCATTTTACAAATGACGAAACTGAGTCAAACAGGGTTAAGTGACTTGTCCAGGGTCATACAGTTAGTAAGTATATGAGACCTGATTTGAACTCAAGTCCTCTGGTCTCCAGGCACAGCTTTCTATTCATTGAGCCCACAGGAAGAACTAAATTCTAATCCTGCCTCATCTATTTACTATTGGTATGATCCTGGGCAAATCCCTTAATCTCTCTGTTCCTTAGTTTCTTGATCTGTCAAACAAGGAAATTATATTTGATGGTCCCTAAGGTGTCTTCTGGTCTTACTCTGTAATCCTATGATGACCCCTGAAGTATTTGTCATTTGATTCCAGTGTGTATCTAACTTTGTACTGAAGTTTTCACCTCTCCTTGGTCGTGTAGATATAGACACAGAGAACCAACAAATTCCAAATCAAAGGCCAATCCAATCGCACGTGTTTACCATTGCAGAATTCACATCTTGAAACTGTGCCATTCCACTCAATGGGCATGGCTGTGAAAAGGGATCAGGAAAATGGCCAGATTTTACATAGTAATTTAGGAAAATATGCATATATTTTAAAGAACATTGAGTTTCCAAATTATGTTTGGGAATACAGGTGTAGCATATTCTGAAAGTCATTGCCAGAGAATATATCGTGATGCTGTGTACTGGCTGAAGTGTTTGCATGGCTGTTAGAAAACATCTTAGTCAATGGCATTGGATGGATCATAGTGAAAGTAAGGTGGCAGAGGGTTGTATCTTTTTGCTTTTTTCTCTACTCAGTTTGGTTTGATTCGATTCAATTCAATCCAATTCAATTTCAGTGCAGTGAGCTTTTACCTCATGGCCCAACCTGAGCCAGGCATGTACTAGTCCCTGGGGAAAAGACAAGACAAAACCACCCCTTCCTTCGAAGAACTTATATTCTACTGGGGTGGGTGGAGGTTAGGGAGGGAAATTGTGTGGGCATCAACATGTAAACATAGAAGTAAATGCAAAATATATTTTTCAAAACAAATAATTTTGGAAAAGTTAAGAAACATGTTGTAGACCAGTTTGGAACAAAGAGTTTTAGAGAGAATTTGGAGAAAGGTCTATCTCAGAAATAATGTTTCAATCATAAACCAAAGGCTATTTGCTCTAGGAAAATATTTCTAAACATTCTATAATCAAATATGCCATTATTATGTTAAAGATTTATTCTAAGAAAAAATAAGAGGGAAGGAACCAATAATTTCTAAATAGAAAAGTTTCTTATCTTATTTATTTTATAAAAACAATAAGGACTATTAATATTTTTAGGACTAAATGGATATGAAACATGCCTAAAACTCCTAAATAATACAGTATAAGTAAGTATAACATTTAGGAGGCTTAAATCTTTCCAGTAAATGGCATTTGTATTAGTAACTGCAACATTTCAACATCTAGCGTTTCTTATCATTAGCCTGCCAAGAAATATTTGTTTGCTTGTTTTGTTAAGGGAAAGGGAAAGATTATGAGAAGGCTAGGGGATCGTCAACAGCACCACATTTTCTTTTTTTTTGCTTTTTGGAGGGCAATTGGGGTTAAGTAACTTGCCCAAGGTCACACAGCTAGGTTTTTTTGTTTGTTTGTTTGTGTGTGATAAGTGCCTGAGGCCGAATCCGAACTCAGGTCCTTCTGACTCCAGGGCCAGCACTCTATTCACTGTGCCACCTAGCCGCCCCACCACATTTTCTTTATAGTTCAGCATCTTAAAGTAATGGTTCTCCAATTTTTTGGCCCCAAGACCTCTTTACCCCCCTTAAAGCTATTGAGGTCTCCAAAGAAGTTTTATGAGGGTAATTGAGGTTTAGGGGAGCAACTGGGTGGCATAGTGGATAAAGGGCCCTCATGAAGTTAGGAAGACCTAATGACCCTGGGCAAGTCACTTAACCTCTGTTGGCCTCAGTTTCCTCATCTGGAGAAGGTAGTACCTACCACACTTGTGAGGATCAAATGAGATAATTTTAAAGCACTTAGCATAGTACCTGGAAGTGCTATATAGGATATAGGAAGTGCTATATAAATGTTAGCAATTATTATTATATTTTTTGATATTTATTGTATTAGATATAAAAATACAAAATATTTATTTAATTTTAAAACAACAAAAATAAATGCATCGCATGTTAATACAAAGAACATATGCTTATTAAAGTAACTATATTTTTTGAAATAAAAAATAGTGACAAGAATGGCATTGTTTTACATATTTTTGAAAATATCTTTCATATCTGGTATGACAGAAGATGGCTACATCCTCATTTCTGTAGTCAATCTGTCGTGATGCATTATTTTTTAATACTTTTTTTGTCTTTTTGGAGGGTGGAAGGAAGGACAATTTGGGTTAAGTGACTTGCCCAGGGTCATAGGGCTATGATACATTATTCTGAATAAAATACACAAAGATAATCTGAGCTCACACAGATAAATAATGGGAAAAGGGAAGCACATTTTAATAGGTAAATAACATCTTAATATAATCATGAAAATATTTTTAACCTTGCTCATCCACTGAAAGGGTGGAATCCTTGTCCACACTTGGAGAGCCACTGATTCAGTGGAATGGTTAGTTCATCAGTATGACCCTTCCCTCAGTAGAGTAGGCACATATCCATGCCTTCTCACATTTTGATTTTTTCCTATATCTCCTCATAAATCCACCACAGCTTTTCTGCCTAACATTCTAGGAGTCTTCTTCTAGGTTTTTTTCCCCATTCTATGCATACCAGGATAGCCTTTGGTTTATTCATCTTTTATCACTCACTCTTACTACATGACTGGCCCACCTACTTTTTTAAATCATATTTCCTAGGTGTTAACTTTTAGATCATTTCCTGTGTGCCAGTTATCACTGGTAACTTGACTATTTATGTCCACCAAACATCTCTCTGTTGCTCTTAGACTCACCCACCTTCTTTTCAAATTGCCTTCAAATCTGAGAAATCAAAACCATTTTCATCTGTATCTGGAATCTGAATGTTGTTTTAGCTTTAATATCATGACTCATCATCTACAGAATTTAGAGCAGTGCTGAGAAAAACCCTAATATGGTCATACAACTTCTGATTTTCACAGAGGAAGAATTTATTTCCAGGTACAATTTATTAACTACAAAGTAGGATCATTTCATTATTTATTTATTCATTCATTGGAGATATATTTATTGAATGCTGATTATGGTATAGGACTGTGTTAGGCACTGGGGGAAACAAGAAAACAAAATATCACACATGGTCCTTGCCTTCCAGAAGCTTGTAATCTAATTGGCAAGACAAGACCAAATGTGTTGTATGATAGTTAAGTGGGAACACCAAGAAGTGAGCTATGTTGGTGATCAGAGAAAAAGGCTATACTTATGCTCTGGAAAAGGTATGGACATTTCTGAACCTTGAATTTGACCCTAAATGATGGAAGGGAAAGGGAAGGGTATTCCAAGTGGGATAAAAGCATATGAACAAAGGTTTGGAGTACTTCATGAAAAGGAAAGAGTTCTAGACCTATACTCAAGAGATTCGACTGAGTTTTGTTTGTTTGTTTTTTGAAGGGGGGAGGGCAGGGCAATTGGGGTTAAGTGACTTGCCCAAGGTCACATGACTAGTAAGTGTTAAGTGTCTGAGGCTGGATTTGAACTCAGGTACTCCTGACTCTAGGGCCAGTGCTCTATTCACTGTGCCACCTAGCTGCCCCAAGAGACTGAGTTTTGAATATTACCTCTGACACTTGGTAGTAGTAGTAGTAGTAGTAGTAGTAGTACATATATGCTATGGCACTTTTTGTTGTTCGTTTGTTTTAGTCATGCATGATTCTTTGTGACCCCATTTGGAGTTCTCTTAGCAGAGATACTGGGGTGGTTTGCCATTTCCTTCTCCAGCTTATTTTACAGATGAGGAAACTGAGGCACAGGGTTAAGTGACTTGCCCAGGATCACACAGCTAAGGTCTGAGGCTAGATTTGAACTTAGGTCTTCCTGACTCCAGGCCTGGCACACTGCACTACTTAGCTGCTCACTTGCTGTGCCACTATGGATGAGTAATTGAACCTTCTCTGAGTTTCTGTTTTCTCCTCTGTAATCTGGGAATAACAAGGCCTCTCTAGTAGTTATCTCAAAGGATTCTTGGGAAGACCAAATGAGGTAATACTGAAAAATGCTTCACAAATGTTAAAGCACTATATAAATGTCAGCTCCTGATATGGCCTGCTTAGGAGGCAGTGAAATTATAGGAGTGGATGGACTGGATGGATTCTGTGGAGAAATAGTGAGAAACAAGTTTGAGAAGGAAAGATGATGCTAGATTAAAGAGAGCCTTGAATGCCAAGCTGAGGATTTTGAATTTTATAATCTGGGCTTTCTTTCCAAGTGGAAAGTACCCCTTTGTTTAACATAAAAAATTATGGACCTCCCTCTCTCTCTGTATGAGACAGTATATTATGGAAACTGAATAGCAATGGGTCAACATCCTGGCCCTGTGGGACAGGTCCTTTGATAAAGGACGTGTAAAACCAGAGGCTTCTGGTTGGTCCCCATGGTCTCCCCCACTGCTGTGTTGGAAGGGTGGGCACAGCTGTGTTGAAAGACTTTGTCCAATGAGCCAGAAGAGTCAATATGGTAGACTTTAAATGGAGAGCCAAATGTTAATCTCATGTTCTTCCTCTCTTTTAAATTTGTAACCTGGGCCTCTGCTGGTCTTTTCCTTGGACTTCCTTTGGTAAAGAGGTAGAGAAGAGTTCTTTCCTCTCCCCTAAGTAGCTATATCAGCTACTTAGGCATAGTAGCAAGAGTGTGTCCTCATCAGAGTGAGACTGAGCCTCGATCTCAGCACCCTTTCTGTCTCTGTCTCTGTATCATTCCAAAAGCATAGGTGACCAAGGAGGGATCCTGAGAGGGATCGATTTAGCCTTGGCAGCAACCTTATAATTCAAAAGGTTGAGACTGCAGGCCTGGATGGTGGTTGCTCATCATGGGGTACCCTCTGAAACAACTTATTGGATGAGACAACAATTGCCAAAAGGATAAGTCCAGTCTATGTCCTGTCTTGCCAGAAGATATTGAACTTGAGAGTGTTGTTTGGATAATACAGAGTTAAGATGAAGGTAAAATGACTGTTCAATGGTCCTACACCATGTTTTAAATATCAATATCCTGGAAGAAGATAATGTGTTACAGTATCATGTTCTAAGTATTTATCAATACATGTTTGAGTCTTTCATGTTTTAAGAATTTCTTTTGTGGTAGAGGAAATAATTAGCAGTCCTATACCTGATTTGCTTTGTTCATTGAGTACATTTCTAGAAGGGACCCTATTGGAAAAACTCTAGAGAGGAGACAAACATAAGCTTTAAGAGATTTTCCTTAGGGCAGTGGTGGGGGTGGGGGGATATGGGGGACATAATGAACCACAGAGTTTGAAGAGAGCCTGAGGCTTTGAGATTAGGCTTCCACAGTACAGTTCAAAGTTTACTTGAGACTACTCCATCCCAAACATGGGTTTTATAACATCATTATGTCAACTTGTATCATTAATATCAATTGATTAAGAAAATATACAATGTCAAAAGGTTACTTCTTTTTTTTAGCAATACTTATTGCTAAATGAGTTTAAGTGAATTTTATTTTATTAATCACTACAGCAATGGCCTCCATACTGTTCCTCGATCTAGACGCTCCACCTCCCAACTGCAGGCTTTTTCACTGGATGTCTTCCATGCCTAGAACTCTGTTCTTCCTCATCTCTGCCTCCTAATTTCCCTAATTTTTCCTAATTTCATTCAAATCTCAACTAAAATCCTGCCTTCTGCCAGAAGCCTTTAATGCTAGTGTCTTCTCTCTGTTGATCATCCTCATTTATCTCATATATATATCTAATTTGTACATGGCTGTCTGAATGTTGTCTACCCACTAGACTGTGAGCTCCTTGAGAGCACAGACTGTCTTGCCATTCTTTGTATCCTTAGCCCTTAGCACAGTGCCTGGAACATAGTAGGAGCTTAATAAATACTTGTTGACTTGATATATATATATATATATATATATATATATATATATATATATATATATATACCTTTAAGAATTAGTAGTGTGGGTATATGTAAGATATTGTTCATTTTATAGAAAGTAGAGTGGTGAATTTGTTATTGTTCTGAGTCATTTAGTGAGATGGCTGGTGTGTTTATGAGTCTGTGGGCTTCTTGCAATAAATCTTTAGGCCCTCTAGGGAATGGTGATCAAGGGGTTGGGAACTTCTGCTATATGCAGGCAATGGGGAAGTTTTAAAGGCTTTAAAAGTGGTTGAATAACATGACTAAATTCATATGTTGGGCAAATTAATCTTGCCATGATGTGCTGGATGATTAGAGCCAGTGAGAACAAGTAGGAGACCATTGTACATCATGCAGCCATGATGGGATGAGGATATCAATGATGGAAAAACAAGGGGATCGAAGAGGAAGGGATGGATTAGAAACCTTTCAAAGTGAAGATTGGCAGTTCCATAACAAAGACTCAGAAGCTCTTTGCTACATGAGTCATGCTCATTAAAACTCACGGGAGGAAGTGGTAACCTACAGTAGCAGAACATTTTGTTATGAGGATTTATCAAGAGTTTTGACTGAAATGCAGGAGGTATAGCATGGCATTAACTGTGCTTCATTTCTCTATGGCATCATGGGAAAAAACTTGATTTGGAGTCTCTAGAGGACGTGGGGCTACCTGTATGACATCGGACAAGTGACTTCACCTCTCCAGACCTCAGTTTCCTCATCTGTAAAATGAGATGGGTGGATTAAATGAGCTAGCTGTAAGTCTTTACCAGGTATAAATCTTATGATCTTGCTAAGTACTTGCTAAAAGCAAGACATTGCTCTTTGGGGGTGGGGGGAACAGTAGAGAGTAGGCCATTTTTTTTCTTTTTGGGGGGCAATTGGGGTTAAGTAACTTGCCCAAGGTCACACAGCTAGGTTTTTGTTGTTGACTCCAGGGCCAACGCTCTACTCACTGAGCCACCTAGCCGCCCCAACTAGGCCATTTTAAGTGGATACTAGGGCAGGACATAGGCCGGCTGTCAGTTATCTTTTATTCTTCTCATTTGACCAGCCCAACACCCTTTCAAAACCTTTATCTCTTTGATGATATCTATCATAAGATCTTATATTTAAAATGACCTTATAAGCCATGAAGCCCAGTCATTGTGTTCTTCATTTAGACAATTCATCATTCATATAGTTCAATTAATTCAGTCTAACCCTCTCATTCTACAGTTGAGGAAACTGAGGCCCAGTGACTTTCCCAACATTACTCAGCAAATGAGGGACTGAGTGAGGACTAGAATACTGGTCTCCTAAGTTCAAAGTTTGTATTCTCTTTTCATCTACATGGGCATTGGATCCAAGTGTTAGTCTATGTCTCTGAGTATACTGGTTTTCATTGGCTTGAAAACAGAAATAAAATTTCTGTCATAAAAAAATCTACCCTCTTAATACAAGTTAGTCCAATGCAAAATCAAATGCCATGACTGGCTTCTTTTAAATGCATTTGTTGTTGAGTTGTTTCAGTCATGTCCAACTCTTTTTAACTCCATTTGGAATTTTCTTGGCAAAGATACTAGATTGGTTTGGATTTCCTTCTCCAGCTCATTTTATAGATGAGGAAAAGTGAGGCAAACATGGTTAAGTGACTTGCCCAGGGTTACACAGCAAGGCAGTGTCTGAGGCCAGATTTGAATTCATGAAGATGAGTCTTCCTGATTCCAAACACAGTGCTCTCTCCACTGTGCCACCTAGCTGCCCCTTAAAAGTGTACAGGGCTACAAAAATAGAGACTGAATATCATGAAGCCACAAGAAAGCTAACCAGCATATTTTTCTTCTCTACAGCATAACTACATCTGTAAATTCTCTTGCTGCTCATATCATTTTGAGTCAAAACAGCTTCTAGACTTAAAAGCCACACTCTGCTTTGTTCTGACCAAGTGTTATTTTAAAGTCAGGATTTGCTATGAGCAAGGTAAACCTAGCACATATCCTGTTTCTATGAATAGGACATCCATTCTTCAGAGAACAAAATGCATCTTTCACCTGTGTTCTTGTGTATTTTATCTTTAATGCCTCAACACTCCACCCCCAACATATATGCATTCTTTTATCGTAGCTAAATTCTACCCTAAGACCTGAAATCTATATTAAAATATGCTATTTTCGACAAAATAGGCCACTTAGTATGTTAATGGTACCTCTTCATTTTTGAGAACTCTGTTGAAACTCTTCCCTAATCTAAATTAAAAAACACACACAAAGTTACAGAAATGAATAATTAAAATAATTGCAATTTGTGAAACAAATTACATCACGAATGACTCCAAAATTAATAATCGGGGAACAAAGGGGAGAATGTATCGAGAGGGTGACAGCAAAAAAATGAATCTCTGGGCCAACACACCACCCTTAGGATTTTAATTTGGAGTCCCCCACTCCTAGCTATCTATCCTGATTGCACATCCATCAGGTTCCTGATGAATATAAAGGGCTTCAGTGTATCACGCCACCAGATCGCTGGGTTGGGATAACAATGCGAAGAGGCTTTTGTAGGCTTTGGGAAGGTAGAAGGAAATGGCATATGACAGTATGGAGAAACTGGTTCTTTTCATTCTTCTTGATTGTTGCCTTTAATTACATTCACTCGTGTTGTAATCACTGTTTCATACAGATACAAATTCTTCCTCAGGCTCATAGGAGCATGTATAAATTTAAATACAGCACTTACTATTGCATTAAGGTAGTATGTAATAAAATACTAATAATTTTTTTTTTCTATCATTCAGGTCCTCTTCTACCCACTTGCATATGTTTTTCATCTAGTTCCTTAATCCAGTCCATTTTTTGTGTGATTCCAAGACTATTTCCTCTTTCCTATTATGTACTATTTATATCTTTGTAAGAATGGTTTGCTTTTATCTTTCCCTGATAGGAAGGTGTTACCACTTGAATGGGTTCTGGTCTTGGGTAAATAATACACCCATCACAGGGATGAAATTACCATTCACTGAAACCATTTCAAGTTGATTTGCATTGTAAGATACATAATCCTGCATCTAGGTATAGATTTAAAATGGGGTTAAAATTATTCAAATTAGTTCTGTATTATCTTTTCAAAAATTTCCAGTGACTTCATGAACTGTCTCTTTAGTACTACTATAGCTTTATATTTTTTTATATTCTACATCTTGAGATAACAAGGGGAATATACTTGTTTTAAGGTGACATAAGGAACTGCTTGCATTGAAATGAATCAAGTGATTATAAATAACCATTTAAATATGGGCCAAAGGGTACATTCAGTGACTGTTATGTTTTTGGTATGCATATTAGTGTTTACAATACACAGGAGCACAGGAATATATTAATCTTTTATATGTGTAGTTACTGGTATTTATGTACATCATTATCAAATGTTATGTGCAGTCATTTTATGGCTTTGAAATCACGCATTCAGATGTACTTTGGTTAAGCCCCTATTTGTTTAATATCGTGGCTTTATATATATACAGCAATGCTTTTTTTTTACTATCTGTAGTAATTCACAGGTCAAAACCCTATATGCATGACTTGGATACAGATAGTCTAAAGAGTTAAAAAAAAATTTGTCTGTAGCTAATCACAGTTGACTGGTCTTTTCAGAGTAAAAATTAAAATGAAACAGATATGTGGAATTTATTTGGAAATACCTCTTGCTAAGCTTTGTCATAAGAGTGGGCATCCTTATTGCCAGCTTTCCTGATTTTTGAAAATGAATTGTAACCCTTCATGGTTTATCTTACTCTTTGCTATTCAGTATAAAATCCCATTCATTCTGTTCTCGGAAGAGAGATTAACAGGCATTTGGCTCCTATGTCCCACCAATTTTTTCCAAGTACACTTCAAGAAGATCTGATGACTTGTAAGCTGTGTCCAGACCTAACCCCAATACTTTAGTTCCCACTTCTGTCATCCCTTAAAGAGAAGTAACTTCACTTCTGTTGGTTTTAATTTTTCCATCTGCAAAGTGGGGTGAAGGTGAAATAGGCAAATCATCCATCTGAGGGATATAATGCAATGGTTGGTAAGGACCTACCCATTCAAACATCAGATTACACCGTTTTGTAATGTAGATGGGTAGATAGGTGGCACAACGGATAGAGTACCAAGCCTGGAGTCAGGAAAACTCATCTTTGTGAGTTAAATCCAGCCTCAGACACTAGCTGTATGACCCTGGGCAAGTCACTTAACCTTGTTTGCCTCAGTTTCCTCATCTGCAAAGTGAGCTGGAGAAGGAAATGGCAAACCATTTCAGTATCTTTGCCAAGAAAACCCCAGAAGCGATCACAAAGAGTTGAATGCTGAAAAAATGGCTCAGCAAAAACAATATATTCAATAGGAATCAGTTAATAAACATTTATTAAGCATGTACTATTTGGCAGGCACTGTCCTAAGCAATGAGGATACAAAAAGAGAACAAAGTCAGCCTTACCCTCAAGGAGTTTACAATCTAAAGGAACAATGAAATTGTGTCATTGTAACTAGCTTTGTTACTGCCATATTCTCTTACTGGACTGGTAGTTCCTTGGCATCGAGAATTATGTTTTGGCTAGAAGTGTATATTTCTTTCAGTGCCTAGAGCAGAGCTTTATACATAGCTCAAGGGCTTACTGTTTTTTGTCCTGTTTTTCATGGCTCGGAGATGTCCTAGCTTCCTTTAAGATTCAGCTCAGGCACCATTTTCTACATGATGTCTTTGCTGGTCCCTGTAACTTCTATTACCCATAAACTACCTCATATTTAACTACTCTATGAACATGTTGGTATTCATTCAATTCATACTGATGTTGCATATATTTTATATGTATTTGTCATTTTCTCCAATTATACTCATTGCAATTAGGGATTGTTTCTTTTTTTTTTTGTACTTGCACACCTAGGAGCTAGTACAGTACCTGGCACATAGTAGGTACTTAAATGCTTATTGATTGACTGATGTATTTGAAAGGCCTGGCTTGGGAAAATTTTGCTTTTCAGATGCATGTCACCAACACTTGATCATTTGATGGGTGACAATACAAAGTTGCACATTCCCAAAAGTGCTGGGGAAGAACTGGACTTCAAAAAAACTTAATTCAGCAAAAACTAACAAACCCTGCCTTCAAGAAGCTTACAGTGTAATGGGAGAGACAATATATAGGTGACTATATCCAAACAAGATATACACAGAACAAATTGGAGATAATCTTAGAGGGAAGGCATTATGGAGAATTAGGAATGACTAATTGCAGAAGCTGATGGGGGGGTGTTAGCTAGGTCCTAAAAGAAGCCAGGGAAGGTGAGAAGTAGAGATGAGGATGGAAGGAATTCTGGACATTAGGGACAGTCAGAAAAATTCATAGTCCAAAGAAGGAGTGTAGGTGTTCATGTTGGTTGTTGCCCTTGTAATAGAAATGGACCAAAATAGCATCCTTATGTCAGGGTCAAAGTACAGTTGTTTGACTATGGCTTATCCATACCACAAAACAGTCCACAGGATCATAGAGTATGTGGAGAGGGAGTAAGGCATAGGAAGACTGGAAAGGTAGGAAAGAGATGGGATATAAAGGACATTAAAAGCGCCCCCCCCAATATTTTACATTTAATCCTGAAAGTATTAGGGAGCCACTGTGTATTTATACTTCAAGTGATTTTGAATATACCTAACTAATTTTCTGTATTTGGAGAGAGTCTCTATACTTATTTACATATAGGTACAGATGGCCATAACATGCACTCTGGACCATTGGTGTTACTACTGAAGTGATGTTACTGACAAGGTTACCTTTGATGTGCATGAATGTGACTGGATAAACTTTGGAATGACCAGCCCTGATTCCTCTACCAATCTCATTCATAATCTGCCCTTGGGTTGGCAGCAGCTCTTGTTTTTGGCAGGGCCTGCCTATTTATGGTTCTGTGTCTTCACCTCACAGACTGCATGATACTTTTGACTTACAAGAAAAATAAAAAAAAAAAAACAACCCAAACCCAACTTACCACAATTCTGATGGTTGCCTGCCAAGTTGATCTATTTGCTGCTGGGCTTCCCAACAGTGTCCTTATAAATGTTTCTCTGGCTTGGAATTTTCCCACAGTCAAATAGCAGCTGTTTTGGTACTCTGCCTTTATCCATCCATCTTCATAGGGCTGACTTGTCAAGACCATGGGTTAATTCCTGGAGGACCTGTCTATACTCTAGGACCTTGTTGCTGGTATCTTCCCCCTCCCCCCATTTTCTTTTGGGTGTTTTTAGGCATTAGATGTGATAGTGATGATGATGATAGTAATAACTAACATTTATATAGCCCTTACTATGTGCTAGGTACTGTGATAAGCACTGTGCAATGTTATCTCATTTGATCCTTACAACAACCCTGGGAGGTAGGTCCTATTATTATCCCCATTGTACAGTGGAAGGAACTGAATTAAAAAGAGATTAAATGACTCGCTCAGGGTCTCTCATCAGGTCTTCCTGACTCCTTGCCCAGAACTCTATCCACTTCACTGCCTAGAATAAATAGGAAATGATTAAGAGAGGGAAGACACTGGAATTAAGGGGAGTTAGGGAAGATTTCCTCTAGGAGGTAGGCTTTTAGTTGGAACTTAAAGAAAGCCAGTAGTTCAAGCAGAGGAGAGAAAGCATTCCAGATATGGGGGGCAGCCAGAGAGAATGCCTAGAGCTGAGAGATAGTGTTTTGTTCATGAAATAGCCAGGAGGTCAGGGTCACTGGATCAAGATTTTACATATCGGCTTGGTTCTGCACTGTCTCCCTCAAAGTTCATGTCTTCTGGCAAGTCAGACTAGGCTTGGACCCATTGTCTCATTGGCATTGTGTTCCCTAAGCCACAAGGAGGCTGCTGCAGTCTTCTCCCTGGGCTGCCAGCCAGCTCTGACAAATAAGATTCAAGACCTCCAGACATCTTGGAGGTCACCTCCAAGACTGGACATAGCCATCTCAGGATAGTTTTTCATTCACCTAGGAACAGGAAAGAACAAACATAAATGAGGTGGCCCCAAACCCAAGCTCCATCTTGCTTAGGCAGGATATATGCATTATTTATCACGGACATGACAACAGGAATGGTAGTGTGGTCAGTGGGGTAGAGATAGGTAATGCCCTTTCTCCCTTGCACTAACAACCAAGGGGAGTTAGGTTAAATTAAGAAAGGCCTCACAAGGAAACAGACAACCAAAGGTGAACTTTGAAGGAAGAGGAAAATTCAGAGAGGAGGAGATACCTTAAAGGTAGAGGGGACAAAGAAGAAATTCAATAGATGCAAGCCAAGGGTTGTTGTTGTTTTAAGTAGCTTTGGGTCCCTGTTTCTGATTTATGCTCTAATCCCGGTTATTTCCATTATTTTCTTTCCTGATCTGATAAAAATGCTATTTCTGGTTAACTGCTGCAAGATGTGGCAATCACTCTCATGACTAAATATTTATTTGCCTACTAAGAGCCTTGAGTGGTGCCATGTTGCCAGTGGGTGCTCAGTAAATATTAATTGATGGCAGCACATGCCTGAGTGGGATGTATCCACTTAGGATTAGCTGAACTTTCAGAAAATGGTAGGGAAGATAAAGAGAGAACAAAAGAAGTCGGGAGGAAATGAGATGAAGGTGAATGCTTGACTTTGGGGAGGCCAAAAAGCCATTAAGGGGGTAAGGGATGGTAAATGATAAAAAGAGCCAGAAAAAAGAAGGGAGGATGAAATAGCCCCCTTGCAAAAACTGGATCCCAGTGCCCATTTCCAAGATTAACACTAAGAAAGAGATGGGAAAAAAGAGTACTCTGAGGAGGCCTGGAGAAAACCAAATATTGTTTTAATTGACACATTTTCTATTATTATATACATATAAAGAGGATGAGTAATATGCCATATCAGATGGGTTACTCAAACTGTCAGAAAAGGAGCTAAAGCGTGAGTACTTTCTGAGTGGAACTTCTGAGGCCTCAGAGCCACCAAAAATGTTCCTGAGGGAACTAGGAATAGGCTTAACCCACAAGGCAGCCCACAAAGTGCTTGGAGGATGATAAAGGAAGCTGATTCCAGGCTACTTGATGAGGATATTTCTGGATGGAAGGGATGGGCTAGGGAAGAAGACCCATCATTTAGATGGACAGTATATCAATGGACCCTATCATTCCTAAGTCAAGTTGCATGACTTATTTTCCCCAGTTGCTGTTTTGTTGTTGTGCAATTGGTTTTTTTCAGTCATGTCTAACTCTTTGTGATCCCATTTGAGGTTTTCTTGGGAGTGGTTTGCCATTTTCTTCTCCAGCTTATTTTACAGATGAGGAAACTGAGGCAAACAGGGTTAAATGACTTGCCCAGGATCACACAGCTAGTAAATGTCTGAGGCCAGGTTTGAATTTAGGAAGATGGCTTCCCTGACTCCAGATCCAGGATGCTATTCATTGTAGCGCCACCTAGCTGCCAATTTCCCCCAATTGAATCCATCTAAAGGGTGCTGATAGCAACGGTAGGTTGAAGAGTTTTGTTGAAAACTGCAATCGAGGTGGTATTCCCCTCTTACTATCTATGCCATTGCCAATTTGCCCTTCACACTGCTGCCAGAATATACCCACATAGTTCATGTCACTCCTCTCCTCTATAATTTTCAGTATTTCCCTATCATCTAATAGATAAAATTCCAACCCTTTTGCCCAGCTCATTAACGGATGTCTACAATCTGGCTCTACTTTATTTTTACAATATTATCTCATGTTATTTTCTCTTCATATACTTGATATTCCAGCCAACTCAGCATACCCAGTGCCTCCTGGGACATTACCTATGTAGATTCTCTCATATTAATGTCCTCAGTGCCTTTTTTTCCTTTCCTTCATCATCTATTGAATTCCTACCAAATTTGATCCTAACTCAATGCTGTCTTTTTCATGAAGCCTTCAGTGATCACTCTATACAGTAATAACCTTGAGTGAGAAAGGATTTAAGTACAGAAAGCACCCAAATTCAAATCTATGAACCATTAGGCACTAGAGATAGAAATACAAGATGATACAATACCTACCCTCAAGAAGTTTATGTTCTAGTTAGGAAACTAAAACACGTATGGCAGTGGTAGCCAGGGGAGGGAGTTTTAGTGTGGGACATCACTGGGACAGTGAGTGAAGTTATAGTTTAATCAACTGTTACATCTTTTCATGTCAGTATTGATCAGATTACTATACCCTGACCAAGAGGTATGTATATAGGAGAAGGTCTGGGGGAGCAAGAAAGGGGACACCTAAACAGTGACAGAGCAGATGGCGATATGCCTCTGGGTGAATGAGATGCCCCTGGGAGGCATGGTCTGGGGCCAGTTAGATATAGGTTAGGTGAGTTTTTAATCATTCACTCAGCCTTCCCTCCCTTAGAGCTAATGTAGCATTTTTATCTTGCTTCTCTGTAATACATTTAACATATAACATTCAGTTATTTATCTGTAATGGTGTCTTTCTTTACTAGAATATAAGTTTCGCAAAGGCAGGGATTTTTGTCTTATCTCAGCTTTGTATCTCTCTGTCCCTAATGAGTGATCTGTACATAGTAGGTATTTAATATTTTCTGAATCAATAATACCTCCAAGTCCTTTTCAGAATCTTGAACCAGTTTTAAGATGTGAAGGAACTAAATGGATAAACAAAACTTGAGTTAGGTATCAGCAGAAATAGGGAGGACAAAAGGGTTAGTGACCCAGATCAAACTGACTCATAGGGCAATACAGCTTTAACATTCTCACTGGAGGAATCCAGAATAGTCTGAAGACCCTTTCTCTGGATGTAATTCTAAATCTGCTGTTCTCATCAGCATCCCTTTTAACCCTCAATACCCCCTCCCTTTTTCTACTATCTGTATATTCTTGGCAATACTCAGGCTATGTAAATTTATTTTTGTTGATATTTTAAAGAATAGCCTCTATGTACTCCCACATCTTTTTTTCAAGAGGGGTATTCTCCAGGAAAGTATTCAGGAGAAAATATATTGGGGGCAAGAGTAACATAACAATCTTGTATCTGCTCAAAAGACCATGCAAACAGAAATGATATTTGCATGTATGTATTCATGCAAGTAAAATCACCATTGGAAAAGAAAGAAACTAGGAGAGATAAGGAAGAATATTTCTAAGTTGTCAGAATGGTGGTTTTATCAGCAGCAGGGCAGGAAGATAAGGTGACCCAGCCTACCTCAGTGCCTACTGGCCTTACTCTTTAGCTCTGATTCTCCCAGGAAAGAGGAAAAGGAGCTGCTGACATTTCTACTTAAAAGAATCAATGAATCTTTGTTTCCCTGTCTGTTCATTTGACCTTATTGTGTTATGGAATATGGAAAAAATACTCTCAAATAAAAGTGGTCAGGGTGAGGGAGGCAAGGTGCAAGGCATAGGGGACAAGGTTTTTCCTACTAGACATCATAGGTAAGATCACAAACTTCTGATCATCACCAGGATGTTATTATTTGGTGGTGGTGATCTTATTTGTTCCTGATTCTAATTTGGGATTCTTGGCTTGCTGTAATAAGTCACCATCTTCTCAGCCATCATTCCAGTATTGACAAGCAAATGTCATCCACATTTGATTGACGTCCATTGCTCCTGAATGCAGAAGTACAATTTAGGAATCAATGCTGCTTATTTATTTAAAGCTACTTGGTGTGTCTTGTGTATTCGTTGGTGGGATAACTTGCTTAATATCCACTCTGGGGACTTTTCCATTAATATTACAAATTCAGACTATTCTTTGACCTCACACTTAAAGCAGCCCATTCTTCCCCATCCCTTTCTCATTTCCCTTCCACTTCACCCCTCCCCCAACACACATGGAAAATCTGCTATAGAAACTCCATATCTGTATCTGTATCAGAGAGAGACCTTTCCTAGAGCCCTGTGATACACTGCTTTGTGCGGAGACTTTTGAATGCAGTTTGCCAAATAGTCACTTTCTTAGGGACCAGAATTCTTTTAAGGAATGAAATCCATGGACAAAAGAAACACTCAGTAGTCTGGAATACATGTACATATATGTCACACTTTTTTCCAGAAGCAATATTGGGCTTGATTTGGTTGCTGTTCCCAGAGCCTGGGGAAAGACAAACCTTCCCCATATATGTAAAATGTTTGGCTTTTATGGCAGGTGTATGACTTAACTCCCAGCTACAGTGAGTTATTTCAACTGCCCTTGGTAAGTTTAATATGCTAACTTTCTTGCTAGAAGTAAAGTTCCTTCATTTTAAGAAGCCTGTCAGGAAAACAAGGTACTTTCTAAATAACTTTCACTTGTGCCATTTAAAAATTCTAAAGGGCTGTGCTTATACATACTATATATATATATATATATATATATATATATACACACACACACACACACACACATATATGTATTTATTTATTTAAATAAATGGTATTTCACATAACACTTGAAGTGCTAATGGAAGCCAGGCCTTGGTGAAATGGTCCGAGCCCTTCCACCTCTGTTATTCAGAGGCTGCTCGTGGTAGAAGAAAAGGAAGACAAAGCCAGGAATGACCCTTTAGTCCAGGTGCAGTGACTGGAGAGCTGTCCTGTCCCTCCCAACCGCCCCCCCCCCCCCCGCCCCAACCAAGGAAGGGAGATGTCATCACTCAGGTCCAGCAAGGGGAGTGTTTGGGATTTCACTGTTCATCTTTTTGAAGAGAAAGAAAAAAGAGAAAAAAAAATCCCCACATTGTCAGAGTAATGCCAAACTCCCTATGAGTGGGAAGAGTAGAGCAGATGCTGGAATGTGATGCCAAAGCAGCTCCCCTTCCTCTGTGCCTTGGGTGCCTATAAATTGCTCGGGCGCGTTTGTCAGCCTCCTCTTCTCCTGGCAGGTGGCATAGGATCAGACTCCTGCTCTCAGTCTCTCCGTGTGCCCGGCCGAGAAGCGCTCCTCTCCAGGCTCGTGCTCTTTCTTTGCTTCCACGTCGCAGCTTTCCGGTGCCTTGAAGGGGAGTGGGAGCAGGAGGCAAGGGTCGCAGCCTCTCGTCTTGGCTCCAGCACTGCGGCGGCGGAGGCTGCTGCCCCTTCCAGGCAATTGGCTTTGCACGCTCCAGGAGTCGCACGGCTGAGCTCGCGCTCTAGACCCTGCGTGCGCCTATCTTAGAGTTGTGCTTGGGGGAAGAAGCGGGAGGGGTGGTTTGAGAAGAAGGAGCTCCAGGAGAAGAAAACGCGACAGGAAAGGGGGGGAAGCAACTTCAGACGGAAAGTTGATTCGAACTGGCATAGTATGCAAAAAAGGGGAGAAGTCGATGACTAGCAGCAGCATAAAAGTGTGAGAGGCTTCAGTGGTACCCAGGAGGCGGGCGGTTCCTCTCTGCCCCGCGATCCCTCTCCCTCGGCTGCTGCAGCGGCGGCAGAAGCTTCACCAGCAGAGGCGGCGGCAGCAGCAGCAGCAGTAGCAGCGGCGGCGGCAGCAGCAGCCACAGGTGCGAAGGGGCGACCCAGGGGCGCAGAGCAGGCGAGAGGGCGCCCTCGTCACCCTTCCCCCCTCCCTCAAGCCTCAGCCACCCCTCCCCATACAGCTTGGGACTTCAACTCAAGTCACCTTTCTCCCGCCCTCTCGCCCTCCCTCCCCAGCGGTAGCCACAGCAGGGAGGAGGAAGAAGAAGAAGAGGAGGAGAGCTGCCGGACGCTCGGCGGCCCTAGGGAGTTGGGGGTTCGTAGGGGGTCGTTTTCGGCTCTGAGGAGGTCCCCGCCCAGCCTTCAAAATTTTGTCCAAAAGCAGACAAGAGGATCGCCCCGCGCTGAGCCGGTTGGTGGGCAGCAGGAGGCGCCTGATCGCCGCCGGGGCCCTGGGGGTGGTGATGGTCCTGCTGCTGGTCATCCTCATCCCGGTGCTGGTGAGCTCGGCGGGCACGTCGGCGCACTACGAGATGCTGGGCACTTGCCGCATGGTCTGCGACCCCTACGGGGGCACCAAAGCACCCAGCACGGCCGCGACCCCCGACCGGGGCCTCATGCAGTCGCTGCCCACCTTCATTCAGGGCCCCAAAGGCGAAGCCGGCCGGCCGGGAAAAGCCGGACCCCGCGGACCTCCCGGAGAACCGGGGCCGCCGGGCCCCGTGGGACCGCCCGGAGAGAAGGGGGAGCCGGGGCGTCAGGGCCTGCCGGGTCCCCCCGGGGCTCCGGGGCTCAACGCTGCAGGAGCCATCAGCGCCGCCACCTACAGCACGGTGCCCAAGATTGCCTTCTACGCGGGCCTTAAGCGCCAACACGAAGGCTACGAGGTCCTCAAGTTCGACGACGTAGTCACCAATCTGGGCAACCACTACGACCCGACTACGGGCAAGTTTACGTGCTCCATCCCAGGCATCTATTTCTTCACCTACCACGTCCTGATGCGCGGGGGGGATGGCACCAGCATGTGGGCTGATCTCTGCAAAAACAACCAGGTGAGAAAAGAAAGTGGGGTTGGAGAGAGGGGGGGACTTCGAAAGAAGGGAGGAGGGAGAAGGTAGAGGAGATCTGAGAAACCAAGTTTGGGGTGGGCTTATGGAAAAGGAAGTGGGGAAGGGGAGATGTAATCAGGTCTCAGGACTGAGAAGGTGGCTCATAGATTGGGAAAGGGGTGGAATTTTTCCGACGGCGGGTATAACTTCGGATCAGCTTTGGAGGGGGCGGTCCCAGACTACTGCCAGATAGCTCCACGCCTCCACCCCCAGCTTCTAAGACCAGGAGAGGTCAGATCCAGGAGCATTCCGAGGGGCGGGAATGCGAGTGGGGGAGTTCCCCAGGGGTGAAAAAGTTGGGATCTGTGTCATCTGGAAGAAATGGGGCGAATGGGGCCAGAAGTAGGCAACCTGGCTCTCCCGGGAGCCGGAGGCTGTCAACCCTAGAGCAAAAAGCTAAATCTCCAGAAGATGCTCAGAGCAGGGGCGCGCAGAGGTTCCTGACCAGTGGCCAAACGGACTCACGCTACCTCCTAGGACAAAAGAAGGGTGAGGTCTCTTTAAGTGTGAAAAATTAGAACCCCACTTCGGGGAGGAGAAAGGACGAGACCGGGGATGTCTCCAAGGAAGAAGAAAAGTAGAAAGGTCAGAAATTCCGCGGGGGTCTCGACACCGCACCTCGCGGGCCTGCGGGGACGCGCGCGGAGTAGCGGACTTTGTGCTAAGCTATGCCGCCCGACCTGTGCCCTGGGTACCAGGGGGGGAACTTCGTCCCCTCCCAGTCTCCTGCCGGGGCCCAGGGCTGAGGCCGGTTGAACACAGAGCTTTGTCCCTCCCACGCGCGGCTGCGTTAAGGGTGGGAGTAGAAGATCCCAGGAAGACGGAGCGGCCTTACCCACGCACAAAGGCAGACGAGTCTTCCGGGAATTGGGTTGCCACTTGGTTCGGCGAACTCTGGTGCTCCCAGCGCTTTTCACTCTTACTCCAGTAGTGAAGTGCTGCTGTAAACGGAAATCGTGCGCGGTCCGTGGTTGGAGACAGAAAACAATGCTGTAATCCTCTTTTCCAAGACACTCTAAGCAAAGCATCTACTACTGAGCTTTTAAAATACGCGCCTGCCGCCCTCCCAGGCAACTCGTTCAGGGCCTTGCAACAACTCGCTAGGTGGCTTGTCTTGAGAAGAGTCACGATGTTAATCGGGTGGCAATTAATGGGGACCCTCTACTTCCCCTAGGTTAACTGTCCTGGCAAGGGTTGGAACCGCCATTTACTCAACTAAGGAAAGTAGGGCTTCAGGTCGCCCTTTCTCCTTTCTCCTCCAACAAGTAGAGAGGCCTTTCCCTCGATTAATTCCCATTTCAGCCCCTTGAAAACAATAGCCAGATGATAGATACCTAGATCTCCTTTCCAAAAGGGAAAAGGGCTTGGATGCTCCAAAAAAAAGACAAAGGCCTTTTTTTCGAAGGGGCCTTCAGGGCCCAAGGAATAGAAAAAGGGGCAAACTGCCACCAGGAGGCACTGCCAGGGGTGTCTATTATAATTATTATGGATGAAAATAATATTAAAATAAATAAAAATTTTCTCTGATTTCTCGGATAGTTATAGGTAGATTGCTGAAGGCAACATGGCTCAGAGTGTAAGAAAATAGGTCATTTAGGGTGTCATGATACCCTGAAAGTTATATTTATATTTATAGACAGCCAATCAGTAGGCATTTTTTAAAAAGCACTTATCTCATAAATGGAGATATGATAGGTAGCATAAGTGGAGGTAACAGGGGAAAGAACATTAAAGCATTATTGCATTTTTAATTTAAATTATTTTTGCCTCTCAATCCTCTTAATCTACAGAACATTGCACTGGCATGAATTCACAAGTTTCAGTTTTATGGACACAAATTAATTTTTAAGAAAGTATATGTAATTCATGGACGCATAAGATTCAGCTTTTCATTTAAAATATTTAAAAATTCATTTTTTAGAGACCTGGCAATAGGAAAAAACCAGAGGAATAACCCATTTAAAACAGTTGAAATTTGATCTTTAACTTACGGAGCCTCTGTATATTATAGTGGTTCCATTAATATCGCCCCCCTCCCAAAGGCTAATTACTTTGGTGTTTTTAATTATTGCATTGGTGGAGTTTCACAGATAGAGGCCTCTTTAGTACAATCAGAAAGAGAAGACAAAACAGGTTGCCAGGCTTTATGAATGTTTATGTGTAGAATGTGCAATGCTTTAAATCATTGAGATAAGTTAATTCTGTAAGATGTATGCAACAGGTAATTCTATAAAAAAAAAATCCATCTAGTAGTAAGCATATTACTATAGATTTAGAGCCTGGTTCTTAAATAACGTGTCCTGTTGTAGAGTCCAGGCTGTTGGCAGAAAATGTGATAGGAATTCCACAAAAGTATTCTTTTGTTTTTTCCCCCTTTGAAATTATACAGCATTCTGATAATTTCTTAGAACCATTTTCTTTCCTACCCCCTTTTTTGAACTGAGATAATTTATGTCCATAGAACTGAAACTTGTGTATCCATGTCAGTGTTATGTTCTGTGGATTAATTGGATTTTGAGAGGCAAAGAATAAAATAAAAAAAAAGTGCACTGTGCTCTAGGAAAGAGAGAAATATTGCTGTATCAGACCCATGTAAGAACCATTCCATTTACGCTCTGTGTTGAATGCAGGATCACAGATGGAAACATCAAAGGCCAGTAAATTAATCTGATATGCCACTTAACCTTTTGTTTGTGGTTCCTCAGAAGTACTATGAAAATGAAATTATGAGGACTTCAGTAACAATTAATTAAATTAGCAAATGTCTGCCATAAATATTGTCTCTAATGATAAAGCTTTAATAATGAGATAATGATAAAACAACTCATTCTTACTTTGATAAACTTATCACTAAGTGGGATATGGCTTGGTTTTTATGTTGTTGTTTTGTTGTAACTGTTGTCTCACCAAATAAGCTTAAATTTATTTTTTCATCTTTCCTCTTTTGTTGTTTAGGATAAGCTAAGACCGAAATTATTCAAAGTAGCAGTAAAAAAAAAACCCAGAAGAAATCCTTATATGCCTTCATTTAAGCAGGAAACCTTAAGAGTAAAAAATTGTTATTCTATTGAAAGTACTCGTTCTGCTTTTTAAACCACAATAAACTAGCCAGTGAAAGCAGAAAAGGATCAGAAATGGATAATTTAATAACGTAGATATTTTTCTTTCCTTAAATTTAACTTAAGTACCTGATCTTATCTTTAAGATAGCTCTTTCAGTGGGTAGATAGTTATTGGTGTGATTACTGTAGTATATTTGTTATCTTTTTATGGACTTTGGGAAATACTGGAAGACAAAAGCAAATTCTTAGGTCACATGTAATATAGAAGAGATGGTGGTTTACATTCAGGAATATACTAGTGATAGTGGGTTGAATGTGAAGAAAGCATCACATTCCCTGAGAAAACATCCAAATTGGTGTACATTTAGGAATTTAAAATCATCTCCAGGGTGAATATATTACCCTTAATAGTCCGAGAGCTTCAAGAATTGCTGAAGATACAGAGCTGGCTCCTATGTGTTTGCAGTTTCCAGGTCCCATTATACCTTTGTAATATGATGAGGTGGGCAGGCATATTAAATGATATCAAGTATACTAGAGAATGATACTTGTTTAATTTGGAAGGTCTTGTAGCAGAGTATTTTAAAACCTTATGGGATTCTTCTCAGGCATTAAAAAGAAATTGCACTGGCTTTTCCAAACAAAGGAATGGAAATCTGTAAGGAGTTATATGTTGGAATGCGGGATCAAACTAATGCATTTGCAGGATTTTGTGGGGATACACAACTGAATAGAAATTGCTTTATATCTGAAGGACTGTCACCCATAAATCATATCATTTTAATAGAGAGAAAGATTTCTTAGCTCTGTAATGCCCTTCTAGAGGATGCACTTAATGTTTAAACCAATAAGCTGCAAAATATACTTAAACATACTACCCCAAATATAAAATGTTATGTAAATCCTATTAACAGCTATTATTTATATACTGGCTTGCTAAACACACACATTTTTTCCTATCCAATAGTACAAAGAATTATTATGGAATTTATTTTTTACCACCTATTAAAACCTAGTCTTTTTTTTTTTTTAGTATCTGTTTCAAATAGCAAAATTCCATAGGTTGGGTTTTATTTTCTAGGGAATAATGACTAGTTGGAGTTCATGGCTCAACTCCTTCCAGCTGGTAATTAATTCTCAGGAAATGTTATGTGGTTCAATTATTATTATTTAGTTGTCAAAACAGATCATTTTACTCAGTTGTATATATTTGAATGGATATTCCTAAGTATAATCATGTGGCATATAGCCATCATCATAAAAAATATAAGTGCAAATTTGTAGAGTGTTAAATTGTTCAACTACCTCTGAGTTCTTATCCTTTGGTATGTGATACCTAGAAAGATTTCTAAACTCCCCCACCCTTCCTACCCCAGTTCCTTACTCAAATTACTTTCTGAGTTCAGCAATGTCAGAGAGGTTTCTCTTCTTTTTAACATTTCAGCATTAATGTGGCATCATCCTACATGAAAATTTAAATCTGAAAACCTATCATTTAGACTCTGAAGGGAAGGCAAGGAAATTCTTGACTTATGGGTCATTTCCTGCCCCTCCCCCTCCAATTTGCCAAGTGATGAAAATCCAGCATATTGTTCCTGAAGTCTTCTATTCTTGCTTAGTTGAGGCTTGCAAAGGCATTCCATCCCCAGGTCCTTTACTTGGGGAGGTGTGATTATCCTAGGAGGTAGTAACTAGTCACAAAGAGGAAGATGTTTTCCTCTAATAAATCACCTACAAATATGCTCACTGAAATGCGTTACAAGGCAGAACCAAAACAGGACTAAGTGAAGCCAAAGCTTCATTTGAGTTGCAGATGTGACAGAATGTTCATATCATTTGATGTGATGGGCAATATGACTGTTTGCAAATGCCTATCAACTCACTAATGAGATCGCAGACCCGATTCATGAGCAGCTTACATGCTGAAAACCAAAAGGAAACGACACGTTTACAGCCATCAAATAATAAAAGTACATTCAATTAGAGAATTCACATTCTAAGTCACGTAGAGCCCTTAAATAATGGGAATTTAGTTCATTTTATATCTTCTAGGTTATGCTCAGTTTAGTTCATTGATTTAAGGGGACATACCAGCACTGTCTAGTTAAACTATGATGCTCAAAAAGATCAATATATAGAAAAAGGAACTCCTAACAAACTTAGGTTGCCTAACCAAAGATGTTAAATGAGGTCAGTTTCTAAAGCTTGTCTGTGTGGTGCAATAGAGTTCCGACTCAAGGTCAAATCCTGCCTCAGACACTGAATAGCTGTATGACTCTGGTCAGATGACAAAGTCTTATTTAAATTTCACTTTATATATAAAATTAGGATAATAATAATACCTACCTAAGAGGGTTGTTGTGAGGATGCCAGATAATATGTCAAATACTTTGAAAACCTTGAAGTGCTATATAAATGCTGGCCATCACCATTACCACCACCACCATCATCATCATCTTGGTTTTTGTAAACTCTAAGACCATACTACAGATTTATTTTCTTTTATATTTATAAGACTCTGAGGACCCAACAAATATGTTGATTATCATTAGTTTAAAAAATAAATCTTCTCTAGAATTTGCTCAGTTCATTCAGAATATATTTTTTGAGGTTTGCTTATCTACATTATTTTTATTTTATTATTATTATTTTTAAGTCCAAGTAGTTCCTTAGATCCTTTTCTACCACAAATACTATAGAATTTCCCACCAAGACCCCAAGGCAACAAGAATTTATTAAGTGCTTACAATGTGCCAAGCCCTGTGCTAAGTTCCAAAAGTGAAGACCAATGTAATGTAGGCATGAACGGTCTTATATTCTTTTGACCCCCTGCCAGGCTGTCTAGTTAATGGTGGTTTAAATTAAAATGCAAGAAACTAAGTGGTTTTTTTCTTACTTCAAGAGATATTGGACAGGCGAGAGGAGTCAGGACAGAAGGGAATATTTTCAAAGAAAAGGAGAAATTGTTTTTGTATTATTTTAAGTAGTAAATGTCACAATGGTGATGATAATTATTAGTCAAAACTGACAAGGAAGCTGAGTTGTGCTGTCCTCAAGATTTGTGCAACAGGACTGTGAGAGAGTGGAAACCATGGTATAATGACATTCTTTTCCAGTAATAAGTAGCTATACACTAAATATACTAAAGTAATTATAGAAAAATCCACAACTCTCACTTAAGTTTAGGTCTTTTGAGTACTAGAAAGAAGTGTCCTAAGTTTTTGACAATGATTTTAATTTTTAATTTTAATTTAATTAACAATGTCTGTTTTACACAGGTCCGTGCTAGCGCGATTGCTCAGGATGCTGATCAGAATTACGACTATGCCAGTAACAGTGTGGTTCTTCATTTGGAGCCAGGAGATGAAGTCTACATAAAATTAGATGGAGGAAAAGCACATGGAGGAAACAACAACAAATACAGCACGTTTTCTGGATTTATTATTTATGCGGACTGATAATTCAGAAACTAAGCTTATTTCTTCCGAATCTGAGCACTGGATCCATAACGGCTCATGCCTGTGAATCAAGAATCCCAGTGGACACCAACAGTGGGGCACATCAATAGTGTGTGTGTTGGGGGGAGGGGGGAAATCAAATGCTACCTGACTCACATCTGTACAACTCAGAAAAAAAAACCTTATGTTAAAAAAAAATTAAAAGCAAGATACGCAGATGTGTGATCCACTACCGCCGCCAAAGCAAATAATCCTTAATGTTAGTGTCCATGTGAATGAAGTCCTATAGAGATCACAACTTTTTATAGAGAAATCTACTACACTGAATTATTTCTTCAATATATATGATACTTTGGTGTATTAAGATATTGCTGCTTTTATCCATATGTCAGCTTTGGTTCTTGTGAGTTTACCTGCTAATTATGATACCTGGAGGCCACTTATAGTGTGGTGAGAGATAATTTTATGCTAAAAGGAAAGGCTCAAGGGAAATCATATCGTTTCTTTCCAAAGAAATTGTTTGCCTTGTATTTTTGTTACTCTTACACCTAAACCTAGGAATGATTCAGCTTTAAGCCTTAACCTGGAATGTTCTAGATTTTGAGGGAAGTAATTCTCAAGTTTTGTATTATTGCCACATATTTTAATTTTTATTAATTTGGTTTTCCCCTCCCTCCAATGATGATTTTTAGAAACAGATATAGAATGTGACATTGAATTGTCCTGTATACGTGCTAAGAATTTTGTGTATCTACAGTGTTTAGATAGCTTCATAATTGTTCATCTTGTCAGTATAAATATTGAGTCCATATAAAAAAAATTCTACACTTCCTTCAAAAGGCGAAAGCATTTCTTCTTTAGTATAAATCCCAATTTCCGTCCTTTTCCCCATCCACACCCCTCATGCCCTGGGATGGAACAAAAGATTATTGATGGACAAGGGCTTAATTTGAGCCACAGCATGAATTACCAAGGGGACAGTTTGTAATGCCTTCAAACCCTTACTACAAGTTTGTAGCCTGAGGTTATTTCAAAATTAACAGATAGACATATTATCAATACAACAAGATGTATATATTTTATACACAATATATATTATATATAATATGTACATTATATATAATGTATATATATATTATATGTGGCTTAGGCACAGTGGATATAGAGTCTAGAGAACTACATTTTTAAAAAGTATACTATATATGGTATTTGAATTATTTTGAATGTCAAAAATGTATGGAGTACCAAAACAACAGTTCTTAGTGAAAACAGCTCCTGTTAAAAATTTTAAAAGAGAATATTATTTTGCATAGGTTAAAGATGGCCTGGAGCATGTTTTTCTTCCTATTGGACCAATCCTCTCTTATTCAAACCAGGAGTTTATCCCGGAGTCTGTGGTAGACTATTAACATTAGGCTTACAGTAACAAAGTGGCTTTTCCTTCAATGTTGATGTATTACATGTATTTGAGACATAAATTTGTTCTTGTTCCAGAGGTGGACTGAAACTGACACTAATGTAGATTTTGAGCGCAGTAAGAGGCCAAAATCCAGCCTTTCTGGTTAACATGTACCACCAAAAGCCATCTCTTTAATCTACCAAGTGAAAGATATAAAGTACGCATTGTCATACACTGAACTGTCAAACAACTTCCCCCATAATGATGAAAAATCTATTCTTTGCTATTTGCCTTTGAAGATCCTTTGACAAATAGCTTTTAGAAACAGAAATTTAAAAATATTTAACCCACTTGTTTCATTGTTGAAGGAGTTGTATGTGTCCTTTCTGCTTTTTTCAAGAAATTAGTTTGTCCTTTCGGCGTGTCTCTTTTGGGACAGTTTCATTCTGAGTCTATGGGTCATCATCATAGCTCTGCTATGCTTATTTTCAGTACACCTCTAAGGTAGCCTAGCCAAGATCTCAAAAAAGCAGTATTGCTATTCATCAACATATTTATTTATAGTTCCTGTTTCCCCCAATAACATGCCCCAGTCTAGTCAAATACCATAATTTACCAGATGAAAAAGCATGAAGATACCAAGTATAATGATTAATCTTCTCTGGTCTTTCTAATACTAATCTATTTCATTAAAAATGTTAAAATGGACTTCCACTTACTGGACTTTCACAATTGTGGACATGTATGTTTACTACAGAGGAAATTGGAAGCAAGGTTTGGGGAAGCTCTGTGGGTATCAACCAGAAAAATAAGCTTTCAAGCAAAAGATTTTTTTAGGAGCAGAGTACACCAAGGAGTTAATAAAAGGACTTCATTCCACAGGGGGAATAATACCCAACAAGCCAGAGCTGGGTACCAAGCTCTAAAAATCAAGACTGTCATTTCTAATAGATATGACCTTTTCTTCAGATAAATAAGCATTGCTTACCCCTGTTTAGATCCAGAGAAAAATACTCAAAAAGTACACAAAAGAAATGGGAAAATGTATAAGGCAAACATTTCTTTTATTTATTTATGTATTTATTTATTTTGCATCATATCTTACAAACCAATTAAATTGTGGCCTTTGTTATACATGTAACGATGATGATTCATTAAACTATTATGTGATATATTTCAACCTTTATTATTACATTCTTATAATTCATAGTGAGTATGCATGTGGTTCATGATTACACATTCCTGAAAGCATGAGAACAAAATTTAGAACAAAACAGATATAGAGCTTTGAATACTATGAGGAGAGGGGCCTTCTTTTATTTTTTGTATATGTGTAAGGGAGAGAGAGAGAATATACATTGGATATTTCATTTAAAAATCTTCTGAAGCATTTGTGAATTGGTAGCCATGTGACAGTATCTTTTGAAGAAAAACCTTAAAATATCAAGTTCAGTTGCTACAGAAGCTACTTTATAGTGCCATATTATTCATTAAGCATTAATTAAAGAACAGCAGGATAATTAGTAGGATCATCAATATTACAGGAAACCTCAAATTGCTCCAGAGGGGGGTAATTTAACTGGAAACAGTTTAAATTTTCTCAAGTAGTGCAGCTGATGAATCTTCAAAAGAGTCCAATTATTTGGTAAGTATAGGATTAAAATCACTGTTTGGGAACAGGTATTTCTCAATTCTTTTTTTTAAATAAGGAAAACTGGTATTAGAAGTAGCCAGATTCAGAGATAAGGTAAACCTCTCGTTATTCTAATAAAAATATTATTAGCCCTGAGGGGTTCTGAATAATTTCACACAGGTTTACCCCAGTCCTCAACCTTTCTCAGCACCCTCCCCCCAACCTGGCTTGGTTTCAAATAGTTGGATTTTCTCTGTCAGTTTCATGTGCAAGATTCAGAAATGATTTTACTATTTGAAAGTTAGCCATCATTTAGAGTTCTCTGCTAGTATCTTCTCAATTGCATCCTCAGATATGTCCCTAATCAACATCTTAGGAACTAAATTGGTGGGGACATATGAGTAGCTATGACCTCCGTATTTTATCAACCGATGTTTAATATGTGTGTAATGAACAACCAGAAGTTTGCCTTCATAGCCTTCATCCACCAGTAGCCGTACCCTGTAAAAATGTTAGCATATCACTTGGCATTTGTCTAGCATTTTATATTTTCTGAGTGCTTTATAACTATTTTTATTCATGAATCTTATTCTGCTTATGGTAAAGGATAGTGCCTACTTGTCATTGCATTTGTAGTAAGAGACCCTTAATAAATATTTTGCAGTGAGGATGATATAGCTGAATTCTGGTATAGACAACATCTGGATTTAGTGCACATAAATCGATCACTCTTACCTCAGCTATTTATGGCATAATGTCCCGAAACCTGCCTGAGGGGTTGCCTCTGATAGGCGATGCTGTCTTGAGTGACCACTTAAGCACACCACTAGTAATATTGTGATCTGGCTTTACATTCAGGTCACCTCTCTCCAAGGTCTGCTCCTTCCCAAATTTCAGCGATATCTCTGTTCCCCTCGATCTTTCTTCTGCATTTAAAATCAATGCATTTTAGGAGGTCTAGGGGACCAGACCATTCACATAAAGAAATGAGAAATGTTTACTAAAGCAAAAATTGGGTAGCATTATGAGAAACCTTTAAAATAAACAGGACGCACAAATTAGTAGCTTTAAAAATGGAGGGCAGATCTGTCTTTCCCTTGTGTGCACAGGGAGCCCGAGTATTGAACAATCTTTGAAGTCGATGAAAATTCTGATTTAGTGGTAGTCTTTGGAGGTCAGGCTAAATTGGCCCAGAAAAATTTATGATATCTTCCCTCTGCCTCAACAAGATTTCTGAAATAATTAATAGGTTTTTAAATATTTTATAAATGGATGAATGAACAATGGCTTCCCAACTATATAGCTTTAAAAATGATCGGAGAGATTCTTCCCACTCTGCTTATTAGGATTTCCACTCTTTGAATGGGTTAACCTCAGACAGCTGCTGAGTGACCGTATTTGGAGTTTGGAAAATCCCTGCCATGGCTGAAAGAGTGTGTTTGATGCCAAAAAAAAATATCAGTTTGGAGACAATGGAGCTTTGGGGGAATACTTTGTGATTATCTAGAGAGCAGAAGTGAACAATAGATGACTAGTGACTTTATTTCAGGGTTAAGTTTTCAAATGATCCCTTCATGCCTTTAGTTCTGGCTAAAGGTATTTTAGCACATAAATCATATTTAATGACCAGTCTGGTGCAAAATAAGGGGTGGGGCACCATTACCATCAATTCCAAAAGATATAATCTGTGTACTTTGGGAATGTGATTTAAAAGATAAATCTGTAATTTTTGGTAAAATTCTTCACCTGCAAGCCAGTCAAATGTTTAGGCAAATCACAAATACTCTAAGATAACCTGGAAGCTATGACTAGCAAGTGATTGACAAGGCATATATCCAAAGAATTTATCATAGGATCATAGGTTTATAGCTAGACAAGACCTTAGAGGTCATCTAGTCCAATTTTGTCATTTACAGATGAGAAAACTTAGACCCACAGAAGTTAAGTGATGAGTTCGAGGTCATAAAGGTAGTAAAATTTGAACCCCAAACCCCTGGTTCCAAGTTCAGCTTCTTTTTCTTTGCAATATGCAAATATTAGTTATCTCATATATGTCTTAGTTAACCTGTTGAAACCCTTCCCAAGTAGTTTAGTCTTCCAGAAGTTCTGGGGAGAATGTGCTTTAGATTTATCTGTCTGGAAAATTTATGAAAAAAGAGAATCTCTCTCTCTCTCTCTCTCTCTCTCTCTCTCTCTCTCTCTCTCTCTCTCTCTCTCTCTGTCTCTCTGTCTCTCTGTCTCTCCCTCCCTCCCTCTCCCTCTCTCTCTGTCTCTCTCTCCAAATCTGTATCTACATATACACAATTCATATCAGTGGAAGACATTCTCATTCCAAAATAAATGGGAGGGATTTCCCTTATTAATATACTAACACACATAACTATAGCTCTATTTGATGACCAGAATCTCAGTGTAACTAACTAACTTAAATAAATAAATAACTGTGGGATGGTCCTGTTCTTTTTTGCCTCAGGCTTTTTGGGGCTCCTCATTCTTTTGCTGTGGATTTTCTGTTATCTGTGAAACGCGGGAAATAATACCCTTCTACTATACAAGGCTGTTATAAGGCTAGTTAATGATGGCAAAGTGACTTGGGTCACTCCCTGAAAGTACGGAAAAGCTACGGAAATAACAAAATTGTGAAGTAAAAGAGAATATGGAAATATCTCATGGAAGGTGAGGTATTTTTCTAAATAGATGCAGGGCTCAATTTGTACTCAGTCAGATATTACTAAGTCAAGATTCTCGTGACTGCTAATCTCACATGGTACTTCCATGAGGAAGATACCAGTGCAGTCTTCCTAGAGCAACCCTTTTGCTACTGAAGACAGCAGTCTGGTCTTTTGTCACATAAAAAAGAACTTCCCCCATGCTAGGCTATTTTGTGGAATGAACAGGCCTGGCAGAGATGCCACCAGGAGAGAGGGACTACTACAGATGAGGCTAAAAAAAATTACAGTAATTATAGGGAGACAAATTAGTTGGTAATTTGCAAACAAATATTAGAGAGACACTCCAAGTGTGAAAAGCCAGCGATATAATAAGATTTGAGAAATGGAGCATAAGATTGAAAACAGGTGTTAGGCATAGCACATTTCTGGTGATGAAAACCAGAGTCCAAGTTCACTGGTGCCCAGGCTTTAAAATTAGTTTGGACCAAACTAATAACTGTGGATTAGTGATGGAAATCAGGAACCCCAGGGACTGAAAATGGTAGGGTAAAAGAGAGTTTTATAATGGACACAGGTTAATATGCCAAAATAAGTCATTCTAATGATTTAAACAAGAGCTCCAATTGGATAGGGCAGCCCAAAGCTGGGCTTCAACTTTGGTTAAATATAATGAGGAAAAGATGAATTCCTCAAAATACGTGGTGGTGATTTTTGTTGCATCCCACGTACATTAGAGTCGATTTTCTTAACTTGTAGGCATCAAAAAAAAATTTTTTTTACCAAGTTTAATGTCTTGAACCCATTGGCTTAGAAAAGAAATCATGGGGGATCTCTGGCTCATTTCCCAATGCCTCCAGATGGATTCCCTCTAGGAATCATCTCCTATCCACACTGGAAGCTTTGAGGGTGCTTCCTTAGAGGTGCAAGGATAAAGAGAGTATCCACAGCTACAAATAGTCTTTGGGAGAAGGGAAGTTAGTTGGCAAGAAATTAATCATCCTGAAAATCAATGTCCAGGTCAACTTATGCATCATATCACTCACAGTACTGACGATCTTAGGCTACTCACATTGTGGACTAAAGTATTCAAGGCTCTAGAATATTTGAAGGGAGTGCTTGTAGAAATGAAATGTTCATCTTTGCCTGCAACACACTGTGAAATTACTAAGGAAGTCAATCCATAGTCTGATAGATTTGACTGACTTGAAGAGTCATTAATTAAAAGCCAACCAGCAGAAATAACCCAACGCAAACACAGTTAAGTGAGACAATTAATTTGATGTTTTATACAATTAATTTCACTAGCCAAGGCAAGCAAATTATTTTCTTGGTTAGGTAAAACCCAATTTTTGCTATAACATTAGGAAGGGGTCAGTCTAGACATGTTAGTTCATAACTACAAAATAACAAATTGAATAGACTGTGAAAAAACTAAGCTTAAATCAGTTTGTTGTCTGCTTCTAACAGAAAGAGCCATAACCCCAGTTAATAATTCAGCCCAGCTGTAATCCTTCCATATTCCAATGCAATGGAAGTTTCCTGCTCTACAGAGAAAAACTTGAATGCCTCCAGATCTGAGTAGTCAATTGGAGCAAGGGCAACATTGAGTGGGGAAACTCGTGAAAATGATATATTTTTTCCCCGTAGGCAGTACTATAGTATACTGGGAAAAATGGGATTCAGAATCAGAGGACCCATGTTCAAATTCTGGCTGTCATTCACTATCTGGTAATCTCAATGAAGTCAGTTAACCCTCAGAACCTCAGTTTCCTCATTTGTAAAATGACGTATTTTGATTAAATGGCCTCTAAATCTCTCATTCTATAAGATATTCCAACTGCCAACCAACACACATACTTTATAGCCTCATCTTTTTTTGTCTCCGTATTTAAGGCAGAAATATAAAAAGACTTTGGTCCAAGACCCACCCACTCTCTTTTCCTTTTCATAGTGAGAACGTTATCCAAGAACTAGGTCTCTGTTCACCCCTGTGATAGGCTTAAAAACATGTAAGTAGTTTCTTTTGAGGTCAGATTGGGGAATATACGAGTTTTCAATGTCATTCTCCTACTATTTAATGAGATATGATTCTCAGCTCCTTATTATCTCTCTCTTCCCCATAGCCAATAAGTTGCCAAGTCCTCTCCATTCTTTCTTTGTAACATCTCTCTTATATGCCTTCTTTGTTTTTTTGATAACTGCCACCACCATGATACAGGCCCTCATCACCTCAGACCTGGGCTATTATAGCAGCTTGCTGATTGCTCTCCCAGCCTCAATCACCAATCCATTCCATCTTCTACTCAATTATCAAAGTGATCTTCCTAAAGTCCTCCTCTGAATATATCACTCCTTCTATTCGTAAACTTCAATGGCTCCCTGTTACCTTCAGGATCAGATATAAAATTAAGTTTGGTTTTTAAAGCCCTTCATAGTCTGGCTCCTTCCTTTCTTTCAGTTTTCCTATACCTTAAGTATTTCTATATTCCATATATTCTTCTATCCAGTGACACTGTTCTCTTTGTTGCTCCTCATATGAGACACTCAATTTCTTGAATCCATGCACTTTTGTTGGCTCTTACCCATGCCTGGAATGCACTCCCTCCTTATCTCCACATCCAGGCTTCTCTGGCTTCTTTCAGGTCTCAACTAAAACCTCACTTTTTTAAGACTCCTTTCCTCAAACCTCTTAATACTAATGCCTTCCATCTGAGATTATCTTCAATTTATCCTGTATGTATCTTATTTGTACATGATTTTTGGTTGTTGTTCCTCCTCCCCTTAGATTGTTAGCTCCTTCAGGGTAAGGACTCTTTTTTTTTGTCTTTTTAAAATCACTAGTACTTTGTACTGTGCCTCAAAGATGCTTCATAACAGCTTGTCGACTTGGCTTGACCTGACTTGACATGTTTTTATTGCTTTTTGGAAAATGTTTTTGGAAGAAGAGTTTTGTACTCTCATTTAAATTGTATCTCATCCTGGTGAATGCTCTGAAGCACTAAAAGTTTATCTCATGGTGAATTATGAGATTGAATTTATCCCAGAAAAAAAGATAAATCAGTCTAGTTCAATTTTAGTGATAAAGATTCGAAGGGCCATTTGGATGAATCAAGAGAAGAAGATCCATTTTGATTTCTTTCTCCATTGTGGTCATGTAAAGTTCTTCCTATGAATCAATCAACAGGGTAATGACTATGTGCCAGGGTCTGTGCTAGGGATATCAGTCCACAAAATGAAATATGCTCAGCTCTCAAGAAGTTTGCATTCTATCAGAGGAGATAACATGTACATATATAAATATGTACAGAATAAATGTAAGCTGGTTATAAGGTTGTTAAATAAAAGGAAGCTTGGGAGGGAGGCCAGTGTATTTGTGGAAATCAAGAAAGGCTTCCTCTAGACAGTGTTGAGTGAAACATGTCATATAGGAAGGGAGGGATTTTGCGAGGTGTAAGGGGGGAAGGAGTGAATTCCAGGCAGGGCCATCACAAAGACAGCAAGACAGGAGATGGAGTGTTGTTTATGAGGAAGAGAACATCAGTTTAACCAGACTATAGAGAACAGAATGGAGAGTAATACACAATAAGGATGGAAATTGAAATTAGGGCCAGGTGACAATCAGAGTAATTTTTATTTAATTCTAGAAGCAATAGGGAACCACTGGAGTTTATTGAATACAGGAGTCATACAGACAGATCAGCACTTAATGAAAAAAATTTGACAATTGGGAGGAGAATAGGTTTGGAGTAGGGAGAGACCTAGGGCAAGGAAACTAATCAGGAGGGTTGGAGGTGATAAGGGCCTGAATCAAGTGGTGGCTGTGTGAGAAAAGAGAAGTCAGACACAAGGAATGACAGTGGTAGAAACAGTAATATTTAGTAATTGACTGGATGTGTGCAGTGAGTAATAACAAAGACACAAAGGTTACAACTTGAGAGATTAGAAAAATAGTGTTACCTTTGACAAAAATATAATCATTTGGAAGAATGGATTTTCTACTTTCAAATAATTACCTACTTTAAGTGATCTAAAAAGACATTATTTTAAGAAACTATTCATTCTTGGAGGAGGACTCTAATATGATGACATTGAATCTTCTGATAATCATCTTACTTTGGGGCTGCTGCTTTTTTTGAATTTAAATATTTGGCTTGGAGAGGATAAGTCTATGGTCAGTCCAGCACTTGGTACCACAACTTGCCTTCATCACCTTCAAGCATTGTTTGTCTTTTTTCCTTACAGTGGCATACACTATTAAATGCCAATGTTTACTGTGAGGTTGCATCCAAGAAGTCTTATTGCATTTACATAAATGGAATTTACTTAGATTCTTTTGAAATTTGTAGGAGATACAGTTACATTTTAATAAAGGGAGAAGGGGTAAAGACACCCAAACACTGAAGACTCAAAGACCCTCAACTGTGGGGGGGGGTGTTCTTTTTTTTTAAACAAATGCTTTATTAACTTCTATTTTACATCATTCATTTCCGCCAGATTTTGAGTTACAGTTTTTCCCCCATTTTTCCCCTACCCGCCCTCCCAGAATAGCAGTCCCATAAGATATCGCTTCCTCCAATCTGCTCTCTCCCATATCTTCTCCCATATCCCCTTAGACTTTTCCATTAGAGCAAGGTGAATCTCTGTGCCCCAATGCTTGCACATCTTATCTCCCAATTACAAGCAAAATAGTATTAACAATAGTATTTATATATATTTGAAACATTTAATTTTAAGACCTCAAATTTCAGATCCATTTCCTTCCTCCCTTGTCACCCATTCCCTCTGGGAAGATAAGTAATTCAGTATATGTTGTACATGTCTAGCTATGCAAAACATTACCATAGTAGATATATTGTACAAGCCTGCTTATACTTCCCTCCCACCCATCCCACCCCCCACCTGGTCCATTCCCTACTTGATCCTGTCCCTCTTCTATAGTGGGTACTTCCAACCTCCCCTCCACCCAAGGATGCCCTCGCACTCATCATTCCCCCCTTTCATCCCCCTTCCCCCTATTCTGCTGCAGGTTGAGATATCCCATTTAGTATGTGTGTCATTCTCTCCCTGAACCAAATTCAATGAGAATGTGGTTTTGCCTTTTTGCCTTCCTATTCTTCCCCTCCCATGCAGCCACTTCCCCTTGCTTCTTCTACATGGGATAGTTTACCCTACCCTGTCTCTCCCCACCTCCTCTTGCCACTTTCATATCTCACCTCATAATTTCACCTCTTGAGTATCCTCCCTTCCCAACAAATTCAACCTATGCCCTCTATCCATATACAACTGTAAACATAGGTACACACATTCCCATATGTATTCATATGACCATACACCCTTCTTCCATTATTTGCCCTCTGGAATATCATATTCCATGCCCTTCGATCCCTCAGTGTAGAAGCTGCCAGGTCCTGTGCTATTCTGATTGTTTTTCCACAATATTGAAATTGTTTCTTCCTGGCTGCTTGTAGTATTTTCTCCTTGATCTGGGGATTCTGGAACCTGGCTATAATATTCCTGAGAGTTTTCTTTTTGGGATCTTTTTCAGGAGGTGATCGGTAGATTCTTTCAACCTCTATTTTGCCCTCTGGATCTAAAACATCAGGGCAATTTTCCTTGAGATTATTTTGAAGGGTGATGTCTAGGTTCTTTCTTTGATCATGGTGGTCCTTCCTGCAGGGCTGCTGGGCTGTCCTCAGTGGGAGGTTAGCTTCTCTGTGTCGTTCTGTGGGTGCTGGGGCTCCAGAAGTTGTTCAGAGTCCCCTTTTACACATTTTGGAGGTAATCTGGGGGGAGAGTGCCTTGGATGTGCTGTTTCTACTCTGCCATCTTCTGTGGGGGGTTTCTATGGATTCTCCCACCCCACCATGTGCTGCCTCAAGAAAGGGGCAGCAAAGATGGTGGACAACATTTATCTCTCGATAGGTATATCCAAAGGGCTGTGGGGAGATGGGTGGTACTAAGGGACTACTGTGGTTCTCCAGTGTTTCTCAGGGCCTGCCTACATTCATTCTGCCACTGAATCTGTGATGGAGTTTACATGCAGAGGAGCTCAAGGAAGAAGGTAGGCATGATTTGAAGGAGTTTGGGGGTGAATGGAGGGAGGTGTGTCACCCAAGGGGCAGCCAGGCCTGGACCAGAGTATGTGAATAACCCAAGGAAGAGTGGGGGAAAGCAGAAGGAAGGGCAAAAGGTGGGAAGGGGCTGTTGTGATTAGGCTGTTGGTATTGGTGATGAGGTCATGAGATGGACAAGTCTTTAGTAGTAAGTGATCCTTGCTATTGCTGACTTGGAAGGAAAGTTGAGCCAATCCACAGTTGGCAACATTACAACAGAAAAGTAGTGGGCAGCTTTCAGAGATTTGGTGTACAGCACAGCATTTCTCATCTGGGCCAGAGCATTTGCAAACATCAGGATTGGTTTGATGAAAATGATGGGAAATTCTACTAAGTAAAAGCTACTAAGCAAAAAATGAGAACTCCACAGGGTTTGCTAGCAGGATCGTTTGTCCATCTCTAAGAAGGCAGCATTTAACTCCATCAAGGTTAGAGAGATACAAGATTCTTCACTTAGTAAGAAAGCCGATGAAATTCAGTTTTACTCTGATAGTAACAATCCACAGTATTTTTGTGATGCCCCGAAGGCTATTTATTCACCTTTGGTGAATCTCAGTTAATCAGTACTGATGGAGTCATACTGATCAGTGATATGGATATGATCCTGGAGAGATAAATTTTCATTTCACACTGTTTACTTTTTTTAACTATGCAATAGGTACTACACATTATTTTCAAAGATGCCCTGCTTTTCTGTGCTTCCTTGTATGTTTTCTTCTGTTCCCTGATGTGCCGTTTTGTATTTTTCTCCCTCTCTTCCCACACTACCCTAGAGAAGGCTATCATTAGACACAAGTACACACACACACATATAAACACACACATATGTATGTGTGTATATTCTATTTAACAGTGCTTTCTCTCAGTGTGGATTGCATCTTTCTTCATAGGTCCTTTGTCGTTTGACTATAACATTCAAAATGACTTAGTGTTCAAAGTTGTTCTTTGAACAATATTGTTGTTACCACGTAGAATGTTCTCTTGAATCTGCTAATTTTGCTCTTCATTTTATGCAAGTCTTTCTATGTTTTTCTAAAGTCAATCAGCTCATCATTTGTTAGAGAACAGTGGTATTCCATCACAATCATATACCATAACTTGTTTCCCCATTCTCCAATTGATAGGCATCCCCCCAATTTCTAGCTCTTTGCCCCCAGAAATGAGATGCTATAAATATTTTAGAACATATAAGTTCTTTCTCTTTTCCTCTAATTCCCTTGAGAAACAGACCTAATAGTGGTATTGCTGGGTCAAAATGTATACACGGCTTTTTGACTCTTTGGGCATAATTCCAGAATGTGCTCCAAAGTGGTTGGATCAGTTCTCTGTTCCACCAGTAGTGAATTAGTGTCTGATTTTTTTTCACATCCCCTCCAACATTCGTCACTATCTCTTTCTATCATTTTAGTCAATCTGATAGGTATAAAATGATACCTCAAATTTGTTTTAATTTGCATTTCTCTAATCAATAGTGATTTAGAGCAATTTTTCATCGGACTATATATAGTTTTGATTTCTTCATTGAAAAACTGTCTAGAGAAGATTCTGGGAACATGGTAGAGTAGTTCAGAAAATTCCAAGGTCCCCAGATTTCCCCCACAAATAAGACAAAATAATGACTCAGGGCAAATGTAGAGTGGGTAAAAATAAACAAGAGTGGGGTCAGAACAGTAGTTATCCTGGGACAACTGATGAAGATCTGAAGAAGACCTGTGAAGTGTAAACACCTTCAGGCTAGTTCCACTGAAACAGCAGTTTCCACTGAGGCTAGATGGGTTGGCAGGAAGCCTTGACCCCAGCCACAGGAATTTTTATTGCCTGGACAGTGTGGGGAGTTGGGTATTTGAGCAGGAGAAGATTGAGGGAACCTCTGCTAAGAGATGCCAGGCCTGATTGTTCTTAGGGGACAGCCCCGGGCAAGAAAGAATCAGCACATGCCCAGTAAGTGTAGAAACAGTGGGGCACAGATGTCTATTGACTATGGACATTTACAGGAGAACAGAGGTCTTGGTTTCCATTAGAGGCCAGAGGAGAGAACTGAAGGAGAACCTGATATTTTTTATCATAGCTTCCAGGTAGTCCAATTATTCTTATGTTTTCTCTTCTTTATCTGTTCTCCAGATCAGTTGTTTTCCTATTAAAAAAATTTTTTTTGGAGGGCAATTGGGGTTAAGTGACTTGCCCAAGGTCACATGGCTAGTAAATGTTAAGTGTCTGAGGTCAAATTTGAACTCAGGTCCTCCTGACTTCAGAGCTAGTGCTCTATACACTATGCTACCTAGCTGCCCCTAATCAGTTGTTTTTCTTATGAGATGTTTCACATTCTCTTCTATTTTTTCATTCTTTATATTTTGTTTATTATTTCTTGGTTTCTTATAACTTCACTGGTTTTCCCTTGCCCAATCCTAATTTTCAAGGCATCATTTTCTTCTTTAAGATTCTGGATCTTCTTTTCCAGCTGATTAACTTTCTTTTTTACAATCTTCTTGTTTTTCTTGGATTATCCTTATTTTTAAAAAAAATTTCCTCAATCTCTCTCATTTGATTTTTAAAGTCGTTTTTAGGTTCTCCTATGAATTCTTTTTGGGCAGGTGACCATTTGATATTTTTCCTCTTTGGGGTAGGAGAGGCTTTTTGTTTTTTGTTTCAGTATCCTCTTAGGAAGATGATTCCTGGTCTTCTCTCTTCCTGTAGTCACTTTCTATAGTTGGGTTCTTTTTCCTTTGCCTGCTTTTTTAAAAAAAATTGTAGCAGCTTATTACTGTAATTACCTCTAATCCTGGGGTAGTCTATTTTAGAAAAAGAAATTGAACAGGCCATACATAAATGAGCTCTGACCTCAGGTCCTCCTTCAAATAACTGAATTAATATATAAAATTGGGAGTCACTTAATAAAGATAATCAAATAGATTTTTTTATTGCATTGTGATCTAAAAAGGATGCATTTAATATTTCTTCTCTTTGGCATTTAACTATAAAGTTATTATGCCCTAACATATGGTCAATTTTTGTAAAGGTACTATGTACTGCTGAGAAAAAGGTGTATTTTTTTGTATTCCCATTCAGTTCTCTCCAGATAGTTATCATATCTAGCTTATCTAAGGTTCTATTTTCCTTATTTCTTATTTATTTTTTGGTTAAATTTATCTAATTCTGAGAGGGAAAGGTTAAAGTCCCTTACTATTATAGTATTGCCATCAATTTTCCACCTGTAATTCATTTAACTTTTCATTTAAAATTTAGATGTAATAGCATTTGTTACATATAGGTTTCATATTGATATTGTTTCACTTTCTATGGTACCTTTTATCATAATGCAGTTTCCTTGTTTATCTCTTTTAATTAAATCTAGTGTAGCTTTAACTTTGTCTAAGATCATGCTTGCTACCCCTACTTTTTAAAAAATCTCAGTTTAAACATAGTAAATTCTACTCCAGTCCTTTATTTTAACTCTGTATATCTCTCTCATTTTAAAACATGTTTCTTGTAAACAATACATTTTTTCGTTCTGATTTTTAATCCATTCTGCTAACTGTTTCCATCCTATGGGTGAGTTCATTCCATTTACATTCAAAGTTTCAATTACTAGTTGTGTATTTTCCTCCTTTCTATTTTTCTGCTCTATTATCCTTTTTACCCTCTCTTTTTATACTATCTCTCTTCACAGTCTGACTTACTTTTGACCACTACCTTCCTAATTTTCACTCTTTTAAAGAATCCCTACCTTATCCTCTCCCCTTACCCTGCTATTCCTTAGTATACCCATCCATCTGAGTATCCCTCCTTTATCTTCTTCCCCAAACTTCCTACTTTTTGATATACACCCTTTTCTAAAGGTTCCTCCCTTACCCTTTCCCACAAACTTACTATTTATTTATAAATTTAGAAGCCTTTTATGCCCTTCTAGATGTATATGTTATTGTTTCTCTAACCCAGTTATGACGAGAATAAAGTTCCAGCACTACCAGCTCTTTACTCCCACCTGTTTTCACTCCAACAGTTCTTCCATTCACACTTTGTTTGAATGAGATAATTGTTCCATTTTACCTCTGCCTATCCAATTTAATTTTTTAGAATTATCTCATCATACTCAACTCAATCCTAAGCCTTCTATATATGTATACTCTTTCAAACTACCAAAGGAATGATAACATTCTTAAGAAAATAGATAATATTTTCCCATATAAGAAGTAAACAGTGTGACATTTATTGAGTCCCTTATAATTGGTCTTTAATGTTTATCTTATGTTTCCCCTGGATCTTATATGTCAAATTTTCCATTGAGTTCTCATCTTTTTGTCACAAATACCTGAAAAATCTTTCAATTCATTAAATATTCATTTCTTTTCATTCAGGATTATACTCAACTTTGCCAGGTAAGTTATTCTTGGTTTCAAACCCAATACCTTTGCTCTTCAAAATCTAATGTTTCAAGCCCTTCAGTTTTTTTTAATATAGAAGCTACTAGATTTTATGTAATCTTGAGTGTAGCTCCACATTTATTTAAATTGATGTCTCCTCCTTGTTACTTGTAATATTTTCTCCTTAAATGTGGGAGCTTCAAAACTTGGCTGTGATGTTCCTGTGAGTTTTCATCTTGGGATCTCTTTCAGGTGGTGATTGATGAATTTTTTTTATTTCTATTTCACCCTCTCATTCTATAACTTCAGGGCAATTTTTCTTAATGATTTCTTGCTCTAGATGCTTTTGAAAAAAATCACAACTTTCAGGTAGTCCAGCAATTCTTCTATGGTCTCTTCTTGATCTATTCTTTAGAACAATTGTTTTTCTAATGAGAAGTTTTACATTCTCCTCTATTTTGTCATTCTTCTGATTATGTTTTATTATTTCTTTTTTTTTTTTAAAGCAATTGGGGTTAAGTAACTTGCTCAAGGTTACACGGCTAGTCATTATTTATGTGTGGGTGCTCATTTTCTGAGGCCGGATCTGATCTCGGGTCATCCCAACTCCGAGGCCGGCACTCTTACTCACTGCGCCACCTAGCCGTCCCTTTAGGGCAATTGGGGTTAAGTAACTTGCCCAAGGTTACACGGCTAGGTTTTTGTTTGTGTGGATTAAGTGTCGGAGGCCAGCTCTGAACTCAGGTCCTTCTGATTCCAGGGCCAGCGCTCTATTCACTGCGCCACCTAGCCGCCCTGTTTTATTATTTCTTGGTGTTTTATAATGTTATTAGCTTTCCCTTGACCAATTGTAGTTTTTGAGGAGTTATTTTCTTCCTTAAGTTTTTGGATCTTTTTCCCCCAACTGATTGACTTCCTTTTCATATTTTTCTTGATTTTCTTGGATTGCTCTTATTTTTTTCCTTGTTTTTCCTCAGCCTCTCTGATTTTTAAAGTCTCTTGAGATAGAATTTTTAAACGCCAGTATCTTTTTTCTGAGTAAGAACCTAGATTTTCTCTGTCCCCATAGTAGCTACCTATAGTCAGGTTCTTTCTCCTTTGCTTACTCATCTTCATCATTATTATTTAGCAACTTATTATTTAGCAACTTATTATTAGTCCAGGGTTGTGGGGAGTGATGGCTCAGGCTTCAAGCTTTTTGTAGTGTTGTTTTCTAAGCACTGTCCATTGTTTGGGTACCTACCTTGGGCACTCTTCTCTGCCCCTGAGTCACAGCTAGGTTCCCCATTCATGCTATCACCACAAATGCTCTTGCTCCCTGTGGTCCCTCTTGGGGATGCAAACTTTAGCTCTCCCCTCTGCCCTGGAACCAAAACCAGGAACTCTGATCTCCTGTAACTGCCCATAGCCAGCAGGGTCCCCTCTGCTACCACATTCACCACGTGTGTGCTCAATCCTCCTCATCCACTGTTGCAGCCTGAGACTGTGTCTGGACAGCACAGCTGGGTCTGATGTCCTGTGAAAGCAGCATTCTTCAATCTTCTCCTACTCAGTTGTCCAGCCCTCATGCTGTGAAGTGAGACTTCCTGGAGCTGAGGCTGCCCCCATGGTTTGTTTTTTGATTCAGCACAGCCACTAGGAGGTGTTTGCACTTCAACTGGCCAAACCTCTGCTCCTGGAGGGCAGGTCTTTCCTAAGGAACTCTTAAGTTATCTTAAGGATGCCTTTTAATTATTTCTGTCCCTCTAAGTTCACTTTGGGATGATGTTTTGTCTTGTTTGTGGAGAAAATTTGGAAAGCCCAGTATTTTCTCTCCTACTCCACCATCTTCCCAGAATCCTCTCTAAGAGCAAAGTTTTGAATGCCACTAGGCCCCTCTCATGTGGCAAAGTTCATACTGCTATTCCATTCCAGCAGAGATATACAAGGCAAGGGTCCACTGCTCATATAAAAGCTGAAGTCTTCCAGGTTATATGGCAAGAGGAGGTTATTACTCCCAGGAGACCAAGGATGCCTCCCTTGTTGATGGTGTGTGTGTGTGTGTGTGTGTGTGTGTGTGTGTGTGTGTGTGTGTTAGCCGTTGCTTGTAAGTTTCTTGACAGAGTCCTCCTTAACTGGACAATCCTTCACCTGTGAGATGGTCATCTACCTGAGAGCCAGTGTGGCTTCAGAAAGGACTGAGGAATGGTTGATATAGTGTTTACTGCCTGACAATTCACAAGAAATGCCAGGAGCAGAACAAAGGTCTGTATACAACATTTGTTGCTATGACCAATGCCTTTGATAATGTCATTTGTGAGGGCTTGTGGAAGATCATGGTAAAATTTGGTTGCCCAGAGGAGTTCATCAGTATTATGGTACTACTCATGATGGCATGCTTGCATAGGACAATGCTCTAGCACTTTCCCAGTCACTAATATAGTGAAACAAGGTTGTATGCTTGCCCCCATATTTTTTAACATGATGTTTTGAGCAGTGTTGCCAGAATCCTTCAATGGGGATGAAAACAGCACCAAGGTCAGCTCCCACACTGATGGTAAATGATTTAATTTGTTCATGCTACAAGCCAAGACAAATTTTAAGAAACAATTTTTGGAGGAGTCCAAACTTGTGATTTCATTGGTACAGGAAACTCTCAGTATAAAATCTCCACCCACCAATACAAATAAGCAACTCTTCTATAGCTTTCAGGCTTAGTGAATTTACTGGTGACAATGAGAGGTTAAGTAACTTGTTCCTAGTTACACAGCTTGTATGTGCCAGAGGCTAGATTTGAATTAAAGTCTCCCTGACTCCAATTCACTATAACATACTACTTTTCTTATAAAGTACTAGAAAATTTATTCTTCTCTGAAAGTCAGTGATTCCGTGTGCCTATTATTTGATGATCTTGGATCCCATAATTAGATGTATGTAATAATTGAAAGAGCTTAGCAAACAAGATAGCAGTAACCAATTATACTTTAATTATCTTATTTACTTGTTGTCATCTGGCATGTCAGTTTCTGGTTGCAGTTGGTACTGGAGCAGGACTGTACCAAAGACATCATAGTCTAAGCAATATCCAAATTGGGCAAATTTTAATAGATCTTTAAAAATATCAAATATGGTCCTAAAGGCAATGAGACAGAAATGTTATTATTATCAAGGCTTTTTCATATTTAAGATGTTGGATCAAATAGTCTTTTAATATGCCTTTCAAAAATTCTACAAGCAATTATGCCCATTAGAAATTTTCAAGCTATAGTCAGTTAACATGCGTTTAGTAAGCACCAACTATGTTCTAGGCACAGTGCAACATACTCAGACTATAAAGGCAAAAACCTGTCTCTGCTTTCAAGGAGCTCATATCTTATTAATGGAGAAGATGATATAAAAACAACTATGTGCAAACAAACTACATCAGGATAAATTGGAAAAAAATCAACAGAGGGAAGGCATTAGAATTGAGGAACATTAGGAAAGACTTTCTGTATAAAGTGAGATCTTAGTGGGAATTTGAAGGGATCCAGTGAACCCAGGAAGCAGATAGAAAGAGGGAGATATTTCCAGGCATGGATATAGCCAGTGGAAATTTATGGAACTGGGAGTTGGAATGTCTTGTGAGAGAAACAACAAGGAAGCTCAGTGTTGAGGGATCATAGAATAAGTGAGGGTAAGGAATATGAAAACTGGAAAAGTAGGAGGGGGCATGTTATGAAGGTCTTTGCTTGCCAAATGGGATTTTGTATTTGTTCCTATAGGTGATAGGGAGCCACCCATGTTTATTTAAAAAATAGAGGTTAGTTGTCTGTTTTAGGAAGATCACTTTGACAGCTGAATAGAGGGTGGACTGGAAGCAATATATTGGATATCTGAGGGTGAGAAAGGGTGAAGAATTAAAGAGGAAATCAAGGTTGGGAGCCTGGATGACTGGGAAGATGTTCATATCCTCAACAATTACAGGATTTCAGATAATGAGCTCGGTTCTGGGCATTTTTAGTTTAAGATGTTGATGGGACATCCACTTGTCAGCGTCCAATGGTCAGTTTGAGATGGGAGTCTGGAGTTAGGAGAGATATTAGAGTGGAATAAGTCATAGAAGTCATGACTATAGAGAAAAAGACATTGATAAACATAATAAAAACTCAACCCCCCCAAATTACTTTTTTCTCTATAAAAGTGGGAAATATAGGTAACTACATGTTTATTATAATATTCAAAACATTTTCAGTCTTGTTCTGAGTTGCTTTTGGTCTATTCATGCTTTTTAATATTATCAATAATTGCAACTTTTGATATTTTTCCTCTTTGCATACTATGTCTCCCATACTTAAAAGGCATTTTCTCTCATCTATGCCTTTTAGAATCCTTAGCTTCTTTCACTCTTCAACTTCAATGACACCTCTTACAGAAAGCTTTTTTTGATTCCCCCAGATGTTAGTCCTCTCCCCTTGCTCAAACTGACTTGTATTTATTTGTCTATTTAAATGTTGTGTTATCTAGTAGAATGTAATATTATTATTATTTTTAAAGCAATTGGGGTTAAGTTACAGGGCCAGTCATTATTTATGTGTGGGTGCTCATTTTCTGTGGCTGGAACTGGTCCCGGGTCATCCTGACTCGAGGCTGTCGAGGCTGGCGCTCTTACTCACTGTGCCATCTAGTCGCCCCAGAATGTAATATTCTTTTTTTTTTTTTATAATGCTTTCTTTATTTTATTTTATTTTTTGCTTTTTGGAGGGCAATTGGGGTTAAGTAACTTGCCTAAGGTCACACGGCTAGGTTTTTTTTTTTTTGTTTGTGTTTGCGTTAAGTGTCTGAGGTTGGATCTGAACTCAGGTCCTTCTGATTCCAGGGCCGACGCTCTACTCACTGTGCCACCTAGCTGCCCCCAGAATGTAATATTCTTGACAAGAGGGACTAGTTTGTTTTTAAATTTGTATTCCCAGAATCTAGTAGAATTTCTGACACATAGTATGCACTTAATAATTATTTGTTGAGCAAAGAGAGAATAATTATGGGCAAAACCCATGAAGGAGAAACAGGAAATACTTTATATAGAAAAAGAATAGAGAAAGGAAAAATTTGAGTGAAATGCAAACTTACAAATTTGCTTTTGAATATTAAAGAACTAAACTTGGCTATGGAATGGAAGAGTAGAAGACTGTATTAGAATTTGACCCAAGAATTTGTTGCCTACAAGATACATATTTTAAACATAAACACACATATGTGTACACATATATGCAATCATACACACAGATAAATAAAATGAAGGTAATGAAATATATAATGTTTTAGAAAAAATTAAAAAGAGGTATAATCGGTTCTGGATAAATATACAAATAAAATATAAGAAAAACAGACACTAGCAAGGAAAATTACATTATGTTTAAAACATAAGGCAAACACATAAATGATCTGTGATATGATCATAGTTGGAAATTCTCAGCATAAGAACCCCTTTACCAATGCAGGTTTTTTGCCTCTGGGTATACAATAAAATTCACTCTAACAACTCTTTTCTTTGCCTCATTAAGGAGTACCCGTGAACTCATCCTTTCATTTATATGAAACTTTTTTTTCTTCTGGTTTTGATTATAACAAGAGTGCCAGGGTTGACACAGTTCAGCTCCTCCAGTATATTCCCACTAACTGGTCAATTGAAAAGAATATTTCATTTAGTCAAATTGAAGTTTACTGATGTTCTAAAACTATGTAGTTCTTTGTACCCTCTGCTTCCTTCCCTGCCATTTCTGCTGAAGCAGCAGGAGGGACTGTATGGACTGAGGGTTATTAAAAGTATTTTCTTTGTTTCATATCTTGAAAACATCCATCCTGGACCCTCTTCTCATCATCCAGGTTGCCAGCCTACTGATGATGTGTCTCTTTGTAATTATTTAGGTTTGTCTTTACAAAACAGACTTTGTCTGTCACCAGGTCTAAACCCCAAAACTTTCCAGCATTGTAGAACTTACTAGGGTTTGTTCTAAATGGATCTTCCAGAATCTAGAGTCACTGGTACACCATGGTGAGGCACTGGAATACATCTCAAAAATCATTTATTATAACCAAGTTGAATGGATGCAAGGAATGAATGTTCAATTAAAAACTAGGAAAACAATTAACATATTTAATTATATTAGTAATAAAAAGACATAGATGACATCAAAAGATGCAGGAGAGTGGTCATAATTTCCTTAATTTTTATGAAAAAATATTAACAAGTCTAGGAGTAGAAAGGCCCTTCCTTACTATGATCCATAATGGGATTTGTCTAAAATAATTTTCATTAAAATCAAGAGCTAGCATTATTTTCAGTGAAAAACATTGACAACTTTTCTAACAAAACCATAAACGAAGCAAGGATGATCCCTATCCCCACTATTATTTGACATGGTATAAGTAATACTAACTCTATCAGTGAGAAAGAAAAAAAATTGAGCAAATTAGTTTTGATAGAGAAGAGACAGAATTATGGCTAAATACAGACAATATACTTAGAACTTCACCCTCCAAAATAAATAAAAATATAACAGACAATTTAGCACAACATCAAGATACAAACTAAGTGCCTAAAATAATTTTCTTTTCTTGATATTGCCAACAAAAGCCAGGGAGAACAGATAGAAAAATTCTAGTTAAAATACATATATCTTGGATTTAGATTATGAACACACACACACACACACACACACACACACACACACACACACACACAGAGGATTGAGAGGTAGGCACCATGGTATAATGGAAAGAGGACTGCATTTGGAACCAAAGGATGTAGCTTCAAACCCCGGCCTAGTTCCCTGGGCAAATAAATTCACCTCTCTTGACCTAAGTGTCTTCTTTAAAAAGAATTTTCTTTTTTCATAAAGACCTACCCTTTCTCCATCCCACTTACCTTTCTCTTTATAACCCCCTCATTGAGAAAGAAAGGAAAGTATAGCTCTTATTATAAACACGTATAGTCAAGCAAAACAAATTCCCGCATTGGCCATGTCCAAAAACAAATGTCTCAATCTGCTCTCTGCGAGGAAATGTGTAGCATGTTTCATCATGAGACCTGGTTATTTTGTTGATCAGAGTTGCCTCTTTCAAAATTGTTTGTCTTTACACTATTTTTATTGTGTAAATTGTTTTCCTGGTTCTGCTCATTTTATTCTACATCAATTCATAGAAACCTTCCCAGGTTTCTCTGAAACTATTCCCTTCATCATTTCTACCATAACTTATATAGCTATTCCCCAGATACTGGGCAATTCCTCAGTTTCCAATTCTCTTCAACCACAAAAAAGCTGAAATAAAACTTTTTATACAAATGGATCTTTTCCATCTTTCTTTTATTTATTTGAGATACAGGCTTGGTAGCAGTATTACTGGGTTAAAAGATATGTAACTCCACTGGGAGCATAATTCCAAGTTGCTTTCCAGAATGGTTTTGAACCAGTTCACAGGTCCATCAATACTGCATTAATGTACCTATTTTCTCATAGTCTCTCCATTATTTGTCGTTTTATTTTTTGGTTATGTTTGCTAAGCCTTTGGGTGTGAGGTGGGAATTTCAGAGTTTCTTAAACTTTCATTTATCTAATTATTAATTACTTGGAGTATCTTTTTCATCTGGTTATAGGTAGCTTGGATTTCTTCCTCTAAAAACTGAAAATTCATGTGCTTTAACTATTTATCAGTGGGGAATGGTTTTTATTCTCATAATTTTAAAATCAGTATTCTGTCTATCTTAGAAATGAGACCTTAATCAGAGAAACATGTTGCAAAGATTTCCCCCACCCCCCTTTTCCTGCTTCTCTTCTAATTTTACCTGGATTAGTTTTGTTTGAGCAAAATCTTTCTAATTTCATATAATCAGAACAGTACATTTTATCTTCTGTAGTCCTCTTTATTTTGTTTTGTCATAACCTCTTCCCTTATCTATAGATCTGACAGGTTAATTTCTTCATTGCTCCTGTCATTTATGTAGATCATTCTTTATGTCTAAAGCACATATTCATTTGGAACTTCTCTTGGTATATGGTGTGAAATGTTGGTCCATACTAAGTTTTGGCCAGACTACTTTCCAGTTTTCCCAAGAATTTTTGTTGAATAATGAGTTCTTGTTACAGTATTAGGATGTTTAGGACTATCATACATTAGGCTTTTGCTCATTTTTTGCCTTGGAGATTTTGTACCTAATTTATTCCACTGATCAACTTCTCACACAATACAAAACTGTTTCTTACACAAAATCTTGTTTTGATGATTATTGCTCTATAGTATAGTTTGACGTGTGGTTCTACTAAGTCTCCTTCCTCACTATTTTTTTCATTGATTTCCTTGAGATTATTTATATTTTACTCCACCTGATAAATTATGTTATTTTTTTTTCTGGCTCTACAAAAGCAATCGTTTGGTAGTTTGGTATTCAACAAATTAATTTATATAGACTTGTTATTTTTAGCCTACTCATTAGAAATTAATATTTCTACAATTATTTATACGTCTTTATTTGTGTAAATTTTTTTCAATCCATAATCATCTATTAAATACTATATATCAGGTAGTGTGTTAAGTACTAGGGGTTACAAAAAGAGGCAAAAGACAGTCTCTTCCCTCAAGGAGCTTACAATCCAATGGGAGAGATAACATACAAACAAACATATAGAAAACAAGCTATATAAGGCTAAATAGAAAATAATTAACAGAGAAAAGGCATTGGAATTAAAAGAGGTTGGAGAAGACCTGTAGAAGGTAAGATTTTAGCTGGATATTTGTGTAAATTTTGTTTTGTAATTATGTTCATGTAATTCTTGTGTGTCTTAGCCTGTAGATGACCAAGTATTTTATATTTTCTGTATTTTAAATGAAATTTATTTTTCTAACTCTTTCCTGGAATTTTTTGTAATATACAGAAATGCTGATGATTTATATGGGTTTATTTTATATTCTCCAACTTTGATAAAGATACTAATTCTTTCATATTACTTTATTAGTTAACACTCTAGAGTTCTCTAAGTAAACCATAATATTTCTGCAAAAAAGGATAATTTTATTTCTGTTTTACCTATTCTTGTTCCCTCAATTTCTTTTTCTTGTCTTATTGTTATGGCTAGCATTTCTAACACAACATTGATTCAAGGTATGGTGATAATAGACATTCTTACTTTTGCTGGAAAGACCTCTAATTTATCACCTTTAAAGATGATGCTGACTCTTGGTTTTCAAGTAAGATTTCAGTTCACACATTTTTCAGTTGTGTAAGACTTTTTGTGACTCTATTTGGGGTTTTCTTGGCAAAGATACTGGATTGGTTTGTCATTTCCTTCTCCAGCTCATTTTACAGATGAGGAAACAGACAAACAGGGTGAAGTGACTTGCCTAGGGTCACCAAACTAGTAAGTGTTTGAGGCCAGATTTGAAGTCAGGAAGATGAGCCTTCATGACTCTAGGCCCTACACTCTATCCACTGCAGCGCCACCTAACTGCCACTTGAGATAAGATACTACTTATATCAAGGAAAGATCAATTCATTCTGTTTTCTAGTGTTGTTTTTAACAAGAATGGATGTTGTATCTTGTCAAAAGGTTTTTCTGTATCTAATGATATGATCATATGACTCTTGTTTTGCTTACATGATCAATGATGTTTATAGTTTTCCTAATATTAAACCAGCCTCAAATTCCTAGTATAAATACCTCTGGGTGGCTAGTTTATGGCTAAGTCAGGGAGGTCAGTGAGGAATGTAGATGTGTAGGTGGGGGTGAGTCTGACCACTTCAGATTTCTGCCTCTATACCCCTGGGCTATAAGTAGGCTTTTGTTGGTGAGGTGAGGTAGGGCTTGTTGGGACCCCTCCCTCTCTTCTCTTCAGACTCCTGGCTGTCTCAGTTACACCCCTTCTTGGAGATTCTCAAGCCTGAGGCTATTTCCATTAACTTGGGATTTCAATCTGGGTGGGAGACTTATCTTTGGGTTTTCTGCTTCCTGAAGGAGGGATGGGAGGATCTGAGCAGCTAGAATTTACTTTGCCATTCCAGCCCCTGTATTATACTGGCAGGCAGTTTCTAAACTTCCAGGCTAGGAGCCGAATGCAGCCAGAGAAGCCACTCTCTCCACTGGGGGTCCGACTCTCCTACCTGGCTCCAATGATCCTTTCCCTCCTCGAGATGACTGAGATTCGTCCTTGGTAAGTCTGCAGGCTGGGGCTTTTTCTCTCTCTGGTGTAGTCTGCTTGTCTGCTCTTAGGTCTGAGCTGGATTCTGCCATGCTCTGTCTTCCAGTGGGCTCTGTCACTCCAGAATCCGCTCAGATTCACCCTTTGAGACTTAGTGACCGAGGAGCTCATCGAGGTTACTGCTTCCTTTCCGCCATCTTCCATTTACCACCAATTCTGCTTTTAAAGGAGTTCTCTCTTTTCATACATTTTACCCCATTTGGACAATTATGCTTTTAAGGAGTTCTCTTCAGTGGATTTTTGTTCCTCTTTTTACCATTTGGCCTATTTTTATTTTTAAGGTGCTATTTTCTTCAGTATTTTTGTGCCAACTTTACCAAGCTGCTGAATATTTTCATTATTTTCTTGTATCACTCATTTCTTTCCCCATTTTTTCTGTCTCTTATTTGACTTTTAAAATACTTTTGAACTCTTTTTTTTGGAGGGGGGAAGGTAGGGCAATTGGGGTTCAGTGACTAGCCCAAAGTCACATGGCTATTTTTTTGTGTTTAGTGGCTGAGTCTGGATTTGAACTTAGGTCCTCCTGACTCCAGGACCAGTGCTCTATTCATTGCACCACCTAGCCACCCTCTTTTTTGAACTGCTAAAGAAATTCTTTCTGAGTCTTAGACCAATTCATTCATTTTAAAAAATTCTTGGTATATAGCTATTTTGACATTGTTGTCTACTGAGTTTATACTTTGATCTTCCTAGTCACCATAGTAATTTTCTATGGTCAGATTCATTTATTGTTTTTTTTTTTGTTCATTTTGTAGCCCATTTCTTGATTTTTAACTTTATGTTATAGTTGCAATCTACTCTCAGGGTGGAGGGACATTGTCCAAAGCTCCAGGTTTTTTCCTGCTGCTATTTTCAGAGCTAGTTCTGGGAGTCAGTAAGTTTTAGTTCTTCCAAGGTGGTATGAGCTAAGGAGAAATATGGTTCTGCACTCTCTGCCAGAAAAGGGATCCTGTAATCTCCCTTTAACCAGTTGTCCAACTCTTTCAGTATCTGTGGCTTGAGAACTACAGAATCCACTGCTGCTGATTCAATCATTACCAATGCCTGCTTCTGGCTTGCCAGGGCATGTCCTGTGCTCCATTCTTACCCCAGTGAGATAGACCCTTGCTGACAACATTTTAAGTTGTCTTAGGCTGAAAAGTTATTTCACTCTGATCTTTCTGTGACTCCAGAATTTGTTTTGAGGTATTATTTTAAAATTGTTAGCAGGGGAATTTGGGAGAGCTTCAGTGAGTCTCTTCCTTTTGTTCTGCCATCTAGAATCTCCTTTTTAGTTGGAATTAATTATACTTTAAAAGTCTGGTAGAATTTGATGGAATTCATTTGTCACTCTATATGGTTATTAAGCACTTTATTTATATTGCCAATTTCAGTAGCATACAATTTGGAGAAGTATTTCCTAATACTTCCCTTTATTTCCTCTTTATGGTTGTAAATTCAGTTTCATTTTTTGATACTACTAATTTGATTTTCTTCTTCCTTTAAAAATCAATTTAGATAATGTTTTATCAATTTGTTTTTTATAATAGTTCTTAATTTTATTTATTAATGCACTGGATTTTTCTTTCAATTTTGTTAATCTCTTCTTTGAATTAATTGGGTTCTTCTTTGATTAGTTTTTAAAATTTGTTAGTTTTCAGGTGTTTTTATTTGCATACCCAATTCATTGATCTGTTTTTTATTTATTCATAAAAATATTTAGAAACATGAATTTTCCCTTATAGATTGCTTTAACTGAATCCTTAAAAAAGTATGTTTGCTCTTTGCTGTTGAAATTATTAGTTTTATGATTTGTTCTTAGACTCACTTATTCTTTAGCATTGAGTTTAGTCTATAATTAATTTTTATTGGTTTCATTGGCAGTCCTTTGTTAAACATAATCTTTATAACACTGTGATGCACAAAAATGTTTGATATTTTTTCTTTTCTGCATTTGTGAGGTTTCTCAAATTCCCTTATTTGTAGTATGAGGGGGTTGATCCCCATAATCTGGACAAAGGCTTAGATTATTGGAATGACAGGCCCTTGCTAGGGATAGAGTTAACTTTGACAAGGGTTGCTAGGGGTTTTTTTTCTCCTAAAGTCTTTCAAGTCTAACAAAAAACATTTTAAGCAAAAAAGGAACAGGGAAGGAAAAATCTGACTATGTAGATCCATCAAACTATGTACCATATGGTGAAGTGATAATGTAGGAAGAATAGTAGGATAGGCACTCAGATATTCACATGAAAAAAAAATCCAAGAAACTAACCAGCAATCAAACCTTAGCTATATATGTATATATGTATATAGATATGTGTATGTATATATGCGTATATACATGTATATGTGTATGGACATATACTAAAATGCAAAAAAGTATGGGGAACAAGCAATATTGATTAGAGTCCAATATAATTAAGCAAATTTGACTTTAGGGTATCACAGAGGCTTGGTGGAAAAAGGATCTAAGACAAGAATGTGACTCTGGAAGTATAAGGTATACCTTATTAAAAGACCCCCCCCCCCCAACATACATATAGACACATACACACATTTATATTTATAATATCTGTATCTATTGAACTATTTATCTACACAATAATGGGATGAGGTTAGAGCAGCAGTGTATAATGAAAAGATATAGCCATAGTAGGGAATTCAGGAGAAGCATGGTGGAGAGAATATGGACAAAGACAGGAGTGTGATGAGACTCAAATGAAATAATGAATGTAAAGCACTTGGAAAACCTTCAAGCACTGTATAAATGCTAGTTATCCTCCTCCTCCTCATCATCACCATCATCACTATTATTGTTATTATTCTCAGCCTCTAGTCACCAGACTCCTTCTCTGGTGATGATTTTATTCCTTAAGACTGCCCTCAGGAGGCAGAGCCAAAATTAGTAGAGTAAAGACAGTGACTTGCTTGATATCTCCCCCAAACCCCTCCAAATACCTGTAAAAAATGACTCGAGCAGCAGAATCCACAAAAAGATGGAAGGAAATAAATTTTCAGCCCAAGACAACTTGAAAGGTAGGCAGGAAAAGTTTGTCACACTTGGTCAGAGAGGAGCACAATCCAGCATGGGTCATGCCAGCACAGCCCCAGCCCCAGTCCCAGCCCCAGCAAACTAGGAACAGTCCTCAGGGGATTAAATAGCAGCAGAAATAGCAGTGGCAAAAGCAGTGGTAGTGGGAACAGCTACTTCTGGAACTCTTAGCCCACAGATGGCAGGGGGGTCACCAAATTGTCAGAAGGAGATTAGAGGGTTCTTTTTGCTAGCACTGAGGCAGGACTTTGTTGCTTTGCCCATACTTGAATGTGGGTCCCAGGGCAAGGAGGAGTACTGGCACAGCAGAACTTGTGACAGTAGTGGAGAGGGCACCCTCCTCACAGTTCCAGGACAGAAAAGAGTGCTTGTTGTTGCTCAAGGACTAGAGAAAAGGCTAGGAGTAAACACCTCTCCTTAGATTATACCACACTGGAAGAACTGACAACTTACAGGTCCCTAGAAATATCTCTGAAAACAGCTGCACAAAACTCCTGAAGTTTGGGACAGTGTGCCTTCCAACCTGAAAGCAGTTAACAAACAGTTAAAAGTTAAGTAATAAGCTGGGGAAATGAGCAAATGATGGGAAAATAACTCTGACTTTTGAAAGTTACTGTGGTGACAAAGAAGATCAAAACACGTCAATAAGATAACAAAGTCAAAGCTCTTAAATCCAAAGTCTCCAAGAAAAATATGAGTTGATCTCAGGCCATGGGAGAGCTCAAAAATATTTTGAAAATCAAGTAAGAGAAGTAGAGAAAAATTGGGAAAAGAAATGAGAGTGATACAAAAAAATCATTAAGATTAAGTCAACAGCTTGGTAAAGGAAACACAAAAAAAGCTAAAGAAAATAACAGCTGAAAAAACAGACTATGCCAAATGGTAAAAGAGGTCCCCCCCAAAAAACAAAACAAAACAAAACAAGACAAAACAAGGAGAATGCCTTAAAAAGCAGAATTGGGCAAATGGAAAAGGAGGTAAAAAAACTCACTGAAGAAAATAATTTCTTTAAAATTATAATGGAGTAAATGGAAGCTAATAACTTTATGAAAATCAAGAAACAATAAAACAAAACCAAAAGAATGAAAAGAAAAATAGAAGACAATGTGAAATATCTCATTGAAAAAACAACTGACCTGGAAAATAGATCCAGGAAAGACAATTAAAATTTTTTTACACTTTCTGAAAGCCCTGATTAAAGAAAAAAAGAGCCTAGACATAATCTTTCAAGAAATTGTCAAGGAAAACTTACCCAATATTCTAGAACCAGAGGGTAAAATAGAAAATGGAAGAATTCACTGATTACCTCCTGAAAGAGATCCCCAAATGTGATTACCCTTGGCATTCCTGCCAAGATCAAGCAATATTAGAGATCAATACAAGGGTGTGCTGATAATTATTTAACAACCAGAAAAAGGTATGCACACATACTTTTAAATTTGGTTTTCTCTGTTAACACTTTCTTAAATTTAGACCAATGCTGTCAAACTTGGGCCACTAAATTATTGTAAAAATCCCTGGTGTGTTGCATGTTGATTTAGAAAGCTACATATTAGTATTAATTATGCTTTATTACATTTTAATTATTTTGTTAAATATTTCTCAATTACATTTGAATATTATTGGGGTTTCACTGGAAGTACTGGGTGCCATTGTGTTTGACACCTCTAGTCCATATAGTCAACAAAACAATAGACTAAACCTTGATTTGTAGCATTGCTTATTTCTTTTTTTTTTAAACAAATGCTTTATTAACTTCTGTTTTACATCATTCATTTCCACCAGATTTTGAGTTACAATCATTTTCCCCCGGTTATTCACTTACCCAACCTCCCAGAATAGCAGTCCCACAAGATATTGCTTCCTCCAATCTGCTCTCTCCCATACCCCCTTCGACTTTTCCATTAGAGGAAGGTGAATATTTGTGTCCCAATGCCTGCACATCTTATCTCCCAATTATAAGCAAAAGAGTATTAATAATAGTATTTATATATATTTGAAACATTTAATGTTAAGACCTCGAATTTCAGATCCATTTCCTTCCTACCTTGTCACCCATTCCCTCTGGGGAGATAAGTAATTCAGTATATGTTGTACACGTCTAGCTAGGCAAAATATTATCATAGTAGATATATTGTACAAGGCTGCTTATACTTCCCTCCCACTCATCCCACCCCCCACCTGGTCCATTCCCTACATGATCCTGTCCCTCTTCTATAGTGGGTACTTCCAAGCTCCCCTCCCCACAAGGATACCCTCCTATCCATCATCCCTCATCCCCCTTTCCCCTATTCTGCTGCAGGTTGAGATATCCCACTTAGTATGTATGTCATTCTCTCCCTGAACCAAATTCAATGAAAATGTGGTTTTGCCTTTTTTGCCTTCCTATTCTCCCCCTCCCTTGCAACCACTTCCCCTTGCTTCTTCTGCATGAGATAGTTTACCTTACCCTGTCTCTCCCCATCTCCTCTTGCCACTTTCCTCTCTCACCTCATAATTTCACCCCTTGAGTATTCTCCCTTCGAAACAAATTCAACCTATGCCCTCTATCCATATATAACTGTAACCATATACACACACATTCACATATGTATTCATATGACCACACATCCTTCTTCCATTATTTTCATAGTGAGAAAGATATCATCAGTCATAGTTATTGCTTTTCCATACAGGAATGTAAATAGTTCCACTTTGATAAGTTCCTTTTGATTTCTTTTCCTTGATTACCTTCTTAGGCATCTCTTGCTTCTTGTGTCTGGATGTCAAATTTTCTATTCAATTCTGGTTTTTTCCTCAAGAATGCTTGAAAGTCCTCTATTCCACTGAATGACCATATTTTCCCTTGAAACAAAATACTCAGTTTTGCTGGGTAGGTGACCCTTGGGTTCATTCCCAGCTCTTTTGCCCTCTGGAATATCATATTCCATGCCCTTTGATCCCTCAGTGTAGAAGCTGCCAGGTCCTGGGCTATTCTGATTGTGTTTCCACAATATTGAAATTGTTTCTTCCTGGCTGCCTGTAGTATTTTCTCCTTGATCTGGGGATTCTGAAACCTGGCTATAATATTTCTGGGAGTTTTCTTTTTGGGATCTTTTTCAGGAGGTGATCTGTGGATTCTTTCAACCTCTATTTTGCCCTCTGCATCTAGAACATCAGGGCAATTTTCCTTGAGAATTTCTTGAAGGGTGATTTCTAGGTTCTTTCTTTGATCATGGCTTTTAGGTAGTCCAATAATTTTTAAATTGTCTCTCCTGGATCTATTTTTCAGGTCAGTGGTTTTTCCCATGAGATATTTCACATTGCCTTCTAATCTTTCATTTGTTTGGATCTGCTTAACAGCATCTTGATTTCTCATAAAGTCATTAGCTTCCATTTGCTCCAGTCTAACTCTGAAGGAATGAATCTCCTCAGTGAACTTTTGAGATTCTTTTTCCATCTGGCAAATTGGACTTTTTAAGGCATTCTTCTCCTCATTGCCCTTTTGGGCCTCCTTTGCCATTTGAGTTAGTCTATTTTTTAAGGTGTTGTTTTCCTCAGTCAGGCTGTTGACCCTCATTTCATACTTTTCCTGCATCCTTCTCATTTCTCTTTCCAATTTTTCCTCCTCTTCTCTTATTTGATTTTTAAAGTCCTTCTTAAGGTCCTCTATGGCCTGCAACCCGCTCATGTTTTCCCCTGGGGCTTTTGGAGCAGGACTTCTGACCTCACAGTCCTTTTCCGCTCTATGCCCCCAAAATAGGAGTCTAGGGTTGCATTTTTCTGTTTCCTTTGCCTTGGCATGTTGCCACTTAATTACTTGACTTTTGGGCTTGTTGCCACACTATGGCTTTAAGGCCAGATAGAGGAATTTTTTTCCCGAATGTGTGGGGGGCAACTTCCGTTTCTGGCAAGCTGTAAACCCACCCATGACTTCCACCCTAGATCACAATCCAGATCCAGGGAGGTTAAAGCAAGAGCGATTACCCCCCCAAGACTGACCCCTGGATCTCCCTACAGTTTGTAGGCCAGGAGCTGGAGCTGCCTCTGAAAACTACAAAATGGAGTGTCCCCTCAGTGGCTTCTAGGCCCCAGGGGAGGGAGCTGAAGCATTCCCCAAATACCGGTCCCAAAGTCCATAGGACACTAACCTCTTACTTTGTCCTAGGCATGTCTTTGTTGATAATTCTGGAGTCTCCACAGCTCCTGGTGTTCTGGGGTCTCTCTAGCCGGCTGCTGTCCCTGCCTCCCTGGGGCTAAAACCTTGGCTCACGGGGGATGTGGGCTCGGCTCGGCTCTCCGTGCTCTGCTGGGCTGCCAGCTCCCAGACCGCTGTGCTGGTCCTTCCTACAGGGCTGTTGGGCTGTCCTCAGTGGGAGGTTAGCTTCTCTGTATCGTTCTGTGGGTGCTGGGGCTCCAGAAGTTGTTCAGAGTCCCCTTTTACATAGTTTGGGGGGAATCTGGGGGCAGAGTGGCTTGGATGAGCTGTTTCTACTCCGCCATCTTAGTTCCGCCCCCACATTGCTTATTTCTAAGGTATAAATGTTCACTCTAAAATTTAACCATTGCTTCCTGACCTACACATCCATGGGTAAAGATAAATGGAAAAACAATATCATTGCAATATATTTCATACTAAAAGGACAGAAAGAGTAAAGAGATTAGAAGTCTGGGAAACATCACAAGGATGGCACAGATTGATAAAATGGTAGTGTTTGGGGACTTCAATTGTCCATACTTTTGCTAGTACTCTCTGAGAAAAGCAGAACATCTAATAATGTATTAACTTATCTTAGTGATAATTTCATCTTGCAAAAAGGAGAGAAATCAACATGAGGAAATTCTCTCTGAATCAGATTTTCAACAAGGGAGACCTTGTTTCTAGGGCAGAATGATGGGAACCTTGGAGGAAGGAGATCTCTCTATCCCAGTATTTGTGATACAGGAGAGGAAAGCCAGGCAAAGTCTCCACAAAGCCTAGAATTTTTTATTTTAATGAGTTCAGCAAAAGGAGAGGCAGTTTCTTATGAACAAAAATCCCTAATAGAGTGGGAATAAGTGTAGAAGAGATGAGAAGTTACTGAAAATGAAATTCTGAAGGAACAAAAAAGAGAAATAATTCCATTGAGGAGGAAAAATGGAAGTTGGCTTAAAGAAAGTGACATGGAAACACAAAGAACTAACCAACAAAGTTAGATTTGAAAAAGACATGTATAGAAAATTGAAGCAATGAGAGGTAATGGAGGAGGAATATAAAAGCATGAGTTGGTCCTTTGAGAATAATGTCAGATGCTGCTGCTTAGAATGAGCTAAAGCTGGTAAGGCAAGTTAAGGAAAACTTTTAAAAATCTAAATTGACAAAAAAGGAAGACTAAAATCATGTCTTGAAGGTGGATGGGACAATGACAACTGGCAAAAGAGGGAAGGCAGAGCTGCTTAGTTTTTACTTTGTTTCTGTTCTTTCTGCCAAGGGGAATGCTATTGGAATTTTAAAGGATGAGACAAAATGGCTGACAGGAAGTTGATTGACAAAATAAGTCGAGATAGTAAAAGAGAATTTTGTTGACTTTGAAGTATTCAAGTTAAATAAATTACATTCCTAGGAAGAGAATGATGAAATGGAAAGTAGATTTATCTTGTAATGTTAAATTTGGGGTCATGGGACTCCATTTGATAACTTGGATGCCACACCTACCACTTATAACATGTTTGTCCTCAGAAAAATCACTTGACCTCAATTGCCTCAAAATGAGGGATTGGGCTTGATGACCTCTAAGGCACCTGTAGCTCTATACCTTTGAGGTCCTCTGAACTGAGAAGTATTAATTTCAGTGACCTTTGATCATGAAAATCAAAAGGGCCACTACAGGAACAGAAGTGCTAATACTATCCTGTTTTCCCAAGAAAAACAAAATGTGGTCTATAAATTCTGGGTTAGAGGAATTAAATTGGATTTTGGCCAAATTATAGATGGTATCATTAAAGAGCTTGTTAGTAAACTTCTAGAAAAAGAAGTGGTAGCCACAAAGAGTCACCATGGCTTTATTAAAAATAGATAATGTCAGACTAAGTGTATTTCCTTTATTGACAGGTGTTACTAGACTGGTAGATTGAGAATTGCTGTAGATAGACTACTAGATTTTTAGCAGAACAGTTAGAGAGTAAAAATGTAGAAATGATATATAAATGTAGTCCAGATGATAATACAAATGGGTTGATTTGAAATTTCAAAGAGTGCCTCTTTTTTCTTTCTCTCTGTCTGTATTTATTCTTTCCTGATTTTAGGTGAACATGTATTCTAGGATGGGAGTGCCTAGGCAATGGTGAATTTGGAGATGTAGAGGTTGCTTATAAGCTCCCAACTTCTCTACAAAGGGAGAAAAGGACTCCTATGGCCAATATTTTAGAGACATCACTTTGACTTATGTTAGTATCAAAGTTTACCATAAAAAAGGTAGCAGTAGCCACAGAAGGCAAAAGGTATACAAAAAGCAATCTTTAGATATATGGGCCTGGGCAACAACTTTTGTGAATATTGTAATGTCTAGAGAGATTTTTAGGACAGCAACTGAGTGACTGGACTCAGCAATGGATGTTGAGATGTTAATGGATGATGATAAGGAAGTTCTTGTAGATGGATGTGGGAAAATTGCCATTTAAGGATAACAACAACTTCACAGAATGTGAAGAGAGAACTATTAGTTATGGGATTAAGATAGCTACTGACCCTTGGAGCCCAGTAGAGAGTTATACCTAAGAGGAACTTTATGAGACCTCTGTAAAGGGAGGAAAAAAAGGATTTCTGGGACTGTCAGGATGTACCCCTTTGATACATATATAGTCTACAACTATAACACATTAAACTTGTATTTTATATTTGAATTCATTCTCCCTAGGGACCTCAAATATGCCAGGGGAAACTGTGCCTCTAGTTTGGGGTGAAAAGTTTTGTCCCAATAATTCTTGCTATACTCTGTCAATAAATCTCTTTTCTACAAGTTGAGTCTGTATGACTGACTAAAATTTTGGGGAAATGAGTGGGGGCTTGTGTCAGAAATAATACTCTTCAGTGTCATCCCTAGAACCACAAGAGGAATAATTATCAACTATATTCTTTGAGGATGCCAAATCACAGGCATCAGGGTAACTTAGAGAAGTGGCCTCATAGAGGGCACTACAAATTGATAAAGCATAAATGATGTGTTTATGAAACTTGTATGTTAAACAAAGTTAGGATGGAAAGTTGCCTAACAAAGTTAGAATTAAAAAAAAAACTTGACAAGCTATATATTTGGACCAAATTTTTATGCAAGATGAAATTTAATAAAAATATATTTAGGTTAAAAAAACTCAAAACTTCAAGATAGTAGTGGGGGGAGAAGGTGGCTAGATAGCATTTCATCTGAAAAAGATCTGGGGGTTTTAATGGTTTGCAAACAGAATATGAGTCAACGATGCGATATTTCAACTAAGAAATATAATTAATCCATGACTATATAACACCTAAGAATAGGAGGTGACAAACTATGGAGAGCTAGCCATTATACCCTAGGCAGATCATCTCCAGAGTACTGTGTTTAGTACTGGGTGCCTCAGAGTCTTCCTCAACTCCTGAGAATGGCCATCATTGTAATTTAGGTCTTTATTATTTATGGCCATAACCTCTCAAATGATCTTGTGATGAACTCAAGAATATAAATTGCTTATAGTGAAAGATTTTATTAGAATTACAAGGAAAGCTGGAAAATAATTTGGTGGAAAATAGGATTAGAGCAGCAATTTGCACCATATACCACAATAAATTCCAAATTTATACATGATTTAAATATAAAAAAGTTATTACGTAAAAATAGAGAAAAACCAAGATAATAAGATTTATGACTGTTGTGGGGGAAGAATTCTAAATACAACACAGAATAGAGGAAGTTATAAAGGAAAACAATACTCTTAATTGAAAAAAATTAAAGATTTTACAAAAATGAAATAAAAATTGGAATGAATAATAACAATATTGGTTAAAAAACCAGCCTATTATTTAATTGATATAGGGATCTCCTGAATGAAGAAACATCAATGCAGTTTAACTACTTCCCTGAAACACTTTCATAAGGAAATAAGAATTGATGGAACTAGATTAGACAAAATAATAGTGTTCAGAAATAAAAAAGAGTGGGTTGGGGGAAATTCAACACTTCAGAGTTTAAAGGCTTGGAAATATAAAGAGAAATTATAATGAAAATTCTACAAAAATACGTGGGGCCAGGTAGGTGCCTCAAGTGAATAGAGCACCAGCCCTGGAGTCAGGAGGACCTGAGTTCAAATTTGGTGTTAGACACTTAACACTTACTAGCCATATGATCCTGGGCAACTCAACCCCAATTGCCCTGCCTTCTCCCCCCAAAAAAACCCCAAAAAATAAAAAATAAAAAAAATACTTGGGAAAAAATAGGAAGAGAAAAAATGTGCCCCATTTTACATTGTTCAGGGCAGGGTTAAGTGTAAGAAAGGAAATGATTGAGATCCAAACTTTGCCACTAACCTCACTGGAAATTGAACTCCATCCCCGTTGTCTTCTGCTTTAACCACAGTAATATCTTATTACCATGGCAGCTCCAGGATACAAGGATTAATGTAGTATTACATTTCTACATAGCACAGTGGGGAATTATGCTTCCAAGAGGTCAGAAATATCTTCAAAAGAATATCCTAAAAACTATAGGACTATAATTATGCAATAATCCTTCTGACACAAAGGGGCTAAGGATTGGATGATTTCCTGGTATACTTTTTAGGGCCTGACTTTGCTTTTATCCTGATTAGTCATTTCTGAAGAATGATTGAATCCTCCTCTTTCCTTATTCCCTAATCAAACATAGCACACACTGTGGTTTAAAAAAGTCTTTGAGCCTAGGAAAAAAATTGAAAAAAAAAACTTTCTCTTGGCTATAAAATGTAGGTTAGTCTTGGACCCATTTTTAATTAATGTCATTCTGTCTTGCATTTCACACCATTAACTTAGGATCAGAAATTTAGAGCTGGAAGAGACTGTTAAATTATTCTAGTCCAACCCTTTCATTTTACAGATGAGGAAACTGAGACCCAGGAAAGATAAGTGGCTTGCCCAAGGTCATACAAGTAGTGAGTTGCAGATCTGCAATACAAATTCAGGTCCTTTGATTCCAAAGTCAACACTCTTTTGACCACATCACACTACCTCAGGAAAAGCAGCATAAAATGTGTATACAGGGTAGCCCCAAAGTCTCAGTGCAGTTTTAAGCTGTAATAGTTTTTTATTTATTAAACCTTGGTAGCTTAAAACTGCCACGAGACTTTTAGGATACCTCATATTATCAAATAAATTTAGGACCAGAAAAGAAGGTGATTTAAAACACAAGTAAGCATGAGCTATCTAAATGATGGTCAATCTTGGCTTCACTGGTAATTAAATAGCCTCAAGAGATATAGAAGAAGGTTCTCTAGTAGATTGGGTGGATATCTCCCACTTAGGAAAAAAATATAAACAAGAGTCAAATAGGATGAACCTTTGTGGATGTGGATGACAATCCCCCAGTCTACAGTGGGGGATTACCTACATAGAAGTGATCACAAAGACATGGGAATAAGCTGTCCTGATGTGCAATAATGGTGTAATAATGGGAATAATGGAAGAGTGTTTAAGGGAAATGCAAAAGAAGATTCCTGACTACATTCTCCGCCCTGGCAGATTTTCCCATAATACTAAGTTATGAAAACTGAGACATTTTCTTTTCCTGCACCAAACATACTGAAAGTACCCCACAGAAGCATATACTAAAAACCCTCAATTATTAATTTTAAGATCTCAGTGCATAGCTATATATCTACAGATATTATTCTGAGAATTGTTCAGGAAGGAAATTTCTCTCTAGGAAGAGAATGAACAAGAGGGCTTGGCTTCAGATACAAATACATAAGAGTCTATGGTGGAGGTAAGAGAGGCAATTCCATGGGAATTCTTATCCAAAGAAAGGAGTGTGTATGGTCTCAATGGAATTACTCCTTAGACATGCATGGCCACATACATACTGCAGCTAGGATTTTTGAGGAAAGGAAGTGATTAAGTTGAGGAAGAGGCAATGATACTTACTCAGACATGCAGTCATAGAGATATGTTATGGATCATGAAAGAGGTAGTCAATTTGATGTCAAAAAAACACATTTCCTGGCCAGATGTTACAAGTTAACTACATATGATTGTTCACAAGAGTAGTTTACATGTCATTCAGTGTATTTCATTATTTGTCTTCCTGACAGATGCATTTTTGTGGGACCAACTTGGGATAACTGAACATTAGTATGCAAGCAATTGAATGACTAATTCATGTAATTATTCTTATCAAAAATGGTACAAAAATATGGCTCAGAAGTCCACGGGAAAAATATCTCCCTACCAGTCAGTTATTCATCAAATAGAAGCCTTGGAAAGGAAGAACTGTGTGCTTGCTGGATAGATGCTGTATGGGGAGAGTGCCTATTTACAGTTCTAGCTTTATTTCTCTTCTAGTGTTTCCCGGAGCAATTCACCCTATGGAGAAAGAAGTTACATCACAGCAAGGCATGTGAACCTACTTGTGGCATAGAATTAGCACCTTGCAACATAATACTGTTAGACCTCCTCAGGCGAGAAGGACCAGGGTGAATCACCATTTAGCTGTCTGACTTCCCAGTAGAGCCAAGGTGTTGCTGAAACAGTATTTATACTGAAGCAGAAAAAAGACCCTTTCTTTTTAACACATAGCCAAGATTAACCCCAAGAAGTCATCATGGCATTAAGAAATCATTTACTACTGCTGGAGAATAATCAAATGAATTGCGCAACAGATGACCTAACTGGTCAAAGACATTTCTAAATTGATTGGTACCTCTCCATCATTAACATTACCTCTTCAATTTTCCCTATTTTTTCAGAATATTTTTGACTTTTTTGCTCTAAACTGTTCATAATATAGTTAAGAAATATACAAAGAGTGGCTGCATTTTTCTCTGAAAAAAGATCCTTTCTTCAAGGTGGATATAATGATTTTTATTTCATTAAATACATGCATATATCTATATATATTAGGATTGAAGACAGGATATGTGTATCAAATATTTCTCGTTGTAACCTAGTTAACATTTTAACATTATTTTTTCAGTTGTATGATTTATATTTTTGTTCAACAGCTAATCAATACAGTCTCTGTTTATAAGTCACTGGGGCAATTTTCTGACAAAGCTCGTGGCCATCAGCTGAAGGAAATGGCGTCTCAAGCTATTAGTTTATCTTCATAGGGAAGGTACCCGGTGATCACTCACCTGGTTTCTTAAGGCGTTGGCTATAACACTGGACATCTGACCCTGACTTCTGAACTCTTTTATAAGCTTGTGTTCATCTAATGCAGTCTCTTTCAAGGAAAATGGAATTTTGGATGTGAAGCAGGAAGTGATAGAAAGGAAAATTGAGACAAAGCAGGAAACTGGAAGACAAAGTGAGTATCTACATAGAAAGAGCTGAAATCTCAACTTCATGGCTGAGATAAAGAGCAAAAGACATTTTGACCAAAGTAAAATCTAAAAGGCATTACTAGCTATTGATGCCATCCCAAAACTTGGACACCTGACTTAAAACAAATTTTTGAAGACTCAATTAAACCTTAAGGCTGTATTTATACACATAAGGTAAAATAGTTACTGTTGAATTCAAATAACTCCTAGCTGGTATAATAGATAAGGTCGGGAACTTGAAGTCAGGAAGATCCAAGTTCAAATTCCACCTCAGATACTTATTAGCTATGTGACCCTGGTCAAGTAACTTAACTTCTCTCATTCTCAGTTTCCTCATCTCTAAAATGGGAATGATAATAGCATCTTCCTCACTGAGATACTGTGAGAAAAAAATGAGACAGCCTATATTTAGCACTTTATATATTTAAGAAACCTTAAAGCACCACACTAGCTATTATTACTATTATTATTTTCGACAGAAATAATTTCTAAATTTCACTATAATAAGAAAGGATTTGGGTCTGTAATAAAATAATATGTCATGTTTATGTGGTACTTTAAGATGAATCAAATATAGATTAGATCATCTGAGCCACATAGTCAAGTTACTTTCTGAATCCACATTTTGTGAGCTGTTCAAGGCCAACTTCTAAGATGCCATCTACACATCAACTCTTGATTAGATGGTTCTAAGAGCCTTTGAAGGAATTACCTAAATGCATTAATAAAATGACCTTCCCCTGTTGTTGTTCCGTCGTGTTTGACTTTTTGTGACCCTGTTTGGGGATTTTCTAATCAAAGATACAGGAGTGGTTTGTCATTTCCTTCTCCAGCTCATTTTACAGATGAGCAAACTGAAGCAAACAGGGTTAAGTGACTTGCCCAGGGTCACACAGTGTTTGAGGCCAGATTTGAACCCAGGAAGATCAGTCTTCCTGACATCCAGGCCTAGGGTTCTATGTATTATTGCTCTCTCCACAGGCCCATTAAAATGGCGTACCTCTTTTCATTAAGTATCCTTAAAACGAGAGAAAGCAGCAGTTTGACCTATCTCAATTTCATTTTTCTCTCCTACAAAACGAGTGGGGATTGGGCTAGATGATTTCCAAGGTTTCTTCCAACTCAAAAATGTTATGACTCCGAGTTCAGTATTTAAAATGCAATGTAAAAATTCAAGCTAAATTAAGTCTATAAAATCTGACTCCATTTCCCCCATCAAATAAATAACAATGTTTATGCTGCGCTTTATTGTTTAAACAGCCGTTCTCAAGCTTTGTTTTGAGGTGTGAACCTCGTTAGCAGTCTCTTGAAGTCCATGGGCCACCTACCCAGAATAATATTTTTAAATGTGTGAAATGAAATACATAGGATTTCAAAGGAAACCAATTACATTAAATACAGTTATCAAAATATTGAAAAAATGAAAGGGAGCTCAGGTGAGGAACCTGTTTTTTTTTCTCAAAAATCATATGATAGGGGATGTTATTAGTTATAACATTGTAATATGATATGATATGATATGGGGCGGCTAGGTGGCGCAGTGAGTAGAGTGTCGGCCCTGGAGTCAGAAGGACCTGAGTTCAGATCCGGCCTCAGACAACGCACACACAAACAAAAACCTAGCCGTGTGACCTTGGGCAAGTTACTTAACCCCAACTGCCCTCCAAAAAGCAAAAAAAAAAAATGATATGATATAATACAATATAAAATAATACAACATATGTTCTTGAGGAAAGGCTCATTTTTGTCCTTGTATCTCTTGCACAGGACCTTGCTCATAAGCACTTAATAATTGTCTATTGGATTAGAATGAATCCCCATTTTACAGGTCAGGAAACTGAGGCTCAGAGAAGTTAACTGACTTGTGCAGTCATGTGGGTAATAAGCATTAGAGCTAAATTTCATACTTGGGTCTTCTGATATTATATCTTATATGGTTCCAAGACCATTATAAAATTATACACCTCAATTAGAGAACCAGAAGCATATTTTCAATTGGTCAATTTCCATTTTGCCTTTAAGTTTTTTAATGTTGAAAGCATATAGTAATATTCATGCTACTATATACCTTGAGTATCTGACATAGGGTCAGATCCCTAAAAATATTAACTAAAAATTATCTGATAATTTGCTAGTTCAAATAAGCTCTTATTACGGACTTTAAATTCTTGTATCTATAGTACAAAATCAACAGTTAAAGGAGTGCATAGATATGAATGTGCCAGTATACATGCCTGTAAATCATGTGAATATTTTTCTGTTTATTGCATTCAGTTAACTACAAATCATTAGTTTTGTGGATATGTACAACAAGATGTCACCCTAGAAATAAATTTCAATATTATGGAAAACTTTGGAAAACATGGAACTAGGAGTAATTCTGATTGTTGCTTACTTGTATTCCTCTGCAATTTGTATTTGAATAGTCCTCTGTCTACTTAAGTCTGCATATTTAAGTCATTATCTCCTATTTAATGACATCATAGTCTGTTACCATGGCAAGGGCTGATGTCACCCCTTCAATATTATGACTTAAGTGCAGGCTCAAGCACCAGGAACAGATGGGCTGCAAGGGAGAAAAACCCTTGTTTAAATAAGATTGTTGCCAGAAGTAGACTCAGAATTGCCAAGTGTAATTAAATTTTTATTTTAAAATACATTTCACAGTTTATACATGATAGGAAGAGTTTTTTTTTTAAAGCCATGTGAACTTTCCCACTGCCACACAGCACAAAAGAGGCTTTGGTTTTCCTGTAGGGCTATGCACAGTTCAAGGAAGTATGATATCTAGGAGAGGGAAGATAAATCTCATGGACATGGCAACCCTATTTGTTGAGGTGTCACATTTCATGGGAGTCGTGTCACCGACATGAAAAATTGCTTTTGAAAAAGAAAATTACTAGTGAAAGGTTTAGGTGGCTGTAATGTACTAGCTGGAATGCATGATCCTCCACTTTCTCTTGGGCAAAGTGTCAGCTTTGCTCAAGTATCTGCACAGACAGCAATGTTGTCGAATAGTTGATAAATCCTGAACGTGACCATTTGTCATCTCCCCAAGATCTACCAAAAAGATACTGGTGCCTCTCATGGTTCGAGGATGATACACTATATACACTAACATGCCAAGGGACAGTGGCCATTTTTATAAAGGAAGGTCTTGAAGTAAGAACAGAAGTCTATGAGACCTGTGAGTCATGTTGCCTTGGTGCTTAGAACGGCTACTGCCTATGTTGGTGTTGGTGTTGTTGAGTTCTTTTTCAGTCATGTCTGATTCTTCATAGCTCCTTTTGGGCTTTTCTTGGCAAGGATAGTGGAGTGGTTTGTTACTTCCTTCCTCAGCTCCTTTTACGGATGAGGAAATGGAGGCAAACAGGATTAAGTGACTTACCCAGGACCACACAGCTAGCACGTGTCTGAGGCAGGATTTGAACTCAGGTCTTCCTGATTCTAGGCCCAGTGCTCTGTCTACTGAATCACCTAGTTGTCTCTATGAGAACACCATTTTGATCTGGAATTTGCTCCTTACACACAGACACACGGACACAGACACAGACACACACACACAAATTTCTATACAGTCTGTGCCTGGTTGCCTAGTAATATGTTATAAATACATACACATACACACATGTCTATAAACACAAGCATAAATATATATGTCTATAAACATGTATATATATGTATATTTATGTAGATCTATATAAATAATGAATTCTAGGTCAAAATGGTGTATGATGTGTGTATACACATACACACATACATAAAATATATGTATATACACATATTTATATATATGTATATTATATATTACTAGGCACAGACAATACAGAAATTAATCTATTTATACACTGTGTGAGGGTCTATGCAAACCTATGTATTTATAAAGAACAAGTGTTTCCTGTACTTTCTAAGGTCATTCCAAAGACAGAAGTAGTGATAGCCAGCAATAGAGACAAGAAAAAGTCAAGTGTGCTCTAAGTATTTTCTCTTTTATGAATTACTTGCCTATCCATTTTTTTCAGGCCTAGTCTGATTTCTTTTAATTCCTGACAGTATAGAAGGCCTCAGTCCATTTTTAACTAAGGGGTAGCCTCTATTTTGTATATTATAGGCCAAGAAAAAGTGATAATACTAATAATGACCAGCCATTACACTAATTGATAGAAGATTCTACACACTTGAAACCATGTTAGTTAATAAAATTTTAAGTGTTTACATTTAAATACTTTTAGAAATAGACTTTAATACCCCAAATTTCTAATTTAAATTATTTAAAAATATATACTTTAATACTTAAAATTTAATTTAATTTAAATTAAAATAATTTATGTTATTTTAAAAATATATGCTTTAATACTTTAAAATACCCATTTTTTGTACTATAAAAATGTGACTGAACTACTTTCTTCTCTGGAGAGGTTTTTCTGTGGGAGGGGATGAGTGCTGAATATTTGCCTGAAATTTCTTCGTGAATGGCATTAGTTTGATGCGTGAGCATGAAAAATTTGGGCTGATGGGAGCTGAAAGATCCCTGTTTCAAGCCAGTTTCTTAGAATGTTAGTCCTTGTGGGAGACCAACACAGGACCACTCAGTCAATCTGGCTCTGCAAAAGAAAACCTTCAGGAGTGGAACTTTTGAAGAAGAGTGGATGATAATTCATCATCTGTCTTCTAATTAGGAAAGTGAGAGATTGTGTTAAAGCACCGCTTTCCTCCTAAGAGCTGTGTGAATGTGGCTTGAATGACTATAAGCAAATGAGACTGAGATTGGCATTCTCAGCCAACCCTCCATCTCAGCTTGCCTGTTCCCTTTTCTGTCTATCTCAGCTTTCTTTAACTCCCTTTCAAACCCGGCCATCCCCAAGCAGGGATTTGTAAAAAGGAGTGATGTTCTATTTTCCTGTACAGTTCATCTACCTTTCCAAAATCTGGGCACTCTGCTGCAAAATCCTTTTGGGTTTTTATGATAGATAATCAAGCAAAAAAGATCGAGCCATAGCAACTGTTTATTGCCCTCCAGGGTGAATGGAAAATTCCTTCAATTTAGCGATTGAGAGTGTCAGAGAAGTGAAATGATTGAAATTTGAACTTGGGTCCTTTGACTCTAAATGCAGTGCACCACATTATCTACCTGAGTATATAGACAGCACCCTAACCCTTTCTGGTTATTTTTGTTTTAGATCCACTGAGAGAGTACATTTGTACTGGCAAACATCAGGCACATAGTTGCCTTTAATAGCATGTCAAACTGGTCTTGCCCTATGTTAGGAATTAGGTATATGACATCATGATGACATTATCTTCAAATACAAATAGTCGGTAATAGTTTGGGAAAAGGTGGAGAGGTAAAGTTCAGAGTCACTGGGATGCATAGTAAATGAGGTTTAGTCAGTAAAATAACTATTTTGAACAATTATAAAGGCTTAAGATTCATCGTGAATTACACAAATTTACATGAATCCCCTAAGTATTAACGTGATTTTGTAAATGTTACATTTGGGCAGTTCCGATGGTCAAAGAGTAATGTTGTTTTCTAGGGTTAATTTCTAAAGCTTAAGGAGTGGTTTCAACAAGCTCACATTTCTTCAACCATTTATTAAGGGAACAGATGGTAATAGAGGCACTGTTATCCACAGAAGCAGATTTATCTCGTCTGTCTGATATCTCTAGGTAAATGACCTTAAGCTGGTCACAAATAGTCACATGACAGCAATGTGGTCCAGAGGTCTCCTAGGAAGCCAGTCATTTATTAACTCTTTTGTGCTTGGGGGATGAAATATCCCCTCTGGACAGTGAGATAACATCTTTGAAGTAAATCATGCTATAGCTGAATCCCATTAAATTGATACTTATGTGTTAAAGAAAAATAATCCCAAGCTCTTGTGTGCTTTTGGATATATTAGAATATTTTATTTTAGTACCTCAAATTAGCATAATTTTTTTTTAAAAGTTTTTTTTAAGGAAAAGAAAAAAAGAAATGATTTCTCCCAAAGACTGTTGAGGCTGGATTTTTACTTTGCTGTTCAGCCCTCGCTATCCTAAAAGGGGCCAGCAGAGCCAAGCCACCACCTTGATTCGTTGCCATGCAACGGTAACAGCCTGTGGGCTCAAATTCTTCTCCATTATGCCTAAAGAGAATGATGGGGGGAAACAAAATTATTTTCTGCTTCCTTGCTGGATGCCTTGTTTTCTGTCCCCCCACCCCATCTTTTTTAGTGTTTCTATGTGCATTTTGTTGCATAAAGTATGTGCTCTCTGTGATTTATCTTCTATTATGAAAAGCTGAGATTCACACTTGGTGTGGACCAGATCATACATACTGTCCGGCAGATCTGAGACTGGCTGTGAAAGGCTGACCTCGTCAAACTCCATCCTGGAAACTGCCTTGCTGTGAATATTCACCTGCAGGAACTACAGCTGCCTGCTTGCTGCCAGCCAGCATTTTTTTCCTCATCTACATTATGCTTTTTTGAATGTACTGCTTCTTTGAAAGCCATCTTACCCAGCTGCCTTCCCACTAAATGCACCTACATCCTCTCTTCTCTCTTTTAAGTATGGAGAACACATAAAATAGAAATAGCCTAGGTGGATGCACTAGAAATGTCCTTTCCATAATGCTCAGTACTTTCCTGAAGTTGGCTCTCCCACTCCATTCCATGCTAGATCAGGCTGAAGACACTGGCTGATGATGCAGCTACCGACTAGCAGTTATGATGAGTCTCTAGCCTTCCTCTTTCTTTCCTTATTTTCTTTGTCTTTCTCCCTTTTCTTCTTCCTTTCCTTTCTTTCTCTTCCTTCCTTCCTTGTTTTCTTTCTTTCTTTCTTTCTTTCTTTCTTTCTTTCTTTCTCTCACTCTTTCCCTTTTTCTTTCTCTCTATTCCTCTTCTCTTTCTCTCTCTCATTCTTCCTTTCTTCCTTGGACTTCTTATGGATGCTATCCCATGGAAAGGCAACATAAACTTGTGAAAAGAGTGTTGACTAAAATCAAAAGACCTGGGTTCAGATCCTGGCTCTGATAATTCTATGTGGGTGGACTTAGGAAAGTCATTTAAATGCTCTGACCTTTGTTTCCTCATTTGTAAAAATGTGGAGGCTTGATTAACAACGTCTCAAGACTCTTCCAGCTTTGAGTCTATAGACTATGATGTTTATGAAAGCTCTATTGTCAAGGGAGATGTTTCTCAGAACTCCTTATGGAAATCTCTCCCAAGGCTTTATCAGGTAACATTTTGTACTCCATCTCATCAATGCAGTGAGCTCCTCGAGAGAGGGAAAACTATTTTATGTGTTGTTGTATCCCTCATAACCCCCAGCATGGTGCCTTGTGGGTAGTGGGCATTCTATAAATGTTTGTTGAATGGAATTCAATCTGACTTGTCTGTCCACCCTCAAAGCTTTTTACTCAGGGCTCTCTATATAGGTGCACGAGGTGGAAAAATCCTTATTGAATCATCATCTCTTTATGTAGAAGATGCTATCTCTGAATAACAGAGTATTATAGGGCATCATTCTTTTCATGTCTGATGAGTCTGGTACATATTACTAACGATGATCAGAGATAGGTCAGAGATATTATATAATCACTTGTTGAGAGACAAATCTCCTAGTGACAGTGTTAAGTCATAACATATTAGGAGTTTGCTGAGATGACAAAGTAATGAACATGAAACCATTACAGCTATAGAGATAGCTGGTTTTATTTTGATGGGACTTGGCTTCCTCATTTTGGGGACACACTGTTTGAGTGATTTATTTTTTTTTCTGTGCAGGATTCTACAATATTTCTATTAAGGAGAGCAGCTATGTCCATAAATTCTACTGCATTATTAGTTAATCAAATAGCAGAATGTCTGGTCTGTTCATCAGGATTTGTCAATCTGTTGGGATGGAATTATTCCAGTGTGTATGATAACAACTATTTTCTAAAAAATTCTTAGCTTCATACTTAGAGAACTGTATTAATTCTTGCATCAATTACATTTAAGGGCTATTACTCATGGAAAATCTTAGCCAAACTGTTATGGCTGTTTATAAAATTCACAGCTTCAAATGTCAGATGCCCTCTGCTACTCCACATATATGTTCTATGTCTCTCACAGCCTTGCCAACAGCCCTGGCACTGGGAGAATTCTCTGCCAAAGAGCCCTGGTTTCCTGATTGGTGAATGACTCTCCCAAGACTACTACTTCAGGAAAGCCCCAGTGACCATATTTCCCTTCACCCCTTCACTCCCCCACTCTCTGGCCATGTCTTCTAATATAAATAATTTCATTGCTACAGTGTGCAGACATATAGCCCCTCTTCTCACCACTTAACCCCACCTACCCACTGCCAACCACAGCTCTGGCATCATTCAACTCTGACAATATTCCTGGATGAGACATATCAATCTCTGGCCCCACTCACTCTCCTTGTAACTCTCTGGACCAATGTGTCCCTCCCTCATTCCCCCTTTGAGTATTGTTTTTACATTTAGGAGGGAAACTCCTTGAGAATAGGAATTATCTTTGGTTTTTTGTTTGTTTTATTTTTTTTATCATCCCTTCTTCTACTTAGCCCAACGTAGAGTAGTACATAGTAATTGCTTAATAAATACTTTCTCCATTCATGAATGACTGAATGAATAGCAGCCAGGAAGCTGGTGGTGGTGTTGTGGAGAGAGCTCTGGGCCCAGAGTCTGAAAGACTTGAGTTCAGATCTAGCCTCATACACTTACTAGCTGTGTTTCTGTGGACAAATCACATAACTTCTGTGTGCCTTGGTTTTTTTAGCTGTAAATGGGAATAATAATAGCACCTCTCTCACAACGTTGTTGTAAAGATCAAATGAAATAATATTTATTAAAAAAAACACAATAAAATCTAAAAAAAACTTAGCACATTTCCCATCATATAGCTGGTGCTATATAACTGCTTATTCCCTTCTCTCTACCCTCTTCTTCACTATTTTGCTTTAATGTGAATCTGTGATTTCATTGCTCTTGGCTCAGTCCACTGAGGAGGGGACTTTTTGCAACCTTTTCAGTTCCAGTCACTCCTGCCAGGGTCTGTGCTCCAGGCCAGATGCCCAGGTCAAAATGAGGCATCAGAGAACTTTAATAAAATCCACACTATTGTTTTCCACATCTTTTTGTTTTGTTTTGTTTTTGTTTTTTTGGAAGGCAATTGGGGTTAAGTAACTTGCCCAACGCCACACGGCTAGGTTTTTGTTTGTGTGTGCATTAAGTGTCTGAGGCCAGATCCGAACTTAGGTCCTGACTCCAGGGCCGACGCTCTACTCACTGTGCCACCTAGCCGCCCCTTACGCATCTTTTTACTCTTCTTGTTTTTATTTCTCATGGCTTTTTTAAAGAACTACCAATTCCCAAATGACCATGTCCAATCCAGCATGGTAGCATGGGTATGAAATGCTACACATGCAGTAGTTATTTGGTAGAACCCTCTCATTTACCGTGTTTACTTATAAAAGTTACATTACAACTTCGTGCAATTACTTAATATGTTAAACTGGCCAATGTTTGTCATGTAAAATTTTGCAAAGGCTGTTTTCAAACTTGACAAACAGTGCTTAATTTTTATGACTATTGCAGATTGAATTGATTTACTTATCTCCTGGTCGACTAGTAAAATAAACATTGGAAGCTATAGGCTGGTCTATTTGGCCATACACATGTATCAGGCTTTTTAGCTGTACTCTGAACAAAACTGGTTCCCATATAGCCTTCTTACCTGTCAAGGTGACATGTATCGGTCTTGGGGATGTCTGCTCCAACTTCTTGCAGGATTCATATAATTTTAAAGGGTGAGTGTGGATTCCTACCAGGGTGGATGATAACTGGCCATCCAAGCTGAGTCTGTGCATGGGCTGTTGCCTGAAATACTTTATTCTTGCTTCCAGTGAGAGGCCAGGAGCAGCCAATTTTTCGGATGACTCCACATTTGATATTGGTCCCATTAGCTCCATGTAGTATTCCATTAATAAGAATATGAATAAGCTAAAGAAGAATGAGAACACCTTATAAACAAAAGAATATGTAAACACACGTGGTGAAGAAATCTATTCAGCAAATATTTAATTCAACATCCATTTATTGAACACCTATTAGGCACTCTTAAGGATGAAACAAGGTTGCATAATTCTTCCAACTCAAAGATTTTAGGCACATTTGCTATAGATTTTTGGGTAGGGGTGGAGGGAGAGTGGGAGATAGGATTTCAGACTGGTGATTTCATTGGTTTATGGAAATTTCTTCCACTGATATAAAGAGGTGATTCAACTCATTTTGTCTGAAGGTTGCCTGGGTGCACTGGGGGGTTAAACAACTTGCTTATGGTTAGTTGTATTTGTCCTTTGTTCGCAAAAAGGACAATTAACATCACCAAAGTGATATCTTGACCTGCAAGTGAATTGGATATATGTGAGGTAGGGCTGTACAAAGGCATTAGCTTTCCTCCAGAGTCATCAAAGTCCAGTGGCAGGACAAAATTCAAGATGACTGGTGAAGTCCCAGGATGCAGTGGATGATCTTGGCCTTTCTAAATTAACACTTTGTCTGAGGCAACACCCATTCAATAACTAGAGGCTAGGTAAGAATTGAGACAAAAGATGACCTAGTTCACAATCACAAAAACATCCACTTATTTTTTCTCATGGTCAATGTGTGTCAGAAGCCAAATTTGAACTAATGTTTTCCTGATTTCAAGATTAGTACTATAACATGTTGTTTCTCTTGATATAAATATTTAACTTAAAATCCATGACTTTAAGATCAATTAACCAAATGAGAAAAGGTGATGCATAGATTGAGAAAGTAGTCTATTGCCCAAACTGGAGTATCTGGCAGACAAAGGGACAGTTATGGAATATATTAAGCCTATGGTGAGCAAATCTGTTATTCCACCTTTTTTATTCACTCCTTTACCCCATACAAATAGAAAATACTATACACAATGCATTTGCCCTATAACATTATACGTTTTGGTTCATGCATTTAAGGTGATTGTTAAAAGCAACTGGGAATGTGTGCAAGCATTGCTGGGAGAATAGAATCCAAGAATATAGTCTATTCAATTTTACCTACATATTTTGGAAAAGTAAAGTCCTCATGACTAAAGAAATAGAGAATTATAATTTTGAAAATGAACCCTCTGTCAAGCAAATTTTAAAGATTAATTGTTCCTTGCAAAAATTGCAGCTGCTCTGCTATTGAATAGATGATGGTAAATATATACTTTGGGGATTGTTTTGCTATTTCCCCCCATCACGTAACGAGTCATTCTTACTTCTCTTCTCTGAACTCATCCTTCTTACTCAATAACATGATACAGATAAAAACAGATGAGTAGATTCTCCTCCACAATCCCTCCAACCCCCAACTTTGTAAAGGGAGAGGTAAAAAAACCTCACAAACTTGCCAAGTCTCTGCCTGCCAAGTTTCACCCTACAGTGAATTTTTACTGCTGGGTTATTATAAAATCGTGAAGGAAAATTGAGCTTGTATAATTGAGGTTTATAATGGAAAACTGAGGTTTATAAACAGGCCGTGGTACCACTACTGAGTACTGATACAATACATATGAAATATAATTACCACTATTTGGAATCTTTCAACATAGGGTACATCAAGATTTTCTTTGTCCAAAGTTTTCTTTATGAAGCATTAATGATCCGACATTCAATCTCCATCTCCTTCTGTGGCCCTGTGACTCTGTAGAATGCACCACTGCCTCTGAGTCAATGAGATTTTCATTTGTGGCTGAAGTTCACCAACAAACAAGGAGGTAAAGACAAGACTAATCTTATGTGTAAATATTGATTAAGATTGTTTACCTGCTCTATTGACATGGTATGGTTCTCTGGAGAGTGTGTGGCACCCATATAAAATCCATCCCCAGAGATGATATGGACTCAAGTCTCTTCCATAAACAACTTCAAGGTCTTTACATCTTGAATAAATTCTGTAGTTGGGTTTATGATCAGAACCCTGTCACCATTGGCTTTGTAATATTTTTTATTAATTTATTAGTTTAGTTTTAGTTAACAAGATTCAATTCCATAGTTCCTTGATTTTCAAATTTCCTTTACCTCCCTCCCCCCACCCCCACAACTGCATATAGTCCAGTATAGGATCTGCAAATACATTCATATTAGACATTAGTCCAATTACAAAGGTGTATTGTACTAGGTGGGATGAAAAATGGTAAAGAAGAAATAAAACCAAACAATGAAAAGAAAAAGATCAATTATTTTGCTTCCATCAGGATTCAAGCTCAGTTCTTTCTAGTTATATCTCTGGATGTCGCATTTCTCTCTTTCATGAGTCTTTTAGGATTGACTTATATCACTGCATTGCTGAAAAGAGTCCAGTCTGTCATAGTTGGTCATCACACATATGTTGTGTCTGTGATTGTATACAAATTTCTCCTGATTCTACTCTTCTCGCTCAGCATTAGTTTGTATAAGCCTCTCCAGGTAAATATGAAAACTGTCTCCTCCTCATTTTTTTATAGCACAATAATATTCCATTACATTAATATACCACAACTTGTTTAGCCATTCCCCAATTGATGGGCACCCCCTTAATTTCCAATTCTTTGCAACCATGAAAAGAGCTGCTATAAATATTTTTGTACGTATGGGTCTTCCTCCCTCTTCTGTGATCTCTTTGGGATATAACCCTAGAAGTGGTATTGCTGGGTCAAAGGGTATGAAATTATTTATAGCCCTTTGGGCATAATTCCAGATTGCTCTCCAGAATGGCAGGATAAGTTCACAACTCCACCAGCAATGCATTAGGGTTCCAATTTGCCCACATCCTCTCCAGCATTTGTCATTTTCTTGTTTTGTCATCTTAGCCAATCTGACTGGAGAGATGTGGTATCTCAGAGTTGTTTTGTTTTGCATTTCTCTAATCAATAGTGACTTAGAATATTCCTTCATATGCTTATAGATATCTTTAATTTCTTTCTCTGAAAACTGCCTGTTCATATCCTTTGACCATTTATCAATTGGGGAATGATTTGTATTCTTATAGATTTGACTCAATTCTCTGTATATTTTAGAAACGAGTCCTTTATCAGAGACATAGGTTGTAAAAATTCTTTCCCAATTTCCCACCTCCCTCTTGATCTTGGTTACATTGGCTTTGTTTGTATAGAAGCTTTTCAATTTAATGTAATCAAAATTATCCATTTTGCATTTTATAATGTTGTCTAATTCTTATTTGGTCCTAAAGTCTTCCCCTCTCCACAAATCTGACAGGTAAACTATTCCTTGCTTTCCCAGATTGCTTACAGTATCATCCTTTATACCTAGATCATGCACCCATTTAGACTTGATTTTGGTATATGGTGTTAGATAATGATCTATGCCCAGTTTATGCCATACTGTATTTCAGTTTTCCCAGCAGTTTTTGTCAAATAGTGCATTCTTATCCCAAAAATAATGGGGTCTTTGGGTTTATCAAACAATAGATTACTATATTCATTAACTGCTGGGTCTTCTGCGCCCAATCTATTCCATTGATCCACTACTCTACTCCTTAGCCAGTACCAAGCAGTTTTGATGATTGCTGCTGTATAATACAGATTAAAATCTGGCTTAGCTAGTCCACCTTCCATAGCATTTCTTTTCATTAATTCCCTTGATATTCTAGACCGTTTGTTTTTCCAAATAAATTTTATTATTTTGTCTAACTCTAAAAAGTAGTTTTTTGGTAAATTGATTGGTATGGCACTAAATATATAATTTAGTTTGGGTAAAATTGTCATTTTTATTATATTAGCTCGACCCAGCCACGAGCAATTGATATTTTTCCAACTATTTAGATCTGATTTTATTTGTGTGAGAAGTGTTTTGTAGTTGTGGTCATATGGATTCTGGGTTATTGCCTTTGTAATTTAAGGGCTCTTCCTTGATGACTTCAGTCTCCTGATTTAGTTAAAAGCTTTCCTTGTGGGGAATAAGGGCTCTTCTGAAGCCAAAACAAGTTCTTCACCACAAGGGGTTCCTTAGACAAAGCTTCTTGGCCTAAAGGAGGGAGGGAGTAACTGCCGTCAAAAGTCATGGTCAAGTGTTCATGGATTAAGGTCCAGCCAAGTTCCATAAGGCCCAAAACTGTCTGTACTTTGCTACTTAAGGAAGCCATTTCCAAGGACAGGATTTTCACAAAAATATTTTATGAAAAATAAAAAAGAAAAGTAGTCAGGTAAAATCTAACAGAAACACCCCGCCCCCATCCCATCCATGGGAGGATGTGTGATTAGGAGCAGACACCTGAGACTGAATCAATGAGATTAGAGATGTCATCTCACTTATCATCCTGCCAAAGTTAAGCTCTTTCTTACTATGTATTTTTGGGAGCATTTAAAGTCCAGTCCAGTTTTAAGTGACAAGGGTGATATAGAAGGCTCATACCACTTCCATTGGGATACTACTGCAAGATCTAATCACAGCCCCATCTGGAAGAAATATTTCTTGATATTCAGTCCACATTTTTCTTTCACTTAATTTCATCTCATTAGTCTTAGCTATGCCCTTTCAGATCACCTTACTGCAATCCTCATTTTTCTTGCCCTCTCTAACCTTCAAGGTTTATACCAAGTTAAGAAGACTCTTCCATTAGTCATTGTTCAGGTAAGGCATGTTTCTTTCTCTGCATTGTCCTCTTTAAAAAAAAAACCTGGGACAGGGAATCACATCCTATTTGACGTAGATTTTTCAGTATTTAGAACTGACAAGAAGAGATCTTAGGAAACAATTTAATCCAGCACTGTCATCACACATACTAAAATTGAGGTCCAAGGAGATTATAGATCATGCCCATGTCACACAGGAAGCAAGAAACAGATGAAATTAGAATTCAGGGCTGCTGACTCCAAACCCATCTCATGACAAATATTCTTTACTACGGATGTTACGGTGGTTGTAGGGTATATAATGAAGATTTTCTGCAAACCTCAAAAGCTGCTTTATAGATAATAATTCTCAATTATGTGTGAAAATCTTGTTTTTTATGGCAAGAACCTAATGATTCAATTTATTAACCATGGTTTAAGTTTGTATCAAATCTCTGTGTTCTTACTGTATGGACACCTAGGTGTTCTTGTGAGAGGACAGAAGGGTGAACTCACATTTAGGAAGACCTGGGTTTGAATCCTGCCTTAGACACAGACATTTTGTGACTTGGGGTGGGGGGAAACCAGCTGATTATGAGCCTCAGTTTCCTCACTTAGAAGTGGGAAAAATGACAGAACCAACAACACAAGGTGGTAGTAAGGCTTAATGTATGTAAAACACTTTGTAAACATTGGAGTGTTATATAAATGCCAGCTGTTATTTTTATAAAGGAAACATGGGATCCCAGATTTAGAGCTATAAGGGACCATCTGGTCCAGGGGCTATTAACTTTTTTGCATGTCATATATCCAATCGAAGCCCATGGACCCCTTCTCAAATTCATGCATAAAATAGAACATGTGGGATTCAAAAGGCAACCAAATCTATTGAAATACAGTAGTCATCAAAATATGTATTTTAAAAACCATAGGCCCCAGGTTAAGAACCATCTGAGATTGAAAAACTCTTGTCCTATAAACTATGAGAAATTTGTTGTTCAGTTGTTTACAGTCATGTTCAACTCTCTGTGACCCTATTTAGGTTTTCCATGGCAAAAATACCAGAGTAGTTCACCATTTCCTTTTCCAGCTCATTGTACAGAAGAGGAAACTGAGGCAAACATAGTTAAGTGACTTGCTCAGGGTCACACAGCTAGTAAGTGCCTGAGGCCAGAGAGTAGTCTATCATAGAATCCATAAGATTTTAACAGCTCAAATGTGTGGATATGGCTGAACTTAAGAAAGGAGGTGGCATCAATTCAGTTACCAACCAGTTGTCAGTCATTGAAATATTACAGAGACCTCCAAAATATGGATCTTGAAGAAATCCCATGAACTTGCCTGATTGGAGGTGAATTTTGGTTGCAAGTGATCAGTGTAATTTATTGTGATCTGGGCCTGTAATGATAAGGCCAAGAGAAGCGAGGATGAAGTTGATAGGTGCCACTACTTTTCTGAGGGGAAGGTAGTAGAGCATCTTGCTTTGACTCAGAGGAACATAGCATTATCTTCCCTCAATTATTACTCATTACTAAAATTTCTCTCTGGCCATGGCACACTTTTTGTTGCTAGGGTTCTGCAGCTGGCTGGAGCTGTTGGTTAATTCATGGTGCCCACATGCCCAAGTTATTGGGTTCCATCTTCCATGTGACAGTTAGTTTTTCTCTGTTCCCTTCCCTTCTTTGCCTCCTGGCTGCCTTCAAGTCCCAGCTACAATCCTACTGTCCAGAGGATGCCTTTCCTTATCCCTCTTAATTCTAGTGGCTTCCCTCTGTTGATTATGTCTGATTTATCCTGTCCATAGTTTGTACACAGTTGTTTTCATGTTGTTTCCCTCATTAGATTGTGATCTTAAGAACTGAAATTATAATTACTTTTCTATGTAACCCTGACATTTAGCACAGTGTCTGGAAAATAGTAGGTGCTTAATAAATGCTTACTGACTAGTCCATGTTACAACAATAATAACAACCACAGCAATAGCAAACATTTATATAGACGTTTAAGGTATGCAAAGTGACTAACCCAAGATCACGCAGCTAGGCAGAATTTGAATTCATACCTTTCCATCTCCAACTTCAGCCTGCTATCTACTATATAGTTAATTGATTTGTAAGCATGGGCAATATAGTCACAGGAAGAACCAAAGGAGATAATGTGGATGGATTGCCCTTAGTCCCTCACCAGTACTAAGAAGAATTATTTCAACTGCTTATTTAATTGAAAGTTAATTAAAATTAAAAGTTAATTAAAAATAAATGAAGGGCAACTAGGTGGTACTGTGTAAAGAACACTGGTCATGAAGTCAAGAGGACCTGAGTCCAAATCTGACCTCAAACACTTACTAGCTATTTGACCCTAGTCATTTAACAACGATTGCTCCCCCTCCCCCCCAAAAAAGAAGTAGGTTAAGTGATATTATCTATAATATGTTACTAGGAAAACTTTTCTATGGTTATTTGATCACTTTTGGTTTAATTTCAGGAGGTTTGATTTAACGATTTTCTCGTACATAATGCTCAGGTTCTTGTCTTTCTGTTTTCTGAGATACCCATAATCCTGAGAGTGTTGCATACTGATCTATCCTCTTGCTCTGTTACATGAGTCCTCATGGATCCCAATTTGGGGATGCGATTCTATGACATTTCTTGAATCAGTATTTCTAGCAACTTTACTTTGTGTATAATTCAAGTTTGTTTTCTTTTGATGGTATTGATTTTTTTAGGAGCTTTTTAAGATTTCCTATTATAATCTCCATTTTGGCTACTTCATTATTTCTTCTAGATCTTTCTTTAAATCTTTAAAATTTTTAAGTTGAGTTCTATCCATTGATTCGTTACTTTATTCGAGTTCTTCTTTTATTTAGTTTTGCAATTTTCTGCCCATGGTTATTCTTGCTTACTTTCTTTAGCAATCAGGCCACCTCAAGCTATCTGATATTGGCTCCCCACCACACAATGTGGCATTTGAAATTGAAGTTGATTCAGTCATTCTCTTGTATTTTTAAATTATATGACCATTTTCTTCACTTCAGTCATTTTTCTATTTTCATTGGCTTGTATACTTTAACAGTGTATTGAAGTACTTTACCCCCTTTTTGATGACTATTTCTAATTCTTGTTTTGTGAGGTACACATGAGGATTCTAGCTCCCTTCAATACATTTTTTCCCCACTATCTTATCTGGAGGGACCTTAGAAACACTTTCCAGCATTAATAAATATATTCAGCCAGCTTTATTGGTAACAATACTACCACTATACAAAATTAGAAAATTCCATACCAAGGTATGAAATTTTTGGATACAATAAAGTTCAATAATTTTCAAACTTTCTCAGAATGAAGCTCCTATAAACAGTACTCCACAAATGGCTCAGTTTGGTTTCCAGTGCTTCAAAGTTCCTATGTTGGATTGGTCCACAAATCTAATGTGGGCTATGCACACAGTCTGCAATGCTATAGTGCTCTATAAAAACACAATATTTATTATTTCAATTTGACTCATAACAGCAATGTATTTATTACATGGCTCTGTGTTTTAAGACATTTCTATCAGAGTCCTTACCTTTTAAATCTTTCAGTGTAATAAATGTCCACATTCCAAGTACCCCAATTGGCAACTCATATTCTCAAAAACAGCAGCGATTTCTTCCTTGGAACGATGAAGGGAAGGGCATTTTCTCTATGTATATGTACTTAATGTATTTCTACTTTTTCTGAGATTTATTGCAAAATGGTTCTGTTGTACATGGATTTATAACTTGAATAGTATTTTAAAAAATCAATAAGGATGTCTGTTTAAAGATAAGGGAAGTCAACTACATCCATTCAGGTAATAATAATGGTATCTGTCAAGTTGCCAAAAGGTGACATGAACAAGCAAGACTAACCTCCTTGAAATCACAACAAACAGTTGCTATACTCAATGGAGACCACTCCAGTAATATCAAAGGCAAATCTTGGTCCTGGAAAAATCTATTTTTGTTTGTTTTCTTGGGCTCCTTTTATTTATTTATTTGTTTGCTTGTTTTTGGCTAAGGAAGGAGATGGACATGGTATCACAGAATTTTTTTTAAAGCAGCATACTTTTATTCACATACATTAAAGATGCCTAATACCTTCAACCTTCTCAAGTGACTAGCTCTCCTAACTAAATTGAATATGTCATTTCTTTCTAAGCTTGAGTTTTCTCATCTATAAAAAGTCAGGGTTGAATTAGATGACCTTTTAGGAGTATCCTGCTAAGCCAGCCTTAGCAAGACTGTTTTATGCTAAGCTGATGCTATTTACAGTAGTCGTTTTTAAGAGGTATGTGGGGTAAAATAACTCACCCCTTCCTCTTTCAGTTCCTGCCAGGAACGTGGGCCCATAGAATTATGTGTACTAGATTAAAGAAAAAGTTAGGAGCCTTTTGATCCAAAATGGACTTGTCTCTTGGAAAAGAGAAGAACCAGTCATCATCAGATTTGGCAGTTTGGAATGTAATTGATGAGATTTTCCCTAAAGTAATGATAATAATAAAATATTAATGTCATATTTTATGGTTTGCAAAGGGTATTAACTTCATTATATCTTTTGGACCTACCACCACCCCCACCCCCACCATCACCACCACCATCACTGCTTCTTCTGTTGCTGCTGCTGTGGTGATGTTGCTATTACTATTACATTTTTATATTAGCTCAGAGAGTCATATAGGTAGTAAGAAAAGTAAAGCAAGCAAAGGTCATATAGGTAGGAAGTGTCTAGGTAGGCTTTAAATTCACATCTTAGGGACTACAAGTCTAACATGCTATATACAACATCACTTTGCCTCTAACCATTAAGCCCTGGAAGCTAACGAGTAGGTCTCTACTAGAGTCATAAGTGCCCATTTTCTTTACTTTCTCTTGGTTAGGAGAGCAAGAGCTTGTAGGTTCCTCTCTCTGTCTCCTTCCAGGCAAAACGGAAAGAGCTATTTATTTGTCCTGTTTCCTTGACATGTTTTTTCCTTTTTTGTCTTTATTAATTTGTTTGTTTACTTTTAGTTTACAAGATTCCATAATTCCATAATTCTTTGAGTTTCAAATTTGAGTTTCAAAATGAGTTTCAAATAGTTTACAAGATTCCATAATTCCATAATTCTTTGAGTTTCAAATTTTTTTTCCTCCCTCTCCCCCGCCCCCATGACAGCATACAATCCAGTACAGGATCTATAAGTGCTTTCACATTAGACATTAGTCGGGTTACAAGGGCGTATTGTACTAGATGGAATGAAAAATGGTAAAGAGGAAATAAAACCAAACAATGAAAAGAAAAAGATCAAGTAGTTTGCTTCAATCAGTGTTCAAACTCAGTTCTTTCTAGTTCTTTCTCTGTATGTAGACATCTATCTCCATCATGAGTCTTTTGGGATTGACTTATATCACTGCATTGCTGAAAAGAGTCCAGTCTGTCATAGTAGGTCATTACACATATGTTGTGTCTGTGATTGTGTACAAATTTCTCCTGGTTCTGCTCTTCTCACTCAGCATTATTTCATATAAGCCTCCCCAGGTAAATACGAAGTCCATCTGCTCCTCATTTTCTATAGCACAATAGTATTCCATTATATGCATATACCACAACTTATTCAGCCATTCCCCAATTGATGGGCACCCCTTTAATTTCCAATTCTTTGCCACCACAAAAAGAGCTGCTATAAATATTTTTGCACATATGGGTCTTCCTCCCTCTTCTATGATCTCTTTGGGATATAACCCTAGAAGTGGTATTGCTGGGTCAAAGGGTATGAAATTATTTATAGCCCTTTGGGCATAATTCCAGATTGCTTTCCAGAATGGTTGGATAAGTTCACAACTCCATCAAAAATGCATTAATGTTCCAATTTGCCCACATCATCTCCAGCATTTATCATTTTCTTGTTTTGTCATCTTAGCCAATCTGACTGGAGAGATGTGGTAGCTCAGAGTTGTTTTGTTTTGCATTTCTCTAATCAATAGTGATTTTTTAAATTATTTTTTATTTTTTATTGTTCTTTCTGCTTTTATTTTTTTTAAACAAATGCTTTATTAGCTTCTGCTTTACATCATTCATTTCCGCCATATTTTGAGTTACAATTATTTTTCCTCCCTGTTTTTCCCCTACCCACCCTCCCAGAATAGCAGTCCCACAAGATATAGCTTCCTCCAATCTGCATTCTCCCATATCTTCTCCTATATCCCCTTCGACTTTTCCATTAGAGGAAGGTGAATCTCTGTATCCCATTGCCTGCACATCTTATCTCCCAATTACAAGCAAAAGAGTATTAATAATAGTATTTATATATATTTGAAACATTTAATTTTAAGACCTCAAATTTCAGATCCATTCCCTTCCTCCCTTGTCACCCATTCCCTCTGGGAAGAAAAATAATTCAGTATATGTTGTACATGTCTAGCTATGCAAACATTACCATAGTAGATATATTGTACAAGGCTGCTTATAATTCCCTCCCACTCATCCCACCCTCCACCTGGTCCATTCCCTACTTGAGCCTGTCCCTCTTCTATAGTGGGTACTTCCAACCTCCCCTCCACCCAAGGATGCCCTCCCACCCATCATCCCTCCTCTCATCCCCCTTATCCCTATTCTGCTGCAGGTTGAGATATCCCATTTAGTATGTATGTTATTCTCTCCCTGAACCAAATTCAATGAGAATGTGGTTTTGCCTTTTTGCCTTCCTATTCTTCGCCTCCCTTGCAGCCACATCCCCTTGCTTCTTCTACATGAGATAGTTTACCCTACCCTGTCTCTCCCCATCTCCTCTTGCCACTTTCATCTCTCACCTCATAATTTCACCCCTTGAGTATCCTCCCTTCCCAACACATTCAACCTATGCCCTCTATCCATATATAACTGTAACCATATACACACACATTCACATATGTATTCACATGACCATACACCCTTCTTCCATTATTTTCATACTGAGAAAGATTTCATCAGTCACAGTTACTGTTTTTCCATATAGGAATGTAAATAGTTCAACTTTGATAAGTTCCTTTTGATTTCTTTTCCCTGATTACCTTCTCAGGCATCTCTTGCTTCTTGTGTCTGGATGTCAAATTTTCTATTCAATTCTGGTTTTTTCCTCAAGAATGCTTGAAAGTCCTCTATTCCACTGAATGACCATATTTTCCCTGAAACAAAATACTCAGTTTTGCTGGGTAGGTGACCCTTGGGTTCATTCCCAGTTCTTTTGCCCTCTGGAATATCATATTCCATGCCCTTTGATCCCTCAGTGTAGAAGCTGCCAGGTCCTGTGCTATTCTGATTGTGTTTCCACAATGTTGAAATTGTTTCTTCCTGGCTGCTTGTAGTATTTTCTCCTTGATCTGGGATTCTGGAACCTGGCTATAATATTCCTGGGAGTTTTCTTTTTGGGATCTTTTTCAGGAGGTGATTGGTGGATTCTTTCAACCTCTATTTTGCCCTCTGGATCTAAAACATCAGGCAATTTTCCTTGAGAATTTCTTGAAGGGTGATTTCTAGGTTCTTTCTTTGATCATGGCTTTCAGGTAGTCCAATAATTTTTAAATTGTCTCTCCTGGATCTATTTTCCAGGTCAGTGGTTTTTCCCATGAGATATTTCACATTGCCTTCTAGTCTTTCAATTGTTTGGATCTGCTTAACAGCATCTTGATTTCTCATAAAGTCATTAGCTTCCATTTGCTCCAGTCTAACTCTGAAGGAATGAATCTCCTCAGTGAACTTTTGAGATTCTTTTTCCATCTGGCAAATTTGGCTTTTTAAGGCTTTCTTCTCCTCATTGCCCTTTCGGGCCTCCTTTGCCATTTGAGCTAGTCTATTTTTTAAGGTGTTGTTTTCCTCAGTCAGGCTGTTGACCCTCATTTCATACTTTTCCTGCATCCTTCTCATTTCTCTTCCCAATTTTTCCTCCACTTCTCTTATTTGATTTTTAAAGTCCTTCTTAAGGTCCTCTATGGCCTGTAATCTGCTCATATTTTCCTTTGGGGCTTTTGGAGCAGGATTTCTGACCTCATAGTCCTCCTCCTGTTCTATGCTTCAATCCTCTTGCCCCCAAAGTAGGAGTCTAAGGTTGCATTTTCTGTTTAATTTGTTTCCTTTGCTTTGGCATGTTGCCACTTAATTACTTGAATTTTGGGCTTGTTGTCACAGTATGGCTGGGCCGCTAGACAGGGGAACTTTTGTCCTGAACGTGTGGGGGGACAACTTCTGTTTCTGGCAAGCTGGAAGCCCACCCACAACCTCCACCCCAGATCACAATCCAGATCCAGGGAGGTTAAAACAAGAGTGATTACCCCCCAAGATTTATCACTGGATCTCCCTAAAGTTCACAGGCCAGGAGCTGGAGCTGCCCCCAAAAACTACAAAATGGCGTGTCTCCTCAGTGGCTTCTAGCCCCCAGGGGAAGAAGCCGATGCATTCCCCAAATACTGGTCCCAAAGTTCATAGGGCACTAACCTCTCACTTTGTCCTAGGCATGTCTATGTTGATAATTCTGGAATCGCCACAGCTGCTGGTGTTCTGGGGTCCCTCCAGCTGGCTGCTGGCCCGGCTGCCCTGGGGCTAAAACCTGGACTCAGGCAGACCTGTGCTCAGCTCCCCATGCAGTGTGTGCTGGGCTGCCAGCTCCCAGACCACTGTGCTGGTCCTTCCTGCAGGGCTGCTGGGCTGTCCTCAGTGGGAGGTTAGCTTCTCTGTGTCATTCTCTGGGTGCTGGGGCTCCCAAAGTTGTTCAGAGTCCCCTTTTACATAGTTTGGAGGTGATCTGTGGGGAGAGAGGCTTGGACATGCTGTTTCTACTCCACCATCTTGGCTCTGCCCCCCTCTAAATCAATAGTGATTTAGAGCATTTCTTTATATGTTTATAGATATCTTTAATTTCTTTTCATGAAAACTGCCTCTTCATATCCTTTGACCATTTATCAATTGGGGAATGACTTGTATCCTTATATATTTGACTCAATTCTCTGTATATTTTAGAAATGAGTCCTTTATCAGAGACATAGGTTGTAAAAATTCTTTCCCAATTTCCCACCTCCCTCTTGATCTTGGTTACAATGGCTTTGTTTGTACAGAAGCTTTTCAATTTAATGTAATCAAAATTAACCATTTTGGATTTTATAATGTTCTCCAATTTTTGTTTGGTCATAAAATGTTTCCCTCTCCACAAATCTGCTTCAGTTAGTTTTTGAAGGTCCTTTTTAGGGAGGTATTTTCTCCAATTACTTCACTCATTTTACTTTTTAAGGATTTGTTTTCTTCAGTGAAACTTTTTTCCAATTTGGTCACTGTAGATTTAAATTTGTCTTCTGCCTCCCTAATTTGGTCTTTAAAATCTTTCTTAAGCTCCTCAAGCATGCTTTTTGGGCTTGAGACCAGTTCATATTTCCTTCTGTGTTCTCAGATGTGAGTATAGATTCCAAGCTGTCCTCAGTATTTGGTTGTTATTGATCTACATAATAAGCTCTGATTGATTTTTCTTGCCTTCCCCTTCTCTTTCTCAGCTTCTTTCCTTCCCATTGTAATTTCCTATTTCCTAATTTCTCATGCTGGGAGCTAAGGGCCTGGTTGTTGACTTTGAATGCTATAGCCTCTGGGTGTCTAGTTTGAGGCCAAGGCAGGCTTCAGTGTTCCCCCCTGAGGTATGCTGAGGTGCACAGTATAATTTGTGGAGGAGGGGTGGTCTGGCCAGTTCAGATTTCTGCCTCTATACCCTTGCTCAGGCAGGCTTTTGCTGGTCAGGTGAGGTGGGGCTTATTGGGACCCCTCCCCCTCTTCTCTTCAGACTCCTTGCTGCCTCAGTTACACCTTTCTTAGTGACTCCTAAGCCCTAGTCTATTTCCACTATCTCAGGATTTCACTCTGGGTGGGACACTTATTTTTGGGTTTTCTAGGTCAGGGAGGGGAAATTGAAGCAGCCAGAGTTTACTTTGTCACCCTGGGCCCTGCACAGACAGGCAGGAGATTTATAAACTTCCAGTCTGGGGGCTGATAGCCCCAGGAGAAGCTGCTTTCTCTGCTGGGGGCCCCCGAGTCCTCTCTTACCTGGCTCCAATGATTCCTCCCATCCTGTGGTGAGATGCTGGTGGGATGACTGTGAATCACCCTTAGGATGGGTGAGTCTGCTGGCTGGAGCTCCTTCTCTCTGCTGTAGTCCACCCTCTAGTCCGAGCTGCTGCAGCTCCCATGTGCTACTAGTTCCCCCTGTCTGGACCCACGTGGGCACTTTCCTGGGCTGGATTCTGCCACAGTCCATCTCCCAGTGGATTCTGCCACTCCAAAATCCATTCAGATTCACTTTTTAAGGCTTAGTGATGGGATTCACAGAGGAGCTTAGAGAAGTTACTGCTTCCATTCTGTCATCTTGGCTCCACCCTCCAGTATCACAGAATTTGAGAGCTGAAAGTGACCTTTATGGCCATTGAAACCAAACTTTTCCTGATAGGGATCCCTTCTCTTATGTACCTTACAGGTGATTGGTCAGCCTCTGCCTAAAGAGCTCCAAGTAGGGTGGGATCCATTCTCTCAAACTAGCCAATTCTGCTTTTTGACTTTTTTTTTTGACATTTTTTGACATTAAATCAAATTTTTCCACTTTGTAACTTCTTATGTTGCTTATAATTCTGACCCCTGGGTTAAACAGAACAAATCTAATCTTCCTTCCACATGACAATCCTTCGAATATTTGAAGACAGCTATCATGTTCTCCTTGAATCTTCTCTTTAGGCAAAACATTCTTAGTTCCATCAATTGATCCTCATTGAACACAAGGGATGGTATTTTTTCTGAACTAAGCTTCAAGGAAATAAACCTAATGGCAGATGTATACCCTTTAGAAAAGAAGAAAAGCAGCCTCCACAAAATAAATACCACTTAACAAGTTATTCCTCCATTCCAGGTCTCTTTGGTTATTTTCCATATATAAGTGTAGTGTTTTTGTTTGTTTTTTTTTCTTTCCCTGTTTGAGCAAAAATTGACAGCATTTCAGATAACTTGGTTGATTCAGTGAAAAATGGAAACTAATGGAAAAATGAGTTGATGAGTTGTTTGATTTAATTGAAAGGTAGAATGGTGTAATAGATAGGGGGCTGGGCTTGGAGTCAGGAAAGTCTAGATTCAATTCATGTCTCTGATACATGCTAACCTTGAGACAAGACGCCAGTTAGGGGCAGTTTTTGGTGCCCCTAACAACTCTCAAAGTCTCTTTTAAAGATGTTGCAAAGATACATCAATGGGGAGAATTTACAAGTAGGAAGTTCTTTATACATAGGAAATCACAGATTCAAAGGCAAAAAAAAATGGACTTAATTGACTGATGAATTTATTCAACACAATTGATCTGGTATTTCATACACTTATAGCCAGTCACAAAAGTTTCCTTAAAAGACATAGCTTCCCCAAATCAATAGATAACCTCAAGTCAAATTATATGAGTTTCAGGGGCAGCTAGGTGGCGCAATGAGTGAGAACATCGACCTAGAGTTGGGAGGACCCGGGATCGGTTCTGGCCTCAGAAAATGAGCACCCCACACATAAATAATAACTGGCCATATAACCTTGAGCAAGTTACTTAATCCCAATTGCTTTAAAAAAAAAACAAAAACAAATGATATGAGTTTCTTTAATTGGTTATTCATTTATTCAACTAAAATATAAATATTCTCACAAAATACAAGGAAATATTATTTCTATTCAGGTCAAAATACAATATGACTCACTAACTACTCACTATCCTAATATCCTGAAGCTACTGAAAGTGTAATCTCATTGTTGCCAAAATACTTTCTATGTAACTAGCCTTTATACCTTGCTAAATTTGAAAAACTGAGATCTCAGCCTGTCTCCATGTCAAAATAACAGCATAAAATGCAATTTCAACAACTGCTATGAGACTATTGACTGTAATTCTTTACTTCCACCAGGAACATACTTCTCCTGGGATTGAAAAATACTGGCTGCAATGGTTTTGACTTCCTCTTTTTTTTCTTGCTTGGTGCTTCCCTCCTTTCTTTTTTCTTTTCTTCTTCCTTCCTTCTTTCTTCCTCTTTCTCCCATTCTTCCTTTTCCTTTCTCTCTTCCTTCCCTCTCTCCCTCCCTTCTTTCTTTCTTCCTTCCTTCCTTTCTTTCTTTTTCTTTCTTTCTTTCTTTCTTTCTTTCTTTCTTTCTTTCTTTCTTTCTTTCTTTCTTTCTTTCTTTCTTTCTTTCTTTCTTCTTTCTTTCTCCTTCCTTCCTTCCTTCCTTCCTTCCTTCCTTCCTTCCTTCCTTCCTTCCTTTCTTTCACCTCTCTCTCTCCTTTTTTCCTCTCTCTCTCTCTCTCTCTCTCTCTCTCTCTCTCTCTCTCTCTCTCTCTCCCCCCTTCTCTTTGCCCTTCCCTTTCTTTCTTCTTTATAAATGAGAAACTTCATGAGAAATTTAGCCCAGAAGATTAAGGTTGTTGTAGAAGTAATAACAGGTTAATGATTCCCATCAATATACACTGTTCTTCCAAACTAGCAATGATTTGGATAAAAGGTAAGGCTGGTCCTTACTGTCTTTGGTCATAAGTGTCCTTGGAAATTATTTGGTTGATTTCAATTTCTGGCCAAATCACAAATATGATAATTACTTTTAAATTACCTCTGTCCCTCATGCAGTTTCATTTGGATGACTGTTTATTGAAGAATCATGAGAGAGAGGATGAGCACTTGGCCAAAGAAACTGGAGAAATAGAATCTTTTGCCAAGTAATAGGAAGAGTCATTTGCCAAGAATATACATCAGGAGATAAATCAGGCTGAGTCTTGCTTGTGCTGCTAACTTTTTTTTTACTCTTGAATAAATGACTTATCCTCCATAAGTTGCAGAGAAAATACTCATCTGTCATGTTAAAGGAAGTTCTTCATTGGAAGGTGCCTACATTGATAAATCACAGGTCCAGTAAAAACATTGCATTTGGAACTTATGTTATATGGTATAGAATGCTGGTTTAAACCCATTTTTTCTTTGCCAAACTGCTTTCCAGTTTTCCCAGTGGTTCACAATTACACAGTTTTTAGGAAGGACACTAATAAAGTAGAATGTATTCAGAGGAGGATAACCAGAATCCTGAGAGAACTAGAAACCATTATATATAAACAAAAAATGGGTTGAAGAAATTAGCAAAGAACTGGCTGCAATAAATAAAAGTAGCAGAGAAGAAAGTTTTGGTTCAACAGAAAAACTTTGTAGAATTTGACAGCTACATAGCACAGTGTTGGACCTAAATTTGGAAAGACTCATCTTTCAAAGTTCAAATCTGGCATCAGACACTTCCAACTGTGTGACCCTGGGCAAGACACTTGACCCTGTTTGCCTCAATTTCCTCATCTGTAAAATGAGCTGGAGAAGGAAATGGGAAACCACTCCAATATCTTTGCCAAAGAAAACCCAAATGGGGTCACAAGAGTCAGACATGACTGAAAATGATTGAGCATTTAGAGCTATGCAAAAAGTGAAATGGGCTGCCTCAGGAGGTAGTGAGACCTCAATTACTGGAGTTCTTCCATTGGAGTTTGGGTGATTCACAACCCTGGTGTGAGCCTTGCCTCCCCACTCTCAGATATCCTGTTCGTTTAGTTGGTTGCCAAATTTCATTGTTTCTACCTTTATAACATCTGTCACAAAGGATCCCTTCTCTCTACTCACACAGCCACCATTACAGTTCAAGCCCTTATTATTTCTCATCCAGACCATTGAAATATCCTTTTCATTGGTCTCACTGTTTAAAGTCACTCCTTACATCCATCTATCCCCTAAACAGCTACCAAAGTAATTTTTTCATAAATTGTGGGTCTGACCATATTACTCTCCTATTCAATGAAATCTGATAGCTCCCTATTACTGTTAGGAGCCCTTTAGATGCTGTCCCCAACCTACCTTTCCAACTTCATTACACACTTTCCCCCTTAATTCACATTGCATCAGTCATTACATTCATATTCTCATTAGTCTAACCAAATTAGTCTCACTGTTCCTCTCATCGGGTACCCCATCTCCCATCTCTGTCTTTCTGTATTGTTCATATCCCATTCCTAGAACACAATCCCTCTTTACCTCTGCCCCTTAGTCTCCGTAGTTTGGTTCAAAGCCTAGTCTGAGCAGCACGTTCTGAGATAAGATGCCTTTTCTGATGTTCCCAATGTTAGTGCCTTTCTGGCAAGACTTTCTTGTTCTTGCTCACTGGTTTCAGTAATATTTGGCTCTTCATGACTCCATTTGGGGTTTTCTTGGCAAAGATACTGCAGTGGTTTGCCATTTTCTTCCCCAACTATTTCAGGTCTATCTTTGTATTCCCAGCATCCAACACAGTGCCTTTCACAGAGCAGGCAGCAAACACCTGTTGATTGACTAATTATGGAGGGGGTTCTTGCCCTTAGGGGTTGGACTGGGTAATACCTAGGGTCTTGTCCCTCTCTGAGATTCTGTGAATTGAGTGACTAATCAGTGATCCAGCTGGACCTTGAACCTACATCTCTGGACTACCAGACTGAGTGCAAGTTATATTCCTCTGGAAGGAAAAGAGAGATCATACTTTAGAGCACAAAGTGTTTTCTAAATATTTGTTGATTATCTCAAACAAACAAATATAAACTTTTTCTTTAGGGTGATAAATTGTGGGGACTGGAGTTTGTGAGTCAAGTAGAAGAACTCTGAGTCCCCTATAAATGTCATGTGTTAAAGCTTTACATTAAGTTTCTTTGATTTTATTAACATATTCCTTCACTTCTGGCACATGGTTGTTAAAAGTAAATTGATTTGGAAATGACCTATTGATTTATGATTAAATCCATATCCTACAAGGGAAGGAAGAGTAACCAGCTAATGCCCAAGCTAAAATATATCCTAAAGAGGAAGGACTTTCATTTTTAAAATAAAGAGAAAATAAAACATTTCAAACTCTTGCATAATCTCAGGAAACATTTTATGAACAAACACCACCTGTGGGTACAACACTCTGCTTTTCTCTCTAAATGATTAAGTGTTCTTTTGTAAATGTTTTTTTTTTAAAGTAACATTAAAAACCACTATTGTTTTCATGCTGAAACTCTTGTGCTTTTCTCTATCTCAAGACAAAGCTTCCATATGGGGACCCTTTGATTTTTTTCTTTTGTTTTCGAGGCAATCAGGGTTAAAAAGTGACTTACCCAGGGTCACACAGCTAGTAAGTGTCTGAGTCCACATTTGAAATCAGGTTCTCTTAACTCCAGGATTGGTGCTCTATTCACTGAGACACCCAGTTGCTCCTGTTTTAGCTGAAGATTGACTTTACTTTTCCATTTACTGACTGAGTTTCTGGTTTGGGGGTTTTGCTTTCTAATATAGAATCCAGTGACCCTCCCTAGCAAAGTGTTATCCTTGTAAAGATAGGCTTTTTCTCATGGCTGGTGGGGATATTATTTTTCTCTGGCACTCCGGTAGAACTTACAGAATTGATACCACATGGACATAAATCATGTCCTACCCAGATGTAAACTAAGCAGTAATAGTAAGTAGGCAGAGTGCTAGATGAAGAGGTTAGAAGATCAAGGTTTAAATCCAGCCTCAAACACTTACTAGCTGTGAGACCCTAAGCAAGTCCCTTAATCTCTTTCAGCCTCAGTTTATTCATCTGTAAAATGAGGATAATAATGGCACCTACTTCTATCAGGTTGTTGGAAGGATCAAATTAAACTCCTTCCTCTTTAGGACACATTTTAGCTTGGGCATTAGCTGGTTACTCTGCCTTTCTTTGCAGAATATGGATTTAATCATAAATCAATAGGTCATTTCTAAATCAATTTACTTTTAACAGCCATGTATCAGAAGTGAAGGAATATGTTAATAAAAGTAACAAAACTTAATGTGAAGCTTTAACACATGCTTTGCAAATCTAAAAGTGCTATTATTATTAAGAGTGAAGTTACTTGTATAATATTATATGTATACACACAATAGATAATATACACAGTACATATATATATATATATACTAAATGCATATATATATGTATATATATATATGCATTATCTGTCTATCATTTCTCTATCTATCTTGGCTATCAATCATGTCTGTCAATTTGTCATCTGTCTCTCTGCCTATCTATCATTTATCCTGATTGTCTATGTCTGTCTGTCTGTCTCTCAATCTATCTACATTTATACCTTATCACAGAATTCACCTTTGGTCTAGATAATCCAATCTTTTTAGTCATTTTAGATGACTATAATGAAGCATCGTGGTCCAAATGCTTTTTGATATGCTCAAAATGTTTGGATTGACTGTCTGACTTTGTTAAGTATAGGGATGAAGCCAGTTCAGGGCCATTTCTATTGTAGCCAGAAAATCCTTAAATAGACCCAACATCTTCCCTAATACTTTAGGTGGCAATCACATGTCACAAGTCATTGGGTCCACAAATACTCCACCTAAAACTTTTTTTTGATGAAATTGTGCAACTAAATGTTATTATTTTATGGGGAGGTTATATCATCATTGTGGGGACCACAAAACTTTTTCCAATGATGAGCAGTAACTGTCTTTTTGTAAATTTTGGCTCTAAAGCATTGCTTGTGGGCCCTGAGAGATTAAATGACTTGGACACAGTCATAGGTCAGTATGTATCAGTGACTGGACTTGCACCCAGGTGTTGCATATTATGCTAAGTAGTGCCATAGTGCATAGAACACCTGAAGTCAGTTCAAGTCCAGTTTCAGACACTAGCTGTGTGATCCCTGGCAAGTCATGTACCCCTGGTTGCCTCAGTTTCCTCACCCATAAAATGAGCTGGAGAAAGAAATGGCAAACTGCTCCAGTATCTTTGCCAAGAAAATCCGCCCTGCCCAAGGAGTCATGAAGAATTGGACCTGACTGTACAGCAACAAACACTATTCTGCATCTTTTCTCATATATAAAATGTAAAACTTTCTTTTCATAGCAACACAAAATGTAACCACCCCTTTGGCTACAAAAGCATGAGGATATATGCTGAAACTCTTTTCTCCAATGCAACACATGAAACAGGAAGCATAATGTATGTTTAATGATGTCCAGAGGACAAAGATTACTGGGTCATCCTGCTTTCATTTGAGGAATGACACCCAATTCTATTTCTTTCTCCTTTAGCAGAAAGAACACTGGCTTTAGAATCAAATGACCTGTGTTCAAATCCCAGCTGTCCTCTTGTACCTATGTGACCTAAGGAAAGTCACTTAGACCTTTGGGACCTCAATATTTTCATCTCTTAAATGAAGGGCTTAGAGTAGATGGCCCCTAAAGCCTCTTCAAATTCTCAATATATATGATCTATGTCTAAAACCAGAAGCATTTATTGGAGCTCTCTGATGCCAATGAAAACCCCAAGTATATCAGCGACATGAGTTTTCTACTTTGTTTCAGGAGAGAAAAACAAGCCTATTTTTTGTTCTTTATTTGAGATTTAGTTATCAATATACTTCAGCACTTCATTTTTGGCTAAGCATTTTGTGTAACATTTTAGAATGTTAAAGGATACTGGAGACTGATTCTATAAAGGTAAGACCTTAATCCTAAAATGAAACCCTTGGAAAAAACCAATTAACCACCTGAGACTTTTAGTGGATGGAAATTCTGCTTTGTATTAAAAAATAGAAAAGTTTATTTGGGGTGACCTAATGTTAGAAAGCTTAATATTTTACTTAATGATATTTTTCCCCTAAACAAACACTGTATAGGGCTATGGTCAATTTTAATGGTCAATGTTGTCTTTAAATGCTAACAGGAGTAGTGGTTTTGTGAGCTCCTACTAAAATAATAAATATCACATGGAGGGTATTTCTTAAATCTAACTTTAAACACTAATGGTTTAAAACCAGGTCAGTGGGTTGACTGATTTTCAAAGAATAAACAAGGAATGAGAAAAGTAAGAGCCTATTAGCTATAACAAACTCATCTTTATTATCATAATGAGTTGCTGTTCAGGAAGTGAAACCCAAAATGTGATATGTGCTTTTGTTTGAATCTTTAAAGCCAAATTATCCTTTCTATTCCATAGCTGTGGTTTGTTTTGATTACATTCAAGCTGTCTGACCCAGCCACTAATTGAATGTTCTTAGCTCTAGCTGGAGTTCTGGGGACAACCCACAGTTTTGGAAAAGGTTCAGCGATCTGTGTCATGCTCGTCACAGTCAAGACTGGCAGAAAGAATGAGATGACAATATAAAATTATTGTTCCTTTGTGGGTTTGTGGGTAAGGGCATAGGTTGTGAAGAAAAAAAAAAACAGCCCTCTTATATTAAGAAGAAGCAAGGATCACAGATTATCCTTTTTTCCAAAGAAAAGGTTAAGCAAAAGTGAAATGTCAGGGGTGGAAGGTTGTGACCTTACAAAATAGACAATGGCTTTTCTTAGGGAGGTTAACAACCTGGGTAGGATAGGGTAAGAATAGGCAGATTATACCTTTTTATACTCAATGCCTAGCAGAGATTTGCAGAATGAATAGACAAGGTAGCATAGACATAGAGTTCTGCATTTATTATTTTCATTATAGAAGATGCTTTACAAAATATGTTGAATTTAATTGCATTGAATTAACATAACTAAATACAATTGATGGTTGATAAGATTCCTCACTCAGCTTATAATGAGCCCTTAATTCAAAACTAAAAGCCATAACTGGAATTGCACATTCATATCATTTACTAGAATTTTTTGACATTTTTGTGAACCTGTGACAATCTGGGCACTCCTTCTATTAGTACAGATAACAATCCATTCACACTTTATTGTCCTATGTGACTCTTGTCCATGTGCTCCCATATATTCATGACAGGAGATCTATTCAATGTACCAGGAGCTTTTCTTGAGTTCCCTTGAAACTGTATGGACACTAACGAAGTATGTGGACTGTCCATTCCTCACTTTTTCTATACGACCAGGTCGTTTTTTTTTTTTCTGATCAACCATCCCTCTGATATATCTCTTTCTCTTGTGCAATTCTTCATTAGTTACGTGTTGTAGCCTACTCAGCGTCACTGTCCACCTCACTGCTATGCTTTGGGTAGATTGCAATGTTAATTCTATAGAGTTTATGGTATTCTTTGCTTTATAGACAGACATTATGACAGGAAGAATTTGGGTGTTGAAACAATGGGTCTTTCTTTCAGCATTATGTAGTTTCTCAAAGGAATACAGAAGATGTTCTTCCTTAGGTTAAATTCTGGGTACATCTCATTATTCATTTATAGTGTTTGTTCAAGAAGCATGTACTGATGGGCCAAATCTATGGATCACCCACTCAATTGGATATCACATTCTGACACTACACACTCTTCATCTACTTGTGTGGAAAATTAGGCTAAACTCTTTAGAGTGATTATGGATCATATTTAAGAGATCTTGGGTTCTTGGGCTTGCTTTCATCAGAACAATGTCATACACCATCTTTGGACTTTCCTACCTAAGTCTCCATCAGCCTTCTCACCCTGGAGTTCCTCCTCTGATTGGTGAATTCCCACTCAGAACCTCCATTTCATGAAGGGCACAGGCTATCTATGTTCATTTTTCTGTCATCTCCTCTCCTGATAACTTGGACCTTCCCACCTTACCCTGCATGGGAACCCTCTTCCCTTTTTCCCATTCTGGCTGCTCATGTATTGTCTTCCTTCATTAGAATGTAATCTCTTTTCAGGGTAAGGACTGTGTTTTTGTATCATTAGTGCTTAGGACAGTGCCTGGAACATACTAAGTACTTAATACATTCTCTATCTAGCTACTTATCTATCTGCCCATCAACAAAAGGAGAAACTCACCATCAGGAATCTGCTCTGGATATTTAGTCCAAAGTCCTTTTGAGTGATTATAGATCTCATTAGAAGGCTCAGCTGTTTTCTATGACTTGAGGCAAGACCACTGTATCAAAAGTAGAAACATCTAGAGATCTTTACCATACCTCTTCTGTTGGCATTATTCTGTGCTAGATATTTTTATGACAATGGTAAACACCTTTGGTGAACATACCTCTGTGTTTTATGCACTACTTGAAATTAATTATCGTGGATCAACGTGATTTCAGCTCTTAAAGCTTTGTAGGTATTTTATATGATTATAACACCTGCATGGGCAGCTGGGTTGCACAGTGGATAGAACACCAACCTTTGAGTCAGGAGGACCTGAACTCAAATCCAGCCACAGACACTTACTGTGTGACTGAGACACTAACTGTGTGACCCTGGGTAAGTCAGTTAACCCTGTTTGCCTCAGTTCCTCTTCTGTAAAATGAGCTGGAGAAGGAAATAGTAAACTACTCCAGTATCTTTGCCAAGAAAATGCCAAATGGGGTCACAGAGAGTTGGACACATCTGAAGTGATTTAACAACTACAAAACACCTGCATAGCTGATACATTTGCTGGATAAAAACCTTTTTGTTAACATTTTGCTCTACCAAATCAAAGACTGCTTGATCATCAAAAGTCAATAAGCAAAGTAAGATCTATCTTCTATACCTTTTAGGCAACTATGTGTCTTCTATAAAATATAATGTGAAAGTTTGCCTATTCCATTCTCTCTCAAACCTTTATCAAGTATCCTCCCAATTCCAGTATAATTTGCCATCATAAAGATTGTGTAAATAATGGAAAGTTGGATGTGGTTCAGTAGTTATTAAAATTTTCTTGTTTCTTTTTTGGTTTTTGTTGTTGCAAATGAGTCCTGCAATTCCACCCCTCCCCAAGCATTTGGTGTCCTCTCCTATTTCAAATATCTTGATAACCATTCCTTCAATGCCCTCAAGATTTTAACAGCAGTCCTACAGACATCCTCTCTCTGCATAGTTGATCAAATGGAGCCATTTGTCCCTTCTTTATTTTCTTTAGGATAATTTTTTATCTTTTTGCAGAACATTAGTGATTATAGTATCAGAGGCCAAATGTGGCATCTCTATCATCATTTATGGAGAACAGAGTTTTTTTTAATAGAAATCTTAACAGATATTGTTGTCTTCCTTCCAGTTTGATCCTCAAGTGCCCTCTGGATGATCTGGCTTAGCAGAGACTCTTGCTGAGCTTTCTGTAAATATGTTTTATCCTCTGCTACTTCTTGTTGTCTTATGAGGCAATACTGTTCATAATCTCCCACAATCCTCCTTTAAAATTTTTACAAACAAGTTTACGTTCCAAGGTAGCATTGCCTCTGATCCCACATCTCTCTTTTTGACAAGGAGATCAAGTGTTTGCTATATGGCCTTGGTTTGTAGGTTCTCTTGGTCTCCTTGTTGTAGTGATTGATTTACATCAGTTAAACTTCTTTTAAAATGGTGACATGCTACAATCTAATCAATTCAAACAAACTAAATACCTAGCATGTATAAGATATTGTCCTGAGCCTTGAATGAAGCTAGGGATTTTAAGGGACAGAGGGGAGAAAAGAATACATTCCAACCACGAGGGGGATAGCCTTTGTAAATGTGCAGGTGTGGGAGATGAAACAGCAAATTCAGAGAAGAGGCAACTTTGGCTGGAATATAGGATAAGTGATGAAGCATAATGTGAAATATACCTGGACAAAACTCTTCTTACTACACTATTTTATTGAATACATTTGTTTGGACTAATTGTGCTCTCTGACTATTTTTTTTTAAAGCAATTGGGGTTAAGTAACTTGCTCAAGGTTACACGGCTAGTCATTATTTATGTGTGGGTGCTCATTTTCTGAGGCCGGTTTCGATCCCGGGTCATCCCCACTCCGAGGCCGGCGCTCTCACTCACTGTGACACCTAGCTGCCCCAGCTCTCTGACTATTAATGCTAAACACATGGACAGTGTCTCATGAACTAAAATTTTGAATGGATGAGTATCCTTGTCTGGGAGGATCCACTCTACAAGCTCGAAAGTGTGTTTCCAGATGCTTGGGTGTTTCTGATATAAGAAAGGATTTACCTGTGTTTATTTCCTTAAGCCTTGGAGAGTCTGTGCCTCAAAGTTCAGCCCCTCCTCTCCCTAAGAAAGAAGAGAAGAGCAAGAGACATCCACTAGGAAGAGGCAATGATATCACAGCAAACGGAAAAATGGAGAGGAGTTGTGAGAGGACCCTGGGAGTATGTTATCACAGCAAAGGAGAGAGATCATAGCCAGGATAGTGTGGATAGGCAGGGGACAGCTCCCCACCACTTGACGCAGTCTGTATGCCCAAGCTATGAGAATGCCATAAGATGAGAGGAGGCTGAGCCATCAAAACAAGAGAAATTGTGGACTGGTGCTGAAGGATTCCAACAGAAGTGATCTAGGGAGCTGTTCATGCCAAGCTGCTGAGAACAGGACTAGTGATCTGTATTCTGGCTTGGTTCCTTTTCTGTTCTTCCTCAAGGGAGATATGAACCTGTCATGGTTCCCTCCCTCCTTCCCTTCCTATCCCTGTTTCCACTAAGAGTTTATTTACTTTCTATATTTGACATGTTTTTTCAAAACAAAATGCTTTTTCTAAGATATTGTTTTTATGTATTTGTGTGTATATGTGTGTATATATACATGTATGAGTTCCCTTAGAAAAATTAAAAATATGTTAAATGGGACAATAGTTGCATTGGGATATGGGGAAAGGGTGAAACCCTCAACTACTGGAATTATATGTTGAGAGTTCAAAATGACTCAAATAAATTGAAAGTATATAATTAAACTCCCAAAAAGTAGAGATCAAAATTAATCTGGACCATTTCTGGATTCCCTTCTTCACAAATGAGCTCAGCAGTGACATGAAGGTGAAAGAGACTTAGATGATCTCTTTCAGGGGGACGTTTCTCTCAGAGGTAGTTGTCTAAGCTAGTTCAGATGTCCCTTAGTTCTTCCCAGGCAAGTTTAAATAAATTCTTCCCTATGAGGGGGAGGGCATTGATTATGGGGGAAAAATCATACTGGAAGCCTAAAGGGAGGAGCTTAAAAAGTGTTCCTGGGGGGGGCCATCTAAGAGGGAGAAGTTCATGGTCCTGTTAAACCAGAAAATTCCAACCCCAACCACTGTTGGGAAAATTCTGTGGTATTGGTATACTATATACATACATTATATATACATTTATATAATATATATTTGTGCAATACATATTATATATATATATAATTTTAATTTTCTCATTCTCTTAATAAAGCTAACCACACACTAAATCATTTTAAAAGTCAGGAAAAAATATACAGCTAGATCCCAATTAATGTCAACAATGCATCCCATGAAGTGGTCCCTTGTATTTAAATTCATAATATTCAAAGTTATAATTATGTAAAATATGGTAATTGGTAACAATTACAATTGTAAAACACAGTAATAATCCAATGGGAATGTTGTTGTTATTCAGTTGTTTCTGACTCTTCATGACCACACTTAGAGTTTTCTTGACAAAGATACTGGAGTGGTTTGCCATTTCTTTCTCCAGCTCATTTTACAGATGAGCAATTGAGACAAACCAGGTTAAGTGACTTGTCCAGGGTCACACAGCTAAGGAAGTGTCTGAGGTCAGATTTGAACTCAGGAAGATGAATTCAGGCTTGGCACCCCATCCACGGTGCCACCTAGTAGACCAATGGAAATATGCAGTGTGAATTCACAGGATGCCTGCTTCATACAATAAACAAGACCTAGCTGTAAAAGGCAAAGAAATGTTTTCTTCTTTAGTTTTATGACTGTGATTCTTATTCTACAATTTTCCAGCATTGTTTGAAGCTTAAAATTGCAAGTAAGTAGTTTGCTTGTCTTTTTGGATGATTCTTTTAGCACACAATCAAATATGAAAGTGTGTGTGTGTGTGTGTGTGTGTGTGTGTGTGTGTTTCACTTTTACTTTGACAGATAAGGACAAGAAAGTTAGGACATATTAAACAAATATGCTGGTGATTTTTTAAAAGCATTCCCTTTCTTTCTTTCTTCTTCTTTTTTTTTTTTTTTTTTGCTTTTTTGGAGGGCAATTGGGGTTAAGTAACTTGCCCAAGGTCACACGACTAGGTTTTTGTTTGTATGTGCATTAAGTGTCTGAGGTTGGATCTGAACTCAGGTCCTTCTGACTTCAGGGCCCACGCTCTACTCACTGTGCTACCTAGCTGCTCCCCAAGGCATTCCCTTTCTTAATGGGTGTAGGCTGGTAACTTTAGGCGCTGCCATTCAAGAAGGTTCTCTCTTCTTAGTTACATTTGTTATAGATTACTAATAAGCAGTGATGTCCTGGTCTTCCCTTCCTTTTCTTGTGCACACCTTATCATTTAACACAGGACATGGAATCAAAGAATGTTGACTTTCAGGGTGACATATGCCTGAAATTTATACTAATTTTTTCTTTGCCACAATCAAATCAGAATAATCTCAAAACAATCTTCTTTGACGCCCAGCAGGTCTTTTAGTTAAATAGATGATTTTTTTTTATTTAGTAAGAGATTTCTGCCAAAGAAACCTGTCTTCTCATGTTATATTTTTGAAATCTATAAATTAAGCTATCCCATAAGATCTCAAGTTTTATAACTACTCATATAGTATTTGTTAAGTGGGAAAGAACTATTATCATGTGTCTTTTCTGGAGTATCAGCTCCTGTCTGTGATATGGCAAATAAATGGCTGGTGAACCAGAAAGAATGGCTGTTCTTATGGTGCTAGGGCACTTTGGTGGTTCTAGCCTCTCCCCAAAGTGCTGAATGACTGAATCAAGGTTGTTGTTGTTGTTGTTTTTCTATACTAATCATTTGATTCCAGTGCATTAAGAAAGAGTGATAAATTCAACCTATAGGTTACCTTAAAAAAATAGCTATCCCTATGTGGACAGGTATCATAGTGCCGTTTGCTGCAAGATAATTTCCCCCTTTTTGTTCTTAGAGCTTTTCTGTACAAGGCTGTCTGCTCTTTTAAAATTTACTTTTTTTCTTTCTTTTTTTGGATAGAGATTATCACAGGAAAGACACAAGTTGTGTGGTCAGAGAATCTATAGGGATCAACCAGGAGACTCTGTAAATACTGCAGGAAAGGGACACAACTAATATAGGTGCTGTCATCTAGTCAATGAAGAAAGGGGAGAAATTTTATTAAGTGACTACTTTCTGCCAAGCACTGTGTTTTACCGATAATATTTTATTTCATCTTCACAACAACTCTATGAGGGAGGTATTATCATTATCCCCATTTTTTTACAGTTGAGGAAACTGAGACAGACAGAGGTTAAATGACTTGCCCAGGGTCACATAGCTAGTTGGTGTCTGAAACCAGATTTGAACTCATCTTCTTGACTTTGGGCTCAGTGCTCTAGCCACTGTATCACTTAGCATAACAGAACATAGCAGAAGAGTAAGACTGTTAATTCACCGTATTATGAAATCTTAGAATTGTAAACAACAGCGATTCCTACCCAAACAAGAATTTCTTCTGTGACATTTCAGCACATTATCATTGAAGTGAAAGAAAATAGTAACAGGGAACTCGCTACCTCATATGACATTTCACATTTGATCAACTGCTATTTAAATCTGACAACAAATTTGTATTGCATGCAATATTTTGTGTCAAGTTCTGTCTTTCTATGACTTTCACCCTACTGCACCCACCCAGTATCAGCCTGCAATCAGACTTTCCTTCCTTACAGATGACAAGTCAATGTAAGATGAACTCATCTCTGCCTTCCAATATTTCTACTTTGACAACCTGTTTCTCTTATAAGCCCAAATTGGGGCTGGTATTTGGGGAAGAGAATAAGCATTTATACAGCACCTGCTTGGCATTCTTCTAAGGGCTTTCTATATTATCCCATTTGATCCTTACAACTTCCTCTGGCATGTTTTAAAGGAAGAAATTATCATTAATGACAAGGTTAGCTCTTCAGCTTTTAGGAAAGTACTCCAGCAGATAGAAAAGAGCTTCATTGTTGCTATATAATGCCTTCATGCAGGAGTGTGCTGGTTAATGTTCTTTGAAAAAAATGTATGCAGAATATAGTTCTAGTTTGTTATTCATTATTAACATTTCTCCATCATTGTCTTAAGTCTTGATAGTCAACAAAATAACCTAATTCCCCCTCAATACCACTTTTGTTTCTTCATCTTTCAATCCTTACCGGAATATTCTTTATGCTTCCCCCAATTCTAGTTTGTAGATCTCACACAAATATTTATGCAAGATTATATAATGCCACCCTACTATAACTATCTAATCTTTTCTCTTACCCTTCCATAGCCATAATCCACTCATGAATCTATATAATGGTCAGAAAAATTCTTGCAGCTAAGGATCAAGTGAGATAATGTATATGAAAGGCTACCTTAGCCTTCAAAAGTCCAATAACATGTCTATTATTATTATAAATACAATTATTATTAGTTACTTATCACCAAATCTCTGTAATCCAAAAGAAGTAAAATTTATGTCCTTTCATTAATATCTCTAGGTCACCCCATTTATTGCCTATTTTCTACACATTTGCATGTAGACATCTTGGGCTTTGGATACTTCAGTATTTTCTTCTGTGAATTATTGGTCCTTTCTGCTAAGATTCTTCCTTCTATGTCATATCTGTTATATTTTCAGTGGCATTAGTTTGGGGCGAATAAATGTGGGCAGTTTTCACCTCCTTCCTCCCTTTTCTATTTAAATCCTTTTGCTCACATGGACAAGCTTCCATGCAAGCATATTCAATCAGCCTTTGTTGGATATGAGAGGCAGTGTGACAAAGTAGATAGAGAACTGGCTTTAGGGGACCTGGTTTCAGGTCTCGCCTCTGACACATATTGGCTGTGTGAAACTAGGCAAGTGACTCAACTTCCTAGTGCTCTTAGCAACTCATTAAGATTTTATATACATACATATAAGTATATGTATGTGTGCATATGTGTATTGTGTATATAATGTTGCAGAGAAGGCACTGCCCTGCATTGATAGAGGGATACTCTTCATGTGGGTGTTCTCAATACCAATGAAATCCCAGGTCCATTTCCTATCCTTGTCTCACTGTTAGAAGTACTTAACCCCCGACCTAGAGCCTATCATCCCTAGATCAGTGGGCCAGAGATACTGACATCATTCTCAGACATCATTCTCTTAACTAGATGTCCACTTCTGAAATCTGCTTTTCTCTCTTGAAGAACCAACTATCAATAGGCAGAGGTGAAAACAAAACACACACACACACACGTATATATGTGTGTGTGTATATATATATATATATATATATATATATATATATATATATATATATATATACACATACATACATACAGACATGTATTTATTTATCAGCAATCTTCAGGTTTTTGCCCAGGACTCCATAATTACTTCCATTGTGACCTCAGGCAATTTAATGAACCTCTCTATGCTCTAGGTAACTTTCTAATAAGATTACAAGTTACAGAGAAGGTACACTTACCATTGGTAGGATGAGTTTCCTCACCAGAGATTTCCCCATATTGATGAAATCACCAATCTAGACCCTCTATCGAACACAACAAATCCACATCTTGGACATATCTGTAATTATATGTCTCATTCTTCACATCTTTAGGTGGCTTTTAGGGGGTTCTTATGCCCCACCGAAATAACCTGAAAATCAACAATATTTGGAGGTCTCCTGTTATAGGGAGATAATGTTGTAGAGGAGAAAGAATTCTGGATTTAGTTCAAAACCAGAGCTCAGATACCTGGTTTTTAGTTCTCGTTCAGCAGCAGTGCCAAAAAGTAGAACTCAGCTCTCAGTTTCCTCATTGTTATGGGAATGGGAATTTAAAATCTTACCTGCCCCTAGTTCCTTTGTTAGGCTTAAGTGGACCTGGAACTGTGGTGGAAGGCTTGGTTTTCAGGAATGCCCACACCTTGGTGTTCTGCGATTGGGCAGTGGGTCAAGAGGCTTGTGACATTCCCTGAGCCAGGAGAAGGCTATATGTACCCTGATGTGAAATTTTGTTTTGGGGCTCACTTTGGGAAGTGTTGTGTGATTTGACCAGATGAGACTCTGGCCAGCCATCAGGGCCCCAAGCTTTGAAATCCAGATGTTGATGCTTCCCTCTCTGATAACTGACTAGGTATAGATGTAATGGTCAGACAGTTGGATTCCTGTCTTCTGATATGTTTCTCTGTATTTGTTGTCTGCATGTAACCTCTATATTCTCTGAAGTTTGGGGTGCTGATCTTTTTCTCCTGAACTAGGTAAATGACATATGTTTGATTAAAGCAAGTTTGTTAACCAATTTTGAGTTGCTTTCCTTTAGAAAAGCAGATCTAAGAAGGTGTGTTGGCAGCCACCCTGGGTATTCTGGGGTGCTTGCTGCCACACTCATCTATATAATGAGAGGATTGGACCAGGTAATTTCTCTGGTCCCTTGTAGCTCTAACTTTAGATGGTTCTTGACAAGATTTCAATGTCCAATGCAAATAGTCGGATTCTCTTGGGTTCTGCATATGGAGGTCCTCTGTTTCGTCATTTATTCTCTTGCTATGCTAACTTTTCAAGTACAGTGCAGTTGAATCTTTTTTTTTAATAGTATTTATATATATTTGAAACATTTAATGTTACAACCTCAAATTTCAGATTCATTTCCTTCCTCCCTTGTCACCCATTCCCTTTTGGGAGATAAGTAATTCAGTATATGTTGTACATGTCTAGCTATGCAAAACATTATCATAGTAGATATATTGTACAGAGCTGCTTATAATTCCCTCCCACTCATCCCACCCCCCACCTGGTCCATTCCCTACATGATCCTGTCCCTCTTTTATAGTGGGTACTTCCAACCTCCCCTCACCCCAAGGATGCCCTCCCATCCATCATCCCTCCTCCCATCCCCCTTCCCCCTATCCTGCTGCAGGTTGAGATATCCCATTTAGTTTGTATGTCATTTTCTCCCTGAACCAAATTCAATGTGAATGTGGTTTTGCCTTTTTAGCCTTCCTTATTCTCCCCCTCTTTTGCAACCACTTCCCCTTGCTTCTTCTGCATGGGATAGTTTACACTACCCTGTCTCTCCCCATCTCCTCTTGCCACTTTCCTCTCTCACCTCATAATTTCATCCCTTGAGTATTCTCCCTTCCCAACAAATTCAACCTATGCCCTCTATCCATATATAACTGTAACCATATACACACACATTCACATATGTATTCATATGACCACACCCCCTTCTTCCATTATTTTCATAGTGAGAAAGATATCATCAGTCACAGTTATTGCTTTTCCATATAGGAATGTAAATAGTTCAACTTTGATAAGTTCCTTTTGATTTCTTTTCCCTGATTACCTTCTCAGGCATCTCTTGCTTCTTGTGTCTGGATGTCAAATTTTCTATTCAATTCTGATTTTTTCCTCAAGAATGCTTGAAAGTCCTCTATTCCACTGAATGACTATATTTTCCCCTGAAACAAAATACTCAGTTTTGCTGGGTAGGTGACCCTTGGGTTCATTCCCAGTTCTTTTGCCCTCTGGAATATCATATTCCATGCCCTTCGATCCCTCAGTGTAGAAGCTGCCAGGTCCTGGGCTATTCTGATTGTGTTTCACAATATTGAAATTGTTTCTTCCTGGTTGCTTGTAGTATTTTCTCTTTGATCTGGGGATTCTGGAACCTGGCTATAATATTCCTGGGAGTTTTCTTTTTGGGATCTTTTTCAGGAGGTGATCTGTGGATTCTTTCAACCTCTATTTTGCCCTCTGGATCTAAAACATCAGGGCAGTTTTCCTCGAGAATTTCTTGAAGGGTGATTTCTAGGTTCTTTCTTTGATCATGGCTTTCAGGTAGTCCAATAATTTTTAAATTGTCTCTCCTGGATCTATTTTCCAGGTCAGTGGTTTTTCCCATGAGATATTTCACATTGCCTTCTAATCTTTCCTTTGTTTGGATCTGCTTAACAGCATCTTGATTTCTCATAAAGTCATTAGCTTCCATTTGCTCCAGTCTAACTCTGAAGGAATGAATCTCCTCAGTGAACTTTTGAGATTCTTTTTCCATCTGGCAAATTCGACTTTTAAGGCATTCTTCTCCTCATTGCCCTTTTGGGCCTCCTTTGCCATTTGAGTTAGTCTATTTTTTAAGGTGTTGTTTTCCTCAGTCAGGCTGTTGACCCTCATTTCATACTTTTCCTGCATCCTTCTCATTTCTCTTCCCAATTTTTCCTCCACTTCTCTTATTTGATTTTTAAAGTCCTTCTTAAGGTCCTCTATGGCCTGCAACCCACTCATGTTTTCCCCTGGGGCTTTTGGAGCAGGACTTCTGACCTCACAGTCCTTTTCCCGCTCTATGCCCCCAAAATAGGAGTCTAGGGTTGCATTTTTCTGTTTCCTTTGCCTTGGCATGTTGCCACTTAATTACTTGACTTTTGGGCTTGTTGCCACACTATGGCTTTAAGGCCAGATAGAGGAATTTTCGTCCCAAATGTGTGGGGGGCAACTTCCGTTTCTGGCAAGCTGTAAACCCACCCACGACTTCCACCCTAGATCACAATCCAGATCCAGGGAGGTTAAAGCAAGAGCGATTACCCCCCAAGACTGATCGCTGGATCTCCCTACAAATTTGCAGGCTGGGAGCGGGAGCTGCCTCTGAAAACTACAAAATGGCGTTTGTCCTCAGCGGCTTCTAGCCCCCAGGGGAGGGAGCCGACGCATTCCCTAATACCAGTCCCAAAGTCCATAGGACACTAACCTCTTACTTTGTCCTAGGCAAGTCTATGTTGATAATTTTGGAGTCGCCACAGCTCCTGGTGTTCTGGGGTTCCTCCAGCTGGCTGCTGGTCCTGCCGCCCTGGGGCTAAAACCTCGGCTCATGTGGACCTGGGCTTGGCTTGGCTCCTGTGCTCTGCACGCTGCATGCTGCCAGGTCCCAGACCACTGCACTGGTCCTTCCTGCAGGGATGCTGGGCTGTCCTCAGCGGGAGTTTAGCTTCTCTGTGTCGTTCTGTGGGTGCTGGGGCTCCAGAAGTTGTTCAGAGTCCCCTTTTACATCGTTTGGGGGGAATCTGGGGGCAGAGTGGCTTGGATGAGCTGTTTCTACTCCACCATCTTGGCTCCGCCCCCCAGTGCAGTTGAATCTTAGAGGAGGTTAGGTTTCTGAAGTCTGCCCAAAGTAAAAATGTACAGTCAAAATTACTGTTTTAAATTTGTTAATTTTCCAATAAAATAGACTAGAGTATCTTTAAACAGTTGTATCAGGAAAGGGGAAAATTTTTTTTAAAAAGGCTAGGTAAGAGAGCAGAAGGCTCTAAGATGGTTTCTATGGAAACTATTGGATGCAAATTTTGCTTTTTCATGACCAAAGATGAGTTATTAATCCAGAGGAAGGGGGGAACCCGAACTTAGAAAAGTAAACAGTTAAAGATTCAGCTAACAGGAAATCTTTTATTTAGAAAAAAAAAACTTTTAAGAAACTTTCACACATAATGATAGCTAAAATTTATATAATAGTTAATACTTATGTAAGATTTTAAGGTTTGCACAGCACTTTACACATTTTATTTGATCCTCATTTTATATTCAACTTCCTATTGCATAGCCTTACTCAGGGGCATAGGTTCCTTGAGTATAATGGGTAAAACCTCCAGCATTACTTAAATTCTTTCTTCTTTCTTTTTATTATTATTATTATTATTATTATTTTTAAAGCAATTGGGGTTAAGTAACTTGCTCAAGGTTACACGGCTAGTCATTATTTATGCGTGGGTGCTCATTTTCTGAGGCCGGATCTGATCTCGGGTCATCCAAACTCCGAGGCCGGCGCTCTTACTCACTGCGCCACCTAGCCGCCCCTTTAGGGCAATTGGGGTTAAGTAACTTGCCCAAGGTTACACGGCTAGGTTTTTTTGTTTGTATGGATTAAGTGTCAGAGGCCGGCTCCGAACTCAGGTCCTTCTGATTCCAGGGCCAGAGCTCTATTCACTGTGCCACCTAGCCACCCCTCTTTCTTTTTATTATTTATGCTTATATTTTATTTTTATATTTTCTTTTCTATTCTTTATATTTATTTATTTGTTTACATTAAATGCAAGTATGATGGAACTCTACTATATAAGCTTTTGGTTATCTGAGCATAAGTACAATGTCTAGTCTTTGGACAACTTTAATACAAGCTATTCACTCTGAGCATGTACTTAGCCCCTCCTAAGTTTTTCTCCTTTACATCTCTCATTCCCTTTCCCTCCTCCTCCAATAACCAAACAGGGAGATAGTGGGAAGTGGGATGGAGCTTCACTTGAGGCAATTCTAGCTCCTTCCACCCCTTGGCCCCACCATTCTTCCCTTCCATTTGTCTTTCATTTGCTGGATTTAGGGTCATTCCATTTTTTCCAATTCTTTCATTTTCTTTTTCTCGCTTTTTGTTCCCCTTCTCTCTTTACCCTGAGTCAGCCCAGCTCTTAGTTAATATGTTGAATCACAGAACTATCATGTTAGAATCATATGATTCTAAGATCATAGATACACAAATCAAGATACACAAGATTCACAAGATCATAGATACAAAGTCAAAAGGGACCTCAGTCATCAATTCATGTAACCTATGTTCTTAAAATGTAGTTCAATTTTTTTAAACTTTGGGAAAAATGAGTTGGTTATTTTCTTTTTGTGTTTTGTAGAATTAGTAAGGATTATCTTAAGTCTTTGAACACATCTGAAAATGAAAAGAATATTTAAGAAGCAGTGGAGTGAGAAGTGATGCCTATGGAGGCAAGATTCTGGGTTCAGATTCTGACTCAGCTTACTACCTGTGTGACACTGGTTATGTCAACTAACTTTCCTTTGTTTCATTTTCCTCATCTTTAAAGTGAGATGTTTGTAATATCTGATTTCTATTATCCCTTCCAAGACTAATTATTATTCTATGAACAGCAAGGAAAAAATGGTCTTAGTATTTAGAAGAATAAAATGTTATGACACTTCTGTATTGAGGTCAGCTTAAAAGGTCTGACATATCTGAAGAAAAAAATTCTACTACAAAATACTTAGGACAGGTAGGTGGCACTGCAGAGGATAAAGCACCAGGTTTGGAGTTAAGAAGACTCATACTCCTAAGCTTAAATCTGGCCTCACTAGCTGTGTGACCCTAAGCAAGTCACTTAACCCTGTTTGCCTCTGTTTCCTCATCTGTGAAATGATCTGGAGAAGGAAATGGCAAACCACTGGAGGGTCTTTGCCAAGAAAACCCCAAATGGAGTCATGGAGAGTCAAACACAACTGAAATGACTAAACAACAACATCAACAAAAAACAGCCCTGGCAAGTGATCATCTGATCATGGCTAGAAAACCTACTGTGAAGGGAACCACTTCCTCAGATAATTCCTCTTCTTTATGGGTTTATTTGAAAGCTTTTCCTTTATTTTAAACCAGAGTCAGACTATCATTCTCATTCATTGACTACTTTACTAATAGAATACTATTTATTAAAAGTTTGTTCATGGAAAAACAAGGGAAGGATGGAGAATAAAATGACCTGGGTTCTAGACTCGGATGTCCCATTGATCATTCAACTGTGTGACCTTGGACAAGTTCCCTAACTTTATCTTGGCTGTAGTTTTCTCATTGATAAAATAAGAGGGTTAGACCAGATACTTTCAAAGGTACTTTATGAGAGTCAGTGTTGCACAATGGAGAATTTCAACTCAATTCATCAAACACTTACTTAGATCCTACTATATGCAAAAAATGCTAGGCATAGAGGGATACAGAAGAAATAAATCATATTAAAGGCATTTATATTCTATTGATGTGGAATATGACACTAACTCATGTAAGTAAATATGAAATGACTTAAGGAGGGAGGGAATGTTAACAAGGTGGGGGGTCAGTTAAGTTTTATAGGGGAAGTGGTATTTGAACTGAGCCTTGAATGAAGATAAGAATTCTTAAAGATGGGGATGGAGAAGGAATGCTTTTCAGTCAGTCAGTCAATAAACATTTATTAAGCATCTACTATGTTCCAGGCACTGCGCTAAATATTAGAGATACAAAAAGGGGGCAAAAACCAGTCCCTGCTCTCAAAGACCCCACAATCTAATGGAAAGTCATGGTGGTGAGGGGAAGTGACTTGTACAAATGCAATTTCGTGTGTAATCTTTTAAAAAAATTTTACTATGTCACGAAAATGCTTGTTTTAATTCATGAATTAAAATAAAAATAAATTTAAAAAAAGAAACAAAGAAAAAACCCCAAATGAGTAAAGGTAGGAAAGTGTCTAGGTGGCACAGTGGATAGAGGATTGAATCTGGAGTCTGAATGGCCTGAGCTGAAATCTGGCCTCCAACATTTATTGACTGTATTATTCTGAGCAAGTTACTTAACTTCTATCTGCATTGGTTTTATCATTTGTAAAATGGGAATAATAATAATAGCCCCTATATTTCAGGGTTGCTGTAAGGATAATATAGGGTATTTATAAAGCGCTTAAAATAAGATGTTTGTAAAATGCTTTGCAAATGTTAAAACCCTTAGAGTAGCAAAGCGGTATAGGTACTGGTAGGGCAGTTTGGATGAAATGTAGAGATAGGAAGCTATGTGAAAGAAGGCTGAAAACAGTAGGTTAAAGTCTGATTGTACCATGCATTTTATTCTATAGGAGCCACTTGACATTTATGTTCGGGGGAGCATTATGGTCAGACTTTGGCCTTAGGAGGATGATTTTGGCAAAAGAATGGAAGATAAGAGATGGATTGAGAGGAGTGCAGGCCAAGGAGTCAGGAGGTTAGGATTCAAATTCCAACTCAGAGTTTTGTGAGCATGAGTAAATCACTTAACTTCTCTGAGGCTCCATTTCCTCATCTGCAGAAAAAAGAAATAGCGATAATAAAACTTGCATTTCCTAACCCACAGGTGCTGTGAGGAAAGCAATTTGTAAACTTGAAATCTTTCTATAAATGAGAGCTGTAACCATTGATTCTGTGACTATTTAGAACTATTAAAAACCTGGTCATTTCTTTCTCTGGAGTATAAAATAAGACACATTTCTATGAAGAAAGTCTCATAAAATTCAAACTCAATTTTAGCCACAGTCTTCTATGTTGCTAGTTTCATTATCTTCAAGATCATAGCATGCCAAAATGATTCTGTACAATAATAACAACATATATTATGTCATATCTCTTTTTTTGAAGAGTTCAAAGCACTCTATGCACTTTAATTAAACCTCCTAATGTCTCTGTGAAGTAGGCAGGGGACTAGCCACAAAATGAGTCATCTTACAGCATCCAACATGGAAAGACTAGACTTGAAGGGTGGACTCTTAGATGAAATTCACTTTTATTATTATTGCTCTCATTCTGCCAATGAGAAAACAGGGTTATTATTCAGAGAACGATAATCAGAGATTCTCCATTTTCACTGAGGATAGAACATATTGCAGCAGGAGGGACTCAGGTTAGATAAAAGGAAAACTTTCTGACTGGGAAATGTGTTAAAACACTGCAGTTGGTAGCTGAAGGAAGCTATGTAATTCTCTCCAGGGAGATCTTTAAAAATAGTATAGGAACACTTCTGTCTTAGATAACCTCTGGTAGTCTCTCCTAGTCTTATGATTCGATATACCTCACCAGTTAAAAATGAACACAGCCATGCTTTGTTCTGTCCTGACCATTCAATGAAAATGTATATAGCATGGTGCCTTCCTATTTGTTTACCTTCAAAAAGGACAAGAGAGGAAAAAAAACCCCAAACTTTAATTTTAAAAAATTGGAATTCTTCTCTTAGTTTTAGCTAATTAGCTCATCAGCGGATTGGATTGGCTGAGTCCCATCTCTTCTCTCTTTACTTGATGGGTGAGTCATCTCTTCTAGTTGCTATGCTATGGAATTGATGAGAGTTGGCGGCACAGAAATGGACAGACATCTAAGGACGCCAGAATTGGGAAGGCTATAGCAGAATTGGAAATATCATTGCTTCTGGTCTCTGTGTTCTAGTGTTAGGTTCAATCTGCTGAGATCTTCAGTCACACTCTCACAAATGAGCACCTGCAGGTTCAATAGATGATCCACGTTAATAAATCAATTTCCCTTTTTGGCTTGTGAGAATATATACACTAGATGAATGTTTTGGTTGAAAATATCTGTTCTAGGCTAAGACAAGTCACCTCAGGGTTTGTTCATGCTTCCTAAATTGTATCAGGGAAGATAATTTGTATTGAGGCTGTTATATTTTTCCTTTGTTATACAAAATTGGATGCCTTTAACTCTTTATTTCTATTGACAATTTTTTACCATTATGGCATTTAATAGAATACAAAGAGGATATTTCAACTCACCATGAAAGTTAAACAGCTAAAGCCAAGTTATTGTTTATACTGAGGGATAGTTTCTCCACCTACTTCTCAAGCTAATTTTGGAAGAAGTGTGATCAGGTGCTGTGGATAAACTTTAGGAACAGATAAATTTAAAAACATAGTTTTTATGTGATTTGAGTAATCCCTCACAAGGGCTTAAGTAAATTGGGAGAACAACTACTATTTCTAGACCCTAAAGTAGTGAGGAGTCTTCCCTTGGGGAAGAGATGCCTTACAATAATTTGGACATCAAGGCTGGGGGGAGGTTTTAGTGTCATATATAAATTGGGACAGTGCCACCAGTATTCATTCCACAAATATCCATTAAATATTTAGTGTGTACAATGTATAGGGCAATGTGTTATAGAGGAAAGAGTGCTGGATTTGGGAGTGAAGAAGACCTGGTTCAAATCTTGTCTCTGAAACTTCTACCTGTGTGACCCTGGGGAAGTCACTTAACTGCTTTATGCCTCAAGGAACTCGCTAGAGCTTAACTACAAAAGTCATAGACAGATTGGTGTTTGTGGAGGGAATCCCTATGCTGTCAAAATCACAGATCTTTTAGTAAATTTATAAATGTACAATTTACTTTGTCAGGTGTTGAGGAGATGCAAATATAAATAAAACATGATCCCTGATGTCAAGATATTTACAAACTAGTAGGTCCCTCTGTGTATGTAGTGGTGGGGACTAAAATGAGGAGGGGAGCACAGAAGGAGCTCTAAAGAAGGTGGGTGTGCTGTGACATGAAGGATCTTCTCCTGAATAAGTATTTTGTGCATACAAGAGCTGTGAGCCATAGATAGGGAAAATGGAAATTTATTGGCCAAATTTCAACGAAAATATCATCTCGATCAGTAGACAAAATTGAAAAAATGAGTAATGTAATTTAGTACGCACAGACAATTAAAATACGAACAACAACAATAACTACCATTTATATAGGATCTAAATGTATTAGGCACTCTGGCTAAACACTACAAATATTATCTTATTTAATCCTTACAACAGCCTTGGAAGTTAGGTGTCATTATCCTAATTTTACAGTTGAGTAAAGAGAGGCAAGCAGAACTTAAATGACTTGCCTAAGGTCACACAAATAGGAAATATCTGAATCCAGATTTGAATTCAGGTCTTTCTGATTCCAAGCCTAGCTTTCTACCCACTGTGCCACCTAATTGCCTTCTTCCATTTTGGTCTATGCATCTTTGGGATACATAGAAAAGATATTTATGTATCTTTTTTTTTCAGCTATGACAATAATTAAAACCAAATATTTAAATTGAACATCAGATCTTTCAATCACTATATCACAAAGCCAAGATTTTCAAAATAATTAATAATTAATGACATTGCTCTGACTAAAAATATCGTTATCGATAATGTTTTAATGAAAGCAAGAAAGGTTTTGTACCATTAAAACAAAATATCTTTCAAAATATTACTTTATTTTTATTTAATTTCTACTTTTGAGCAAGTTTTATAAAGTGCTGATTAGCAGAGTAGAACATATATATATATATATATATATATATATATATATATATATATATATATAATTTTAAAATAAGTAAATATACACACATAGAGGTAGCTAGGCTGTGGCTAGAATGGAGAGCTGGGTCTGGAGTCAGGAAGACCTGAGTTCAAATCCTGTCTCAGATACTTACTAAATGTGTGACTCTGGACAAATCACTTGACTTCTGTTTCTTTTTTTCTTCTTCTTGGTTTCTTCATCTGTAAAATGGGAGTAATAATAGCATCTACTTGTCTGGGTTCTTGTGAGGACCTAATTAGATAAGAATTGTAAAGTGCTAATCACATTACCTGTCACATAGTAAGCACCATATAAATGTTAGCTATTATGATTATTGCTGTTTTTATCATTATTATATTGGAGGGTGCTCAAACTTTTTTTTTTGTTGTTGTTGATAGAAGTGTGCAATTAAAGTAGTTTTGAGCAATGGTGTCAAACTTAAATAGAAATGGGGCCATGAAGAATCCCTGTGGGGTTTGTATCACTTTAGTTTTAAAATGTAATTCTAGGTACATCTTATCATATTTTAATTTATTTTGTTAAATATTTTCCAATTCCATTTTAATCTGGCTCTGATGGGACTATGGCAGGTCATGGACTGTGTATGACACCTCTGGTTTCCTGGTAAAGGAAAATAAGTGAAGAAGGTAGTAGTAGAAGGGACACAATTTTATATTGTTGTTTATTTTAATCACAGTATCCCAGGTGAATGGTAGTCAGAAAAAAGAGGTAAAAAAACAAGGATAGTGAACCATACTTTTATCTGGGCTAGACCACACAAATGTAAAAAGGATGACTGAAGTAAAAGTAGAATAAAGTGGACCCCCAGCACTTCTTTTTAAAAATTTTTTTTCCAAATGCTTTATTAACTTCTGGTTTATATCATTCATTTCCGCCAGATTTTGAGTTACATTTTTTTCCTCATTTTTCCCTACCCACCACTCCAGAATAGCAGTCCCACAGGATATCCCCTCATACAATCTGCTCTCTCCCGTCTCTTCTCCCATACCCCCTTTGACTTTTCCAGTAGGGCAAGGTGAATACTTGTGCCCCAATGCCTGCACATCTCATCTCCTAATTATATGCAAAATAGTATTAATCATAGTATTTATATATATTTTAAAAATTTGATTGTAAAAGAAAGATAAACAATTCAGTATATGTTGTACACGTGTAGCCATGCAAAACTTTACCATGGTAGATATATTGCAAAAGACTGACTACATTTCCCTCCCTCCTATCCCACCTCCCACCTGGTCCACTCCCCACTTTGATCCTGTCCCTTTTCAAAAGTGGGTGCTTCTAATTTCTCCACCCCCCAGCCTGCCCTCCCTTCCATTGTCCCCCCTCTTATACCCTTCTCCCCTACCCTCCTGAAGGGTGAGAAACCCTATTTAGGATGTATGCCATTCTCTCCCTGATCCAAATTCAATGAGAATAAGGTTTTGCATTTTTTCTTTCCTGTTCTTCCCCTCCCTTGTAGCCATTTTCCCTTGCTTCTTCTATATGAGATAGTTCACCCCATTCTGTCTCTCCCCATCTTCTCTCATTATATTCCTCTCTCACCTCTTAATTTCACCTTTTAAGTATCATCCCTTCCTATTAAATTTGACCTGTGCCATCTATCTATGTATACCTGAAAACATTATATGTTTTCATATACACACATTTTCATAATACACACATTCACATATGTATTCATATGCCCAAATACCCTTCTTCAACTATTTTCATACTGAGAAAAATTTTATCAGTTACAGTTATCATTTTTTTTCCTGTAGGAATGTAAATAGTTCAGCTTCGATAATGATTTCTTTTCCCTGTTTACCTTCTCAAGCATCTCTGGCTTCTTGTATCTGAATGTCAAATTTTCTATTCAACTCTTGTTTTTTCCTCAAGAATGCTTGAAAGTCCTCTATTCCACTGAATGACCATATTTTCCCCTGAAACATGATACTCAGTTTTGCTGGGTAGGTGATTCTTGGTTTCAATCCCAGGTCCTTTGCCCTCTGGAATATCATATTCCAGGCCCTTTGATCCCTCAGTGTAGAAGCTGCCAGATCCTGTGTTACCCTGATTGTGTTTCTTCCTGGCTGCTTGTAATAATATTCTCTCCTTTATCTGGGAATTCTGGAACCTGGCTACAATATTCCTAGGAGTTTTCTTTTGGGGATCTTTTTCAGGAGGTGATTGGTGGATTCTTTCAACCTCTATTTTGCCCTCTGGTTCTAAAACATCAGGGCAATTTTCCTGGAGAATTTCTTGAAGGATGATTTCTAGATTCTTTCTTTGATCATGCTTTTTAGGTAGTCCAATAATTTTTAGATTGTCTCTCCTGGATCTATTTTCCAGGTCAGTGGTTTTTCTCAAGAGATATTTCACATTGCCTTCGATTCTTTCATTTGTTTGGATCTGCTTAATAGCCTCTTGATTTCTCACAAAGTCACTAGCTTCCATTTGCTCCAGTTTAATTCTGAAGCAATGATTCTCCTCAGTGATCTTTTGAGATTCTTTTTCCATCTGGCAAATTTGGCTTTTTAAGGCATTCTTCTCCTCATTGCCTTTTTGAGCCTCTTTTGGCATTTGAGTTAGTCTATTTTTTAAGGTGTTATTTTCCTCAGTCAGGTTGTTGACTCTCATTTCATACTTTTCTTGCATCTTTCTCATTTCTCTACCCAATTGCCCGCCCCCCCCCCCTCTCTTATCTGCTTCTTAAGGTCCTCTATGGCCTGTAGCCAGCTTGTATTTTCAGTTGGGGCTTTTGGTGCAGGATTTCTGACCTCACAGTGCTCCTCCTGTTCCATGCTTTGATCCTCTTTGCCCCCAAAACAGGAGTCTAATGTTGCATTTTCTGTTTATTTTGTTTCCTTTGCCTAGGCATGTTGCCACTCCATTACTTGGTTTTGGGGCTTGTTGCCACAGTAGGACTCTGCCACCAGCCAGGGGAGCTTCTGTCCCAAAAGCTGGGATTTTCTCAACTTTTGGAGGTATTAGTTGGGTGGCCTCTGTGAAGCCTCCACACACTCTGGCAAGCTGGTCACACACCCCAACACCTCCACCCCAGACTGCAATCCAGATCTAAGAAGGGTAAAGCAAGAGCCATTACCCCCGAGGCTGCTCATGGTATCCCCCTATAGTTGGCAGGCCAGAAGCTGAAGCTGCACCAGCTCCTTAGCAGCTTCTTGCCCCCAGGGGAAAGAAGCCACAAGCTCTCCCAACCAGTCCCAAAGTCCATAGGGCACTAACCTCTCACTTTGTCCTAGGCATCTATGTGTTGATAATTCTGGAAATGCCACAGCTGCTGGTGTTCTGGGGTCCCTCCAGCCGACTGCTGGTCAGGCTGTCCTGGGGCTAAAACCTCTGACTCATGTGGGCCTGGGATCAGCTCCCAGAGCACTGTGCTGGTTGCTCCCTGCTGGGCTGCCAGGCTGTCCTCAGAGGAAGGTTACCTTCTCTGTGTCATTTTGTGGGTTCTGGAGCTCCAGAGGTTGTTCAGAGTCCCCCTTTTACATAATTTAGAAGTGGTGTGGGCGAGAGCTCTGCAGAAGTGCTGTTTCTACTCAGCCATCTTGACTCCACCCCCCTAGCACTTCTCAAACCTTAAAACTTCTTAAATATGGGGTTGAGACCCCATATAGGGAAAAGTTTGGCAACAGTAAAAGGTTTCTGAATGTCCAATGACAAAAAATTAATTCAAAATCAAACATGTACTGAATCTGAGATATTTCTGGCAATGGTTACCATGTTGCATCACACAACTTCATTGCATCCTTGGTTCTGAATACAATACATGCGCACTTTGCACTGCACATGCCCTTAGACCACACAACAGCAAAAAATGCTGCCAAGACTGAAAAGGGGGTGTAAGTGGGAAATGTTTAAGAAATCCTGGACTGGAGAATGGGCTGGATAAGGGAAGAGGCATCTTTGAAATCTGATGCTGGAGTTAGGAATTTATGCAAGTAAAACTGTGCTTAGCTACCTAAGAGATTATTCCAAAAGATAAAGAAGTAATAAGCATTTATTTAGCATCCAAAGTTTGCAAAACACTGGACATATATTGTGTCATTTGATAAAGAAAGATGTGATCTGGGTCTGGGCCAGGAGGGATGAATCAGACTGGTTCAAGAAACTAAATGGCAGGGACCTGGTACAGAGATAGATACATGATTGATAGATAGATAGATTAGATATGGAGCAGTGAGGTGGTACAATAGATAGAGTGCTGTGCCTGGAGTCTTTTTTTTTTTCTTTGTGGAGGGCAATTGGCGTTAAGTAACTTGCCCAAGGTCACAGGGCTAGGTTTTATTTGTGCGTGTTAAGTGTCTGAGGCCAGATCCGAACTCAGGTCCTTCTGACTCCAGGGCCAGCACTCTACTTACTGAACCACCTAGCTGCCCCACATACCTAGAGTCTTAAAGACTCATCTTCCTGAGTTCAAATCCAGCCTTAGATACTTACTAGCTGTGTGACCCTAGGCAAGTCAATTAACTTTGCCTCAGTTTCCTCAACTGTAAAATGAGCTGAAGAAGGAAATGGCAAGCCACTCTACTATTTCTGCCAAGAAAACCCCAAATGAGGTTGTGAAGAGTTCAACACAACAGAAAAAGATTGAACAACATGTATGTATACACAGACATATACACACAGATACATAGGAACATAATTTAATAGTATGATATTAAAGTTAATACTTTTTACTATTAAAATTTAATAATATACTGTACCAACTGGCAAAGTAGAAGGTCACAGAATACAACAGAATGAAACAAACACTCCAGCACTGCAACCAGTGAAACACTTGAAACATAAAGAATCCTACAGAATTAAAATGAGGGATTGGGGTAGAATTTATTTTGCTCAGGGTGAATACAAAAAAGCAGGAGTGACAATCATTACTTCAGACAAGGTAACAGTAAAAATAGATACTGCTGAAAAAGACAAATAGGAAAACTATATCACACTTAAAGGCAATACATATGTGAAACTATCACAAAATTATACATATACACCCTTATGCACATGTTTATGGAATATTATCTAAAAGAAAAGTTAACTGAACTTCAGAAAGGCCTAGAGAGTAAGAAAATCATTTTAAATGACTTTGATATGCCTCTTGTCTCACTCAAATCTAAAAACTCAAACAAAAGCCCCAAAAAATAAAACAAGAAGAAAATTACATATTTGATTATATGTTGGACAAACACTGATAGACCTTTGGTCATTATAAACTCAAGTACCCAGAGGTATTCAAAATACTTTCTCCCCCAGCCAGATACTATTTGTTTAGAAAAACTTATCACATTCTAAAATGTTGCCCTCTAATATTCTTCCAAAGTACTTTAGCTTTTTGTCAGATTCTATAGGATATTTCTTTGCTTGTACAATTGACATATCATTATGTATGTAATTTGGGCAGGTTGGTCATGGTTCCTCTTTTGGAGTAACCCAGCCATGAGTACAGAATTAGCTCTTCCTTTTTGTTAACAACAGTAACTTATAAGAAGAAGGTGAATTATATTATCATTTGCAAACACACTATTTTTGGTTGACTATTCTGGGGAATGGTATTTGAAAAGAGATTTGTTTGGATGGGTGTGTTGGAAAGTATCTGTTGTGTCAAAGCAAAATTTCTCATCTTTCTGTCTGTCTACCTATCTATTGATCTAGCAATCTATCTATCTTGACCATGGATCAATCTATTGATCTATTCAGACTCTCTATGTATCTATCCATTTATCCATCTACCCATCTATCCTAAATGTCTATCCTGTCTCTGTCTGCCTTTAAATCTTATTATTTCATAGGAAGAAAAGGTGTGCATAAAGGCAGCTTAAGAGAACTCTTCAGAGACTTACATGCTGCACAATAGCACAGAGTTCCCTGGTGAAGTCTCTTGGAGACCAACATTGTTAAAAGCTCATAGTGATCTGCAGGGGTACTGTATATTCCTTTCAAAGTCTATGTCACTTTGACAATTTTTCTTTATCAAAGCACTATGGTCATTGTTTTTGTAAATAGGAAAGGGAAGTAGAATGGCGAAATATAAGTTCCTTGACAGTGGGGACCATCTCATTTTTTGTATTTGCATCCTCAGAATCTGGCACAATTCCTAGCACATAGTACATGTCTAAAAACTCTTGTTGATGGATTGCCTGAATGGGTGCCAACCTTCTGGCTTGCTGGGGTAAGTGGGTGGGGACTTTTTAAAGTTTCTGGATGGGGACTCCAGACAAGGGAAGTGTTAACAGTCACTTTCATGCAGACACCCCTGGCAGCAGATGATATTATAATATTACTAAACCAGCAGGAGAGCAACTGACTCAATTCTTCTTCTTCTTCTTCTTCTTCTTCTTCTTCTTCTTCTTCTTCTTCTTCTTCTTCTTCTTCTTCTTCTTCTTCTTCTTCTTCTTCTTCTTCTTCTTCTTCTTCTTCTTCTCTCCTCCTCCTCTCCTTCCTCCTCCTCTTCACTGTCATCCTCCTCCTTCTCCTTCCTCCACCTTTTCATCCTCCTCCTTTTCTTTTTCCTCCTCCTCCTCCTTTTTTCCTTCTTACTCTTCATCCTCCTCTTCCTTATCTTCCTCGTCCTTCCCCTCTTATTCCTTTATTCCTTTTCTTCCCACACATAAGGATGCAAATTCCAGGGAAGGAGAACAGGTACATGTGTAATAAAAGGGAGATTAAGGAGGAGGAGCCAGGGAAAGGAGAATATGCCCTGTGAAAGGGCATGTGAGAAGAAAGGCCAAACTTGTTCTCTGGACAGCTTAGCCTTTGGGGTTTATGTCACATGGGTAGGGGACCTGTGGCCTCGAGGCTGCATGTCCCCCACCCTTGGACTCTAGGAGGCATTACATTGTCATGACTGGGAGCTTGTCCTAAAGACTAGAGGACTTGACATAGCTTTTGGAAAGGCTGATATTTGATGGACTAAAAGTGCAATGAAGGACCAACATTTCCTTTCTACCTTTGAAAGCAGACTTAATAAGACCATAGGCAAATCGCCAGTCTTTTTGGTACTTTGTTGCAAGTATCTCTTAAGCAGCAATAATAACACTTTCCACATCTTTGAGGATGTTAAAAAAAGACTTTGAGGATGCTAAAAAAAATAGACTTATAAGGAATTCAAAGCTCTTAAAAAACAGCATTGCATAATTGAAAATATAATTCAGGAAGGAAATGATTTTTCCCCTGGGATGAAGGACAAATTTTTGGACTTTTAAAATAAACTATGCTTAGGAAATGATAAAAAAAATATATAACCCCCTACAGCCAGACATATCAACATGCAGACACATAAATATACAAACATATATACATATATAGGTATATCTGTGTGTGTTTTGAAATGTCTACCTGTATATGTGTGTATATATGTCTATAGATACACATATGTACATATACTGTATATATGTATATCTGTGTGTATCTTGAAATGTCTACCTGTACATATGTGTGTATGTACATATATGGTATATATGTATATACACACATATGTACAGACACTGTATATATGTATATACCCATGTACATACTCTGTATATATGTATATCTATGTGTGTCTCAAAATGTTTGCATATGTATATGTACACACATATACTCTGTATATGTTATGTATAGTGGGCATGTGTGTGATGTAATTCAACTCCTTAGGCAATTAGCCAAATCCTAATTTTAATATGAGATAATTTTAGTAGAATGGAGAGGCAAGCCTTTGAAGAGATATTTTTCTAGTGTTCCAATATTTTGTAATATGTCGGTAGCAGAAAGTGGTTGTCTTGTGAGGCGGTGGGTTTCTCCTTCTTTGAGGTCTTGGGAAGAGTTGTCTCATATATAACAGTGAGAAAGGTGGGGGAGGGGAAGGAAGGGAATAAGCATTTCGATGGTGCCTATGTGCCAGGCACTAGGCTAGTGCTCTATCAAAAATATCTTAGCTGATCCTCACAAAAACTCTGTGAGAAAGGTGCTTTTATTATTCCCATTTTATAGGGGAGGAAAAAGAGGCAGGGAGAGGTCAGATGACTTTCCCAGGGTCATACAGTACTGCTAACTGTCTGAGGACAGACTTAAACTCAGGTCTTCCTGACTTAAGGCCCAACACTCTATCTCCTGTGCACTGTTGGGGGTTCCTTCGAGTATGGGTTCAATTAGAATTAGTCCCTTCTGACTCTGAAATTCTGTGATCCAATCTGTTTATCTGATCATTGCTGTTGTTTGCTCATTAAAGACATATGCTTTAAATCTCAGCATGTATATTATTTATTATTACTTTATAGCAGATTCAATCATGGAGCTGTAGAGTTCCTTCTACTGTATCTTAATTTTTCTAAGTTTTAATAAAATTTTATAATAGAGTTTTGTGGCTGGAGGATAATTGGGAGTTCATCTAGTCCCACATCCTCATTTTTACAGATGGGGAAGTTAAACTGGAAGAAGTGAGTTGACTACCCCAAGGTTCCCAGTTTAGTTAGTGGCAGAACTAGAAGATAAAATGAAATAAAATGAGTACGATGATTTTTAAAACTAAAAAGGACTATATACAGGTTATTGTTGTGATTATTGGGTAGCTAGGTGTTCCCATAGTGGATAGAGTGCCAGACCTAGAGTCAGGAAGACTCATCTTCATGAGTTCAAATCTAGCATCAGACACTTAGGAACTGTGTGACCCTGGGCAAGTCATTTAACCTTGTTTGCCTCAGTTTCCTCATCTGTAAAATGAGCTGGAGTAGGAAATGCCAAACCATTCCAGTATCTTTGCCAGGAAAGTCCCAAATAGGGTCATGAAGAGTCTGACATGACTGAAGAAAAAATTATTATTATTGTTATTCTTAATCATCCTAGCTTTACTCATTTCCATCTAATATATTTTCCTCTCCATTACACTGATAGTACATAATGCATACTAAAGTGTCTTGTTCCTCTAAAATGTGTCTTTCAAAGGGTGTTTTATGGAGAACTCACACAAGGAAGGCACTCACATGGTGGTCAGAAGAAGCAATACAATGATACTTTCATGGTCTCTCTAAAGAATTATAGAATCAATTGTATGAAATGGGAGATACTGGCACAGGACCACCCAGCATGAATTGCCCACATCACAGAAGGGGCTGTGCTATATGAGCAAAGCAGAACTGAAGAAGCTCAAAAGAAATACGAGATGTGCAGATTTACAGAATCCACCCCCAAATGTTCACATGGACTATTTGTGCCTGACCTGTGGTAGAGCATTCTGAGCTTATAGTGGTCCTATGAGCCACAGTCAAATCCACTATAACTTCACTCTAACATAGTGAAGTCATTTTGGTCCTCTTTGAGAATGAAGGACAACAACCAAACAACTAACCAATCATCTGTAATTAACAGCAAGGCATAATCATCAGTGTCATCATCATTGCTAACATATATGTAGCACTTACAAAGTACCACATACCATGTAAGCATCTTACAATTATATCTCACTTAATCCTCACAACAATCTTGGGATGTACATGCTGTTATGATCCCCATTTTACAGATAAGCAAACTGAGGAAGATTATGTTTAAGTGACCTACTTAGGGTCACATTTCTAGTAAGTGCCTGAGACTACATTTGAATTCAGGTCTTCCCAATTCCAGCATCACATACATAGGTTCCCAAAGTGGGCATTACTTCCCCAGTGGAGTGATTGGGGTGGGGAAGCAGTAGTAGTCTCAGGTGCAATTGGGGAGCATTAAATAAAAGTAAAGGGATGGTGGAAACATAAGAAAGAAGAAAAGAAAAATTTGAAAAACCATTCATACATTTTTCATCTGTTGTGTAACAGTTAAAGTTGTAGTGATTACATTATTTTCCAAATTAACACAAAATGCAAGTTATAGCCTATCATTGGCCAAGTCTGCAGACATATCTTAATAAGCAAGTGTTGGTAGTTAAATATATCACACATTGTTGGGAAGTCCAGCATGCATCAGCAGGAATATGTGAGTATAATGACTTGTTTATAATATGATACTATATGGTTACATGACAAAATACTGTGTCATCAAAATTTCAATGCAGGAAAAAATCCACAAATTTACAGTAAATTATTAAATTAAGATGTGTCATTTAAAATATTTTATGTATATTTGAAATGACACAAATTTCAATAAAACCACTAAAGGGTTAAAAAAAGTAGATTTCCAGGGGCAGGGGTGGGGGTACTGGATACTTTTTTTTTAAAGGGCGACGTAGCTGCAACATTCACACATCAGATATGTATTTTTGCACCTACCGTGTTCATAGGTTCAGTGAGGCGAATATGACACACAGTTCCTGGTTTCAGGCAACTTTATTGTCCAGGAGTGGCAATATCACTAATTGGGCTAAAGAAGCAGCTACAAAAATCAAGGGAGTATGAGTTCTAATCCCAGCTCTGTGCCTGCCTGGGCAACATGAGACAAGTAGTCTAATTGTATTGTGCTTTGGTTCTCCAAACTTTAAAAACAGGGGCAGTAATACAGACTCATAGGGTTGTTACAAGAAGAGGCAATAAAAATGGCCATAAAGTATGGAGCATATATGAGCGCTGTAGAAATGCTTAATAATAAAAAAGTAACTCGGCTGACCAGGCTATATTTGGAATAAGAAGTTATAACCATTTCTGGTCATAATTAGGAGTGTGATGCTATCTATGGCAGGCTTCTGATTGCTACATGGGCTAATGAAGCTCCTCTCTTGCAGACTTTGCTTTAGCTGCCACAATTAATAGCATTTTCTAATATGCCTTTATTTTTAACTGAGCAATGTATCAACAATATCAGCAGAGATGAAATTGGACTGTTAAGAGTGCTATTTGCCTCTAAAGCAAAACATTCATTAAAAAAAACAAAACAATTTGTTTTTCTTTACACCAAAATCATTTCCCAATAATTCCTCACCCCATCCCCCCAACACACAAACATCGAACCCTTCTTTGTGATAGAAAAACAGTGATACAAAATTGGCTAACAGAGGCCACATCTGGCATCATATGCAACATTTGGTTTCCATAGGTCCCCACCTCTCTAAAAAGAGAAAGGAAATCAGGAACATGTGAATCCAAATTCCACTGCCGATACTTACTCCCTGTGTGACCATGGGCAAGTAACTTAATTTTTTCTGAGCCTCAGTTTCCTCATCTGTAAAATGAGGCATTTGGGCTATATGGCTTCTGAAGTTCTCTTCTAGCTGGAGAGCTATGAACTTTTTTTTTTGCCTTTTTTTTTTTTTGGAGGGCAATTGGGGTTAAGCAACTTGCCCAAGGTCACACAGCTAGGTTTTTGTTTTCATGTGCGTTAAGTGTCTGAGGCCGGATCTGAACTCAGGTCCTTCTGACTCCAGGTCTGGCGCTCCATTCACTGCGCCACCTAGCCGCCCCGAGCTATGAACTTTTGAACTACAAGGTGCCCCAGTTCAAGCTGAAAACCACACTAAGAGTTTTGGTATACCTTTTATAATCTTTCGAGACCCAGCATTTTCACTTTTTTTAGGTAAACAGACTGAAATAATACCAATTCATTTTATGATACAATGAGAAGCAATTAATAAGTACTTATGGTAACAACTGATGTTAATCCCTTTAAATTTTTCGAAGTGCTTTATTTACATTGTCTTATTTAAGCCTCATAATATCCCTGTAAAGATAGATCTATGGGTATTATATTGTCTGTTTTATACAGGAGAAAACTTGAGTCTCAGAAAAGTTAAGGTATTTGCTCAGCATCCAACAGAACTGAAATCCTGGTTTTCCTGACTTCAGGAACAGCACACACTCTAGCAGTTTCCACTGACTCAAATCTAAGGTAAAATTCTAAATATTGAATTCCCTTTAGAACTAACATACAGAGTAAGTCCTTCCATTCATATTTAATCATTAGTGGCTAAAATTGCCAATTGGTCCAGTGAAGTTCCAACCCATCAGGTAAAATCCTCACCTTAGAGCACAAAGGGCCTCTGAGAGACTCTTACTTGAGGAAGGTAAATAATTAATATCTTCATTATAGTGATAAGGCAACTGAAGTACATAGGGGTGATCCTTCTATCTTAGTCTTTCAAATTCCCAACCTCTTCATTACCAAGCTCCATCTTCAACCATGTTAGACCCCCTTATCAAATGAAATTGACATTGAAGTCAGGAATTTCCCCATTGACCATAGGCTCATAGACTTAGAATTTAGATGGGAACTACCAAGAGGTCATTTGAGGTTACTGCTGCCCTATCCACTCTTGTTATTCATTTGTTTCTGTTGTGTAGAACTTTTCATGACCCCATTTGGGATTTTCTTGGCTGGAGTGGTTTGCCATTTCTTTCTCCAGCTCATTTTACATTTGAGGAAAATGAGGCAAACAGGGTTAGGTCACTTGCCTAGGGTCACACAAATAGTAAGTGTCTGAGATCAGATTTGAACTCAGGATGATATCTTTCTGACTCCACCTCCAGTACCCTATGCACTGTACCACTTAGTGGGCATATAGTACGACTTTAATAAATGTTTCTTGACTACAAAAGTGTAAATTAAGCACCTACTATGTACAAAGCACTTTGCTTGGCAATGACAAAAAATGAAATAGTTCCTGCCTTCTAAGACTTTATAGTCTATCAGAATTGAATAGAATTAAGTAGTTTATGTAGGGGCAGCTATGTGATGCAGTGGATAGAGTACTGGTTCTGGAATCAGGAAGACTCATCTTCCTGCATTCAAATCTGGTCTCAGACACTTCCTAGCTGTGTGCCTCTGGGCAAGTCACTTAATCCTGTTTGCCTCAGTTGTCTCATCTGTAAAATAACCTGAAGAAAGAAATGGCAAACCACTCCACCATCTTTGCCAACAAAACCGCAAATGGGGTCATGAAGAGTTAGATATGACTGAACAATAACAGAAACTTACCTGGAAAGCAGTATAGCATAGTGGCTAGAGATCAAGGAATGAGGAAGATCTAGGACTCAGAAAAATACTAGTGGTGTGACCTTGGAAAATTCACTTTACCTCATTGCCCCAGGCAACTTATTAAGAAAATAAATTTCAGAGCATGCACTGATTAATATTGGTAGAGAGATTTCCTCATCTGGATCTCCACATACCAATGAAATCATATCTAGTCTTATCCTACAATAAGACCTTCCTGCCTTTCAGTCACCTTCACTCTATGTACTTACCAAGGATTGAAGACCCAAGGACTTCAGAGTTGGAAGTCGTTGGGCAGTCTTTTCTTAAAGTGATCTTAGGTCACCATTTTCATTTTTGGATTCTATGCCTCTGCCTCAAATTTAACAAGCACTGCTTTCTGTGTTTAATTACTTTTTAATGGAAATACCATTTGCATTCAAATGAGCTCTTCGTTTTCACATCATGAGCATGCATGGAAGTTATTGTGTCGTTATAATCTCATGCTATAATGGCTTCATAATGCAAGTCTCTATGGAGTTGAATTAGTTGTTTCCTATGGTAATCGCACATCACTATAATATCATAATCGCATAAGCACAGTCCCCACACGCTTCCACTGCAATCATTTTGACATTGTAAGAGCATTTTAATAGTATTAGCATAGATTCTCTGGAGAAATCATCTCATTGTCACAGCATTACTGTATAAGATTAATTGCATGCAAGGTTGATACTGTTGTGAATGAAAGCATCGGAAAATGTTCAACATCTACCTGACCTGTCTGCCTTTCATCCCTCAAAGACACAGCACATTCTCAAATAAAGGTGTGCCAATACCCCCTTCACCTGAGCATGTGTATCCTCATAAGAAATAGTGTCTCTCACTCAAGAATTATAAAGCATGAATAAATTAGATCAATCTTAGAACATGGGGATATACAAAAGAAAGTTACTTCTTCAGAAAGCTTACAATCTACTTGGGGAATCAAAATTTATAGATGAAAGACAAGTGAACATAAATTCATCCTGTCCTTAGGCATGGAGCAAATAGGCCACAAAAGTCTATAAATGCTCTGGGGAATGTGGGAACTAGAGATGGGTAATTAAAGGAGGGTATTATAAAGAACATGATTTTCTTGTATAAATGTTCTATAATTAATTATTTAGAAAATTCATTAAGCATGGCACTTTGTTTGGCACTGATGGCTATGTCAGCAGAGAGCAGATTTTGGCAGGTCCTACCAAGCTGGAAAGATTTTGAATACGGGCTTGGTGACAGCCTGTTGTCTGTTGTCCAAGGACTAGCTTTGTCAAGTACATCAAGGCTCATCACCAAAAAGCTGACTACTAGGTAATGAATTTTTATTTGCCCATGGAAGTGAATGAAGAATGAAAGCATAACAACATCAAAACACTTAAAAACCATCAAACAAACATCAGTTTTATACAGATTATTAGTTAGTAGGGGGCCATCCTAGCCCCTCCTTGGACTCATGCTCAGAAAGCTTGGTGTAGTAGAAGGAATACTCTTTTGGAGGACATGGGTTTAAATCAGGACTGCTCTCCTATGTGGTAGAGGGCACCTGGCCTCTCTGAGCCTCAGCTTCCTTATCTGAAAAAAAAGAAAGGGTTGGATCAGGTCACTAAAGTCACTTCTAGCTCTGAATTATGTGATCTTGTAAAAGATGGGATCATCTGAAGCAACCAACAATCACTCTTGTCACTTAAACAAACATCCTAAGTCAGGTGAGAATATCTCTGTTGAAGCAATCAATCAATTAAAGGCATGAAACCAGGTAGAACAAGTCTTTAATCAATTTGGAAGGAGTAAAAGCCATCGGATGAAATTAAATGATGGAAAAAGTTTATTGGGATAGGTTAAAAGGATCTACTGAGAGCCCGTTGGTCTTGTAGGAGATAGCAAGTCATTGTAGATCCCCACATTTGAGTGGCAGAATTGTTTAAAGGTTAGAGTAGGCCAGCCAGAACTGCCTGGGGAATTGTTTGAGGGAAGAGAAGAGTTTTGACTTCCCAACCCCCTTTATCATGGAACTTTGGAAGGGTCAGAGATTTTGGACTTCCCATGGGTGTGTCTCAAGGACAGGCTGATGGCAGTGTCTGCACTGGGAAGGAAGGGGGAAGGGGAGGATAATTTATCAAGTACCTACTGTGTGCTAGGCATTGTGTTAAGTGTTTTACAGATATATCATTAGATATTCTCCTTCTTTCTTCATTCCTCCCTGTCCCTCTCTCTTCCTCCCCTTCCTCCCCATCTTTCTCTTTTCCTCTCTTTCTCCACCCCCATCCCTTTCCCTCTGTCTCCCTGTACTTCTCCTCCTTCTCTGTCTCTCCCCATCTCTCTCCTTCTCTGTCGCTATCTTTCCCTGACTCTCCCTTCCCTCCTCCCCTTCCTGTCCCTCTCCCTTTCTCTCTTTCTCTCCCAGGCCCACTCTGTCTGCCTCCTCCTCTCTCTCTGTCTCCCTCACTTTGTCTCTCTCTGTCTCCTTCCTTTCCTTCCTGTACTGGGTTTCCCTATCTCATCCAGCCTGCAAATGGAGCACCTGCTCATGGGCCCAATCCCATTCAGATTGGCATGGAAGTTTTGACCCGCCCTATTTTCAAATGGGGCTGTTTCCTCTCTCTTTAGGCTGCTTGGCTATCCCTTGCTACCCAAGCTCACCATATTGGTACCAGTCTTAGTGGGGACACCCAGTTGCAGCTCTCTAGTGTAGCTCAGATCTCTGGAGTTTAAGAGATCCACCAGTCTCAGTCTCTCCACATATCAGGGATTACAGGAACCCCACCACTCCTGGTAATAAATGCTTATTCATTAATTTATTGAATAATGCTAAGAAAAGGGAAGACAGCCCGAAATGCCCAGATAGGGAGAACTTAATCAGGGATAGCTCCTTCCCACAGACAGATACTGGAAACAAGCTAGAGACTGACCAAGAAAGATATGAGAAAGAAGGCTTCTTGTGACTTACTCTCAGTTCTGATCCCCTCATCTCTTCCTCCAGAGTCAGAGGAGGAAACCTGTGTTTTTTGTCATTACAACCCTGGAATAGCCAGGCTCTAACCAAGTCATTGTTACTTGGTCACCATGCTGGAATACAGCCATTACAAGTATCCTTTTAGATTTCCTGGTTTAAGCCACAACGTAAAACCTTCTTATGTTTAATCAAAGATGAATCTCATAGCCTGTGGGGAGGAGTGGAGAATTCCCTACACCTGAGGCACCCTTCATTTCCCTAATACATCCTTGGGTTGATAATCCCTAAATTTCACATTTTCATGCTTTTTTCTGGGAGTAATTATCAATCACTTTTTAAAAATGAGAGCTATGCTGCACCCAGATTTAAATCTGACAAGAACTCGGGATTTTAGACTTACTTTGTTAAGATGATTGGGAAGTAGGGAGGAATATAGGAAGACTAGATAACCATGAAAAGGATTTCAGACTTGCCTTCCCAGAGAGCAGATGGCAACCTTTCCTGTACTATTAAATACCTGCAAAGACTCCTAGTTTGCGTAAATCATACCATTCTGAAGTGTAATGAGATATAATGGCCGCTTATTTTTCTTTTCTGAACATTGAATGAGAACAACTTAGAAACTTCTTTTGTAGTTCAAATCCCTTTTCTATAAAATAGGCAATAATACTCCTTTCAATCGCTTAATTGTAACACAATAAAGATAAGACATTCCCTCTAAGTGCAGGGAGTTGCTTTTAGAACTGGGTAGGAAGCAGTACCCCTTTCACACAAACACAATAAGCTGTTCTTACTTCAGTGGTTATTCTTAATTTTCCAGGTATAATAGTCTGTGATACATGGTGTTAAGAATTTCCTGGTTCCCTCATTGGGTTCTTTATGAAATTAAATTCCCCGTTACTAAATTTGTTTAATTGTCAGGGTGGCTTAAATGTAGCCTCTTCTATAATGAATTAAGATTAATGGGTGATATTTATTTCATTTAGGTTTGGCAGTTTTTATTATCCTTAGCTAGGCCCCCAAATGTAGCCATAAGTTGGAAATGAAGGTCTTAGAATATTGGCATTTGTTAGTATTCACCATAATTATACCATTTGTGTAAAGTGTGTGTTAAATTCATTTAGGAAAACCTTAGTCTTCCACTTCTTATTCTTATGTTGATGGAAAACTGTCCTGATAGTGTTTGATAAGTTAATCATTTAACAGTTTTCAACATGGAGACCATGAACCTTAAAAGATATGTTTTGATAACTATTTCAATAGAATTTATTTCCTCTGAAATTCTATATATTTTATTTTAGGTATTTTAAAACATGTTTCTGAGAAAGGTTCACAGACTTCATCAGACTATGACACAGGTCCACGACGCAAAAAATCCCCTGCAAAAGAAAGATTAGGGCATAGTATTCAACACAGTCCTTACATGAACGATCATTATCAACTTTTCATTAATAATCAACATTTAAATAATCAAGCTTAAAGGATAACAAAGTACTTTACAAATATCCAATCCTCACAACAGTGTGGGAGGTAGATGTTATTACAGTGTTATTTCATTGCTTTATTGCCCTTTGCATATAACGCTCCCCCCCACCCCCAATACAAGTTGAAGATAGTGGCAACCCTGCATTGAGCAAATCCATCCGAGGTATTTTTCCAATAGCATATGCTCACATCATGTCTCTGTGTCCCATTTTGGTAAATTATTGCAATTTTTCAAACTTTTTCATCTGTTACAGTGATCTGTGATCAGTGATCTTTGATGATATTATTACAATTGTTTGGTGGAGCCATGAACTGTGTCCATATAAGACCATAAGACCATGAACTTAATCGATAAATGTGCATATTTTGACTGCTCCACGAACTGGCTGTTCCACACATCTCTTTCCCTCTTCTCCAGCCTCCTTGTTCCCTGACACACAACAATATTGAAGAATAAGCAGCAGCAGGGTTTGAGAGGGCTGGCTCTAATTTTCAAAGAAGTTCTCCTGTGGGCAAAATGCAATTAAATAGCATTGCAGGCTACAGAAAATCTTTGGGGAAAGGAAAAGTCAACTGATGTGGCAAACTTCATCGTTGTCTCATTAAGAAATTGCCATAGACACCCCAGCCTTCAGCAACCACTACCCTGGTCACTTAGCAGCCACAGAGTCAAGTCCCTCCCCCAGAGAAAAGATTATGACTCGCTGAAGGCCTGATGATGGTCAGCATTTTTTAGTGATAAAGTATTTTTAAATTGAAGTATGTGGATATTTTAGACACAATGCTATTGCACCTTTAATAGATTACAGTATAGTGTAAGCATAACTTTTATATGCACTTTTATATGAAACCAAAAAATTCATGTGACTTGCCCTATTGTGATGTTTGCCTTCTGGCAGTGGTGTGGAACCAAACTCACAATATCTCTGAGGTCCAATTATATTATCACCATTTTACAGTTGAGGAAACTGAGGCAGGCAGAGGTGAAGTCATTTGTCCTGGGTTACAAAGCTAGGATGTGTCTGGGGCTGAAGTAGAACTTGGGCATTTCCCTGACTCTTGGTCCAGCACTCCATCCACTAATCAACTTTTTGCCCTAGAAGAGATGCAAGACCTTCCCTAACTACAGATGTTTCAGACAGGTTATGTATATGAAAAAGGGGGATGGAAAGACTTTGCATGATCCTCTGCTGTTTATTAATTCATTTTATTTTGGTGGTAATGAGATCTCTACAAACAAATGGGGAGATAAGATAGGAGGAAAACAAGACAGAGCATTGCTATTTTTTTTTTTAGCAAAGTGAAACATTACTGAAAAAATGCTAATGACTATCTCAACTGCTCTTCCTATATTGGAGAATTTCAGTTAATTCTTTTCCTGATTCTTCAATTTTGCTCTGACTTGTAATATTTCATAGTGTTTTAAGGATCAAATTATATAATACACCTGAAGCACTTGGTGCCATATGAAGATGTAAGGTATCATTTCTTTTACAAACAGTAAATCTCTATTGCATTTATAGAAAATGTATTTTAAAAATTGTTTTGAGACACTTATCAATCTACTCATTTGATAAACATTGATCTATCATGTTTTTAACCTGGAATCCATGAATTTTTAAATATTCTGATAATGATATATCAAAATTGTTTAAAAGTAATCCCATATATTTCATATTTTGAAAACATCAGACACTGCTAACAGAAGTCTAGGACATGTGAAAAAGGTTAAGATCCCTTGGATCAGAAGAATAAGAAAATCCTTGCCTAACCAGATCGGCATTAGATTAGGCTCATGATAACATCTACTTTATAATAATGTAATTGTGTATTTTGTAAACTTTAAATTCCATATCAATGTGAATCATATTTTGTAATTTGAGTAAGTATGGAATAGAATGCTTTAGTTTTTACATATTGCATAATTTGTAAAATATATTTATATCTAAATACATATCTAAATATATATTAATGTATTATATGCTTTGTAAAACCTTATTTTGGAGTTTAATGGGATTTCCATAAGCAATGTAAAGGTACATTGCATGATGCAAATTCAATAAAAAAAATTTTCCTTCAATTTGTACTAATTCAAAAGTAAAAACCAACTAAGGAAAAATGGCTTGGTAGAATGTTTTGTTATGGATTATAGGCATAACATATAAACACCCTCAGTTCTCATCAGGCCTGGCCAAGCCTTGTCAAAAAGGAAAGATGTCCTGAAATGAATCCTTTTGACTCCTCCGGTACCTTAATAAATACCGCAGGCTCAAAAAGTTTGGATCAAGCCAAAAGCTAGATTGCTTTCAATACAGCTATAAGTCTGAGATTCAGTAGACTAAATAAGAGAGAATCTAGAATTAGTGGCAGTTTGAAATGCTCAGAGGAATAAAATTTTAAACTCAGAATATCAGGCTTGGAATATAAATTCACAAAACTATTGCAATATATAGTAAACAAGATCCACCTGGTGTAAAGTGTTGGATGTTACAGTAAGGAAAACCTGAATTCAAATCCTGCCCCACTCATTTACTAGTTGAGTGATCTCAAGAAAGTCACTTAACCCAGGTCAGCCTCAGTTTCCTCTTCTGTAAAATGGGCTCAATAATAGCAACTAGTAAATTTCAAATGACCTAATGCACATAAAGCACTTTACAAATCTTTGTTTTGTTTTTGCTTTTTGGAGGACAATTGGGGTTAAGTGACTTGCCCAAAGTCACATAGCTAGTAAGCTTGTCAAGTATCTGAGGCTGGATTTGAACTCAGGTCCTTCTGACTCCAGGGAGGGTGCTCTATTCATAGTGCCACCTAGGCGGCCCCAAGCACTTTACAAATCTTAAAGAGAGCTAGGTAAATGCTAGCTATTAAAATTTGTTAATATCTTATATGCTTTATATTCAAAATTATATTTCCTTAATAATGAACATGGATAATTTTGTTTTACTTTTAGTGGGCTTTCCATCAATTTCAGTGATGGAAAGATGCACTTTCCATATTGTATGATGCAAATTCAAGCAAAAATTCTAAAGCCCTAATGAACAAGTGAATAGCATTTATATGATGCTTTAAAATCTGCACGGCATTTTCCATGCTATCTTATTTGATCCTCATAACTCTCCTATGAGCTAGGTGATATTTTTATCCCCATTTTATAGATGAGGAAAATGAGACTGGGCAGGGTTATGTGATTTGCCCAATATCACACTGCTAGGCTGTGCAGAATTCAGCTTAATGCCAAGTCTTAGCAGTGTTAGCCACCACACTACATCCAATGTAAGAGTGCTTTCAGGCAAACAGAGTGGTATAGAAGGAAGAAGGTTGGATCTGTACAGAGAGAATCTTGTTTCAAATTCTTGCTGCCTTCTATCCATAAGGACCTTTGAAGTCACTGAAATACTGCTTCCTCTTCAGTAAATGGCTTAATATGGCCTAAAATAGTGATGTCAAACTGGAGTAGAAATGGGGGTGAGGGCCATGGGACACTAACTAAGGTCACTTGCAGGAAGCATATTGACTTGGTATTAGAATGACGAGTTATCTATGTTTCATTGTATTTTGGAAATGGCTGCTGTTCAGTTGTTTTCAGTTATATCCACCTCTTTGTGAGACTCCATTTAGGGTTTTCTTGGCAAACCCAAAATGGGATCTTAAAGAGGTGGGTGTGACTGAAAATGACTGAACAAATAAATTGCATTTTAATTTATCTATTTATGTTCATATGATTATTTTAATTTTCATTTATTTATTTTGTTAAATATTGCTCAATCACATTTTAATTTGGTTGGGAGTGTTGCAGGCAGTGGGATTGACACCTGGTCTACAAGGTCCCTTCCCACTTTAAACTGATGAGCCTGTGATTTGTGAAATATAACAAGCAGAGACGTGGAATGATATTGCTAGAAAGTTTATGCCTGTTCTTCTACAACGGACATAATTCAGCAGTAACAGGAAGCTGAATCTTTTATATTTTTACTATTGAGATGCCCCCTAAATAGATACATAATATGGTGCAGTGGAAAGAGGAGGACCTGGGTTTCAGTCCAGGCTCAGTGACCTACCTGTGTGACCTTGGACAAGATCCTTCTCTTGGGGCCTTAGCTCCCTTAGCTGTAAAAAGACAGGCAATAGATGAGATGATCCCTAAGGTCTAAATCCTATGATACATACAGATAAATACCAGAGGCACAGGGGAATCACACCCATAGCCTACATCCCCTATTTTCTGTTTTTACTTCAGAAATAGGATGAGCTCAATGAGACAAATAAATAAGGGGGGGTTGGTTGGCAGAGGAGAAGCTTGCAATTAAAGTCCATAAGCAACCAGGGGTGCTAGCAGGTCCATAGTGGAGGGTTTAGAGAGCCATTAAAAAGGGCCTCTAATACAAATTACAGAAACAATGCTTTAATCCCTTTGGGAGGTCCCAGATTTGTGCAGAAGCATACCCTACAGAATGCCAAAAGGTCCAGCAAAGAAACTCCAGCCCAATGCTACCTTTGGGGGAATAATTTTGTTTTTGTGGGTACTCAAACCATTGAAAACACAGTTTTCCTTTTCATATATATACATATACACATATATGTGTATATATACATAATATACATATACTATATACATATCTATATATAATATGTATATACACGGTACATGTACATGTATATAGGTATATATTTGTATGTATTATATATGCATATATTACACACATACATGTATATGTGCATACCCATGTGTGTAAATGCCCATATATAATATACATGTATGTATTCTATAGTAGAGCTAGTTCAACTGTCATAAAAACAATCTTTGCCTGTTTTGTCAGTCTCTAGGCCACTCCATCACACTGTCTCTACAAAGGATTGTTGAGTAAAACATTAGAAGTTTAGATGGGGGTAGCTAGGTGGCACAGTGAATAGAGCACTGGCCCTGGAGTCAGAAGGACCTGAGTCCAAATTTGACCTCAGACACTTAACATACTTACTAGCTGTGACCTTGGGCAAGTCACTTAACTCCAATTGTCTTGCCTTCCCCCCTCAAAAAAAAAAAAAGCTTAGAAGGAAAGGTTTCATGTAGGAGATGGCATCTGTGCTGAGCTTTGACAAAAACTAGGTCTTTCTGAGTCCAAGACAAGTCCTCTATCCACTACAATGGGCTGCAATTTACTTGAATAAATGCTTTCATAAATGCAAATGATTATATTCTGAAAAAGCAGACTATGAAAAGGGACCAAGAAAGCAATCTTCGTTAGAAAACAGTCATAAAGAAGTCTTAGCCGTGCCAGTGGACTGTAAATTATAGAGAATAACATTATTAACCACAATATTTACCAGCATTCTACTCTAAATACTGCAAAACAGTAAATAATTATCCAATTAAGCTGTTGCAAGATAAGCAGTTATTATTCTGCATTTTGTAGAAGAAGATGGTAATTACTATTTCAACAGCCTTGGTAAGAAGCTGGCTAAATGCTTAGCCATATACAACTCAGAAAAACAATCTCTGTAAATATGAGAGGACTAAGAAAAAAGTGCTGATAAGGAGAATTCCATGCTTCATAGAATGAAGAACCAGGAAGCATGGACAAATGATGATTGGAATTTAGTATGAAGATAGGGAGGGGGGAAATAGCAGGTCACCTTTACAAGAAAAAAAATTCTTTTTTTTTTTTTTGGTTTGTTTTAAGTGTTACAGATCAACTCTTTGGCATTCAATTACCCTAAGAACAACCAAAGTCATCATAACAGTGCACAATCCAGTTGCAGTCATGTCAAAGTGTCCAGACAATTTTGCCCTCCACACATATAGGGGAAAAAATTTCCCACAGTCCAAAGGATTTAACATCATCACACTATTCATCAGACTAAAAGGAGGTGAAAACTCTGAACCCCAGCCTGGAGGGAGTCTGGCTTTTTTTTTTATACTGTCAGTTTCCCCTAGGAGTCAACATGATTTTGCCCAAAGTAGAGCTTGCCTCATTGCATTCCTGTTTAAGTCACAGTAAAAGAATGAATATCATATCCTCAGGATGTTGAGATACCCTTGGGTCCCACCAGGATACCTAAGAAACTGGATTTTAAACCATCCTGTGCTAGTTACCATATAAAAAAATTCAGTGAGCATGTTTAAGTGCCCTCTAACATTCCTTGAAGATAAAAATTATATTTGAAAAGCAGTTATTCAAAAATATCTGAAATGAATAACCTCTCAATAACTCACCCATGAGCACCCATCTACATTGGCTAAAGGGAAAGTGGCACCATGATTTGGACTCTGAAAATAAAACCCCAAGTCCTAATTTTCATTCATTCTTGGGTCCTGAGCCTTTGTTTCTCCTGTTCACTAACATTGTCTACCCTTTCAAAAGATAATTAAACAATTGAGTGCCTTCATTACCACCTCTTATTAAAATAAGGAAGGAGATGGCTCTAAAGGCAACATCCTGGGAAACACAGCATTCCCTAGACCATTGACAACAACTGGCATCCCAAGACAGCCTTCCATCCAAAGGCTCCAAAGTGTCTGACCAAGTAATGTAAACTACATGGGAATCCAAGGAACGTTGGATTGTTGAAATGGAGCCATCCTCTAGTTTGAGAATGAGGGGCTCTAAATAGTGATACCATGCAGAAAAAGAGACTCATCCTATCTAGCTGGGTATATAGAGATTTATACAAGCCAGACCCTTGAAATGAATCCCCATCTTGAAGTTATGTAGTACCATTTGAGGATTCCCATCAAGTCATATTGATATATGCTATCACAGGATTACTGATTTTGAATCAGAAGGGACCTCAAGGTTATCTGCTCCAACTCCTTCATATTACAGGTGAGAAATAGCCCAGAAAAGGTTGTGGGCCATTAAGTAGGCAAGATGGAATTTGAACTTGAGTACTCTGACTTTAAATTCAAAATTTCATGTGACCATGCTGCAATGAGAAATTTATTTTCATATTTTATTAGCAATAAAACAAGGCAATGTGAGGGACTCAGTTAGAAAAATCTGGGTTCAGAACATGTCTCTGACAATTGTTTTATACATACATGTTCTTCCTTGATAATTTTTTTTGAGGGCAGGATTTTTTGTCTTGTACTTGATAAATATTTCTTGACTGATTACTAGCTGTCACTCTGCTTGAATCACCTAACCATTCTGTACCTTTAAGCAACTTCCCAAGACTTCTCTTTGATATCATTGAGGATTTTGGAAAAAGTTTTCACTCATTCACTGCTGTCAGTAGTTTTCCATGTTGATAAAATGATAGTTCCTTTATTAATCTGGTACTGGAAATGTATCTCCTCCAAAGTCCTACTCTGATGATTCATTGTGATTTGTTGGTAAGTCTGAGGTCTCAAAAGCCATGCTAATGGAGTGTAAGATTTTGGCAGTGCCTACCAAATGCCAAGGTTTTTAAGTACAGCCCATTGGGAAATTGTGTCCACCATCTGTGTCCCAGCCTACTTTAAGTCTAAGAAGATAATCTCCTGAAGGTTGGATTATAAATCATGGAATTTCATGCTGGTGGGGACCTTAGGGGTGATTAAGTTCAATCCCTTTATTTTAAGGATCTGGGCTCAGATGTCAAGAGACTTGCCCAAAGGTCACATAGACAGTGACCTAGGCAGGATTTGAACTCAGGTCTTCCTGACTCCAAGATCAGTACTCTACAACACTAAGTGAAGAAACTTTGGAGAGTACAAGTACTCATAATGATAGTCTACTAAGGCACAGAAAGGTGGCCATCACTGGTAGGAGGGCTTACTCACCCAGGTGAAATCACAGATCAGTGATATTTTGTAGGGTTAGAAAAGCAGGTGTCATTGGCAGCAGACTACAAAAGTGAGGTGGAAAACAGAAGGAACCTTTCAGAAGGAGTCCAAGAACAAGGCAATCCTTAACAGCCTCAAATTTTATTGGACAGTTGAACATTTGCTCCATCGACTATACCAAGCATCCTTGCTTCAAAACCCACTGAATACTTGAACATGTAAAGCTTAACAGATTTTTAAAGGTATAATAAATGTTACTCTAATAACATTTAAGGTTACCAAAGCAAAGGCAATTGTTTTCCTAAAGTCTTGATAAGGTCAGCAATTTTTTAATCTAATATTCTCTCCCTGAGACTGAGTCCAGTAGGTGAGACCAAATAATTGAGTGCTATCTATTATGTATTTATTTATTTTTATTTATTTATTTTTTTGCTTTTTGGAGGTCAATTGGGGTTAACTTGCCCAAGGTCACACGGCTAGGTTTTTTGTTTGTGTGTGCGTTGTGTCTGAGGTCACATCTGAACTCAGGTCCTTCTGACTCCAGGGCTGATGCTCTACTCACTGTACCCCCTAGCCGCCCCGCTATCTAGTATTTATAATAAAATAAAAATAGCTTACATTTCTTTAGCGCTGGACAGTTTCAAAGTATTTCTACATACATAAATTTATCTGAGTTTTATGACACCTTCTGCAAAACAACAATTAAAGTTTAGTTATAACAATGAATCCCCTTAGGGGCAGGCACATTGGCATGAAGCTCAGATTCTCTCCTCAATGAGGTCTAGTAAGATCTGAGGCAGACTGGAGTCAAGAGGTCTATGCTTTAGTCCTAGTTTGCTTAATAACTAGCTATAGGACCATGGGCAAGGACCTCTCTGAACCTCAGTTTACACCTCTTCAAAGTGAGGAGATTGAACAGATAATCTCAAAGGCCCTTTGGAGCTCCAATGTTTCATGACTGTCTACAACTGAACTGGAAGGTGAACTAGTAGTGTATGTGGAGGGAGGGAGAGGGAGAGATGAGAACCCTCTATATGTTCTATGGGTATTTCCCCATGTTCTATGGGTATTTTCAATTGTCAAGAGAACTTGAGGAAGGTCTCCCTCATGCTGGGTATGCTCCTTGGGGTGAATTCATAGAAGATCAGTGAGGAGAGTCCAATAGATCTGAGAGATATGGGTGGGTTGCAATGTGTGTGTGTTAGAGGGAATGTCTTTGAGTATATCTATAGAGCTTTTCCCATCTCTAGACCTAGTGATCCCTAGCTTAGTACCCAATAATATCATCGATATTGGATTGCTCTGTATTCATTCAGAAATCCTTTTTCTTTTGATTCCTTTCACTTTTTGCCCCGGATGGAAGGGGATGCCTTAGGAGAATACAGTGTTTTGTCCCACTTTCTTTCTTGATTTATACATACATCTATCTTTATAATCCAACAGCCTTATTGTTAAATGGGACAAAAGTATCCTTAAGCCATCACAAGATTTAGAATTGATGACAACCTCACAAATCATAGGTTCCAGTTCCCTCATTTCACAGACAGGGGAAATTAAGGCTCAGAGGTTAAATGGATTTCTTAGTCATATAGGTAGCAATGAAGGAGATTGGTTTAACACCTAAGTTTTTCCACTCCAAGTCCAAAGATTTCTGTCACTTCCCATAAAAATCAGGGGCCTGTTTCTTTTCAAAGATTCTCCAGAATTTTATAACTAGAAGGGACCTGGAGATTCTGCCCCATTCCTCCATTTTACAACAGCCTTTAAAATTTTATAGATGAGAATATGGAGGCCTAGAAAGGCTAAATGATATCCAATTAAAACTGGGGCTATAACAGATCTCCTGACTCCTAATCCAAGGCTCTTTAAAAGAAGAGATAAAATTGTTTACCTAAATTAGGGGTAGGTAGGTGGCAAAGTGTATACAGCATTTAGTTTGGAAATCAGGAAGACTCATCTTTACTAGTTCAAATGCAGCCCCTTACACTTTCTAGCTGTGTGACCCTGGGCAAGTCACTTAAATAACTCTGTTTGCCTCAGTTTCCTCATCTGTAAAATGATCAGGAGAAGGAAATCACAATTTCAAATATCTTTGCCAAAGAAAACCCCAAATGGGGTCAGAAGAGTCAGATACAAGTGAACAACAAAATTACCTAAATTAAAATGAGACTGGAAGGGAAGGGAGGCAGGACCACAGTCCTCTGATTTTTTTCCCTCTTTCCCAGAGATGTTTCAAAATTTGCAACAAGCCAGTGTTTTTATAGATCTAAAAGTCTCACCCCCTCTCTCCTCCTTGGGCCTGAAGGATCTTCATAACTGTTCCCACACCTATCACAGCTGTAGACACCTTTCCAGTACCGAGATAAGCAATGCTAGGGACACTGGGATGAGCTTAAGTTTCTAAGAGGAAAATGGGCAGAGTGGTGGAAATTCAAGGAAGGTTCCTGGGGACTTTAAGACATCGCAGAGCAGGTGCGCTGGAGGCTCCCCGCACCAGCTGCAGCTCTCACCCCAGGACGTGAGCGCGCAGGACCTGCTTCTCCAAGGCCATCCTCCTGCCCACCCCGCGCCTCCGTCACCAGCTAGTTTCATGTTACAGCAGGCAGGGCTTTGTGGGATGCTTTGGAGTTGGCAGGGGCGCGACAGTAGCCTGCTCCCAGGCCAGTGCCCCCTTGCAAGCTCCCAGGCTGGAGCTGTCCCGGCCCTGTATCATTGGCACAACTCCAGAGCAGGGAAGTCCGCGCGGGGAGGTTCACCTCTCCTCTGTCGCCTGCGGGATGGAGCCTTGGTGAGAGGCTCCCTGGCCAGAGAAAATGATGTCAGGCAGGTCTCGGCAGATTCCCCACACCAGGATGTCGTCCCCTCCCTGGCCGGGCTGAGCTCCCTCTCCCTCCTCCACCTCCTTCCTCCCGTTCTGCCCCAGAGTGTGGCCCCCAGCGCTGGCCCCAGTGCGTGCCTTTGGGTCCTTGCTCTGCTAGCGCAGCCCGGTCTGGGCCACTAGGGGCTGAGGGCAGCTGGCCTTTCCCAGCCCAGGCCCCTCGCACCTGCTCTGGTCTTAGGGCGTTGCTTTAGCAGTAGCGAGGCCCCGCCTTCCAGGAGAGGGCTGGGGAGGGAACATCCCCTTACCCGCCCAGCAGTAGCAGCCACCACTGTGCCCCTGGCCTTCACAGGCCACTCCAACTGTCTTCTACCTGAGAGTATGCCTTCTAAATAAGGCAAAGAAGATGGGTCTCCTTAGGTGGCCCTGCCCTCACAGATACCTTGATTAAAACCAACAAAGTTTTGCTTTGCTTTGGTAACTGATTGTTTATTTTAAAATCTGTTAAATTTCCACGTTCAAACGTTCAGGGCGTTTTGATGCAAGGATGCTTGGAATTACTGAAGTTTAGATGGGAAGGCTCACTTTTTAAAAGGGGGAAACAGCTTAATTCCCCCCTACTTTCTGTTGGAAACCCCTGACCAGCTATGCCCATTTCTCAGTATGCAATTCAGGTCCTGCTAAGCTGAGGGCATAGGTGCTGACCTTCCACGGTGACCTTCCTGATCTCAGTCTTTACTTGGCCCATGGTTCATTTCTCTGAGGTTGGCTTTTCTCCTCAATAGGGAACGAAGGCTCTCAGGGCTTCAACACTACCCCAGGTACTACCCCAGCAGTGGTGGGGTGCAAAGAAAGTGAAAAAGGCACCCCGAGTACAAACAACAGCATGAAAAAGGTATGGAACAGACAGCTTTAATCCCATACAGAAAGGGAACTCTAGAGAATGAAGAAAATATTGTAATAAGGTGAGAGGCAAGTACAAACACCTAGTTGGGACACATGCAATAGATGTCTTCATTAACTGCTTTCACTTCACCTCTCTTGACTTCAGCCTAACCAACTCCAAGAAGAATTTTCTTTTTGGTGGTTTTCTCTCAACAGAAGACTCTTTTCCTCTTGGCTGGTTGGTTTCTTGGTATTTACTTAGCTGTGTACGTGTTCTGTAACTCTGAAACTCCTAGGAGGATGGCAGGGTTTCATTTTTGTCATTAAATCCCAATGTTTAGCACAATGCCTGGAACATAGTAGGCACTTCATAAATATGTCTTGATTGGTTGCATGAAGAATGTTCATTGATAGCTTAAAATAATCAAAATAAATATAATAAAATCAAAGGGCGTTTCATGGTTTCATGAATTCATCTAAAGTGTTGTTAATAATAGCACAATCCCCATAGAAGACTCTCAGGGAAAATAGAACAACCTTTTACACCTAGGGGCCAGAGTAAGTTTACACCAGGGTAAAAGCTAGGTTTAGGTTGATCCCTGAAAGTTTCTATCTGAAGGCTAGCCTCTGGGGTTCAGTCCAAAAATTGAGCTCTAGTTCATACCACGGTGAGTACTTGAGATTTTGAACTGAATATTTCTGTGACTGAAGTGAATAACCCTAGGGATCTTTAACCCTCTGAGCTTAATATGAATTAATCTAAGCCCTACTTTCTATAGATGCAGAAACTATTAGCCAGAGAAATTCAGGGACTTGCTTACTAGTTTGATTAATTTCCAATCAACACACATGTGTCACTGAGTATCTGTGTTACCTTTGGTACCATCCTAAGTATTGGATTGGCATACCACAGTAGAAACAGGACTAAATTTGCTATCAAAGGACCTGGGTTTGAACAGAGACTCTACTTCTCTGGGATGTGTATAAGTTTGGGTAATAGATAATCTCTGCATCTCTGTATTAATATGTTTTAATTTTCTGTGAAATGAGAGAAATGGTTGCATCAGGTCCTATTCAGGGGTTCTTAAACTTTTGTTGTGTGTGTCATGGATTCCTTTGTCAGTCTGGTGAAGCTCACAAACTCTTCTTCAGAGTGATGTTTTTAAGTGCATAAGATAAGGAAACCAATACTATTGAAATTCAGTTATCAATTTTTTAAAGAAAAGTTAAGAACCCCTGGCTAAGATGATCTCCAAGGCAGTTTCCTGCTTTAGATTCCCTGCACTTCTTTAGGCTAATGTAGGACATTCAATTAGTATCCTTAATTCTGAGAGAGCTGAAGAGACAGTCTATCATCAAGAAGAGGGAGGAAGTCCAGCAAATGCTGTCTGAAAGGAGGCGATATAAGAAAACAATGACAGTGGCAGTAGTGGTATGTTTTAAGTGAATCAGGACATATCACACTCCTGCTTCAATATTTAAAAAGCTCTGCAATGTCTTTGATGTTGCTAGGTCCTCCAGTGATTTAGACCAGTTGGTCCCATTTAGTGGTTCTCAGACCCCTTGATGGTTCATGATAATGGTCCAAGAGGTTCCTGCTAAAAAGTTCTTTAATAATACAATAAGTAGTAAATAATTGGAAGGTGTTATGAATAGCTTATTATATTACCTAAGAGGTCCATAACACATTTTTTGTTGTTGATGAAAGGTGTTCATAGAACAAAAAACCAAAACATAACACACTGAGAACCACTGATTAAGTCATAACTGGTTGGTGTCTTCTTTTCCTATGTGATTCTTGCCCATTCCCTCTCATAAATGAAATATTTTAGAACCCTTCTTCCAGGTCTTTCAACACTTAGTGGGCTCTATTGCCTTCCAAAGGCCACAATATTCATCTGTTGTTCCTCACCCATAACTATAGCCAACCCACCTCCTTTCCAGGTCCCACATCTCATTGATAGCTTTCACTCCTCTTTTCACATGCAAGGTATTACTGACAAATGCTGCATATCTATGAGAACAGGCATATACACACACACACACACACACACACACACACACACACACACACATATATATATGTGTGTGTGTATGTATATGGATTGTGTATATATATGGATATGGATATATGTGTGTATATATATGGATATGTATATATGGATGTGTCTATATATGCACATAGGTATCCATATATTTTTGTATATCTCTAATGCCTCTGGGGTCTAAATGTCCAATGAATGAATTCTTTCTGTCCAAACTATAACATGAAGTTTGAAAGGCAGCCCATCAAGGTAGTTTATACTCACAGATACCTTAGTCGCTTCAGATAGACCAGGAACTGGTCCCAGAATTAAATAGGAGAAGGAGAATAGCCTGGATTGTATTTTGGAAACTATGCAGCATTTTCAGCAATCTCAAGTCATTTCCTGATCAAAAAAACATCATCCATTTAATGCTAGTATTATTCTGGTGATGCTTTATGGCTGAGAATCACGGAATGCCACAATTTTCAAAGAACAATTTACAAAAGAAGAAAATCACAATGGGAAGGAAGTATGCAAGGAGACAAAGAAAATAGGAACAATGATAACTAATGTATTTAAGAAGTTATTGAGGAAGAGGCATGTGAAACCCAGAAATATATATGAATATACGTCCCTCTGCCCCAAAGGAAAGGCTAATGGAAGAGGAAGGGAGAAAAACCCAGGAGAACATAAACCTAAAAGGTTCTAAAGTTCATAAAGATAGTAGAAAGGAAGAGATTAGTTCATCGGAAAGGAGATGGATAGATAAAGGTCGGGCCAGGCATATTACTAGGAAAGAGGGGAGCTCATGCTGGGGTTGTCTAATGAAGAGATGGTTAGAGGTAGGCTTCTGGGGGGACATCTGTCTGTGCTGGATAAGGCTTTGATTACCCATGTAGCAACTAGGAAACCAGATGAATGTGAAGTCCAACAATGGTTGTTAAGGAGAGACGCAAAAGTCCATTATTTATAATGTGTATTTTACTCTGTTCATGCTGCTAGGTATCAAATTATTCACAATGCCCATGTTAAGAAATGACCACTTTTTTTAACAGAAGATATGGAATTCTTCAGTGTTCAGGTTGTACATGTCCTGTAAGATGTTTGATGGGTTTCATTAGGTGGACCTACATTTCTACAGTCCTTGGCCTTAACTCTTTAAAAAGGAAGTATTTAAGGTAAAATTACTTTCTGGCCTATTTCTGTTTAAAAGACATAGTTGCAAGGGAATTTCAAGTAGACTGTATTAATATGCAGCAATTTTATTGAAAGAACTTTATCAGACTGCTGTGAACAGGTGTGTTCATTACCTCTTCTAAGTCAATATACAGCAAAGATTAAAAGGACTTACATAGCTAATGAGAGGCAATTATGGTAGAGCTTTGTTGTTGTATAGATGCTGGGCCTAAAGCCAGGAAGACTCCTGTTCCTGAGTTCAAATCTGGCCTCAGACACTTCCTAGCAGTGTGACCCTGGACAAGTCACTTAGCCCTGTTTGCCTCAGTTCCTCATCTGTAAAATAATTTGGAGAAGGAAATTGCAGACTTTTCCTTTATTTCTGCATGAAAACTCCAAATGGGTCACAGTGAGTTATACATGACTGAAAAAAAAAACAACTGAAAATTGTTGCTCAGTCATGTCCAACTCTTTGTGTATGCCAATGTGGTCCATGGGATTTTCTTGGCAAAGATACTGTAATGGCTTGCCATTTCCTTCTCCAGTGGATTAAGGCAAAGAGAAGTTAAGTGACTTACCCAGTATCTCACAGCTACTGAGTGTCTGAGGCTGTATTTGAATTCGTCTTTCTGACTCCAGACCTAGCACTATCCACTGTGTTATCTAGCTGCTTTCAAGGTAGAGTGTAAAGGTCAACCTTAGATTCTTGGGGTCACATGTTAGTTATGACCCTGCATAAATCCCTTAATCTCTACATTATGCCCGAAACTTTGTGTGACTAGAAAGTTAGAGAGTTACGACAATAGGACAAGCAACATATAAGATAAAATCATAGGTCTAGACCAAATATAGTCAAACAAAAATTAGGCATCGAGATGCCTCAGTAGACCTGGAGTCAGGATGACCTGAGTTCACATTTGGCCTCAGAGACTTACTGCTTCTGTGATCCTGAGTAAGGTCCCTTTCCCTTAAGTTTGCCTCAGTTTCCTCTTCTATAAGATGGGAATAATAATAGCACCTACATCCCAGGTATTTTGTGAAGATAAATTGAGATATTTGTAAAGTAAAGCTAGCTGTTGTTGTTAAATAAAATAGCTAATCGAATTTAGATATTTACTGGGTTTTCAGTAATAATAGGTCCTGAGTTAAGTAACAAAAATCATGAGTCCCTCAAATCCCTTTTTAAAAACTTTTCTGGGGGCGGCTAGGTGGCGCAGTGAATAGAGCGTCGGCCCTGGAATCAGAAGGACCTGAGTTCTGAGCCGGCCTCCGACATTTAATACGCACAAACAAAAAAACCTAGCCGTGTAACCTTGGGCAAGTTACTTAACCCCAATTGCCCTAAAGGGGCGGCTAGGTGGCGCAGTGAGTAAGAGTGCCGGCCTCGGAGTTTGGATGACCCGAGATCAGATCCGGCCTCAGAAAATGAGCACCCACGCATAAATCAAATGACTAGCCGTGTAACCTTGAGCAAGTTACTTAACCCCAATTGCTTAAAAAAAAAAAAAAAAACTTTTCCGAAGCAGTACAAAACATACAAGGTCAACAATAGCCCAGCAAATGTTGTTTTGGGTCCTAGAGCAGACAGATGAATAGTTATTCTTTGTCAGACTAATTGAAAATGGCCTTTTAATAAAATCCCTTCTGTTTGAAATATGAAAATCTGCAATAAGGTCTGGTGTCAAAACTTTATTCCAAGGCATATTTTCTGCCTTGAGTAGTCTGGATTGGAAAGAATGTTGTGGCTTGGAATATCAATATACTCTCACCTATTTGTGATGAAATAGTGGAGTGAAAATGACATTATTAAGAAACCAAAGGTTTCTGAATCAATTCCTCAGTTAAGGGTTTAGTTCAAATGGTCTCTCGTTTTTTCAGAACCTGGCTTTCATTTTCACAGTATCTTTGATTCTGACAACACCTTTACTAAGAGACACTAAATTGGCAGGTAGAATAAAATCAAAACCCCAAATCCAGAGGCCCTCACTGTTTGGGTTCAACCTTTGGAAATCACCCAGTTTTTCCATAATAAAAACTCATTCTTTTAGAGCCTTAACCAAAAATAGCTTGAAGAAGACCCATTGGATAACAATTCAGGCATTATTAGTTAGGTTTCGTACTGGTAGCATGGGGATAATGAGAATTCAATAAACAACATTTCTTTTTGGTTGCTAATTTGTAACTGGAAGGAAGATGAAATTTATAATGCTGCTGTGATTCTCTTAGCTCTGATTTTTGACATGGTGAGGGTGATGTGCTATTCCTATCATTTCCAGGAAATCAGTTAGATCTTAACATCACAGCCATTCTGAGAATTTTAATGACTTGAGATAAGTACCTTCAACATATATTTATCTATTCAATCCCTATTCTCTATACCCCAGAGAACACAACTTACAAATCAAGATGCTTTATTACTTTATGGAGAAGCAAATTAAAACAACACATTCCATTTTTTACAAGCCAGGAATGAAAACACCTAATACACCAAATTGAACCTATCTTTAATTGAAGGAAATGCTTTGTAAGTGAGTTATTTTCTTTTGTAGAATTGTATTATAATTTTCTCTCTGAAATATTTTGGCCTTGGAAGACTGTTGCTGGTCAATCTGTGCAGATTTGGCGGAACATAAAAGACAATCTGGCTCTCTACAGAGCCTTAAAGCAATTTATAATTGGTAGGTTCTGGTGATAATTGCAAGGTAACCTTTTGGAAACCCAAATCATAGTATTAAGTTACATTATATTTAATAAGGCTTCTTCTAAATGGTTCATCCTGTCTCTTGCTTCAAACCTAGGGGGTACTTTTTGGTATTTGGAAGCATTAAAATGGCTCTCAAATTATGATATGAAAATAATACAAGAAGTAATTAAGATCGATTCAGCTGAACAGGAGGGAGAACCAGTTATTATAGTATCTACTTTGGGTCTTCTAAATGTCAGTGCCCTAGAGTAAAGCCCTGTATTTTCACCCTTGCTATGGTTCTGGTATTTGGCCTAAAATAGTATTAGCTGGGTTTAAGTAGCATTTGAAAATAACTTGAGATAACCATTAACTAGATCTGTAAGTTCCCAGGGCTGTCATTTAAATATAAGAAAAAGTCATTGTCACGAAGTATTTTTATTATTGATATGTAATAAATAAGGTATAAGTGCTTGATTTTTTAAAAGCTAGTGAAGAAATTGCATCAGAAAACTATTCATCAGCTGCAGGCATAAGCATGTGTATCTGTGAAGTATACCAAATGGTAGTTTTCGCAGTGTTGAAAAACAGTACAATGTGGACTTGTACCAAACAGAAAAGGAACGATTTGAATTTGTAATTGAAAAATGGGATTTTCTCCCCCCCCCCTTTTTTAACATGGAAAATGAAATCATGGGTAGTCTTGTTTTTCCAATTTTATGCATCTTTCATTGCTCCTAAAATCCTGCTCTAATGCCTCTCTGTGCCTTGGAAGCACCCCTGAGTTCTCAAAGGCTATGCCAAAAGCATGAGCCTTATTAGGTCTTGCTAGAAGGGAAAGACTTCCATTTAAAGACTTTCCATTTAAAATGGAAAGACTGGCTGAGAGATGAGCTGTATGTTTGCCTTCTGGGACGATTCTAAACTTTGCAAAAGATCATCACCAGTGGTTGAGCACTAGGTGGCAATTTTCCCCCTCACCATGGGAAATTGTGAAAGGCTTTTTATTAAGGTATAGAGCTGTTTGATCTAATAATCTATTGTAAGTAGAGGGAGGCTCATCCCCGATAATGGCACAGATCAATGAACTCTTGAAGTAGAGGGATCTGAGGCAGTGTGGTTCAATGGGAAGATCCCTAGATTTGGAGCCAGGAGACCTACATTCAACTTTCAGCTGTGATGCTTATTAAGCATCTGCTAAGCAAGTCCCTTCAAAAATCAGTTTCCTTGTGGGCAAAATAGGAAAGGGTAATAATAATACTTGGGGGGTGGCTAGGTGGTGCAGTGAATAGAGCATGGGCCCTGGAGTCAGTAGGACCTGAGTTCAAATCCGACCTCAGACACTTAACACAAAAACTAGCCACATGACCTTGGACAAGTCACTTAACCCCAACTGCCCTCCAAAAAGCAAAAAAAAGAATAATAATTGTCCAGAGAAGTCTAATGGTTAAAAAGGGAATCTATTTCTCTCTTTCTCTCTCTCTCTCTCTCTCTCTCTCTCTCTCTCTCTCTTTTTTTAAAAAGTTCAATGTGTATGTGGTGAGTGGATAGCCAGTCCTTAGAGTATATCACTGTGCTCTACCTGGTATCAGTGACCCATATACTGTAGAGGCCTGGCAAGCTTGCTTATGGGGATGTGTAATGGAGGTATTCTTCCCTCTCTCCACCACTTTACAACATTTTGCAGATATCCTTTGACTGTTTCCTCTAGGTTTACTTTGTGATAATGAGAAACACATTAATTGACTTCTGAGTTGGAACTGACTATAAACATGAAAATTCCAGCTAGTATCTCTCATGACTTTTAAGGAAGAAGAGCTGCTGTAAACTGACCTGTAAGGGGAAGGGCAGCAGCTTCAGATGCCTTGTCTCCCTACCTGACTGCCACGTGTCTATGAATGCATGACATTTCTGTTCTTGGTATATTTTTCCTTTCTTGACTTTAAGTCAAAGGGAGCACCCAAGAGGGTTGACAAGATTCATCAAAGTCATCCAAGGTCCCACCACCAACCATGGCCCCAGAATGGGAGGCAGCAGTAGTCATTTCTTGTGAGGAGAACTCACAGTAGACTTTGAATGATTTTCTTGACCCTTCAAGGAGCCAACACAGCTAAACAAGAGAGCTATTCTATGCCCAGAAGTTAGCTTTGTGGGGACTCCTCAAAGGGAGAAATAGACTCCCAGGTCCAGGAAGTAGTCCTCTTCCAGGTTGGGGGAGTATTTTGTAGTAGCTACTTTCAGTTTAAGTCTAGTCTCCTTCAGATCTAGTGGTAGTGTAGAGGGGAGTATTGACTTTCTTTTTTTGCGGGAATGTTTTGAACTTTAGTCCCTGTTCTTCCTTCTCAGCAAATATTCCTTCATAAAAGCTAATGGATATTATTTGGTTAATATTGGGGCACACTGGATAGGGACTACCAAGCAGCAGTATTATAACCCTCAGCCTTTCAGGATGACCTCAAAAACTCTGGGGGGAGGAGTAGACAGTCCTCCATATGGGGACCCAACCTGTCACTGCAAGAGGGGTTCTTGGAGAGTCAGCCCTGAGTGAATACTGTGTGTAAAATAATTCCTTTGAGTTTGTTGAGGGTCTTGCCATAGGGAGATGGGGGGAGAAGAATAGATTATGCTTTCAGTATCAAGAAGCCTTTGTGTCATGTGAGTACTTGGACCACAGCAAAACAGAGTGGAGGATAGGATGGAGAGTTCTGGTAAATGGAAGGTCTGAGATTGATAGCTATCTTGAGTTGTCATATTCAGAGAAGTTAGTGAAGAGGATGATTATGATAAAATAATTGTGGGATCATACCTGGAAGAGACTTTAGAAGTCATCTAATTCAACTTCCTATTTATATACCTGAGGAAATTGAAGCCAGGGGAGATAAGGTGGCCCTGGATAACAGTATCAGGATTTGAGCTTAACACTTGAGTGGGTATATAGACAGGGGCCAGCAGCAAAGGAGGTGCCTGTCTTTGTCCTTCTGATTCTCTGGTGATAGAGGGATAGCCAACTTAATAACAAAATCCTTAGATTATAGGACAGGAGTAGAGAGAGAATAAGTAAGAATAAGTGCTCTGGGATGAAGGGAATGGGGATACAAGAATCTGTTTCTTTTGGGAGAAAGGGTTAGGAGCAGAGTATTTTTGTTTGTTTTGCAATATTTTGGTTTGTGTGTATGTGAATGTATCCTATGTGTGTTTACTATGGACACTAACAGTAAGTCAGCCAAGGAAGAGGAGCAGATAGATAAGGTCTAGAGTCTGGGGATCTCAGTTTATAGGAATTAGGAAAACAGATGAGAAGCCTGGGTAATAGAATCAAGGATCCAACTAAAAAGTCTGGGTACCAGTATTCAGAACCCTAACTAATAACAAAGAATTAAGCAACAGGGATGCCAAGATGTAGCTAAGGGATCTATATTAACCAAGGGCTTGAGATCATCTGCATTAACAAACATTTTCCTTCTCCATTTGTCTTCATCTGCAGAATCAAGCCATTTCACACTAAAATTAGTTCTGATCATGGGAACTAGGCACCTAAGACCATTCAGTCAGTGCTGGGACAGTTCTCATACATTAATGGCTGCCTATTTCTCCATATCTTCTACCACCTGCTTTAAAAAAAAAGCAGTTACTGAAAACAGGAAAGTTAGAGAAGTTCTTCCCTTTGATTATCTTTTTTTAAATTATCTCTCCTGGATTTATTTTCCAGGTCAGTGGTTTTCCCAATGAGATATTTCACATTGCCTTCTATTTTTCATTTGTTTGTATCTCTTTAATAGTATCTTGATTTCTCATATAGTCACTAGCTTTCATTTGCTCCAGTCTAATTCTGAAGGAATTATTGTCTTCAGTGAGATTTTGAGATTCTTTTTCCATCTGGTGAATTTGGCTTTTTAAGGCATTCTTCTCCTTATTGCCTTTTTGAGCCTCTTTTGCCATTTGAGTTAGTCTGTTTTTAAGGTGTTATTTTCTTCAGTCAGGTTGTTGACTCTCATTTCATAATTTTCTTACATCGTTCCCATTTTTCTTCCTAATTTTTCCTTCACTACTCTTATTTGGTTTTCAAAATCCTTCTTAAGCTTCTCTATGGCTTGTAACCAGTTCATATTTTTCTTGGAAGCTTTTGGTGCAGGATTTATGACTTCACTGTGTTCCTCCTCTTTCTTGCTTTGATCCTTTGTGTCCCCAAAGCAGGATTGTAAAGTTGGGTTGCTCTACTTGGTTTGCTTCCTTTGCCTGCTCATGTTGCCACTCTGTTACTTGACTTTTAGGCTTTTTGCCACAGTAGGACTCTGCTACCAGATTGGGGGGGGGGGGGTTCTGTCCCAAACCCTGGGGTTTTCTCAGCTGCCAGAGGTATTAGTTGGGTGCCCTTTCTGAAGCCTCCACATGCTCTGGCAAGCTGTTTACATGCCCTAGATCCAACCAGGTTAAAGCAAGAGCAGTTACCCCTCAGAATGGTTGCTTGGTCCCCCCTACAGTCTGCAGTCCAGGAGCTGAAGCTTCCAAGTGGCAGTGGCTGTGCTGCAGCCCTCAGTGACTTCTAGCCCTGGGGGCAAAGGCTGACTATACTCTGAACTACTGGATCCCAAAGTCCACAGTGCACTGACCTCTTACTTTGTCCTTCGAATCTATGAGTGATAATTCTGGAAAGTTCCACAGCTGCTAGGGATCTGAAGTCCCCCCAGTCAGGCCCACCCTGGGGCTAAAACCTCTGGCTTGCTCAGTGCTGGGGTCAGCTTCCAGAGCACTGTGCTGGCTGCTCCCTGCTGGCCTGCCGGAGTGTCCTCAGCAGAAGGTTAGCTTCTCTGTGTCATTTTGTGGGTTCTGTAGCTCCAAAGTTTGTTCAGAGTCTCCTTTTATGCTAATTGGAGGTGGTGGGAGCCTGAGCCCAGCAGAAGTCCTGTTTCTACTCTGCCATCTTGACTCTGCCCCTCTTCCCTTTGATTATCTTAAAGTAATCAAAGGACTATTAATAGGACAGTTGAAGTAACTGGTTGCTGAAGAATGAGCAAATTTATAGGCATTTTGAAACTAAGTATAGATACACAGGGACAGGTTTTGATTTCATATGAAAAGACCAGAGGAGAGGAATGAACATAGTCTAATCAAAGTATGTATAAGATTAGAGCTGTAATAAATGAAATTTGTTAACAGATTAGTGGACAAAGTACCAAATTGTATTTAGGCATTTACTTCTTTTAAAAGCTATTTAAAGTCTTATCATGAAATTCAACATTTATTTACTATATTGTCGACTTAGCCATTTTAATACTTAATACTTAACTAGTGTCAATATTCCCTCTGTCAATACAGGTTACAATTCATTACTCGACCAATAAGTATTTCTTAAGTACTGATTATCTTCTAGGCCTGATACTAGACACTGGGAGAAAAAGGCAAAAAATAAGTACTCCCTGCTCTCTTGGTGCTTACAAACCATTGGGTTTGACACCATTACTATGACTAATTATAAACAAAATAAATACAAGATGATTTATTTTGGGGGTGGGGCACCTAAAGGGTGAAGGCACCAGGGACCAGGAAAGATTTCATGTATTAGATATTGCTTGTGAGCAGAGTTTTAAAGGATCCCAGGGACTCTTTTAAAAAAAATTAAATAATATTTTATTTTCCCCCAATTATATGTAAAAACATTTTTTAAAAAAAAGTTTTGAGTTCCAAATTCTTTCCCTTTCTCCTTCCTTTCCCCCTTTTCTTAAACAGTAAGCACTGTGATATGGGTTGCACATGTGTGCTTATGTAAAACATTTCCATATTAAGTATTTTGTACAAGAAGACTCAAAAAAAACAAAGTGAAAAATAGTATGCTTTGGTCTATATTTAGATGCCATCAGTTCTTTCTCTGGAAGTAGAGAGAATTTTTCATCATGAGTCCTTTGGGATTGTCTTGGATCATTGCATTCCTGAGTATAGTTAAGTCATTCATAGTTTTTCAGTATACAATATTACTGGTACTATGTACAGTATTCTCCTGGTTCTGCTCACTTCACCCTCTTATCAGTTCATGTAAGTCTTTCTAATTTTTTTTTTATGAAGTTCTCCTGTTTGTCATTTCTTATATCACAATAATATTCCATCATAATCCTATACCACAACTTGTTTAGCCATTTCCCAATTGATGGGCATCCCTTCAATATCTAATTCTTAGGCACAACAAAAAGAGCTGCTATAAATATTTTTGCACAAATAGGTCCTTCCTCCCTTCCCCCTTAAAAAATCTGTTTGGAATATAGACCTAATTTTGGTTCTGCTGGACTGAAGGGTATGCACAGTTCTATAGCCCTTTGGACATATTTCCAAATTGCTCTCCAGAATGATTGGATCAGTTCAAAACTCCACCAACAGTGCATTAGTGTCCCAGTTTTCCCATATTTCCCCCAACATTTATCATTTTCCTTTTCTGTTGTATTAGCCAGTCTGATTGAAGTGATACCTCAGAGTCATTTTAATTTGCATTTCTCTAATCAATAGTGGTTCAGAGCATTTTTTCATATCATTATGGTGTTGATTTCTTTGTCTGAAAACTACCTGTTCATATATTTTGACCATTTCTCAATTGGGGAATGATTTTTATTCTTATATGTTTGATTATATTCTCTATATATTTGAGAAATGAAGTCTTTATCAGAGATACTTGCTGCAAAAAAAACCCCCAGTTTTCTACTTTCCTTTTAATTTTGTGTGTGTGTGTGGGGGGGGGATGCCAGTGATTCTAAGAGATGGAGGTGAGGTGGGAATTTATTCTAGCCCCAAAGGATGGTTCAAGACACAGAAATGGATAATTGAATGTCATTCCAGTCAATTAATTCTTGTGTATGTCTTGCCATAAATTCTGAATAGAGAATCTACTCAACATTGCAGATCTTCCTTAGGTTTTTTTTAGTATTTCATGGAAATAAGTGCAGGATTTAAGCTACCTATTCATTTATTCTGGTGCAGCTAAGTGGTGTAGTGGATAGAGTGCTTGGCCTGAAATCAAGAGGACACATCTTCATGAGTTCAAATCCAGCCTGAAACACTTACTAGTTGTGTGACCCTAAGCAAGTCACTTAACATGTTTGCCTCAGTTCCTCATCTACAAAATGAGCTAGAGAAGGAAATTCCAAAGATACCAGAATATCTTTGCCAAGAAAACTCCAAATAGGGTCACGAAGAGTCAGACACAACTGAATATGACTGAACAACACTCCTTTCATTTCTTCTCCTTGCTACAAAACTGGCCAACTTTCTTCTCCAGTCATTCAAGTCTTTGAAGCTGTCTTTTCAATAATTCTTCTTCTGAGTCAATCTCTCATATTTGTCATAGGCTATTTCAATTTATCATATTTCTTTTCATTGTTCTCTAGAGCAAATGTTTTTCATTCTGAGATAGACATGTTTCATGTCTTCTGCCTTATAGCATCACTTGGAGACTATTGGTGCTTGAAAGATAGCCACTGTGGGGCCAGAATTGTAATAAACAATTCTGGTATTTGGGGCAAACAGCATGAAACATTCCCTCCAATGAACCTGGACTCAAGACCTGCCATTGACACAAACAGCCTGCGTGACTCTGGGTAAGTCACTTCTCAGCACTTTCAGTCACTCTCTAAGACTAAACGTTGCAAAGAAGGGCCTGACTTGCAATGGTAGAAGAAGTTTCTTCACTAGGGAGTTCCCTAGGTCAGTGAAATCATAGGTCCCTTATTTTCCTTGTAAAAAATAATATTAGAAATGATAAAAATTCCCTTTAATGGGAGAGGAGGTCATGGTTCCATGTGATAGAGACCCCAGAACACCACCCCATGAGAGGTATAGATCACTAGACAGTAGTTCCCCAAAGCCTGGCATATGTGTTGTATGTGTGAATGGGGAGAGTAGGAAAATCAAGTTATGTCAACACAACAAGCATTTTAAAAGTATTTACTATATGCTGAACACCATGTAAGTGTTGGGTTTATGAAGAAGGGCAAAAACAAAAAATAAAAAAGAACCCTCCAAAAGTCAATTTTTTAATGAAGGTAACATCTTGCAAATAACTGTGTATCTACAATATTTATATGCACGGGGTAGATGGGAGACATCTTCCTCTTCAAAGGGAAGGCATTGGCAGCTGGAAGAACAGGAAAAGGCCCTCAGCAGAAGATGGGATTGATTTTTCTTTTTGGAAGGAAGACGGGAAGGGTTGAGTGGAGAAAGAACTCTCTTGGGGTGCAGTTCTTGGGGGCAGGAGGTGGGATATTTAAGAGATTATTTTTTAAAACTAATTTTTATTGCTAAGTAAGTACTGAGATTAATTGTTTCTGTGTTGCTGGAGTGCAGGTACTATGAAAATGCACATTAACAAATTGTAAAATGCATAATCTTTAAAAATCATTGTTTACATTCCCCCCCCCCCCAAGCTTTGGTATCCTTGGTCAGAGCCCTGTTTACTTGTCTTATTATAATTATGACTTTGCTATAAGTCCTGTACAATTTTCCAATGTCATTCAATTCATTCTCCCATTTAATTTTGATCTTAGTCCAATGTACATATGGAGCTATTTTAATAGTTTCTTTAAAAATAATTAACATATACACTTTTTTGACACTAAATCTGTTAGAACAAAAAAATCTCATACAAATCTTAGGCAAAGGCAGAAACTTTGAGTCTGAGTTCATTTTATAGATGTGTGAGCAGAGATGTGATTTAGGTATGCAACCAAGTCAAGTCAGCAAACATTTATTAAGCCAGGCTCTGTGCTAAGCATTGGAGTTACAACTATAAGCAAAAAGACAGTCCCTGCCTTCAAGGAGCTTACATTCTAACAGTGGGAGACAACACATAAAAGGAAGCTGAAAAGCTGGAGGGGTGAGGGAATGGTTCAGAAGAGGCTAGAGAGTCAGGAATGGGGCCCAGAGAGGAAGGAACTGATGTTTTTTATTTGATCACAATGTACCCCAGAAATGAAAGAAGAAAAAGACCACTACACTGACCATAATTCTCTGGGCAGTGTGAACCATTTATGGGACAGGATTGTTACAGCTAAGGTAACAGTACTCAACTTTGTTAATATGGCTTGTTGATTGATAAGAGGAAGTAGAATGAACCAGAGTGAGTCAATTCCCCCAGTATACATGCTGATGGGTGTGTTGTAAGATAAAGGTCAGTTGTGGTTACAGATGGATGTACACCTACCACTTGATGGTAGTGTACCTAAATTGCCAGAAAAGTATCTAAGAAGGGGGGGCATCCTCAAAATATTAGGCAATGAAATTATAAATTAAGAAATATAAAGTAACAGTAAATGGCCACATTGTTACTTTATTTTTATAAGTATACTTATACCTTCTAAGTAACAATAAGTGCCATTTAAAACAGTTTACCTGGCTTTTGAGATGAGCTAATATTAGCTTTCTACAAATAAAGAAATGGTATTACCCCATAGTTGAATTGGTCATCATAGCACAGCATAAAAGACGTTAGATTTAGAATGAAGAGTCCTGGGGGTTCAATAACTAGGCCTGCTGCTTATTAGTTGTGTGACACTGGCATGTCATTCTAAGACATCTCTACAACTCAGTTTTCTCATTTGTAAAATATTAGACTAAATGGTGTCTAAGATTCTCATTTAACCTCCAATCATTATTTCCTAATTAGAAACAATTTTAAATTTCCTCAAAGTCTTATAAGTGCTGCTCAGTGCAGGGCAAGGGAAGCATTACTGAACGTGAAATGTGTTGACTGGGGTTTCTGACAGTGTAACTCACAAGCAGATGGGATAACTTACCTGCTGGAGGCAGAGGAGAAATGAGAACGTGACAGCGACCATTCCGGGTTAGTAGGAAGTTTCAGGATTAACTGGAATGTTCTAGTTCACCTGTTTGGAAGACCTGCCCTTACACAGGGCTGTTCTGACTGCATCTGACAGACTGCTTAGGTCAGCTTGATGCTTGGGTGCTTTGGGGATTGACAAAGCCCTTGGTTGTTTCTGCTTGACCAGATGTGATTCAGTTTTGAGGACTCTGGTTGCTTTGAGGAGGAGGATGTGAGCCCTTTATTAGTCACTGAGTTAGAAAAGTCAAAGACTCAGTGGACCTTTAAAAAAGGCGTAACTGCATCCCCTTACTCTCCTTCCCTTGACTCTGTATGGCAAGTATGTGCTCCCCTTTATCCTAACAGATGTCCAAATTTTCACATATCTCAGCTAAAGCGTATGCCCTACCTATGCAGACCTGAGCTTTGGTTTGGGGTTTCCTCTTCTGTGTTTCTTCTTTCCTGAGTAAAGGTGACAAAAAAAGCAATCCTGAGATGGACATGTCCATTTGGTAAGCAATCTCATGAGTCTAGGAGGTTGAAGATTCTGGGTCCTTTGGTTGGAGGGGACTGATAGCAGAGGAGCTTATTTATTGGGAAAGATGACTGCCAACAGTAAGATGAACTCTAAGCCTTGAGATCACCTGTGAGAGGACACGGACTTGGAAGGAATTGTTTGGACAGCAAAGCTGAGATAAAAATATTAGTCCTACAAACTGCTCCTTGTTCTAATGTTTGAGTCTTAATCCCCTGGCATAACAGTAACATTGCTTGTATTTGTCTAAGTTTCTGCCAGGGTGCAGTAGTGAGACCTTTCGTGTTTAGCATTTCTTTTGCGTGGGGAGAATAATACCTGCTCCCCCCACTAACATTGGATATTGAGTACATTTCTATTCTACTCTTTGGGGAAACCCTAGATATGAACTTAAACTTTAAGGAATTTTCTCCAATGCAACAGGGAGATATAATAAACCAAAGAGTGTGAGAAAGATTTTGGCCCTTCTTTTAGGTAGGTATGCTCCCCCAGGTCTAAACTTGGGCACTTAGTGGGTTCAGTGGAAGGGTACTTTAGTAAAGAGGGAGAGGCTATAGCACTGCAGTCCTTTGCATTTATAAGTGGTTCTGCTTGTGAGGCAGGAATGTATTCTTAGTACGAGCATTATTGACTTTCTATGACCTTAGTATTATCTAGGAGAAGTTGCCCTCATAGGATATAATCACTCTACCGTTAGTTATAGAGACCCTGGATAACTAGATATAGGTCAGCACAGGTTAAGGCAAAGAATAACATTGGAGTAGGGCCAAGTGGTGATCTGAGACCCTCCATTTGGTACCTCCCCAACAATAAGAAGTAGGCACTGTGATTTCATTTTTCTTAAAATAAAATTTTATTGATGTTTTTGTTTTAATATGACCGAAATTGTCCCCAGTAATCCTTCTCATTCCCTTCCTAGAGAGCCATCCTATATAACAAATACTTTTTTTTAACAAGAAACAAGAAAAAGAAGAGAAAAAAATTAGAAGATTTATCAATACATTAAAAAGTCTGAAAATATATGTAGTGTACCACACTTGAAGATATTCAAACTCTATCAATGGGTGGGATGGGAGTGGGTGAGTGTGAATGATTTTATCAGTGCAGGGAGCTCCTGGTAGGGAAACCCTCTCTACCAATTCAGATTGTCAATTACTGTGCAACTAAGAGTTTCAGAATCACAGAATCTGAGCAGTTACCTCGGACTAATGAAATCCAGTATAATATGTGATGAAGTCATCCAGATTCTGCCAGACCTCCAAGAGGGGGTACTCAGCCCCTCTTGAGAACACCTGTTGTGTGACTGGATAAATCTTGTTGTTAAGCAGTTTTTCCTCAGCTCAAGCCTAAATTTGCCTCTTTGTAACTTTTACCTCTTGCTCTGTCCAATAGGGCTAAACATTAAGGAAATATAGCACTTACTCTGCTAGGGTGCAGTGGGTTGGAGTCAGGAATACCTGCTTTTCAATTTAGTTTTTGCAACAGAAACACTTATCAGCTTTTAATCTCTTTTAATCTCAGTTTCTTCATCTGTAAAATGGGGATGATAATAGCAACTACCTCATAGGCTTATGGTAAGGATCAAATGAGATGATCTGTGTAAAATTTGTGTAGAACATGATGATTTGTTTGCATCTCTTAAAGGTTTATACAGATGCTAACTGTCTTCATCTTCATCATCACCATCATTGTTATCAGTCATGCACAGGGGAGGAGAGGTAGAAGAGGCAGAATACTGACTGACTAACTTATCTGCTAAGATAGTCCTGGGGAGACAACTTACCAGGTGCAATGTGAGATGGTTTCTCTATGGATGAGGTGTCTCTATGAATGAGACCTAAGGCCATTGGAGCTGCAGTATAAAAAGAAACTTCAGAAATGGAATCCCTTTGGTCTGGAAGTGTTTTGAACAGCAAACATAGAGATGGCAAGATAAGACCTAAGTAAAAGCAGACTTCTGGTATGATCTATTGGTACCATTCAGAGTTGTAGGCTGAACAACACAGACTGACTGTTAAAGGTGTCTGAGTTTGGAGGACTTAGGATTTCTGCTGAGAAGGGCTAAAGGTGACAGTTACTGGTAAAAAAATGGTACTATAGCTCTATAAAGGAGCATAAACATGTAAGAGTAACCTCTCAGTTCCCCTTGTTGGAGGACTTAGAGCAGAACTATAAGTGACTGAGACTGTACAGGCTTCTGTGGGGATGGTTCCTCACTGGTGGCCATTGTTACTTTTCATGGGGCCCTGGCAAACATTTTACTGGTTTCCCTTAACCTCTAAACATTTGTGAGCATGGATGCCAATTTGCTGACATCACCCTGGCAATAGTGGTATGACAGTGGAGTTTCCAGATTATCTGGGTGGGAGTAATGAACCAGAGCAGTACCTTTGAAAGTATCCAGCCCCTTGCCATTTGGAAGGAGCCTTTGACTTATCTGTTTGTAACAGGGAGTAGGATAGGAGAGGGAGGAGAAGTAATAAGACAATCATTGGAAGTGCTGGTCTGGACTTTATTGTGGGAGAAGTTGCCAGTGATGAAACAATAAATTTCACTAGCAGAGGTCTGCATTATGGTGCTGTAACACACATCTTCCACCTGCTGAAGCTTATTTTTATTTAGTTTCTTATTGGGACATTCCCATATGTTTCTGGGTGCAAGATATGCATTAATAATGACATTGATAGAATTCTTAGAATTGAGATGTCAGTGGTTAGTATTTCCACAATATGGAACACTTGCTTCTGTCTTTTTTTTTGGTTTTTGTTTCTTTTTAAAGGCAGCTTTGTAATCAAGGTTATTCTCAGAGGTTTTTGTACCTCATTAGCACATTAGTTCAGAGGTACCCTCACTCTAAGAGGTCCCCCCACCACACACATACTAAGTGCATACAAACCTGCTCCTTTGTCCCTCATCATTCGGAACCTATCTTTGTGTTCTAACTTGGTGAACTTTGGTAGCTCCCTGCTGATCTATAATCCATGTGCTAAGTTTCATTTTAATAAATGGGGGATGGGGAAAATGGGACAGAAAAAAAACAAGAAAGAAGACAGGGTTTGAGATGGATTAGATGTATATTAATAATGGCATGCTAATATTACTCACACCATTCATTATCTTAATAGAGGACAACAACAGATTTTTCACACCAGGCCAATCCAGCATTTTAAAATAAATCACTTAGGTATCACAAGGCATCATTTAAAGCCCTCAGAGCTCAAATTATTCCTTTCTTCCCAGTTCATGGTGGAAAAGTCATAGAAGTCTTAATTTCTCAAACTTTTTCCCCCTACTTGCCTGCCTTCTCTTTCAGAAAAGAGGACAGTCTGACTTATCAGCACAAAAAACAAACATTTCTGTCAGCATCCTGAGAACATTGAGTAAGTGTAAAGAGAGAGCATCGATGTCAGGCTGCATTTCTAACCTGCCTAGACATCTGAGAGTAGCACTGAATTTCAAAAATATTTTTTGTTACAAACTGTCATCATAATTAACAGTTGATAAGTAACAAATAATTTAACATACCATATATCAGGCATATTTTGTCTTTTGAGAGGCAGTAGGAAACGTGCATGAAAATATTTTCCCTATATAAGTGATCAGGTGGAAAACCTGACTTCAGATGGGGGGATAAAGGAAGACCAGCAATGGTAAGACAGATTTTCCTTCAGACAGAAAAAGATGCATTTCAAAGGAGCAATCCTAAGAGATACCCCAGCCTTCAGCTGATTGCAGAGCTAACGTGATTCACTTACCTAAATCCTACGTTTCAGGATTTAGAAAAGGAAAACCTGTATATTTTCCTTCAATTTCAGGTTTTTTTCTTTTGAAATCTGCATGGTTAAAAATGTGTAGCTTTCCAGAGGAGACAACTCACTACATTGAATGTCACCCTTTTAAGGATGCTTAAGAAAGTTATTTTTGAAAGAAAAATGGCTTTCATTTACAAATCAAGTATTCTGAGTTTTTTTAAGCTATAGAATATTATATACTGGAAATGAATATTAACTGGAGGACAGACACACACTCCCCCCTCCAAAGTATTTATTCAGAGGCAAAATGGGGAGTGAATTGGAGAAATAGGTGGCCTTGAAAGTCAAGTAAACCTGGATTCAAGCACTGGTTTAAACATGTACTGGCTGTGGAACCATGAGGCAAATTGTCTAATCTCAGTGCTTTAGATAATGCTTTAATCTTACAAAGGAATTGCTAGTCTCCTTAAAGGAAAATAATTTTTGCATTGGGTCTGCTTCAGGGAAAAGAGTTTTTGCATTGGGATCTCCCTACCCAGATGAATCACAAGTTCATAGAGCAGAAAAAGTATTCCTTATAATGTCATCATAACATAACCTTGTTTCTTATTAATAATATTAACTTTTTCTCCCTGATTGCATGTAAAAGAGATTTTTAACATTTTAAAAAATGATCCCCAAATTTCAATTCAAATTCTGTCCTCTTCCTCCTTCACCCCCTTCCTGGGACAGTAAACAATCTAATACAGATTGCCATATCAGTCATTTTTTGCAAGAAGACTCAAAAAAAGAAGAAAGAAAGAAAGTGAAAAACAGTATGCTTCATTCTGTATTTAGATAACAGTTCTTTCTCTGGAGGCAGATAGCATTTTTCATCACAAGTCATTTGGGATTGTCTTGGATCATTGTATTGCTGAGTTATTCACAGTTCATTATACAATATTACTGTGTACAATGTTCTCTTGGTTCTGCTCATGTCACTTTATATCAATTCATGTAAGTCTTTCAAGTTTTTTTGCTTTTTTTTTTGAGGGGGTAAGGTAGGGCAATTGGGGTTAAATGACTTGCCCAAGGTCACATGGATAGTTTTTTTGGTGTTAAGTGTCTGAGATCAGATTTGAACTCAGGTCCTCCTGACTCCAGGACTGGTACTCTATTCATTATGCCACCTAGCTGCGCCCCCCCCCCCCAAGTTTTTTTTAAACTATCCTGTTTGTCATTATAGTACAATAATATTTCATTACAATCATATACCACAATTTGTTAAGCCATTCCCCACTTGGTGGGCATCCTCTCATTTTCCAATTCTTAGTCACAACAAAGAGAGTTGCTATAAATATTTTTTGTACAAATAGGCTCTCTCTCTCTCTCTCTCTCTCTCTCTCTCTCTCTCTCTCTCTCTCATAAAGATCTAGGATCAAAGGATATGCAACAATTTTATAGCCCTTAGGGCATAGTTCTAAATTGCTTTCCAGAATGGTTGGGATCAGTTCATAACTTTATCAATAGTGCATTAGTGTTCCAGTTTCTCCACATCCCCTCCGACATTTATTTTTTGCAATTTTTTGTCACACTAGCCAATCTGATAGGTATGAGGTGGTATCTCAGAGTTGTTTTAATTTGCATTTCTCTAATCAATAGTGATTTAAAATTTTTTTTCATATATAACATTACATTTTAAAGACACAATAAAAACCTGGGTGGAACTGAATGATAGTGTTAAAATCAACTAATTTCACATGGAGGGAGATAAGCTTAATTAAAATGGGTTTTATTAATTAAAATAGGTTAATGGATCTGAGGTTTGAAAGTTTGACTGATATTAATAACTCTGATTAGTATGAAACAGTATTTATCAAGCGGCTGCTGTATACCAGGAATTTGTTAGGTGCTGGGCAATAGAAAGACAGACATGAAATAGTCTCTGTCCTCAAGGAACTTGCATTCTATCACTTTTATAGACCTTTGGAATATTTTGCTTTCTAGAATTTGCTAGAAGCATGTCTACTATCAAGGAATCTCCACTGATCCCCCAAGGATTGGCATATCGTGCCAACTACCTTCTCTCCTAAGGGGTTCTTTGACTCTGGACCCAGTCATTTTTTCAGACTGTTGACTCCTGGAGGAGTCCTCTAATTGGGGGGAAGAAGGTAGGTTCCCTTTTTCTTTTGTCCTTTGACTCTTTTAACATTCATCACAAAACACTAGAAAAAATCAAAGTTTAGCTTTAGGTTCATGACTAGGATTTTCCAAAAAGGGAAAATAAAAAACATATTCATTACGCAATATGAATCAGAAATGGGATAGGTATTCAGTTATTGCATGCAAAAGAAATATAAACCAGAACATCCACAATTGCACATAAGGAAATTTTAAAAAAGGAGTCAGTAAGTTAATATAACTACTATTAACAATCTTCTAGAAGACTGATGCTTAGAGCTCTTTGGCACATAAAGCAGTTTATGAGATAGCTCCTCTGCTTTGCATTGTCCAAATCACTTTTGGTACATGTCTTCTGGTAAAATATTCAGGTTTGGGTCAATCTTGTCAGTAGCCATGCTCTCAGACACAGAAACTGCCTATGCCACAAAAGAGCTTCGCTCATTTTACTGAAGACCCCTAGACTACCCAATTCTGGGTGGGGAGGACAGGGTCATGTCCAAGCCTGAATATGCCCACCTCCCAGTTGGTGATGTTCAGTCTTTTACTCAGAAGGGGAAGACAAAGTTGAAAAGCGCCCAGTCACAAGCTTACCTGGTTGAGTCCATGCTCCATGTGCGATCTATAGCAAGGCAGAAAAGCTCATACTCTAACCTCTCTCATGGTAAGTCTAGAAATGGGGAAATCCTATACAAACTGCATGGGAGGCTTGAAACGAGAGTAGCAGAGTAAGAAGTCATTTTTTTTCTTTTAATGAACAATAGCACTCTGACCCAATTGCTGCAGTCAAGGGGTAGGCAAGCAGGGGGAATGACCAAGGGTTTGCCATATCATGTCCAAATACCAAGTCCTTTCAGATCTTGCCACAGGGTCAGAAGTAGGTCCCAAAGCTCCCCCTTGGATCACCAGGAAGAGCAACTCTGAGCATACTTCAGGAGATGATTTTTCCTTATGCCAGATAATACAGTGGATATAACACTGGGCCTGGCATCAGAAAGACCTGCCTGGCCTCAGACACATAAGTAACTATATAAGCCTAGGCAAGTCATTTAACCTTTGTTTGCCTCAATTTCTTCACCTGTAAAATGGGAATAACAGCATCTACTTGTTGTGAAGATCAAATGAAAAATATTTGTTTTTTTTTAAATATTCAGCACAAGATCTGGCACATAGAAGGCAATTTATAAATGCTTAATCCATTCTATTCTATTCCAAAGAGCATCAATGGTTATCTAGCTTCAGAAACCCTAGAAATAAAACTGGCATAAGAGGCTTTTGCCTAATAGGGCTCACCTTTGGGAAAATTGTGACATAGGTAAAGATAATTCATAACATCTCCAATTTCCACTTTTCACAATTTCCTGTGAGCTCAGTACTCTCCAGCACATTCCCAGGCTACCTAGCGTCCTCTCCTGTGGAACTGTATCAGGACTTGCCTGTATGGCAAAGCTAAACTCCTGGCATTATCCTCCTTTCTCCCTCTCTCAAAACACATTTTATTCAGGGGTTGATCAAGAGCTATTTCTCTGATAACTGCATCCTTTGTCCCTGCTTCTGAAAGCTAAGTTTCAAGTGCTTGTAGTTCATTTAGAACTCTTTTATTTTTCCTTGTCTGGGATTATAAATTGGTGCCAGTGCCTAGAGAGATTAAACTCTAACCATTCACTCGAGGGATCAGCTTTTATGATTACTTAGTAATGTAGAAAACTCACTTTGAATTGTGTTGGTCATTCCAATGCTCTCTAAGATGGGTTAGCAATGGGCAGAATTTAATCATTTTGTTGTTTTTCACTTGCGTTCAACTCTTTGTGACTCCATTTGGGGTTTTCTTGGCAAAGTTATTGGACTGGTTTGGCATTTCCTTCTCCAGCTCATTGTATACATGAGGAAACTGATGTAAATGGTGTTAAGTGACTTGCCCAGGGTCACCCAGCTAGTAAGTGTCTGAGGTCAGATTTAAATTCAGGAAGTGACTTGCCTCTTCCTGTATCCACTGCCTCACCAAAGCAAATTGGTCTGGAGCCAGTGGTCCTGCCAGCAGCTAGATGGTATACTACATGAGGTTCTGGGCCTGTAGTCAGGAAGAGCTGAGTTCAAATCCAACCTCTGATCATTACTAGCTTTGTAACCACAGATGCATCACTTAACTGGTACCTTTCTTGGTTTCCTCATCTGTAACATGAGGATAATAACACCTATTTCTCAGGAGGATAAAATAAGATAATATTTGTAAAGTGTTTTGCTTTCCAGACCTAAAATGCTGTGTTAATGCTAACTATTCCTATGTCACTTACATAATTTATTACTTTTGTGACCTTGTGTGAGTTGATTTAACTTTTTGGGTAACAGCTTCTTCATCAATAAAATACGGACTCTGGATGTTTCCTTCTTTCTCTAAGTAACAAAATCTTAAATAATAAATAGGCCCATTACCTAGGATAAAAACAACATGGTTTAAAACATTGATATCTTTTGTTTTTATATCACCTACGTTTTCCATTATATCCTTCCCTCTACCTTCTCCCAGAAAGCTATTTCATATAATAAAAGGAGGAAAAAAAGTTAACAAAGCTACTGCATTGACGAAGTGTAAAGTTCTAAACAATATTCCATAATCATAATGCCCCGGCAAAGAAACAGAAGGTACTCTTCCTTATCTTTTCTTTGGGACCAAGTCTGGTCATTACAATTTTGTAACTTTTATTTTATGTAACATTATAATTTTGTAACATTTATTTTGTATGCATATATTTATTTATTTTACATAACATTTGGTTGATGTTGTTTGTGCCCTTTTTGCTACATTTGTGTGTATTACTTTCCTAGTTCTGCTTACTTCACTTTGCATCAGTCCATTTACATCTGTCCAGGCTTCTCTGTATTTATTATATCCAATATTTCTTGCAGCATAGCAATAATATTTTTATTATGTTCATGAACAATAATTTATTTAACCATTCTCCAACTGATGAACATCTACTTTATTTCCAGTTCTTTGCTTCAACAAAAAAGTACTGCTATAAACATTTTGTTGCTTATGAGGTTTCTTTCTTTGTGTAACTGACTTTCATGGTGTATATACCTCATGGCATAATCCATGTCTGAGGATTTGGATATTTTAGTCACGTTCTGCATAAATCCAAATTGATTTTCAGAACAGTTATACCTATCCACAGCTCCACCCACAAAGCATTAGTTTGCTTGTCTTTCTACTGCCCCTCGGACACTGACTATTTCCATTTTTTGTGACCCTTACCAATTTGCTGAGCATAAGATAAAACCTCAAAGTTGTTTGGATTTGTATTTCTCTTATTATCAGTGAATTGGAGCATTTTTATGTGGTACTTAATAGTTTGTAATCCTTTTGAGAACCATTTGTTTACATCTTTTGGCCACTTACATACTATAAAATGACTTTTCTTCATATATTTCTATTAGTTGTCTATATATCTTTTGTATTGGATTTGTGTGAGGCCTATTTGATATGAAGTTTTGTTTTTTAAATGGGGCATGTTTTCTACTAGAAACTATGCTTGGCACTTCCAGAAGTAAATTAGATCAGATGGCAATTAAATGGAGAGAGAATCAGATTTCTCAAGTCTAACAATATGCTATTTAGTAACATGTTTTGAGGAAAACCCTCTGTTTTAAAGGAAGGTGCTAATAAGGAATGCAAATACTGAATTTGAATCTCTGACTGTAACTAATATGCATACATACACTTCTACATATATATTTATACACACATATATAAATATATATATTTAACTTTTAAGATTATTGATTTTTATTTGACAGCTGTCTTCATTTCATTGACCTATATTAGTTGGGTTTTTTACGTCTCATAAAGTTCAGGTTAGTTGTTTTCTCAACCTCCTGTCTTTCCTTTCTCTAATCTATCCTTCAAGCAGCTGAGAAATTGATATTCCTAAAGCACAGGTAGGACCATGACCATTCTCTGCTTAAGAAATTGCAGTGCTGCCTTATTGCCTATAGGATAAAATATAAACTGCTCTGTTTAGCTTTTAAAGTCCTTTGAAATCTGGTTCCAGCTTTCTTTTTAAAAGTAATATTTACTAGTCTTTTAAATAATATTCATTTCTAAATATGTTAATTATCACTTCCTTACACAGCAAGCATGTATCCCATGTAACAAAGAATTTTAAGAAGAGGACCAGCAGGAAGAGATAGAGGAATTCCATTTAAAATAACTGCAGAAAATATAATACTTGGGAGTCTACCTGGAGAGACAAAATTGAGGACTATATGTACACAGTTTCAAAACATTCTTCATATAAATATAGATCTAAAAAGTTGGAGAAATATTAATGGCTTATGTGTAGACTGAGCCAATATAACAAAAATGACAATTCTTTCTATGTTAATTTACTTATTCAATGCCATAGCAATCAAACTACCAAAGAATAATTTTATAGAGCTAGAAAAATAATAAAATTCATCTGGAGTAACAAAAGGTCAAGAGTATCAAGGGAACCAATGGAAAAAATGTGAAGGAAGGCAGCCTAGCAGTACTAGATTTCAAACTATATTACAAAGTGGTAATCATGAAAATAATCTGGTTCTACTAAGAAATAGAGTATTGGATCAGTGGAAGAGATTAGGCATGTAATATACTGGAGTAAATGACCATAGTAATCTACTGTTTAGTAGACCCAACGATCCAAGGTTGTTTTTTTTTTTTTAAGCAATTATGGTTAAGTAACTTGCCTAAGGTTACATGGCCAGTCATTATTTATGTGTGGGTGCTAATTTTCTGTGGCCAGATCTGATCTCGGGTCGTTCTGACTCTGGGGCCGCACTTTTACTCACTGTGCCACCTAGCCACCCTGTGGTTTTGGGTGTTTTGTTTTGGGTTTGGTTTGGGTGGTTTTTGTTGTTTGGTTGTTTTAAAGGGTGATGTTATTGGTAAATTGGGGGAGCATGGAAAATTTTGCCTGTCAGATCTATGGTTTAGGGAAGAGTTTATGACCAAATAAGTAGAGAGGATCACAGGAAGTAAAGTGGATAATTTTGATTACATTAAATTAAAGTTTTTGTACAAATAAAACTAATGCAGCCAGGATTAGAAGGGAATAGGAAAATATTTTTATAGCAAATTTCTTTGATAAAGGTCAATATGTAGGGAACTGAACCAAATTTATAAAAATATGAATATAAATAAATAAAATATAAATAAAAATATAAAAATCATTCTCCAGTTGACAAATGGTCAAAGGATATGAAACAGCCAGTTTTCAGAAAAAGAAATCAAAGTTATCAATAGTCACATAGTCATTTTCCAGGATTATTGCAAACTCCTCTCTATTTCTAGCCAAATTGTCCTCCTTCCCATATACAACATGTCCTCTTCCCCATATACAACATTCCACTTGTCACTTTGGCACCTTTACACAAATTGTTCCTGATACCTAGAGTGTATTCCATTGAATCTACCTTGGAGTTTCCTTCAAAACTCAGCTCATATGTTATCTTCTATAGGAAGCCTGGCTTGATTCCCCCCATTGCTAGCATTTTTCCTTTAGGAATTATTTTGCATTTATTTTGTATTTAATTTTCTAGGTACAAATTCCCTGCCCCCCCCCCCCCAACAGAACATGAAGATAGTTAGCTCTTTGAAGGCAGGACCCATCTCACTTTTGATCACTTAGCACAATTCTGAACACTTAATAAGTGCTTAATAAAGGTTTGCTGATAGAATGAATTGTTCAAGGGAAAAAAGTTGATTCTGAGAAATCATTAGTTGAAAATTTAAGCACAGTCTTCAATTAGCTTCGGATATTAAAAGGAAGAGTCAATTTACAAGGAAACCAGCTAGTATTAGATTTCATAAAACCAGTTGATGGGGAAAATCAGCAACCTTCTAGGGAGGTTCTAGGATCAGTTTTCCATCACTCCAATCACTTTTGCTTTCTTCTGTGACATTTATAGAACTCAGCAATGAGAACTGCTGTGTGAATAATGAGCCCCAAGCTTGGCATGGTTTAGGATTATTTTATCAAAGAAAGATTAAATTATGCTCTGTGTCCTCTACTTACTAAAGCGGGAAAGGCACTAATATGTTTTGGAAGGATTTTCAACAACAAAGGTCAAAACAAAGGCTTTCTGATACATTTATAGTTGATCAGAAATGTTAGTGAAATCAGAGAAGCAAACCTCTCACTAAAAGATCGTATTATACTTTAATTTGATTGAATGCCTCTATAATGACAATTTTGAATTAATACACAAAGTAGTCTAAATCAAGACCTTGCAACAATTTGTTGACCCACTTCAGTGCCATTCCAATACAGGAGAGAAGGGGAAGATGCCCTGGAGTAAACAAGGGCCTTAGGAAAATTCCATCCCCCTTCACCAGTCAGCAACTCACTTGGGCTAAAAATGTCCCCATAGGAAAGTTAAGCCTAATGGTCAGTAATAACCTAAAATGTATTATTTCATAGATTTCAAAGACTTTTAGACCTTAAAGAATGTGTCCTATCACCTCCTTTTTTGGTGAGGAAATGAGGCCTCATTTAATCAGTCAACAACCTTTTATTTAATGCTTACTAAGTGCCAGGCATTGTGTGAAATTTTGAGGATACAAAGGTAAAAACATGGTCCCTGCTTACAATGAATTCACATTCTAATTTGTTGGCCATTCAGTCATGTCTAGCCCTTTGTGATCCCATGGACCTACCAAGCCAAGTCCTTTTCTCCTTTACTATCTCCTGAAGTCTGTCCAAACTCATGTTCATCACTTCCATGACACTATTTACCCATGTCATCCTCTGTTGTCCCCTTCTTCTTTTGCCTTCAATCTTTTCCAATGTCAGGGTCTTTTTCCAAAGAGTCCTGTCTTTTCATGAGGTCAAAGCATTTAAGCTTCAGTATTTATCCTTCCATGTTCTAATGGGAGAAATGATGCTCAAATAACTATGTACAAGCCAGAAATATGCATAATAAATAGAAAATAATTTCAAAGAGAAGGGAATGAGGTGGGATAGAAAGGGTAGGACTTGGAAGGTACTCCTGCAAGACAGTGGGATTGGAGTAGAATCTTCTAGGAAGTCAGGAATGCTAGGAATCAGGAAGAGAATTATAGAACATATCTTGAGTATTTAGGGTTGCCATTGTGAAAATTAATTATTTTACTGCAACTTAAAGGCAACCTGAATGGGTACATAGAGAACCAGCCTTGGAGTCAGGACAATCTGGATTCGGGTTGTCTGGGGACACCTGTCTATTGTCTGTGTGACCTAGAATAAGTCATTGAACATCTTAGAGCAATTGATTATCTGTACTGGTAGAGGGATTTGCTTCACTGGGAGTTCCCTACACCAATGGAAAAACACGTCAAGTCCTGTATAGAGATAACATAGGGTGAATTATTGATAACAGCTGGCATGTATGTATGGACTTTAAGGTCTGTAAACTAATTTACATCCTATAGCACATATGAGGTATGTGCCAATCCTGTGAGGTCGATATTATTCTCCTCATTTTATAGATAAAGATATGAAAACTCTGAGACTGGCAATGGCTTGTCCACGATGACACAACTCCTAAGTGTTTGAGGCAGGATTTGAACACAGGTGCCTCTCAGTCGAGCTCTCCATCCAGGTCACCACATTGTCAATGTGCAGCTCTCACACTAAGTGGTAGTAGCAAGCTGTGCTTTTTGATTTCTTATTTTTAGAACAGTGTTTGTTTTGGTTTTCTCTCATTCCATGCTTTCAGGTTATTAGAACTGTGCCCCCTTCTAGCAGCTCCCCACTTTTACATTTCCTGCTTCTTATTTTCTGAGGACTGAGAATTCAGAAGTAGAATTGGGCCAGGGTCATAGTTGACAGGCACAGTGAACTCCAGTCCTCAGGAAGCTGCCCCCAGGTGATCTGTGGCCTCAGACACCAGGCCCACGGTAAGGGCAACCCTTGGAGGATAGGTGCCTCTCTGAAAAGGATGTAGGGGCTATTGGCCCTGCAGGCCACTTTTCTTCTGGTTTATTGATTTGACCTTTGTGAAGGTCAAAGAAAACTCTGCTCACATAGCATGAAAGCAGTTCCTTGATTTGAATCTAGAGCCCTCCAGTGTTCCATTTCTATTAGATCAGCCTCATTTGAAAGCTATTCTGGATAACTAAGGCTGCTAGATGAATGAGATAGCATTGTATGAAGCATGTTGTTTCTTATGAAAATGAAAGGGGGGGTGGTTCTAGAATTGAAGTATCTTGGGGACCATAGGAAGTACACAAACTAGATGTAAAGAGACTTTGGTTCAGAAGATCGTGAAGTGGGGCGGCTAGGTGGCGCAGTGAGTAGAGCTCTGGCCCTGGAGTCAGAAGGACCTGAGTTCGGATGCAGCCTCAGACACTTAACCCACACAAACAAAAAACCTAGCTGTGTGACCTTGGGCAAGTTACTTAACCCCAATTGTCCTAAAAGGGGTGGCTAGGCGGCGCAGTGAGTAAGAGCGCCAGCCTTGGAGTTGGGATGACCTGAGATCAAATCCAGCCTCAGAAAATGAGCACCCACACATAAACCACAACTAGCCGTGTAACCTCGAGCAAGTTACTTAACCCCAATTGCTTAAAAAAAAAAAAAAAGATCATGAAGTGCTTAGAAGGTATCTCAAAGGTCACCTAATTCCATCCCTTCATTTTATACATGAGGGATATGAGGCCCAGCAAGTAAAGTAACTTTCCCAAGCTCACAGGCTTAATAAGTGACTTAGACAATAAGGGGCTGCTGATTCCAGATCCAGTGCACATTCCTTTTGTCAGGGGCCTCTAGGCTTGGTTCTGCCCACAAATTAGCTATGTGACCTTGGAAAAGTCCTTTATTATTTCTTGGTCTCAATTTTCTTTTCTATTTTATGAGGGGACTGGGTCAGATTATCTCTGAGGTTCTTTTCAACTCTAAACAAGCATATAATTATTATTTACCTTCCCAAGGGAATGCAGAGTTGAATGAAGGAATAAAAAAGTGACCACAGTGAGGCATTACTTAAAGTCAAGATGTGATGAATTTGTTGCCGATGATTCTCTGACTTTCCCCTTTTTTTGGCCACCATTTCTTGATCATTCCTTCAATGTCATACCAACCTGTCTTCTGTCTAATTTAAATGGTAGGATCCTTGGACAGGAGCCATATTCAATTAGGTGTTCCAGACAGCACCTCCAATGCTGGCTATTCTCTACAAAATGAAAATAAAATAGGAAAACAACACAAGGCAGGACAGATTCAACAAATATATACCAGGTACACATTGCCATTTAGCTTTGAAATGAGTAAACATGGTGTTGTTCTGGACATATTTCTACAAATATAGAAAATCGGCGCCAAATTCCTCTAAGTATTCATTAACATCTCTAGAAGTATTTATAGTTATCTCTCTTTAGCTAGGCTTCTGCAGTGCTCCAAGGACCCATGATGGCATCCATGTGGGTCCTCCCTTCACCGAGGACCATCATAGCCTGCTCTACACCTTAGATTTTCTAAATTGCTGGGGCCAAAAATTCATTGCCATGTAAAATGTCTTCTGGTGATGAGTTTTTAAACACCAAGAGCAATCCTTTGATGATCACAAATCAGAATACAATTGATTCATAACTATTAAGATATCTTTATTCTTGTTCTTTGCCAATGTTAAGAATCATTGTTAATAATTGTCATTTTTGTTATTTTTCATTCTTTATCGCGTTATTTATCTTTCTTTAAGAAGCTTATGAATAGACTGACTTTTGAAACTGATTCTCCTCCCTGCAATCTTGTGGTTGCCAGCCAGTACAACATCATTGACATCATTATTGCTAGCATTTATATAACACTTTACAATTCTCAAAGCACTTTGCATAGGCAATATCTTATCTCATTTGTCCATTTGATACATCAATGATGCATCCTGTTTATACTGAGCCCCTATGCATGATGGAAACGTAGATGAGACATCTAACTAGAAACAGCTACAATGACTTATGAAGCATCTATGAGTAGAATCCCTGACATCAAAGTTGTGGCTGTTGTTCTCCTTCTCCTCCCCCTCCTTCTCCTTCTCTTTCTGCTTTCCTGATTCCAAATCCTTTCTTTCCCCAGTATTTCTTGCTAATACCTCTAATAAATGAACATAAAAATAAAAATCAGCCCACTTAACACAAGATGAATATGCTAAAATTATAGCTCGGGAGTTCTGATCGATCCTTTTTGTGAATATGGCTGGATACCTTTCTAAAAAATACATGAAAAAACCTAAAGGGCTCATTATATTTTATCCTAGAAGATGCAAGAGAAAACCACCCACCCCCCTTTGCTACATGCTGTTGCTACGAAATGTTTCACAGTCTGGATATTCCTCCTCATTTGTTAAAGGGTAAATAGGCAACATAATAAAAAATAAGATTTGTTATTCCCCTTAAATTTGAAAAGAGAGGTAAAATTGGATTGGAAAACTTAGAGGAAAAGTTTCCCCCTCCAAAAAATCAACAACAAAAAATGCAATTGTCTCCATCTGCCCTTTATATAAAGGAGAGGGTATCTCTGAGAAGCAGCTTTTGTGCTGCCAGGCAAGAGGGTGATAAAACTGGGTATCAACAGCTTATCACAGATAATGTACATGACACCTAAAATGGATGATGAGAGACATATAAATGACTGAATGGAAATGTGTGCAGAATACTGACTTGAGGAATCTTGGAACTCAGTGGATCTCAGCCAGATTAACATTTGTTTCAAATGAAATGAAAGTATGGCACCGTTTAAGTAGGAGGAGGAATCAGGTAATTCAGTAAAGGAAGTAACCTGATGTTCAGGGGAAGCTAAAAGGCCTCTGTGAACAACATTATCAATCAATCAACTAATGAACATTTGTTGAAGACCTACTATGTGCTAAGCATAGTGCTAAGTGTTATCAGAAGAGTTGGTAACATCTAACAAAACTGAGATCTGAAAATATTAGAATTGTTTATACTTCTTCTGTTCAGACTCCCAGAGAAAGAGCCTATTAAGTCAAAATAAATTGTACCAAGTACCTTAAAGTGGAGCCTGTCTGTTTTAATTTTACTGATATACTAGCTGAGGCTTAGTGTAATAGTGATCTTACAGATCCATTAGGAATGCATCTGATAGAAAATGCAATGTTTTAGCTATTATTTATTGTTGGAATGTTGTGCAACCATTTTTCTTATGATTTTTATTATGGTGAAGGGATATTTTGGTCTACTATCTCAGTCCCTAATTAAGCATTGCAAATGACATTTTCTATAAGTGTTGGATTTTAAAAAATTGTAAATGCGTGTGTCTTAAAGCCCTACCTAATTGTAGCGTACTATTCTTGAGGCAAAGAAATCCACTTTGCAATTGTATTCATTTATCATAATTCACTGCATTTTCTATTCTGCCCAAATTTAATTCTTTAAACTAACTGGATTGTTTTTTTAACCACTTCCCTTCTAAAAATGTAGTACAGTGTGCCATTTAGATGCTTCATAACATCTTAGTTAGGTTTACGTATCATGGAGACATTTGTGGTCCTTTGGGGTTTACCCACACGGGTATAAATCCCCCTAGAAGTGTCATATTTAGTGAATAGGCAGAAAAAGAGATGAGTCTGAAGCAATGAACATGGTTACACAAAATGTATCAAAGGGAAACAGAGAGGCCTCCTCCAAACAGGTGACCATAGCTCGGTAAGCAAGATCAATGGGGTGAAAATAGTCTGCTTATGAAAGTCAGTGAAGAAAAAATGGAGAGAGCAGAAATCCATCACTTTCCTTATGGGTTCTTGCTCCAGAGCACCCTGCCAATTCTAGGTATGCCACACGTTGTCTCTGAACCCCTGACATCTTTCTTTCTTCTCCAAACTGCTTCAGTTTGATGTTGCCCTGTTCAGAGCACCTCAATCTTAAGACTGTCTTCAAACATATTAAGAAACTCATGCCTATCACAAACTATCAGCCATATTCCTGCCAACCCCTAACCACTCACCAATTCCTCAACACTCCTCTGAAATCTTTCTGTTTATCTTGGCAACCTCCCATAGAGCCCCCTAAAGATTGTTCCCACTTTAACTGCCTTCCCATCCACCCTACTACTCCTGCCCCACTAGTATCTTACTACGTCTAGACTATATGTACACATTCAATCACATTTAGGCCCGTTGATCTTCTGAGCAAAAAGGGACTTTGGAGTTCATTAAGGTAAACCCTATAATTTTATAGATGAAGAAACTAAGGAACAAAGAAATTAAGTGACTTAGTCTGGGTCGCATATTTAATAAGTCTTTAATATAATGTCAAAGTGAGATTTGAACCTGAGTCTTTCTGGCCACAGTGTTGTGTCCACTAAACCGTGGCTACTTCTGGGTGATTTAAAAGAGGCATCAGACAATGGTGAAATGTGACTCTGGGTAAGGGTAGTCTCTGAGAATCAGGGAAAGGGCAATTTCTGATTCAGGTTCTTAGTCATGGCTGAGGCAGTATCAGATGAGCAGGGATATGTTTAGGTGTCTGAGTGTTTTGTGCTGAAGGCAAACAAGTAATACAGTATCTGGGATCTGTGCGGTATCAGAACAGACAATGGGGAAATTAGAAATAAAGCCAGGACTCTAGGTATATCAGTCTAGGAGTTGTATGGTTGGTTGGAAGAAAGAATTTGATTCCAATATGGCCCTTTCTTACCCTTGCTCATTTTTTCTTTGGGCAAACTTTCTTTGCCTTCACAATCTCCATTACCAATGGGTTAGATTTTTTTTATAACATTTCAGATAGCAGTGGGTAGAGCTTACTTACCTCAAAGTTGGGAAATATCTATATTCTAATATTACATCTGATACCTTCTGGCTTTGTGACCCTGAGCAAATCAATCTCTAGCCAACTCTGTAAGGCTCCAGGTTTCAGGGACAGTCACAAGCTACATTGGTAGAGGAAATTTCCTCACCTGGGAGTTCCTTATACTGATGAAATCACAGGTGCTATTCCTATTCCTTATCCCACTTCAGAATGAATGAAATTTTTTTTTACTATTTTTTCCCCTTTCTGACAGGCTAACATATGATTACCTATTAAATTATGTTGCTTATATCATCTGATGCTGCACCTTCCCATAATATTCTCTGACTAATGAATAATAGTATGGAACCTAGTCTGTAGCAAAGGTAACATCATTATCTATCTCCAAACTGTTTTTAAGCTAGCAGTCAGAAAAGTTCTTTACCGTCGCATTATCTCTCCATGCAATCCCATCCAGATCTGGGGGATGTTGAGATATGATAGGAGGGAGCCTCTCTGAAAAGTTTACCACACCATCTGATTTCTAAGTGGTGACATTGTCTTCATCATTCTCTGAAAGTTTTCCTTTGACATATTGCATTCAAATCTTTCCATTTTTTTCTTCTAGCAAGGCGGAAATAGATGGGAGTATTACAGGCTCAAGTATTCATCAGAGTTTTTAAAGATAAGGTTTCTCTATATCGAATATGAAAAGGCGTTTTGATGCTCTTTTCCAAATTATTCTCTCCTGCTCTTTTCTTTACACATCCCCGTTCTTCACAGCAATCCCAGCAATCCTTTTGTAAAAAGCCTGCCTTTTCAACAGTGCTGACCCCGGTGGAAATGATCAGGGAGGATTTCATAGAAATATTGCTCCCACAACAGAGGTTGAGCTCTCAGCCTCCGAACACACTGAACAAAAAGAGTATTTGTCCTCTTTAAGCCTCACGCCACTTAGAATGTTTACTGCTCTTCTTTGATCAGGATCTCCTGTCCCGGAGGGTCTTGACAGATGAATCAGGAATAAAATATCTTTTTTTACTTCAGCATAGAAAACATGATTATTGGGAGCCCATTCAGTGTTGGAGCATATTGATTATAATCTTGGGTGGAGAATAGTGAACAAGGAGAGAGGGTTGGAGAGTTCTGCTCGTGTACTGGAGCACACGCTGACAGATGCTATCTTGGCCGAAGCTTTTCACCCACTCTCTCGGTGCCTGGCTTCCTCATTTGCCAAGTGGAAAGAAGTAAATTCTAGGAAAGCTTTTAGCCTCCCAAAGTACTTGGAGCTCTATGGAGAATGGACTAACAGACAAAATAACAACAACAACAATAATAAATGACAACCATAAACAACAACAATTAACACATTTATCATAGCACCTTGAGGTTTGCAAGGCTCTTTGCATAGTTTATTTCATCTGGTCCTCAAAACCATCCCTGTGAGCTAGGTGATGTTATTATTCCCACTTTTCAGATGAGGAAACTGAAGCACAGAGAGATTAATCACCTTTCCTGGGATCATAGAGCTGGTATTTTTCCAATAGCTACACTCCTCAGACATGGACTCCACCATCATCATGATGCCAGGAAACTTTTTCATGGATAAATTCATCCTTCTGAGTATCAGCTTTGGTACTCATATCTGTTTAGTATCCTCTGATTAGAAGACTGAGGGGTAGAGCCAAAATTCCTCCTAAAGCTTCAGTTTAAAGACAGACTGGCCAACCCTTAATTTCCCACCAGCTGCGCTCTTTGGGTTGAATTCCACCATGCTTCCTCATGGTTATTCTTCCCCTTCTCTCTTTTTTGTGTGTTGTCTTTTCCTTTTAGATTATAAGTTTCCTGAGGGCAGGGACTTTCGTTTTCTGGTTTGTGTCTCTACTGCTTAGCACCATGGTTGGCACATAGTGGGAACTTAATAAATGCTTATTAACTAACTAGTAAGTGTATTGGATGAAATTTGAACCCAGGTATTCTTGACTTCAAGTTCCATATGCTATCCACTGTGCCATCTAGCTGTCCAATTAATCAAACATTATTCACTCAACACTTACATGCACCCAAATTCAAGGTCAATGAGCTTGAGAACATCAATTTTTCTTCATCATCACCATCAGCTTCAAAAAAAAAACATTTCTTAAGTGCCTACTCTGTGCTAAGTGTCAGAGATACCAAAACAAAGTAAAAATAGTCCCTGCCTTCAAGGCACTCACATTCTGATGAGAAAGAACATTGAAGCAATGAGGTAGTACAACATAGATATTGTAAATGGGGTGGGAAGCTAGGGGGCATCATAATGCACAGAGGGCAGGACTTGGAGTCAGGAAGACTCATCTTCCAGAGTTCAAATCTGACCTCAGACACTTATTAGCTGTGTGACCCTGGGCAACTCACTTAACTCTATGTGCCTCAGTTTCCTCATTGGCAAAATGAGTCGGAGAAGGAAATGTCAAACCCCTCCAGTGTCTTTGCCAAGAAAACCCCCAAATAGGGTCATAAAGAGCCAGACATGAGTGTAATGATTGAAGAACAACAAAATGGGAGGTAAATTTTGAGTTCTATCTTAAGCTATATTAATTCAATTCAAGGGGCTTTTTAAAAATCAAGTGCCCACTATGTGGCAGTCACTGTGCTAAATGCTAATAACATAAAGTGGAAGTCTCCACCCTCAAGGAGTTTAAGATACCAGCAAAGACACTAGAGAGTTATGTCATTTCTTTCTCCAGCTCATTTTATAGAGGAGGAAACTGATGCAAAAAAGGATGAAGTGACTTGCCCAGGGTGACACAGCTAATAAGTGTCTGAGGACAGATTTGAACTAAGCAAGATGAGTCTTCCTGATTCCAAGCCCAGTGCTCTATCCACTATGTTGCCACCTAGCGGCCATGCTAAGTATGTTCAAAATAAATTATGAGAGGAGGAGACCTTAGCTCCTGTGTGTGTGTGTGTGTGTGTGTGTGTGTGTGTGTGTGTATGTGTGTGTGTGCCTTCATGCAGTAGGCAGCACTTGACTCAAGTCGTGAAAGAAGGAGGCACACTTGCCATCCCCTGTTATCACCATGGTTATCCTTCTTCCTGAGGTGCGGTTCTGACCATAACAATCCCCAGCACAAAGTCTCTAAGAGAATCCCTACTGCCTCTAGAATAAAATACCACCTGGGGGTGAAGGCTTCTCTCAGTCTGGCTCCCATCTTCTTTATGGGTCATTTGATATATTGCTATCTTCCATTTCTTGGTATAGGCTGCTCATACCTCAAAGACATCCTATCTTCCCTTCTGGAGACAAATGCTGCCTTTGCTACTAGCTATGTGATTGTGGGCAAGGCACATCTCAGTTTTCTCATCTGTCAAATGGGAGTGACGGTAGTAGATCTAGCACCCACCTCACATAGTTACTATGCTGGTCAAATACAATAACATGCCAAGTGATTTTGCCAACTTTAAATTCAATAATGTATACAAGATGATCAGCAAACTTCAAAGTGCTATATGACTGTATTGTTAGTATTATTTTGCTTCATCTCCTTTAGGACTCAGCTCAGAGACAGTTTCCCTGCCTTTATTTCCTTAGTTGTTAGTTCTCTTCTCCCCCACAAATTGACTTATCTGTGTATATGGATTCCCTAGTGGAATATGATGTCTTTCAGGATAGGAAATGAAAAAAAATATTTTTTTATTTATATTTCCAGCACCTCACACAATGCTTTTGTATAGGTGAGGTATTTAATAATTGTTCATTGTATTTTATTCTCCTTATACTTATATATGTCCTTGCTGTCTCTTTGTTAGATATCCAAACTTCTTGCAGGTAGGGATTGTTTTCCATTTTTTTGCAACCTTTAACAAAGTTCCCAGCACATGGTAAGCACTTAATTTATAGTTTTTAATTGACAAGGAAGGAAGGAATCAAGCTTTTAAAGGACCTGCTTTGTGCCCCAAACTGTGTTATCTCACTTGATCCTTACAGCAGCCCTCAGAGGTAAGTGCTCTTATGATTCCTATTTCACAGAAGAAGAAACAGAGGCAGATGTTAAGTGACCAGCAGAGGGGCACATAGCTGGTGTCTGAGGTGGGGTTTGAACTGGGGTTTTCTTGGCTTCAAGTCCTGTGCTCTATCCAGAGCTGCCTTTAGGTAGGAAATACAAAGTAAAGGAAGCAACAACTTTCTCTCTTAACCTTTAGACATTCACTCCAGGGGTGCAGATCATAATCTGTCCTATACCCTGTCCATGTCCTTCCCCAAGTTTGCCAAAGAAGGGTCACCTGATGTGCTGGAGGCTTTTCTGTGATTTTCCCTGACATCACAATACAAAATATATACATGGTCAATGTGAAATATAAACAAAGCAAAGAATGCTAATACCTGGGGGTGAGGAGGTGATGGGCTAAATATACAGAATGAGATAAACATTTTAGATGTGACCTATGTGTTTTGCCTGACTATGAATAGGTGCTACAAGGTTGTTGTTGTTTGGTATTTTTTTCAGGGAGGGGAGAAAAAAATTCTTGTTAGTTGAATAATTTAATTCTTTGAAAAAGAATTATTCTTCAGTATTTGCTTAAGAATGAAGATCGCTAGCCAAGCTCTGCAGTGTTAGGTATGCTAAATATACCTGCAATTGACTCCTTTAAAATTAGCTATTCTTTCTGCACTGGAAAATATGTTAATGATATAGATTAAATTTAAAAATGTGTCCAACAAAATGACCTATTCTTTCCAGGTCATCCTGATTCCAAGTTTATTGCTATGTGACTTTAGTGGTTCTCAATCCTTTGGCCTCAGAACCCTTTTACAATCTCAAAATTTTTTGAGGACCCTTGAAAAATAATTGATTATGTGGATTACATCTATTAATGTTTCCCCTATTAGAAATTAAACCTCATAGGATTATTTTGAAAATAGTTTTGACTTCTTGATTCCCTGAAAAGATATTGGGGATGCCCAGGGGAGTTCCCAGGCCACATTTTGAGAACCATCACATTACATTTCAGTTTTTCTACTTTTCTTGATGTTATATGGAGATCAGAGGAACAGGTGGGCTTTTTTCTTTTCTACTCATACATTTTGGTGATTACATACAAAGCTAGAGCAAGTCAGGGCTCTACAGGACAAGAATCTGGTTGATACAATGGAGAGGAATTAGCCCATTTCTATACTAATATACTTAACTTTACCATAATGTAGGGAAAATCAAGAAAAGCAAACAGTCGTGACTCCTGATAATAGCCCAGGCTCCCTGCCGTCCCTTTGTCACTGAGAGATAAAATAGATAGTTGGCTCTGTTCCCTGAAGATGTGTTTCAGTTTGTTTCAATAATTTATTTTAAAATAAATTTATTAGGCTGTATATCATTATATATGGTTTCTCTCATATGGTTCCCTTCCCAACCCCCATGAGGCTGAAAGGGAGGCCTCATTGCTTCACTCACTGGGTCGCCAGAGAAATCTTTGTTCTATATACTGGGTATGGAAGGCATTTATTTTTAAAAAAGAAAGAATAAAAGGTTTGAATTTCAATGGATTAATGCAGTAAATAAATTATTATACTTAAATGAATTTAAGAATAGTGAGATATAAAAAGTACCATTATAATATTTTCTGCTTTGCTTAATTTGACACTGAGCTGTGTGCCTTCCATTCTAACATAGTGCACATTCAGTACACCAGAAGGTTGGTAGTTAAGAAGCAAGCTGTTAAATATTAAAGCTGTATCTATGTAATTGCATGTTTGGGGGGATGACTACATTCTAAATATACACTATTAAGATACTGGGGAGGCTTTTGATATCTGACATTGTACCATGTCACTATGATTTCTTTAACAAACAGAGATGGAGGACAGGAAAGAAAGCACTTTCATTTTAATAGAGCAATGTTTCAATAATCCTATGAATAAAGCATAGAAATAAAATCATTTGGGAAACTATTGTGAATTTGGAAATACTATGATATATGTGGCTATGCTTAAGACACATTCAAGCTTTCCACAAATAATTGATAGGAAACAACTTTCACTAATTCATTGTATCACAGTACAACACCAATCATGAGATTCAGAAGGTTAACCAATGACTGTTCATTTTAGACAGCTCAAATATGAAGCACTATGATATTATTAAATGAAATAATTCTTGTAAAGTGCTTAGCACATAGTAGGTAATCTATAAATGCTAGCTGTCATTATTATTTGGGCAGCCAGGTGGCACAGTGGATAGAGTGCCAGGAAGTCAAGAAAACATCTCCCTGAGTTCAAATCTGACCTCAGACTCCTACTAATTGTGTGACCCTGGGCAAGTTACTTAACCCTGTTTACCTCAGTTTCCTCATCTGTAAAATGAACTGGTGAAGAAAATGGTAAACTACTGCCAGGAAAACCCCACAGGGTCATGAAGAGTTAGACGTGCTTGAATAAAAACGAACCATTATTATTACAGACATAACGATTTTTTAATACTATAGAAGGAAACACATTAGCATGGTTTTAGGAGAAGTAGGTGGAGATAGTTACTAGCTAATATGCAAATACTGGAAGTAGTTGTGATTTCATTGTCTTAAGGAACTCCCAGTGTGAGTTGTTATTGTTGTTGGTTCTTCTTTCTCCAAGAGGACCAATGGCATCATGAGGATGGTATCTGGTCTTTCTTAGGAATTGGATATGAGTGGTCAGAGCAGCACAAAGTCACCAGCCTCACTCTCTCCTCCAGAGTCATTGAAGTCCAGTGGCAAAATAAAGGTCAAGATGACTGTCCAGGATGCAGTGGGTGACCTTGGCCTTCCTAAATTAAGGTCTTTTGCAGGTCTGAGTTTGTCTGACTAAGTGGGTAAGAGTTGAGGCAAAAGATGGCTCAATTTCCTATCACAAAGATATCATTCAGCCAGGGGAAGAAAACAATTGGTTGCCTTCTGGCTCAGTGTGAGTACTCTATCAACTGATGCAGATCCAAGCTCATCTGTGATTTCATAAATTAATCCCAGGCAGTTGCTCTCACTAAGTTTTCTAGGGTCATCCAGCTAATAAGCATCATTGAGGAAGGTTTGAACTAAGGTCTTCTTGAGCCCAAGCCCAGCACTCTCCCTTTTATTTCAGGTTGCCTCTGACTAGATAATAGTACTCTACATTGGCATACCCCTTTTAGGTCAAGGGTCCAGTCATACTGGACTATTTGTTCCTTACACATACTTCTCCGTCCCTCATCTCAGTGACAATATACAATCTGTCCCCAGTGCCTGGAATACCCTCCTTCATGACCTTCAACTCTTAACAATTCCTGCCTTCTGTCAAGATGGAATTCAAATTTCACTTTATGTAGGAATTCTTTCCTAGACCCCATCCCCACCCCAGATGCTACTTCCCTCCCCTGTAAGGCTGCTTTTTTTGCATATATCTTATATACCAGTACAGTCAGTTCTACTACATTTGTTTTGAAAATATGAATTTATTCCAGTGTGATTGATACATTGGGGAATGATTTCATCATAACCCCAATTTTGTGTTTGCTTATGCCAAATTTTCTCCATGAAAAACAGTGAGAATACAGAAAACTGCATCACTTTAAAATAACCTAAAAGTTGCAATCCTTCCAACACCCACTTCCACAAGTAAACCAGGTCATTTGCAAGGTACAGAGCTATATTTATTATATATCTTCTGGTCAGTAGGGAGCTGTGGGTGGTGGAAGACTTATTTATATCCATACACTCCCCCTCTTTCCCTCACCCCAACTTCTGCCATGGCCAGTTCTGCCCCAGAGTACCCTAGTTGTGGCCCACAGCCCTCCCACCTTCTTGTCTTTAGCCTTCAACCTTGCCAGCCCAGGGTTGGTGAGTACTGGGGCGGATGACGGTCATGGACACTACCACTATTTATTGTAATATTTGTGTTTCTTAAGCATTGAACGTGTTTAAGTTGTGCAACTGTTTTTATTAGGTCTATTTTTTCATGTCATTGATGAAGTTTTTAAGTGTCATGTTTCAACCTCGTTTTCTTCATAAGCCCTATGGGTTTTATCATGTTTTATCATTTTGTACAGTATAGTGATTCTTAGGGATGCATATGTGGAGTTAAAGCAGAGCTGACTGCTGTGATTATTTCCCCTCGTAGAAGGTAAGCTTCATAAGAGAAAGGGCAGGTTCATTTTGCCTTTGTATCTATCATCTGCCCCGAGCATGGTCAGTAAATTTCAGATCCTTCAAGTATTAAAGCATATTCTTAGGAATTGTTTTTACCATCTTATTATTATTTCTTCTCTTTAGCATGTCTGTTAATAATCTTTCTTTTCTATTAAGAAGCAAAAAGAAGACCTTAGTTCAGAGCCCACTCCTGACACTCAAACGCGGACAGGTTCACTTAACTTTTCAGAGCCTCAGTCTTCTAATCTAAATGGGGTTGGAACAGATGGCCTCTACATTCTTTTCCAACATTAGATCTATGACCTTATGCTTGTAGTGTTAAAGCCCTGGTGTAACACATTGCTCAAGAATCTGCAAACATGAGTCAATAAGTTAGTAGTAAGACAAAAAGAATGAATTCTTGAATATTGAAATAATGGTTTAATGGAATCACTGGTACTTTTCAAGAAGTTTTAGTCATGTCCATAGAGAGAATTAGGTGAACTGTTGGGCTGATCATCATTATTTGGGCATGTGAATAGTTAGCCCTTTGGCATCATTAAGAAAACCAAAGATAACTGGACTCACAATCTATTTATTTCATTTATCTTAATATCTAGAGTAGGTCAATTGCTTATTAATCCATAGATAAGTAGCCCAGAACTTCATTCTGGTAAATCTAGCTTCCTATCTGCAGCACATTCAGGTACAAACTTCCTCTACAATGTGGCCACTGGAGATTTGTAAATTTTAAATATTATTACTATTTAGTATTAGTAAGAGATTTTCAAAACTTAAATAAATGTCTCTCTTCTTCTTCTTCTTCTTCTTCTTCTTCTTCTTCTTCTTCTTCTTCTTCTTCTTCCTCTTCTTCTTCTCCCTCCTTCTTTCCCCCTTCCTTTGCCCTTTCCTTCTCCCCTTCCTTCCTTCCTTCCTTCCTTCCTTCCTTCCTTCCTTCCTTCCTTCCTTCCTTCATCCCTTTTCTTCTTTCTACTCTTTCTCTTCCTCCTCCTTCCCTCCAGAAACCATCCTTCTTCTATCTTTTGTATCTGAATACATGTTGAGCAATTGATAATATAAGCCTGGGAAAGATGCACACATGTTAGTAAGAGTGGAATAGCACTCTGACTCTTTCAAAGATGGGGCATTAGAACAGAATGCTTTTATTTACTTGTCCAAGGCTTCCTGTTTGGGGAAGTCTTTTTGGTCTTTGGGTTTTATGAATGCTTCCTATTAGCCCTGTGAACCCAGAACCCTTTCTTTCTTACCAGACCCATATGGAGTGAAAAAACCTGGGTTTGAGTGATGGCTCAGACACTTAATATATGTATGACCTCATCTGTAAAATTAGGGGTTGAACAAAGTGATTTCTAAGGCTCCTTGGTAATCTAAATCTATAATCAGTACAGTTTAATTCAATAACTGTTGAATGCATATATATACTAAGAAAACAAAAGTAAATGACATATTCTCTACTCCCAAGTGGGTTACAGTCATCATTGATACACACACACACACACACACACACACACACACACACACACACACACACACCTTAATTTGAATTAGAAAACAATTGCCCAAATGAGCTTTCACAGAATGATATGAGAGATTCAAAGACACAGGACATCCAAAGACTGTAGATTTAGAGCTGGAAGGAGCCTTGGAGGTCCCCTACTCCAATACCTTTCATTTCATTTTTTTAAATTCTATATTTATTTTGATTCTGAAGACTCTCATTCAGAGTGGGTGAGAAATTTCCCCAGGGTAATATGGAGTGTAAATGGCAGAGTCAGGGTTTTAATGTAGATCCTCTGTTTCAAAATCCAGTGTGTCTCCCACTGACCTTCAGTACAGTTTTCAAGGATCAAGAACATAGCATGAGAAAGGTAAAAAATGAGGTGAGCCTCAATGGAGGAGGAACATTTCCGTAAGCAGAGATGCATCCCTTGAAGGCATGGGGAAAGAGACATCTAAATGTATGGAGGCAGGAAAGGGCCGAATTACATCAGGGAAAGGAGAGTAACTAATTTTAATTAGAACATCAAGTGTTGTGAAATAAAGTCCACAAGTTGAGTCAGGAGCCAAATTGGGAATGTCCCTGAATGATAGACTAAGAAGTTTGTATTTTATTCAGTAGACAAAGAGGAGCTCTTGAAACTTATTGAGTAAGGATAATGTGATTGAAACTGTAGGAAGATTGTTTTCCAAATGAACCATTTGGAGACCAACCAGTTGGTCACCTTTTCCAATAGTTTAGGCAAGAGGTTATGGGGGACTAAACTAGGGTCACAGTAATGTGAATGGAGCAGAGACATATATGGGTGACTTATCAGAGGTCAAAATCAATAGAACTTGGTGAGTGATTGGGTATGATAGATGAGGGAAAAGAAAGAGTCCACAATGACTTCCAGATTTTGAGCCAGGATGCCTGGGAGAATGATAGCACCATTAATAAAAACAGGTCAATTAGAGCAGCAGGTTTTTGAGAGAAAATGATGAGTAATGTTTTGGAGATACTCACTTTGATTTGTCAGTGGGACATCCAGATGGAAATGTCTAGCAGGCAGTTGGAAATGTCTTTTGGATATCAGGTGGAAATGATGGATTTCAAGCTGGAAGGGGCCTTAGAAGTCATCAAATCTGGATGGAGATATAGATTTAGTTCTTCACATAATGGTAAAAAAGTTAGGGGAGTAAATGAGCTTGTGAGGGGGAATAGTATGGAGTGAAGAAGGGAAGAGCATAGGTGAATAGACACATTTAGGGGGTACATGGAAAAGCAGGAACTGGTAAAGGATATAAAGACCTAGTCAGAAAGATAGGAACAAAGCTAGGAGAGAACTATGTCATTGAATCCACAGGTGAATAAAATAACAATACAAAGACAGTGATCAGTAGTATAAGGTGTCACAAAAGGGTAAAGGGTGATAAGAACTGCGATGCAACCATTGAATTTGGCAGTTAGAGGTCACTGATGATGACAGAAAAAGCTATTTTAGCAAAATGATAAGGAAGAAAGCAAAAGGTTGAAGAGTAAGTAGTAAAGAAGTGGGGGCAATGAAGATAAATTATTCTTTCTACAAGTTTTAACAGCTAAAGATGGAGATATCTGGGGTGCTATCCTTAGAAGAGCAGCAGAATCAAGGACTTTGTTCTTTAAAGATTGTGGATAACTGATCATATTTTTAGACAAGGAAAATAATCAGTGGAGAGGGATAGACTGAAGATGGCAGAACAAAGCAGGATGGTTGATGGGACAAGATCCCAGAGATAACCCTGAACTTGAGACTCAAAATCAAAGAGAGAAGGGTAAGAATTGCAAAGGAGAAGACCAATTTCATCTGAGACAAAGAAGAAAGGATAGGATGGGGGGAAATGCAGAGAGCTTTTGAGATGTGGTTGAAGGAAATTTAGATTGGCTGTTTTGAATTTTCTTAGTAAAGTATGAAGAAATGTAATCTTTGGGATTTAGGGGATGGAAGAAGAAGGTTTGAAAGGAGAATTTTGGCAAAAAGACTGATCCAGTTGTATTCCCTACCAATTATAACCTTACATGAAAAAAAAAATCCTGGAATTACAATTGGAGAATCAAAAGAAACATGGCAAAGTTTCCTTCCCCCTCAATTTCACCACAAAGAACACTACTGAAAAGGACAACAGGGGAAAACAGAAAAGAAAAACAAAGGAGCAAAAGGAGAATAGGCAGGGTCCAAGGATATTTTTAGAGATACTTTCATGGACAAAGCCAGAAGTTTGCTTATTTATTTAGTAATTTATCAAGCACCCTAGAAAGTACACTGAGAACAGTCAAAGTGAAACTCTAGCCAGCTACAATCAAGCTAATGTAGATAAAGTGGAGCTGATCACAATCAATACTTCCTCAAATCATATCACTACTCTTTTGGTAGAAATGGTCAAGGAAACTTACAGTTTTGACAAAATGTTTGTACTTTCCACAGAGTATTTTATCTTGTTTGGTGAAAAAGCATATAAATATATTTATTTTTGTCATTCTCATTATCTATAAGTATTTGCACGTTAAAACATTACTTGGAAACTTGTAACTTGACCATGTCAATTAACATGTATTCATTTAACACTTGTTCATTTAATAACATGTTCATATATATGCACATATATGATTATATATGTATAAGTACAATTCATGTATGTAAAACACCTATATCAATGGGAAGATTAGAGGAATAAGAACTATATAGGACCGGGTCCTATTACTAAGGATTATAGAATCATTTTACCCCATCTTCACACTTCCCTCCCTTTCCCTTTCCCTCCATGCATTCCTTAACTTCAATTTTCTCTCTTTCCTATCCCTTGCCTCTCTTTCCTTCCTTCCTTCCAAACCTACTAAGAAGTAGTGACTGTGATTGATTATAGTCTTTAGTGAATGAAAAAATGTTTCAATTTCCACAAGTCTTGGATCTCACAGCAAAGAACTCAACCTAGCAAATATACATTCACATTTAAGCAGGCCTGATAATAGCAAAGCTTTCGAGTGCCATCAGAGATGACAATGTGAATATCCTGTCCAATTTAATTAAAAACATTTTATCGAGTGCCTACCATTGCAAGGCACTGTCCCATAGGACCTTAGTCCTTTTCCTGATTACATGCTGCATCTCATTTACCCCAAATCATGTTGGATTTCTTCTTAGCATTTGCTCTCCTTTTCATTATGATGCCATCACCTCCCTTTCCAAGGTACTGGTGCAAAAGGGATGCTGGGCTCAGCGTTCAGCAGAGCAATCCAATCCAACCTTCTGGCTAGATTTTTGAAATTCTGATCCATTTCTCCATCTATGACTGTGGGGGCAGGGAAGAAAGGAGGGAGGGATATCATATTGCTGAACTTGTAATAAGATTCAGTCGTTCTGATAAATGTAAATTATTTATCACTCACTCCCCATTTTATGGGCTTGATGGTATTTAGAATTATATTACCCAGCATCGTAATGCTTCTTTCTCTACTTCTCACCAGGACAGAATGCCATTCCTAAAGGGACAAGGAGGCAAATGCAGCATATGACTGACAGGATATCGAACAGATGGATAGATGAGATGATTGTATAATTTAATCCTGGTCACTTACTGCACAGTGGCCTTTATGAAGAAGAGAACCACATTAGCCATTTTTCCCCCTCAAGGATATAAGCAAAGTGACATTAATCTGCCATGATTGAGATATTGGTTTGATTGGTTGGCAAGAATGAAGGAGCTTTAACCAAAAGGGCGGTCCCACATGAGATATGTGGGTTGTTAGTCTTCAATAACAACCTGATGAGGAATCCTGAAGTGGTTCAAATCAGAGACTGACCATGAAGAGGTCCCTAGGCAGACAGCTGTGCATCTAATTCCTGCGAGAGAAATATGAACGAGCACCAGGAAGCTAAAGATCAATGTAGAGTGACTTGCCGAGGTTATTAACTCAGACATTCTGACTGTTAACCTCCATTGCATAACAGCTCCATCCCTGTGTAGGTGAGCAACATTCTTCTGCAGCCTGCAATAGAGAGACAGGAAAAGGAAGGGATTTCTCTGGTTATTTTTATAGCTTGTGCTAAAGCTGTCTTTGCTCCAGATACCTGTGGGAAATGTAGAGGACCTACCTTAAGAAATACTAATAGGTACTGAAGTGATCCAGTGTGACTTACAGAGATATTCAAGAGATCATTGGACAAAATAACCTTTCCTTCCCTTACTGTGAGTGGAAATTGCCTCAATTGTTATTGATTTAATAGATTTATTTTTCTATGATAAAATTGTAATGGAGAGATAGTGTGCCATAGTGGATAGAGAGATGGCATTGGAGACAGAAAAAACCAAAGTTCAAAACATGCCACTGACCTATACAATACTGCCTGTGTGACTTTGGGCAAGCTACTTAACCTCTCAGCATCTTAGGCAACTTTCTAAGAATGTAAATAGCAGGGTGAGTGGAAACCTGCATAGATAGAAGGAGTTTCCACACCAGAAATTCCCTCAACCATTGAATTCATAGGTCTAGAACAACCAGTCTAGACAAAATGATAGTGAAAAGATAAAATTATGGAAGTCTACTCTTGGAGGAAAGGAGATACAACCAAGGGCTGGGTTATCTAAGACAGTTTTCTTATTATTCCTCACACAGGCAACTCAATCTATCTTCTTTGTATGATGTCCTACTACCTATTATGTATCTTCCATACTTGTACTTCTTAGAATTCTTAGTTTCCTTCAGGACTCAGATCAAGTGGCACATTTGTTTGAAGCCTTTCCTGAGCCTTCCTTACTTGTTAGTATTCCCTTCCCATTGTCCTGTTCTTCTTTTGCATATATGTACATTTTATACAAACATATATGTGTGTATAAATATATATGTATATATGTGCATATATATAGATACACATATACCTATATACCTACATATATATACACATATACATTTGTGGGTATATGTGTTGTGGATATTGTCTCCTCCATAGAATGTAAACTCTTTGAGAGCAAAGTCTATTTCATTATTGTCTTTGGATCTCCAATATGTAGCATGGTGCCTGACACATAATAGTTGTTTAATGTATATGGAAGGACGTGTACATTCATTTGGTTTAGGGCATGGCAGTAATCTCAGCTCCATAAATGACCTAAGAACTAGAGGCATCCCTTATGGTAGAATCAGAAACGTAGTGGGAGATCTATGAAAATGGGAAGGGTGGAGACAGGAAGAAGCAGCATTTTGCTTCTGGTCCCTGAAGGGTGTGGCCATCAGTGAAAGACTCCATTGAGGTACATGGTCTCTGACGAAACTAGACCCATGTGATAACTTGGAACATAAGATGAAGAGACTGAGAGCTTCCCTACAAATATAAACTGGCTAGTGAGTTGGCTTAAAGAAAACCATCTAAGATAGAGTAAAATAGGAGAAGAGTGAGAGAAAACTTCTCAAAGAGATGGAGACATCAAAACTTCAAAAAAAGGTGAAATGGGGAACTTAGAAGTTTGGTATAAGACATAAGCACATAAGAAGAAACTCTGGGACCAGATAAGGAAATGCCTTCCTCAAGATAGGGTCCCACACCCAAAAGTCATATTATAAAAGATGTTTGAAAAGAGGATGAGAATCCTGGAAGCTTGGCAAACTACATTCTACTTTTGGCAGTCTGAAACTTGATCTAGTATAACCTAGAGGAGTAGCCAGTAAAAGAATTAATCAAGAATAGGGGGAGCTTAGAAAAATCAAGACCTACCTCTATTTGCATTATCTAAAACCAAACTACTGGCTCTAAATTTTGAGGCTTTAAGCTTTGTTGCTTTCCTATTTTCTTTGCTCTTTTAAAGCCCTGTATTTATAGGGTGTTTTATTTAGCAATGTACTAGATCCAGCTTGAAATGACTCATATGGGTCGGATGTTAAATTTCCACTATGAGCATTTAGATCTCAGAAATTGACAAATGCTAGAAATCAAGAATTGATTTATTGTTTTGTTGACTTCTAGACTTAGAAAAGTGACAGAAAGAATGTGAATAATGTAGATTAAACTCAAATGTGTGTCATGGGTATATCCCTTATCCGAAGAGCTGGTTGTTAAACATTTACCAGCCTGCCACTGCCCATGTATTTCTCCCCCACTGAAGCCTCAGTTTGATGCCTCATTGTGGTGTACAGGGGATCCTTAAACTGTCAAAATCTTGGCAAGCAGACAAAAAACTCTGGTCAATCATACCAAGATCGAAAAATTTCTAGAACAGTCTTGATGATAGGCTATACTATATGTCTGTTGTTCAAAGACTGTCCAGGATAGGTTTAAAAAGAATCTTCATCAGATTGATTCCATGGTGATGAATATTTTGGTCACAAACATATTTAATAAATTTTTTCCTACCTTATCCCTATCCCCACTTGGCTCACAACCCGCTCCATACACTGGAAAAGAATAAAGCAAAATAAAACACTTGTAATTGGTATGTGAAAAAAATAAATTGATATCATGTCTAAAAGTGTCTTATTCACATCTTTTGTCCATCTCCTCTCTATCAAGAGATGAGTAGCTTTATTAATCAAAAGTCTTCTGGCATCATGGTTGCTTCTTGTATGGTTCAGTTTTCAAGTCTTTCAAAGTTGTTTTCCTTTATGATGTCACTGTTGTATAACTTATTTTCCTGGTTCTGCTCTGTAGACTCCATATCAGTTCAAACAGATCTTTCCATGTTTCTTTGTAATCATCCATCTTTTCCATTCTTATTCCTCAGTAACATTCTATTATATGCATAGGCCATAATTTGCTTATCCATTTCCTAGTAGTTGCACCCCCCCCCCCGCCTTAGTTACCACTTCTTTGCTACTACCAAAAGAACTACTATAAATCTTTTTGTATATATGAAAATTTTCCTTTTCCTTTGATCTCTTTGAGGTTGAGTCTAGTAGGAACATAGCTGAGTCAAGAGGGTATGCAGAGTTTATTGACTTTTGGGACACAGTACCAAAGTGAGTTTATTCGATCAACGATTCATTAAATATGACGGTTTCCTTGTAGCCCCTATAGCAATTGTCATTTTTCATGGTTGTCATCATTCCCTCTCTGATGGCTATGAAGTGGAACCTCAGAGTTACTTTAATTTGTATTTCTTGAGAATTCTGAGTGATTTGTGGCATTTTGAGAGCTCAGATTTTTTTCTTTAATAATTGTCTTTCTATCCTTTGACCATTTATTTATTTATTAGGGAAAGGTCTTTGTTTCAATATATTTGAATCAGTTCCTTATATATCTTGCACATGAGATCTTTATCAGAAAAAACTTGCTTCAAAGATATTTCCCCATCTCCCACTCCCTTCTAATTTTAATTGCATTGCTTTTGTTTATATAAAACTTTTTACATTTTATATAACCAAAATTATCTGTTTTATTTTCTGTTACCCTCTCTCCCCTTTTTGATCATGAATTTCCCACCTGTCTATAGATCCAAAAAGTAATTTCTTTCTTGCTCCTATAATTTGTTTATGCTATCCCCTTTAAACTTGAGTTGTGCATCCATTTGGATCTTGGTGTGAGATTATTGGTCCATAGCTAGCTTCTACTAGACTGCTCTTGAGCCAATTTTGTCAAATAGTGAGTTTTTATCCTAGTATCTGGGACATTTGAGTTTATTAAACAGCATGATACTGTATTTGTTTACTTCTGCATATTTTATACCTAATATTTTCCATAGATCAACCTCTTTATTTTTAACCAGTAACAAATAATTTTGGTGATTACTGCTTTCTACTATAGATCGATAACTAGTGTTGCTATACTCCTTTCTTTCCTATTTTTTTCTCCAAAGACACCTTCAAAGACTGCCTATAGGTGGCAATCTGCATGGATTATAAGTTATAATTATAATTTATATATATACATATTTATACAATTATAATAAAGTATAAATTATAAATTTGATGCAGTATCAAATCATAAATGCTTAAAGTATATTTCTTTATGGAACTTACTAGGAAAAATACTAAGAAAACCTAAGGAGATTTTTAGTGAATACTTCATGGAGAACAGAGTTTTCTCTGGGGATAGCCCACTAACAGGTTCTTCCTGCCTCTATGAAGCTAATGATAAAACACTATGACAAAATCCTCTTCTTTGACCCCTAGTGAAATAGAAGGGTCCAAAATGATCGGGTGAGGCAGGACACATCTAAGAACATTGTTACTGCATATGTAACTCAGGTAAGGGATGAGATGTGGAGGCAATCAAAAAGTATATTTTGATAAAGCCAGCAATATCATAATGAGATGGAAGGTTTTGGCCAGAGGGACAAGATAAATGATGTAATCAATATGTCAAGGGAGCTTGTTTGTAGTGATGGATGTAACATCTGGCTGGTGGTGACCTGTGTAAAGTTGTCGATATTGATGGATGTTAGATGGTAATAAGGGATATAGACAGGGGAGCAAAAGGGGCGTCTTTCCTAATACTAAGAAACTGCCTTTGGGAAAGGAGTGATAATATGCTCATTGTCATACTTGGTACCACACTGGAGGTAACTATTTATTGAGGAGTAGACATTGTTTCCCATAGTTTTTGTCATGGAGATAATGAAAAGTAATCAGAGCTATTCTTGGGGTTTTTGTTGTTGTTGTTGTTGTTGTTGTTTGTTTGTTTCAAGCATCAATAGAGTTGAGACAAATTTCATGCTTATTTACAAAAAGAAGGCTCTTTCAATCTAGCTGGATTAACAAGAACACAAAAAATCTTAATTTCATTTAAATAAAGGCTGAAGCTAGACCCCCATTAATTCATGAAGGCAAGTCCCTTTCTGTACACAAGATCATTATCCTTACAATCAGCCTTTCCCTACCCTTCTTCCTTTTTTTTCTCAGAACAGAAACAAATTACAAATCATTTTCCCAAAGATTTTTCTTCATATTTTCCCCATTACTATCATTCTCCCTCTCAACCCCTACTTGCCCATCTCATTGATCAGGGTCACTTCCCTGATTCAAGATGTTGCCATAGAAAACAGCAACGTAGTCCTGAAATAAATGCTTATTGAATGAATAAAGGAATTAAACCAACCACATAAGAGGAATGTTAGACAATGAAGCTGGAGAGGACCTTGAAGGTCATCTAATGTAAAACCTTACATTGCAAGAATCTCTCTACAAATAGGCAGGTCATCTAGGTTCTGTTTGGATATTTCCAGTGATGAGGAACTCACTACCTTACCTGACAGTTGATTCAATTTTGGAACATTGCTGATAGCTAGCCCACTGTTAGAAAGTTTGTATGTTGAAATGGAATCTTGCTCCTTCCTTGTAATTTCTACCCACTGGTTTTGACTTCTGAAGCAATCAAAATAGGATGCTTACCCTCTTTAAGTGGCAGCCTTTCAAATATTTGGGCACAGTTATCATATATTCCCATGTTTTTTCCAGGTAAAATAATTCCCATTCTTTTTACCACAGAATCTTAAGTATCTTGTTTATTTTTCTCAGAATGGATTCTATTTGCCAATGTCCCTTTGAAAGAGTGACCCTTGGAATTGAGCCTAATACTCCAGATTTGATTTGAACAACACAGGTTACAAAAGGATCACTTAGTACTTTCCATAAGATGGATATTACATATTAATGAAATCTCATATTGTATTAGTCTTTTTCATTAAAAATTGAATTGACTATTACGTGCCAACCACTGTATTAGGTGCTAGAAGAAATAAATATAAATAAGATATGTTCTTTACCCTCATAGGTCTTTCAACACTAGATTTTTTTTATAGCAATTATACCATCCTCTTGGTTTGTGATGATTGTGAACAAGTAAAACTCCATGTCTTTTTTCAGATGGACTATTTCTGAACCATTCATTACGATGTTTTTGAAATTGATTTTTTGAACCTAAATATAGACTTTTACATTTATCTGTGCTAAATTTCATGTTGTAGGTTAAAACCCAATCTATTGATATCCTTTTTAATCCTGATTTTTAAAAATCAATGATATCATCACTATCTCTACCAGCTTAATGTCAGTTGTAAAATATATAACAGCAACTTTTTTTGGGAAAAATATATCCTAACAAATAGCTTGAGGGAAGCTAGATATTCTAAGATGTAGAAATAAAGAAGGAATGGATTGTAGGTATAGGGACAGGCAGTACAAAATTCTGCCAGAAAATCAAAAGACATATATAACCTAATAGACTAATAAGTGAAAACAGAGATTAATATTTTACCTTTCTGGGTAAGAGAAGTCAAAGTTTCAACCCAGAGTTATATGATGTCAATGACTCTGGTAGATTTATAGAGGATGTATTGGAGCCGGGGCATGTAGTGGATGGATATCAGGGGAATTTTTTGCAATCTCTTAAATTGCCATTAGGCTATCAGGGACATATTTAGAATTTTTATACTCATATATCTTTGAGAGCATATGAAAATGTAAGTAATGGAGAGGTAAACATCTAACTAGGACCTTTAGTATCCCTAAGTAGGGATATTCCCAGAGATCTCAGAATAATGACAGCTTCATTCCCGCTCCACGTATACTCTGGGTTAATCCTTATAGAGGTCACTAGGTGATGCAGTAGACAGAATCATAAACCTAAATTTAGGAAAGCTCATATGCTAACCATTGGGCAAGTCATCTAAACTCTGCCTGAGTTTCCTTATCTGTGAAACGGGGTTAATAATATCACTTGCCTCTCAGGTTTGTTGTAAGGATTAAATGAGATGTAATTGTAAACTGCCTAGTTTACACAGAATAGTTCCTAGAACATAGCAAGTAATAAATATTTCTTTGTCTCCTTCCTTCCTGATACATGGGTTTGGAGAGACAAGAGGTGGCCTCTTTATTCCTAATCACCTCTGATTCTGAGGCCATTTGGCTCTGGTGGTTCTGCTCATCCTTAATCAAAGACATAGGAGAATGAGAATGTATTGAAGGCTCCTGGCTCAAGACAGATAGCTTCTGTCTCAGTTGAGAGACAGAGACCCTTACTACAGAGTCCCCATGGGAGGAGCGACTCAGGAATAATCTTTCTCATACTTTATATGATATAAACACATGACCTCCCAATGAGTGTGGTCTCTGAGGAATGGAGCCCAGGATCTGGATTTGGTACTAATTAACATTTTTATTTTTTTAAATCATTTTTGAAAGTCTGGAATTTCATTATAATGCAGACTGAGAGATAAGAAATTTAAAAAAAGATAAGATAAAAAAGATAAAAAACAGATTTAATCCATCAATATTTAGTACCTACTATGTGCCAGAGATTGTGTCAAACACTTGGGATGCAAAGACTTCAATGAGATAACCCCTATCCTCAGGGAGCTTACATTCTATAGGAGGGTGCCCCATGTTTGCATATAAGTACATACAAATGAAAGAAAAGGTAATTTGAGCAGGAGGAACTAGCAACTGGGGAGATCAGGGCTTATGATTCTAGTATGCAGTAATGTGGATGTACTAGGGAAAAGATACTATTTATGTCAAGGAGAATGTCTGTGAAATTCTGTCAGAACCACATTAAAAACCAAATAAATTTATCATGGTATTACTATTTCCTTAAAATAAATACAAAAGAGGGAAAGAAAAAGAAATTTATGTTTCTTCAGATAAGAACTATTTGCTCTGATTTATCCAATTGGGCAAAGCCTCCCTTGAAATTCTTTAATTGCAGTCTATTTAAGGAGGTTAAAAAAGAATTTGAAGGACCTATTAACACCCAGTATAAAAAGGTGACAAAAAAGTAAAAGAACAGACAATTCCAACTTCTAATTGTGAAATCATTCCATGCTTGGGTTCAGTGAGATTCCCAGCAAGCTCATTAAAGGCCTGAAAGGGACCATCTCTCTACTTGGAGCCAATTGCATGAAGCCCCCTGAGACGCAATCTGACTGCTAGCCCATGTCCTTTCTGTCATGTGGGTCCATCAGTCAGCCTCTGACCTTACAAAAGGGGAGACTCTCTGTGAAGGCTCAGGAAAATTTTTTCCCCTTTCCCTTGATTATCTTTAGAAAATTGTTGCTGGATTATTCTCAGCACTAAAGGAAAATAATGGATGTGAAGGCATGGTTTGAATATCTATTGGATGCAAGAGTAATAAAGCACCAACTACGGATGTGTGTTTCCAGATGGGTAGCAATGAGTGCATACATAAACCTCTGCTGGGTACTTTCCCAACATCCTTCAGTGAGCACATGCTGGGCTCATGCTATCACATGTGTGTGGAACACTGGACAGGAGTCAAGTTAAAGTGACAGATACTTGCTTCTTTTCTAATTTATTTTTAACCATATTTTATTTATTGTTCATCTTTCCAGGAGAGAGAGGTTTTTAAAGAAATTCAGATAAGAGGTGAAGGAAAAGCGCCCCCCCCCCCCAAAGTACATCTCATCTGTAGTGGTCCCTTAATACTCTAGGGATATTTACAAATGTATAGTGGTGGTAATAGTGTTGTGTCTCTAAGAGTTTATGGCATTGTTCCAATTGACATTTGCATAGGATGATATTTTGGGGACGTTTTTGCTAGCCCATAAGCCTTGCTCTGATTTCAGTACAGCAAGTTTGTGTTTTGGTGAGTTGTAAATCTGGATAGACCAGTTTATGACTTATCTCAGTTTGGGCAGGCCTTAAGCAGAGGCTTACTGACACTTGTTACTATAGCAGAGGCAGGTTGGTATGACTGGATACTAGCACAGTTTTCTTACCTTTGGTTTCCAACCATAATGTTTCATGGTTGGAAAGGTGCCCCAAATGTGTGAGTAGAAATGTCTGAACAGGAAGTTGCAATCTAAGCAAGGCAGTAGGCTTGGGGCTGGGGGAGTTCATCTGAGAAAAATGTGATGTGCTAACCCAGGGGATATTTCCCTCATCCTGCTAAGGTGGGAGAGAGCACAGGAACCATCTCATGGATGACTGCAGTAAGGTCTCTGATTATTGCCATGGTGATGAATTTGTCCCTTAGGAACCAGCCAGAGACCATCAGCTGATTCTATGCAGGCCATTAGATGATGCTGAGACTCTTGGAGAGAATTGCATTTTTTTGTATGAAAGGAATCCCTGTGGATGGATCTGAGACACATTTAATTGGGTGTATAGTTAATACTGACTAATACTGGCTGGATATGGACAAAAGGTTTGCGAAGATCATGAAGAGAAGGTTACTGATTGATGGGTTAATCATATCTTATGCCATTGTTGCTTTTCTTCCTTTTTAGACATTTTGTAAGGACAAGCTGAACCCAAGTGTGTCAGGGCCAGAAGCAAAAGAATATTTGGCAAATAATGGACTTGCAGATAACACAGGCTGTGAAATTTTATAGAGTGTAGTATGTTTTTAGGTCTCTGCTTATAAGACACCGGAAAAGTAATTGTTGCTTCTTAGAGACCAATTACTAGATATCAGCCCAGCTGGGAATCACATCCCCTTCCTTCTCACTCAGCTTTGACTGAGATTTTGCCAAGAGCAAGAAACTCAGTGGTTAGTACCACTCTGGCTCTTAGGGGGCTTTTATTCCTTATGTCTGGCAAATCTTTTGCAGATAATCCTTTCCAATTTTTCTTACAACACACACATTCTCATACACACACCTAATCAGATTTTTTTGTTATTTCTTAATGGGATGGGTGATCAAATACAGATAGTTTGATTCATTAAGAATCTGGGAAGCAAAAGAGATTTTAATTTCATAGAGTGCAACTGCCTCATTTTACAGCAAAGCAAAATTAAGAGAGACCTTGTGAGCTAAGGAATGTAAACTCCTTGAGACCAGGAATGTTTAGTTTTTGGTTTTTGTGACCCTGGTGCATAGTACCTGTCACATAGAAAGCATTTAATAAATTCTTGATTGACTGGCCAAGTGGTTGATCCTATGTTACACAGCTAGTAGATGGCAGAATAGATTAGAAAGCGAGTGTCCCAGACTCAGGTGGATCCTCCTTCTGGTTCCATAATGAGAAAATACTTTCCTGCTATTCTTTTTTATGCAGAACTTCTAAATTTACAAGGTTGAAGGTCATGGGTGATATTTTGATCTGATGGGATCCTTGAAGAGTCAATTTTCATGGTCAAATGAATGGTTCCCACTGAACATTGCTTGAGGGAAAATCCATATGGGCAGTTTCTGAGATAATGACTATGCTCCAATCCAGACATGTGACCATAGGCAAGTCACTAAAGCACTTTTTTTTTCTCTTAGGATATATAGCAATACCTACAATACCTACCACCCCTGATTGTTGTTAGACTCAACTCAAATGGTGGATGTTGAAGAACTTTGAAAATCTCAATGCACTATTTAAATGTTATTGCTGTGATTATTGTAGTTGTTGCTGTTTCAGGTTTAGCTAGAATCCCACACACTCTATTATACCATTAATTTCTTTCATTTTCTTTCATGCTTTTGGAGGATATTTTTTTTCCTCTTTAATATCCTTTCTCCTGAAAGGTCATTCTCTTCATTCTTCCTAATTTTCTATTCCTTAATATTTATTCTCTGTTCCATGATTTAATTTCCATTTCAGATTCATTTCCCCACAGCTTCTCTACTTCCTGCACAAAGCTTTTCTCTCTCAGCAACATCCTTCCATCTTTGCTGTAGATTCTGGTTGCCATAGCATCCCCTCCCTGTGCAGACCCATAAGGAACTGAAAGAAAAACAAATTCCTTACTCATTAATCATTTTCCTTGACTCTGATCTGATTGAGTGCACTGCAAAGGTTAATCTTTATGCAGATGTCCATTAGGCAGAAAACAATTCTCTTAAAAAAGGACATCTACATATGAGTATTTTCTTTCAATTGAGAACCTTCTATGGTGAATGAAGCTAGTTTTCCTTCTTTAGGTGACTATCCACTTTCTCCTCAAGTCAATATATAAAAGGACAGTAGACCCTGAAGGGATGCCACAATGGGAAAGTGGAAAGAATACTCCATTTGGAGTAATAGTGTCTTGGTTCACATCCCAGTTCTAACACTAATTGTGAGACCTTTGGCAAGTCACATAATGTTTGTGGGACTCAGTTTATTCATCTGTAAAATGAATGGATTTTTCTAGATGGCCATTGAAGTCACTTTCAGCTATAAATATATAATCCTGTGAGTCTATGATACTAAGTCAGAGGACTTGGATATAAATCCTCCCGCGAATGCATGTGTGATCTTGGATAAGCAATCTACTAATTTCCCTGGGTATCAGTTTCCTCAGCAGTAAAATGAAAGTTGATGGTATCTGTGGTCTCTCTTAGCTCTAGTCCTATGATCCTATAATCAACATTTAGACTAGATTGAATGATCAGTTGAATTAATTCACAGAAAGCAACTAATAAGTTAAATAGATTCTAAGTCAAATTCTAATCAAATCTTTTTCTAATTCTTATTACATAATTGTTTATTGTCTAGGTTAAATTTTAAAAAAAATTTTGTAACTTATTTATGTTTATTATATGTTTATGTTTATTATATAAGTTTATTTTAAAAGGTTTAATTTATTTAACATGTCATATCATTAATTATTTAAGACTTTATTAAAATAAAACCTCTATAATATCTGGGATCTTTTCATCTATAGGTTCCAAGACTGCTATCCAAGATGCTAGGTAATTGATGGGTAAGAATCCTGTCTGTAGTTCACAACTCCATACAAGGTATTTTCTTTTGTGAGTCAGCCAGAGGGTACACTGTTCAAAACAAAGCTACTTTATAAAATAGCATAATAATAAAAATAACACCAAAATATCTCCCTCATAATCCTGGAGTTCACTCACTTTCCCAGAAATACACATGCCTTCAAAAGGAAGAGCGGTTATGCATAAGAATTATGGTGGGATTTTTACACATGAAGCACATGTATGACCAAGGTATGCCAATTGTAGGGAAACTCATGCCTCCAATGCTACAGGTTATCAGAATAGAAATATATTTAGAAATGGAAGGGATCTCATTAGGCAGCTAATCCAATCTATACCTGGAAAAGAATCCTCACTACCACCCACCTTAGAAATGATCTTATAGCCTTAACCTGAAGATTTCCAAGGATGGGGAACCCACTTCTTCCAGAGGTCATCCATTCTCTCTTTGCTATAGCTCTAAATTTAAGGAAATTTTTTATTTGATTTTCAAATTTTCTTTTTGCAACAACTACCCATTGATCCTAGTTCTGCCCTCTGGGGTCAAACAGAACAAAAATGAATCCTATTTCACACAAATACTTGAAGACAGCTATGATGTTCATCTGGGTCATTTTTTTCCCTGAAGGTTAAATGTCCCTAGTTCCTTCACTCAGTTCTCACATAGCATGAAATAAGACCCTTTACCATTATTTTTGCCCTTTTCTGAATGCTCTCCATCTCATCAAAGTCCTCCCTAAAATGTGGTGCTCAAAACTAAACAGGATACTCTAGATGGGGTCAGACCAGGAAAGAGGACAGAATAATCATCACCTCATTTCTGGATGCAGTGTCTCTCTTAAAGTCACCAGAGACTGAATTGACTTTGTTTTTTGCTTCCATATCATATTAATGATTCAAATTGAACTTGCTTTCTACTAAAACCCCCAGATCTTTTTCAGACAGACTGCTACCTATCAGTTACCTATCATCCATCTTGTACTTGTGAAATTGATTTTTTGAACTCAACTTTGACGCTACATTTATCTGCATGAAATTTTATCTTACTCTATTCAACCCAATGTCCTACTCATCAAGGTCTTTTTTGGGTTTGTTTTTAAAATTTAATTTAAAAAGATGAACTGATGTTTCTTAATTGTTATTATTTTGGAGCTCTAGACAAATAGAAGGCTTTTACTCTTCTTTTGAGTCGAGGTCTTTTTTGGTTGCTAACTCTCGTCCAGTGTGTTAGTTATTTGTCTTAGTCCCATATCATCATCTAAAAAGCATGTAATCAATGCCTTTATGAGTAATAAAAATGCCGATATCAATAAATAATGCCTGGATCATTAATAAAGATATTCAAGATCTCAAGCACAGAGCTCTTAGTCACTCTGTTAGAAGCTTCCTTCTAAGTTAATCTTGGCTATTCTTTGAGTTATGCTATTCATCAAGTTCCAAATCTATGTAACCAGTCTACCATTTAGTCTACATCTCTTCATTATGTTCATAAGAAAATATTCTAACCTTTGTCTTCTCATGATGCTGTTCCTTATTCATCCTGCTTGCCCCTGAATATGCTCTTCAGTGCTTCCCATTGGGCATCACATCTGTTATCCCCTACTAAATGTTCCTCCTCTGCTAAAATTTATCTTTATCTAGCTATCTTTAAGACCACTTAATACTTTGTTCATTATCCACTGGGGATGCAGTAGTTAGTAAGCTTCTCCAAAACAGGAGTGAATCACAGCTCTTTCGGCCAATAACTATGGGTCACTTCCTCTTAACTACAAAATGGCAGATACTCAGACTCATTGAACTATTGTTTCCTTTGCTGTCTCTTCTGATTCCATGATTTCAACTGTAATCTGACTTATGGTAAGAAACTCATTTTAGTTCTTAATTGTTAATATACTTTTCTGGCTTATGCAGGTTCCCCCCAGGGATCTAATTCCTCAAATGGAAAAAGAGTGAAGCTATAAAGGGCAAATGACTTTTTTTTTTTATTTTAGTACTTATCACATTGCCTGGCACATAGCAGGTGCTTAAGAAATGCTAGTAGGCTGATTGACTGATTGCTATCAAACTCTCCCTGTAATTTTCCTTTGTTTTGTGAAAGTCATGAGGACTATGCTAGTTGGATAAGACTGAAAGGGCTGATGGATTTTTTGTCCCTCTTCCTCTCAGCAACAAATCACAGACTTGTCTTTTACTAATATTAATACTAATACTACTAACAGTAGCTGGGATTCATATAGTGCTTTAAGGTTTGCAAAGCAAATTAATATGTTATTTAATTTGTCCCTCACAATAACCCTGGGAGTCGGGTACTCTTATTATCCCATTTCACAGATGAAGAAACTAGTTGAGAACTTAGGTGACTCATCAGGGTCATACTGGCAAGCCAGTAAGTATGTCTGAGGCATGATTTGAAATCAGGTTTTCTGGTCTCTGAGTCAAGCCACTCTATCCACTCTGCCACTTATATCTATCTCATTCTCTCTCTGGTCTCTCTTTAACAATAACAATGTTAAAAACAACAACTTAGTACTTTCTCCTTTTGTGCTCTCCTGTGACTTCTGTTTTGTATATTCATATCTGTATAGATTGTTTATATATACACAATTCAAAATGTGCATATTCTAATTATTCACTTGGGGAATGGCTGAGTAAATTGCCACATGTGAAGGTAATGGAATACTTTCACTCATTAAAATGACAATATGAGGAATGCAAAGAAATCTGAGAGACATTTGAAATGTTGCAGTTATTTTGTTTATGTGTGAGATTGGTACAAGAAGACGGAATCATATTGATAACGATGACTTGTGTGAAAAAGTCTAAGTCAACAATGCCCTTCACACATGACCATAACAGGATGTAGACCAATTATGTAAGAAAATTGAAGCTTAACCGATGGACATCCTACGTGTTCTATGAAATATTAAAATACTTAGAAGAAGGCATATTGGATGGGCTTTCTCTATGTATGATCTATGAAAAGACATGGGCACTGCTTACTTGCTATTCTTTCTATATGACACTCAATCTCCCAACTCTTTGGCCTTGCATTGGCTGTTCCTCATGCCTGGAACAGTGTCCATTCTTACTTCTCTCTCATAATATTCTTAGATTCCATCAAGGGTAAACTCCTTCTATAGGAAACCTCCTCTGCATTCTCCCCTTCCTTGCTTTCTCCCCTTCCCTGCATTCTCCCTTTCCCTACCACACTGCTAGTGTCTTTTATCTGAGATTGCCTTCCATTTACTCTGTTTACTTTGTGGGTGTTTAGTTGGTTACATGTTGTCTTCACTATTAGAATGTAAAATAAGGGAGTGGCTAGGTGGCACAGTGAATAGAGCACTGACCCTTGAGTCAGGAGGACCTGAGTTCAAATCTGGCCTTAGACACTTAACACTTACTAGCTGTGTGACCTTGGGAAAATCACTTAACCCCAATTGCCCTTCTGTCCCCCCTCCAAAAAGCCCAAAATAAAGTAAGATAGGGATAGCCTTTTTTGCCCCTCTTGGTGTTTCTGGCACTTACCACAATGCTTGGCATATACTAAGTATTAATAAATGTGCATTGACTAACTAGCTGGTAGGATGAGAAAGTGTGGCCGGGTGGTGGTTTATACAACTACAGGAAGTCTACAAAATGATGAGATCACAGATCCTTCTAAGAATTATGCCTCATCAAAATGTTTTAGTCGAGAATGTTAATAACAATGGGGTGTTTAGGGTCATTGTTCCACTAGGTGACATGGCTCCAGTCATTCTCTGGCCCCCATACTGGGCAAAACATTCCTGCTATGACTGGTTTAGGTGAAAAGTGCATAGCTCCAAATGTATAGGATTCATTCCTGGAATGGATCTTAGAAATATTTTTATTCAATTGTCTCATTTTACAAATTAAAGAACTGAGACTTGCCCATGGTCACATAGTAACTCATCTAATTGATTCCAGTAATTCTACATATCATCTCCTAAACTTTCAATGAAGATCGATTAACCATTATTCTGAATGATCTCTATGAAGCACTTTATAATTTTGCTTTAAATAACCTGGTTTATTCTGTTTAAATGTGTTTAAAATGTTGAAGTCAGATGTAAAAGCTCCCTGGAAGTAGAGACAGAGGATTTGAGTTCACCTAGCTCTAGAACTATGTGACCTTGGAGAAATCACTTCACCTTTCTAGGAAACAATTTCCTGATCTGTACAAAGTGGAAGTTGGACTTGATGACCTTCCAATCCCCTTCCCATTGGATGGGAATCTTGACACTTGAATCACATATATAATCTATGACCTCATGATACTAAGCAGTATGGCCCGAAGATTATAGACATTAGATACTGGGGAGCTGCAACTGTCATTTTTAATGGTTAACCTTAAGCTGCATTTTCAAATGAGAAATAACACAAGGTATAACTCTAAAGGGCAAAGAGGTAAGGAAGCAAAGTGGTCAGGTGGGAGGAGATTCTTGATTTGAAAAGGGCAGTCACAGAAAAGTACCATTAGCAAATATTACATAAATACTAAAGGTGATAGGAGAAAAAGGGGACACATTTCCTGAGCTCACCAAGAGCTGATCATATTGCAGTGAGTAGAAAATAATAATGGTTACAATCAGTTGTGTGTTGGTAGATGTTTAACAACTAACTCGAGTCTCCCCTCCCCCCAAATGTATGCACAACACATTTTCAAGTTCATTCTGCATTATTAAAATTTTCCCCATCATTTTCTCTAGTCTACACAATCAACACAATAATAAATCAAGCCCTGATTTTGTGTCATTTGCCAGTTTCTGAGGGGTAAAGCTCATACTGAAAATTTAATAATCAATAATCAGTTCTTGTGAGATGGTCCAAAATGACTGAAAAAAACTCACTTCATAGCCATGAGGTATTCTTCAATAGGCCTTTAACTCTGAATAAAACTGACCTTAATCACACCAACAATTATTAAATACTTCCAGTGTACAAGGCAACAAGCATATAAAGAAAACAAAATTGCCCCTGCCCTCAAGGAGCTTATATTGAGGGGAAGGGGGATACAAAATGTACAAAGGTAGGCAGATGACACCAGGCTGAAAAGGGGAGCTAACATTTTGGATCTAAAAAGTGAACCTGGTATTGAGATGAAAAGTAACAAGGATAAATGCAAAGTCTATACTTATTTGTGGACATATGTGTTCAAAGACTGAGCTCTGTAAGTGCATGGTAGGAGAAGTAGGTTTAGCTAGACATTCTTCTGGAAGCAATATACGTATGTTTTTGCGGACTGCAAGCTGGTTATGAGTCACTCGAGTAATGTAGCTACAAAGAAAAAAAAGCTATTGCAATCTTAGGCTATGGTAAGACAAGCCAGGAATAGGGTGATAGGCAAACAGTACTGTGCTCTGATGAGATTAGATCTAGAATATTGTGTTCTGTTCTGGGGACCTTATTTTTGGAAGGACACTGATAAGCTAGAAAGAGTTCATGGGAGGGCAGCCTATGGATGGTGAATGGCCTTCAGATCATGCCTTACAAGCACTGATTGAAGAACCTGGAAATGTTTAGCTTAGTGAAGAAAAGGTGATAGTTGTGGTGGGGAGGGGTGGGTGTGATAAATGCCTTCTAGTGTTTGAAGGGCTGTCATCTGAAGGGGACACTAAACTCTAGCTGTTTGGCCTCAGAGGAGAAGAGGATGAAAGCTACAGAGATGCCAATGAAGGCTTGAAGTTAAGACAAAATTTTCTTATTTTGAAAGAGAGATTGGCTGCCTTGGTAGCCAGTGGATTTCCCTTCCCACAATGTCTTCTTTGAAAAGACTCTGTAATCAATTGCTGGAAATACTATAAAAGAGATTCTTGCTTAAATATTGATTGAACTAGATTCAATTAAATTAAATAAACATTTACTAAGTGTCTACTATGTTCAAAGCACAGCATGTGGGCCATCAATGCAAAGACAAAATGAAAACTGGCTCTTACCCACAAGTAGCTTCCACCTGAATGGGAACTACAATGGTTTCAGTAATGAATAAATAAATAAATAAATAAATAAATAAATAAATAAATAAATAAATAAATAAATAAAAGATAATATGAGGAGGGAGAGAACATCACAGTATTACTGGGATCAAAAGGCTTCCCTGATAAGACAGTACCTAGTATAGTGGAGAGAGTTTGGACTTAGTAAGGCTTGAGTTCAAATTCATCCTCAGACCCTTACTCATTGAGTGATCCTAGGTCGGTCACTTAACTTTCATCTGCTCCAGTTTCCTCATATGCAAAATGGGCATAATGATGGCACCTACCTTCCCAGGGTTGTTATGAGCATAAAATCAGATAAATGAGTCATGTGTTCTGAAAATCTCAAAGCACTATACAAAAGGTATTGATATTATCATGACATGTAGGTAGATTTTTAAAGCAAGAACTGGATGGCCATTTGTCAAGTATTCAGTAGAATGAATTCTTGATCAAGGATGATTTTGGGGCCCTATACAAAATGCTATTTGTTATAATTGTTTAATTATCATTAGCCTTAAGCTAATAATTCTCTTAGATTAAGGGAAGCTAGGAATCCTAAATGTTTAAAAATAAAAAGGTGAGGAGGGAAAGCCTTCCAGGTATGGGGAGGCTCTTATTCAAAGGCACAGAGCTTGGAGAAGGAATGTCCACTTTGGAGAACAGCAAGTGGACTGCTATCCCTGGATCATGGTATGAATGAAGGAGAGTTAGGTTAATACTACAAAAGTAGGCTGAAGCCAAATTGTGAAGGGCCTTAAATAGTAAAGTCGGGAGTTTGTATTGTAACCTAGAGGAAATAAGTAGTGACTGAAAATTCTTCAGCAAAGGAGTCACATTATTAGACTTCTGTCAGGAAGGTTATTGTGGGAGCAGTGTGAAAGATGGAGAGAGGAGCCTAGAAGCTGGAAGCAGGGACACCAATGAGGGGGTTGCTACATTATTAATATTTTATTTTTTACAATTTCAAAAAAAATTAACATTTGTTTTTTTTTTTTAATTTTGAGTTCCAAATTCTCTCCTTTTCTCCCTCTTTCTCCTCCCTCCCTAAGATGGCAAACAATTTGATGTAAACCATACATGTGCAGTCATACCAAACATATTCATTGCAATTGTTTAGGTGAGAGGTGAGCTAGATTCAGCAAAAGTTGTAGCTGAAACAGATGAGAGAAGGGGATGGATGTGAGATATGCTGGAGAGGAGGAATCAAACGATTTGACAACCGAGTGGTTGTGAGGGATGAGGCAGAGTGAAAAGCTAAGCATGACTTGGAAGTTATGAACCTGGATAAGAAGAAGGATATTTTTGCTTTCCAAAGACCCAGGGTGGGGTGGAGCTGTTAGGTGGCTCAGTGAATAGAGTACCTGCCCTGGAGTAAGGAGTACCTGAGTTCAAATCCAACCTCAGACACTTAACCTTTTTGCCAGCTGTGTGACCTTGGGTAAGTCACTTAACCCCAATTGCCTTGCCTTGCCCCCACCCCCCAAAAAAAGATCTAGGGGAACTTTGGATAATGGAAAGGTTTAATAGGGGAGATAATGAGTTCAGTGGAGAAGTGCTGAAGTTGAGATCTTAGGGCATACCAAGGTTCAATGCATTGCTTTGCATCTAGGTGGAAATGTCCAGCAGATGGTTTGTGAGACAAGACCGAGACTAAGGAGAAAGACAAAGTCCATGCATTGATTTGCATCTCCATTTTTAGAGAAAGGATAATTGAACCCATGGCAACTTAAGAGATCACTGAGAGAGAACACAGAGGAGAAAAGAAAAGAGGGCTGAGGAGAGAGCCTTGGGGACTAACATTGTGTAGATGTGTTGCATCACAGTAGAAAAGGAAATTAGAGGGTAGAATTAGTAACATAAGGATCCCTTTTTAAGTAAGATCAGGATTGGCATCTTAGGGGAAAAAATTAGAAATGTTTTAGATTTTTTTTCCCAAAAGGAATTTTACATCTTGTGTTGTCTCAGGGATGAATAAATTTATGTGCAACTAATTTACACAAACTTTATGCACCTGCTTTGGTATTGATTTAAAGAGGAAGCAGTGGAAATGCATCAGCAACTGTCACATTTAGAAGATATGCAAGGTAATACTGATCATTATATTAGCTATGCATCAGACCCTGAAACTCAGATAAAAATATACTTGAAACTCATTTGGCCCCCATTTTATACCATAATTTCATTTCTATTTTCCCTTTAAAATAGTTTTTTTTAACCCTCTTCTAAACTAACATAGGAAATGAACCAGTGAAAATGTGAATGTATCTTACCTTCTGTTGAAGTCAATTTTGGTTTCTGACTTCACATATAGAAACAACAAACTTTCAGATGCCTTGATTTCATATCCAATTCAGACCAACTTTGGAACTTATGAATTTCCATTGGGGAAGTGTCCATGTGTCTGCCAGACACTTGAAAATTGGTGGCATTCTTTCCCACTTTTTGGCCTCAACTCCCAGCTTTGAGACCTGCTGTCTCCTGGGAATAAGATGGCCTCTGCATCCAGCATATCCCTATGTAATCTGCCTACAAGTGGTGACCCTTGGTATAACTGATCTTCTGAACACAATAGGTCCTCTTACTCTAAAGTTTCCCTTGCTACTCTCCAGCTTTATATATCCTACTCTCTAGCCTTATATAAAATTCCTTTTTGTGGTCTAGACAAACTGGCCTTATTTTTTCTCCTAAATGGCCCCCCATCTCCCATTTCCATACCTTTATGGCTGTCCCCATCTTACCTCTGCCTCTTATGAACTGAAGTTTCCTCCAAAGTTCAGCTCAAGGTCTACTTTCTCCATGAAGCCTTACTTGATCCCCCCACCCCATTACTAGTGCCAAATTATCTTATGTCTATTTCATATAAGTATCTATTTGTATATGTGCACATGTTGTCTCCTTGGCAAGATCATAGGTCTATGAGGCAAGGACTGTTTCAGTTCAGTTTTTTAGTGCTCGAAACAGTGCCTGGAACAAAAGTAGGTGTCTGATAAGTTTTTATTGATTGATTGGTTGTACTTAGTACCCAGGTGCTCATCTGTAGACAGAAATTCTCTTGTGAAGTTCAAAACTGGGATTATCACAGTTTTCCCTTATGATAATCAGGAGTATTTCCAAGAGAAACTTCAAAGGTTATGTATGGTGGGAGTTAGGGAAAATGTTTTTCAGAAAGGTTGGGGCTCCCTTTAATATTTCCAAAACCTTTCTGCTGTAATAACTCTGTTGCTGTGCATGCCTAGCTTTTACAGAAGGGCCTACTACTGCCTATGGAACTGATTTCAAAATGGCACATATTGTAAATTGTCAATGCCCATTTGCCATCAATATAGGTAAACATAATGTGGATGTAGAATTAAAGCATTAGCTAGTTATCATTTATCTTTTCTTTTCTTTTCTTTTTGTCTTTATCAATCTTTGTCTCCTTGAGTTTCTAGCATACTTCTTGTCACAGAGCAGGCAGGCACTTAATAAATGTTTTATATCTGTTGAAATATAGGGAATCATGGCATCACATTGTACACCTCTAGATGTAAGGGGCAGGTCTGATGTGGCTTTCTGGACCTCCCAGGGCAGCAAGAAGGCACAATGGATAGAGCACCAGGCCTGGAGTTAAAAAGACCTGTGTTCAAATCTAGCCTTAGACACTTACTAGCTGGGTAACCTTGGGCAAGTCACTTGACCCTGTTTGCCTCAATTCCTTAGCTGTCAAATAATCTGGAGAAGGAAATGGCAAGCCATTCTAATATCTTTGCCAGCAAGACAGTCAGACACGACCAAAATGTTTGAACCACCAAATGACAATGGACCTTCTAGGCTAATTCCAGATATACAATTAATAATTTTGAAATGAGAGAAGAGGAATTAGCCTGCTTGACTACAGAGAGCTGAATTCAGGGCAATGAGAAGTTGAGAAGAGGTAAAATGTAGGCTGAATGTCAGGAACAACAAGAGCTGTCCAAAAGTAGAATGAGCTGCCTTGGAAGAAAGTGATTTCCTTTTTAGATTCAAACTTGGCCTCAGATAATTTTTAGCTGTGTGATCATGGGGAAGTCACTTAACTCCAATTAGGCTCAGTTTTCTTATCTGTAAATGGGGATGTTGATAACACCTATTTATGTCTCAATTTCCTTATCTGTAAATGGGGATGTTATATCACCTATCTCTCAGGTTCTTATGAGGATCAAATGAAATGATATTTGTAAAGTGCTTTAAAACCTGTAACAACAGTAATTATTTTTATTCTTCTGAGTACATGTAGATAGGTCTTTAAGCAAAGGCTGGATGACCACTTGTAGAGGATGCTGTGGGAATGGATTCTTGTTCAAGAATTGATTAATTGATGCTGAAGTTCTTTCCAAATGTAAGTTTCTGGGATTCTGCTAGGTCAGGAGAAAGAAAAGGAAAGAAGAAGAGAAAAGTGAGAGGTGAAGAAATGAGACCTCTCTTCCCACCTCCCTTTATCAATCAGTCTAGTCCATGTATAACTAGCTGCCTATAGGTTAAGATTGAGACACTTTCACCCTTCCCCTTAGGAAAAAATTCCACCCACTGAAAATTTCTACTATCCAGTAACTCTGTTGACAAATCTAGTTAAGATGCTAGTGTATTATCTGTGATCTGGGAGTGATAACATCTTCACCCCTTTATTAAATTAAATGCTTTATTAACTTCTAGTTTACATCATTCATTTCTGCAAGATTTTGAGTTACAAATTTTCTCCCAGTTTTTCCCCTACCCACCACCCCAAAATAGCGATCCCATTGGATATCCCCTCCTCCAATTTGCTCTCTCCCATATCTTCTCCCATACCCCCTCTGACTTTCCAGTGGGGCACAGTGGATCTCTATGCCCCAGTGCCTGTATATCTTATTTCCCAGTTACATGTAAAATAATATTGATAATAGTATATACATATATACATACATACGTACATACACACACACACATATATTTAAACATTTGATTTTAAAACTTTGAATTCCAGATTCATTCCCTTCCTCCCTCATCACCCACCCTTACTGGGAAGATAAGCAATTCAATATAGGTTGTATATGTGTAGCTATGCAAAACATTTCCGTAGTAGATATACTGTAAAAGATTGACTATATTTACCTCTCTCCTATCCCACGTCCCACTTGTTCTATTCTCTGCTTTGATCTTTTCAAAGTGGGTACTTTTCAAAAGTGGGCACCTCCAACTTCCCTCCTCCACCAGCCTGCCCTCCCTTCCATTGTCCCCCCTGTCATCCCCTTCCCCCCTGTAACCAGCTCGTATTTTTCTTGAAAGCTTTTGGTACAGGAGTTCTGACTTCACTGCCTTCCTCCTGTTCCTTGCTTTTATCCTTTTTTGTCCCCAAAATAGGAGTGTAAAGTTGGATTTCTCTGCTTGTTTTGCTTCCTTTGCCTTTCCTTGCCACTCAATTACTTGACTTTTGAGCTTTTTGCCACACTAGGACTCTGCTACCAGATAGGGGAGCTTCGTCTCAATTGCTGGGGTTTTCTCAGCTGCCAAAGGTATTAGTTGAATGCCCTCTCTGAAGCCTCCATATTCTCTGGCTAGCTGGTCATACACCCCAGGACCTCCTCCCTAGACTACAATCCAGATCCAAGCAGGTTAAAGCAAGAGCGATTATCCCTCCAACTGGTTGCTTATTCCCCCTACAGTCTACAGGCCAGGAGCTGAAGCTGCCACTTGGTGGAGGCTGCATGGCCCCCAGGGCCTTAGCTGATTCTTGCCCCAGGGGGCAAAGGCTGACAGCACTCCTGAACTACTGGATCCCAAACTCCACACTGCACTGACCTCTCACTTTGTCCTTAGCCCCTATGTGTTGATAATTCTGGAAACCACCACAGCTGCTGGTGACCTAAAGTCCCTCCAGCCGGATGCCCTGAGGCTAAAACCTCTGGTCCATGTAAGGCTGGCCTTGGCTCCCAGAGCACTGCACTGGCTACTTCCTGCCGGCCTGCCAGCCTATCCTCAGCAGGGGGTTAGCTTCTCTGTGTCATTTTATGGGTTCTATAGCTCCAAATTTTGTTCAGAGTCACCTTTTACTTGGAGGAGGTGGGAGCTGGAGCCCCACAGAAGTCCTGTTTCTACTCTGCCATCTTGACATCCCCAACATCTTCATCCTTTAGCATTCCAGTCCATTGTTTGTCAGACCAGTCAGTCTAAGAGTGGAGTACTTCATGGAGGGGAGGGTGAAGTAGAGTGCCACAGTTATGTGTTTGGAGGGAGTAGGTGGGATGGGGAGTGGGCTGCTCAGGGAGTATATAGTAGGGAGATGGGGAGTGTGTTGGCAGTATGGGAAGAAAGCAGAGGCTACTGAAAGGGGAGTGAAAGATTTGGTAGACAGATTTTGCCTAAGGCTATCCTTGCTTAATATAACCAACTGTCAGATCTTTTATGGTTTCTAAACACTGAAGCTCTCTCACCCAATGCTCTCTCACTCTCTCACTCACTTTTAACAATGCAAGATCTAGAGACACAGCCACATTTCATGGCTCAGGGTGGTTTGAATTTTCAGAGGTTTTAGGCCCGCCTCCTTTCATTCCCCTTGATGAAACTTTCCCTGATGATCTCACTATATTGCAATGACCTCCCCTACACAGCAGACTTCACATCCCACTTAGTCTGTATCTTCCTTATGTCTTTATCATGTGCCACAGCTAATTGTGTATGTGTTATACTTCCTTACAAGACTGTGAGCACCATGAACCATAGGGAACAAGCATTTATGTAGCATCTACTATGTACCAGGCACTGTGATAAAACATTTTTCCAAAATATCTCATTTAATCTTCACCAGATCCCTGTAAGGTAATAGCTATTAGTATCCCCTCTTAACAATTGAGAAAACTGAGATAAATGGAAGCTAAGTGACTTACACAGGTACACACAGTTAGGAAGCATCTGAGGCTGGATTTCAACTCAGATCTTGCTGATTTTAGGCACACTGCCATGTCAAGTTGGATTTCATTGCAACAGTTCAAATGGAGGGTAATAAGGACCTGGTCTAAGTTGGTTATCATGAGAAGCAAGAGAAGAAAAAAGATACAGGAAATAATATGGGGGGTATCTACAAGACTTGACAGGTATGTATATGGTATTATATGTCCTGAATTATGGAGGAAGAAGGAATTATGTAAAATATTGGCCCATTCCTGCTTAACTACCAAACATACAAGTACTACCATTATAAAGTAAGATAAAGAATAAACTAGACGATTCCTTTCCTGATGATCTATATTCATGTTAAGTGCCTGGAACTGCCTTTGAATGTGAGGAGTAAAGTCTAATGACTGTCTGGGGTTACTTTTCTGGGAAGAGTAATCAATCAATGTTTACTAAGCATCTCCTTTATGTCAGGCACCATGCTAGGCACTAAGGATGCAAAGACAAATAAGCATTTGTTCTAGCATTCAAAGAGCTTTTCCAATTAGGGGAAATTGTATGCCCATATTTATAAACAAAATAAATATGAGGTCATTTTAGGTTAGAGGAGGCATTTGTAGGTTAGGGGAACAGGAAAGTAAACAGGAGGTGGTGAGTAAACTCACTTTAAAGGAAATTATGCATTTTAAGAGGGGAAGGAAGGAAATGGGGAGCTAGATGTGGGGAACAAAATAGGCAAAGCCACAGAGAAGGGAGAGAGAATGTCAGGTAAAGGAACTGAAAGAAGTCAACAAGCATTTATTGCTTAATGTACTATACAAATTGTTGTTCATTTTCAATGCACAAAGCTGTCAACCTCACTCTTGCAGAGTCATCAAAATCCAAAGGCAAGACAAAAGTAAAAATGACCTGTGATGACCCAGGATGCAATGAATGACCTTGGCTTCTGTGAAGTTTGACCAAGCTCTAAGCACTCTACAATGTCTGCTTTAGCCACCTCTGTGGCTGTTGGAACAAGCTGTTCTTATCCACCCATTCCATAGTGAGAAGTCTTCACCTGCTTGGAGTAGAGATGCCCCCTAACTCACCAACTGTGCCCATCTTTTGAGACAATTTTACTGAAGTGTGTTGTCTGTGCATGCTACGGCTTCTTGGAGCCACAGGTGGCTCCTGTGGAATACAAATGCAAGCAAAAAGAAAGACAATCTCTGCCCTCAAGGAGCATTGTAATGGAAGGCAATATATAAAATGAAGCTGACAAGATAGGGTAGGGAGGTGGAGAGGAATCCAGAGAGAATGAAGGAGTAAACATGACTGGTTTGGGCCCTTCCTTAAAAATGGATCTTTGGGGAAGAACTGACCCATAAGAGGAAAGAACAGAAAAGGTGGAGGGATCTTTTCAGGTTGAAAAGATTTCTGGGATTTGCTAGATAAAGAAGTCTGGAAAGGTAGGAGTGAAGCCCGGAAAAGAATAAGTCCAGATTGACTGGATTAAAGTGTTAGGAGGGGAGGAAGGGGAGCAAGAGAGATCTATGTTCATTGAATAAAAATATAGTAGAGTCAAGCCATTGATTTTAACTTTGAGAATGAGAATTGTGTATATAAATGTACATATAAATCAACCCATAAACATTAAGAGCCTACTATGTAACAAGCATTGGGTATACAAAAAAAGGCAAATAATTTTCCCTGTCCCCAAGGAGCTCACAACCTAATGAGGGAGACAACAAATACAACAAGTACATATAAGCAATATATGTATATATACAGATACAGAGATAGATAGATAGATCGATAGATAGATAGTTCTAGGGGAAGGTTTGTCTTCTGTCTGGTGAAACTGTATCAGAGAAACATGTGTTCTATCACGTGATGAAAAGGACCATTTCAGAGAAACTTAGAAAGACTTATATAAAGAGATGCAGAGTGAAGTGAGGAGAATCAGGACATCAATTTATACAATAACAACATTGTAATGACAAACAACTTTGAAGGACTTAAAAGCTCTAAACAATGCAATAACTAATCACAATTCAAAAGGACTGATGAGAAGTCATATTATCCACCTCTTGAGGGAAAACTGATTGACTTGGGGTACAAAGTGAGACAAGTGATTTTGAACATTGTCAATGAAGGAATTTGTTTTGCTTGGCTATGCATATTTATTAAAATAATTTGGGTTTTTCTTTCTCAAAGTGGGGGAGATAGAAGGGAGAGAGAGCAAAATTTTGTTAAAAATAAAAATGAAATATTAGAGGGCAATAATTACTTAAATAAATTTAGCATTATTATTGACATGATTTAAGAGTCTGGAAAACCTAGATTTCATAGGATCATAGATATGTTTCATAGCACAGAAAAAGAGGTCTAAACCACTTTTCCCATTCCATATAAATGTTACCCTCATCCCGTTCCTATGATTTGACAGGTACATTCTGTAAATATCTTGGGTTTATGTTGAGTGACAGGCTTTATTTTGTAAATATTATGCTTAGCACTGGTTACAAACAGGAGAAATGCTATACTGGTTGAAGATAATGATCTGTCTAGGATTTTTTTTTCTGTCTGTGAAAGTGATGCCAAGAGATGTAGGGTAGAACATAGCTGCTGTCCATTATGTCAATTCTGAAAGCTTAGGATTTCCCCAAACATTCCTCTCTTCCCTAAATCTCCGCTAGGTATATGTTATCCATGAATCTATCTACATCTTTCTAAATCTAGTTATATTTCCAACCTTTATTATTTCTTGGGGTGGATAACATATACATTTATTTACCCAGAATAAATGAATATTTATATAAAAGTATAAAAGATAGTATTTTATATATAAAGTATAAAATACTTTAAATTAGAACTTCAACTAAAGTTCTTTCAAACTTCATACACATATTGGAGGGAAAGGGCAATGATCTTATATTACACATTCTTAGACTATCATTGCATTCCATTACATAGGAAACAAACATCTCTTTTTTTGGTTTGGCAAAGTACTTCATAAATTTTATATTGTTACTTTTACAAAAGGAAGATAATAATATCATATTCTGTGGCATTGTGATAATGTTGGCTTCTTGAAGTCTTTGGAAGAAGAAACAGAAGGTAGCACCTGGTAGGGTGTACTCTACTAGAGAGACATTAGGTATGATGCCAGAGGCAGATTCTATGTGTTTTCTGAGGAGTATTTTATTGATGTTTCTGAGGAGTATCTTATTGATGTACAAAGATGCTTGTTACTGGTAGACTGGCTGCTTGGTGATTAATAAACAGGCTACAGTAACACAAAAACCACCACCAACAAAAATGCAAAATAGCCCTTGTGGGCCCCTTCTGCTTTTGTGGAAGGTGATGGGAGGGCAAAAAATGGGGCAGGTAATGCTAAGAATCATACAGTGCTTAGACTAGCTATAGACATTAATAGATTTTTGTTCTTCTAAATATGACATCTTTGAACAGTGATCAACAAGTTGACATATTTTTTGAAGAAGAGAATTATCTCAAACTTGGCCTTCTTTCCATAAATGAAATGATAAGCCAAAAGAAGTTGCACCTAAGAGGAAGGAAGGCTCATGGCTTCTTGGAGAGACAAGTAAAAAATCTTTTTTTTGCTTGTTTTTTGGAGGGGGAAAGGTAGGGCAATTGGGGTTAAGTGACTTGCCCAAGGTCACATGGCTAGTTTTGTGTTAAGTGTCTGAGGTCAGATTTGAACTCAGGGCCAGTGCTCTACTCACTGTGCCATCTAGCCACCCCTAAGTGTTGGATTTCTTGTGTGTCCAAAACTAACAGGAAATATTTCATAGAACACATGAACATGTTATGCTATGGTGCTTATTAGCATTTGTTAAAAAAAAGACTACTGTGAAGATAACTACAGTTTATTCACCAATATCTATTCTGGAGATTCAAAGAATACCATGAACAACCTGTTCAGACCCTTTAATAAATTAACATATCCTTTAATACCTGATGATTTCAATGTATTGGTGGACCTGGAGGAGTACAGAAGGAAATATTAGGAAAGGGTAGTTCAAGAGCAAACAAGAAGGGCCAAAGGCTTTTGGACTATATAGAAAACAAATCTATATATCACAAATATTTTTCTTTTTCTTTTCTGAACTTCACAAATATGAATAGTTCAATAAAAATGATGAACAGAAAAAGCAATATATGCAATATGTATGAATATACATAGATCATATATATGAAAATAGGAATTTTGATTATATTTTTGAAAAATGTATATTGTATTTAACATGATATAAAACCCATCATATTTGTTTGTATCCTCTTCTAGATTTTCCTTCCACTTTTCTCTGTGTGTATGTTTAATTAAGACTCTTTTCTTTCTTTTTTTTTTTTGCATAGTTATCACTATTTGCCTGCTCCTGTATCACGACTCTATCTACCTACCTCCATATAAGCCCTTCTAACAAGTAAGCATAGTAAAGCAGAATGAATTTACTCATTATCTGTGCCTGAATATCTAAGATTTATTCTGCATCTTTAGTTCATTACCTCTCTGCCAAAAGGTGGGAAACATGCTTCATCATCAATCTTCTGGAGTTATGATTTGTCCTTGACTTGATTAGAGTTTGTAAGTGTTTCAGAACTTCTGTCTTTTACAATGTTGTAGGTATTGTATCAATTGTATCCATCCATAAAGTCTTCTCAGTTTTCTCTAAATCCATTCTTTCCACCATTTCTTAAGAGACAAGAATATCTTATTATATTCGTATTCTGTTATTTGTTTTGCCTTTCCCTAATGGAAGACACTTTGTTTCTAGTTGTTACCATAAAAGTGTTATGACATTTTTGTACCTATGGCTATTTGGTTTCTTTTTGGCATGAGCCTTGTAGGGTGAGCACTATCCTAAGGCCTTGCTATGACTGTTTGGTTTCTTTTTGGCATGAGCCTTGTAGGGTGAGCACTATCCTAAGGCCTTGCCTCATATAGGTGCAAGCTAATTTCTTTCCTTAAAAAGAAATGAAACCATCTTTAAGAGTTAATTGACTCAAAGGATCCAAGTTTCCTGGTTGCCCAAATACAGATCCAGGACACTAGCTACTCTAGCTGCTCTCTACACTTCTGACCATCACGGACAATATAAAAGCCAAGAAAACTTTACTCAGCTCAATCAAAATTATTTCCTCAATGAATCCTTTTTCCCTGCTCTGGGTAAGTAAACCTACTTGTTAAGTACTACATGTTCCATGCATGTATCATTTTCTTCTAATCTTGAACATGAGGTACCAAATAGCTTGGGGAGGTCTGGCTTCCTACGCACCCTATCATTGGGTCAAATAGTTTGCAGTTTTGAAATGTAAATTAGAGTATCAATTTGCCACAGCTCTTCCAAGAATGGCTGTTTTTCTTTTATCTTCTTTTTCAATTTGACTGCTGTGTGTTAGAACCTCACAGTTTCATTTTTCTCTTATTTTTAGTGATTTAGAACATTCAAAAATATGACTATAGATAGCATGGATTTTTTTTTCTTTTGAAGGCTCCCTGGTCATATCCTCTGGCCTTTTATCTATTGGGGAATGACTGTTGTTCTTATGTGTTTGTATTAATTCCCTCTATAGATTTTGTGGCAAAGGGTTTTCCCCATTTTTTTTTACTGTTTACCTTCTCATTCTAACTATATTGATTTTGTTTGTGCAAAAGCTTTTCAATTTTATATAACTAAAATTGTTCATTCTATCTTCTGTGATTATCAACTCTCCTCCTATTCATAGTTTATTTAAGCGGAGAGTCAGGAGGTACTGGATGTAGTGAATTTTAAACAACTACACAAAAATGAAATTGATTACACTTTAACAGATTGGAAATTACCAATTTCATTTTTGGAAGTCATTTCCAAATCCACTGACTGCGTGAAGTGAGACCATTGACTTGTTAAAGCAAAGGCATCAATACCTAATTAATAGGATAAAAATGAGAAGATATGGTATGTAATTCGAGCAACTTCTTTTTGGCCTATTTAAAATTTTTATTGATTCTGAAAGATTGAAAATGGTTGGAAAAAAAAAGACCCATGAATTTACACAGACCATCACTATTTCCTAAGGAATTTTAAACAATCATGAAGGAGACCAAAAAAAGCCTGAGCCTGTGTTAGTAGGCAAACACTAGACGTTGTGCCAAGAAGAGATACATGGAAACCAAGTCCAAAACTAGTTTAGAATATAACATCATTTGAAAAATTTCATGGAGGGTGGTAGAAGGTTATAAGCAGCATCATTTCATAAAATAGCCAGAAGCAGTGATGAAAATGTTGGCAAGAGACCCAATTAAGAAAAATATCCAGTAGTCATGTAAAAAGGAAACTACCAGAATAATAAGCTGATGAAAAATGGGAGGGGCGGCTAGGTGGCGCAGTGAGTAGAGCACCAGCCCTGGAGTCAGAAGGACTTGAGTTCGGATCCGGCCTCAGACACTTAACACAAACAAAAAAACCTCGCCGTGTGACCTTGGGCAAGTTACTTAACCCAAATTGCCCTCCAAAACCAAAAAAAAAAAAAAAATGGGAAAGATCTGTTAAGTATGTCTGTAGTAATTTCTTTTCTCTATCAGTCACAAAGGAACCACCACATGTGAACTCATTTCACATACCTCATCATAAAGAAGTAGAAATGGTACCAAAAGGAAATAAAGAAGGAGCTGGATGATATCAAAGATTTGCAGCAAAAGAGAGCTTTGCTGGAGGTAACATAGTTTTGAAGGTTGTAAAGAGATACTATCTCTGAAAAAAGAGAGGAGGTTACCAAATACTGGCAATAAATCACAGACATTGTTATGAAAGAAGTGACTTTGGCAATATCAATAATTATTGATCCATTTGCCTACTTTCCTGTTGCTACAAAATATTTGAGAACTATTCATAGATGCTTTAAGGGCATTCTTGATGAACATATGTGAAGGGAATGAGCAGACTTTCTCAAATAATATTCTATGGCAGATTATGTCACACAACTGACTGAAAGGTATGGAGAATAGAAGATCTCACCATGCTTTTTGTTTGTTGACAATAAAAAAGCATTTGATTTGGCAGAGTAAATTGTTGTATGAAAAGCTTTATTCCATAATGGTAAATGTATCTCTGATTTCATTGAGGTAGGAATAGCCTTACCTAGTATAGATTGTAACCCATTCCCACTTTCTCAATCTGAGGTTTTTGTCAAATCCTTACAAATGTACTCCACATATACTCCATATAAAAGTTGCAGGGGGTCAATTTTGGGTTTGAAATAAGGAAGAACTTCTAGGCACGGTAGCCAGTGTCGGTTGTCCATGTTGCTGGGGAGGCCGGGGCTAGGGGATCTTGAGTTCAGAAGTTCTGAGCTGCAGTAGGTGTCCATACCAAGACTGCAACCATATGGTGATCCTCCAGGAGCAGAGGACTACTGGGATGCTCTAAGGAGGTGAAAAGTAACTCAGGTTAGTTAAATAGATCAGGTTAGAAATCAGGAGTGGCACTGAACCCATAGGTGACAATTGCATTTCTAGCCCGAATGAGATAGAGAAACCTATTCTCAACAAAAACCCTAACAAATCTACTAAAGAAATAAGGAAAAACTACTACAGTTATGCAAAAGTTGATTCAGCAACCTCAGGAAGTAGGGGGTTCCTCTTGACTTGAGGTCTTTGTGCAAAAGCAGAATAACCACTTTGTGGGGTTATCATGAAAAGAACTTTTGTCCATGGATATGTGGAGCTAGATCTTCCCTGAGATGCCTTCTGCCTCTAATATGTTATGATTCTGTCTGCCATGCATATGTCAAAATCATACAATTGCTTGAAAGATGTGCTAATAGAGATAACTTTCTTTGATGTCACCATGGTTGTTAATAACAAGCGAGACACACAATTGGGAGATGTCTGCTCACCAAAGGTGTTTGTCAAGAAGGATGACCAGTATATAGTTCAAATGGAGGGATTCTCTATGGATGATAAGGTGTCCTAGTATTGTTTGTAGATGACATTGTACTGATAGCATTGAGCTCTAGAATATTGCAGAGCCTTCCAAGTGAGATCCATAATCACTGTAGAGTGATTACCTTAACTATCCACATATCAAAACCAAACATGGAATGAAGAATATTTATGGTCCAGTTTCAGACCTACAGTTGGTTGGTTGGATAACTCATCAAGCTAGTCCATAAGTACATGTGTATTGGACAGATACTGAAGACAGACAAACTGAAATGAAAAAAAATTTAGGAGGAGGAGAGAAGCAGGAAAATGCCATGCTTAAGACTTTCAGGCTGAGACAGTTTCTAATCTCTGAATAATCATTTTCTTGACCTATCATAAACATTCTCTCTACATTCATCTTTCTTTTCCTACTGAACAGTTATTCAACTCAGATTAAGTATTGTATTTTGTCTTGGGTTTGGATTTCCCCAGGACCCATTTGGTTTTTCTAGCCTCTTATAGTTACTAATGGACTAATTATTCTTGGAACATTACAATTGAGTTCCAACTTCTGGGCATAAAACAAAGAAAAAACAATAAAACCAGAAAACAACCCACCGAATGCTTTGCGTTAAATGACTGGCTGGTGATTACAGCTGTGGCCTTGTGTTCTTCTACATAATTATTAGGTATGTGGTGCCTCTTATAAACATAAACACACACACACACACACACACACACACAAGCACACACACAGGCTTGGCTTTCTCATCTTTCACCCCACCTGGAACTATAGTATGCTGATTTCCTTCTGACACAAATTAGTTAATAGCTAAATCCATTCAAAATCAATTTGTACATAAATAAGCTGTAATAAATTATAGCACTTTCAAGGTGAAGGTTTTTGGCTTGATCTCACATCATCCAATCAGATCTGCCAATATTAGTTTAAATTAGCTTCCATCAAGTTTAAATGTTTTTATAGGTTGATAGATCAGTTTGTAATTTAGCCTTACCTGCTTTATGTTCTCGGATATACAGCCCATCACGGATAAATAAGATGTCCAAAAAGACATTTGTATTGGCTGTTCACTGTTGGTTTCTTCTCATCCTGCCCTCACACACAGAAGCTGCCCTGGGAGATGAATGTGCCAAGATAAGTTATCCGGGGCTCATAAAATCTTTTTTAGAAGATTGAAATAAAGTCAGTGCTTGCAGAAGACAAATCAATTGTGACATTTCTGAATAGAGTGCGATGCATTTAATTAGCACAAGACATACTGGCAAATGCTGAATTACCCAATAAATCACTGAATGCTGGAACCCATACAGAGTGGGGAATCAGCTGTCTTGTGAGATGTACAGCAAGTGATAATAGGGAGATCTGGCCATTTGTATTGTCACTTTGGCCCATTTTCTGCTAAATCTTTTTTCCATTTTGGCATTTGTGCACTGGGCCCCTTTAATTATTCCAAACAATCAGCAGAACTTCTCCGACCTACATGGACAATATTTCACAAACATTTGCATTTACAGAAGACATTGACTGTAGCTGATATTTGGTAAAGCATGTGAAGGGCCATGAAGACAGGTAGGTGTGCAGGAAGGATATATCTCAAAGTGAGATAAAGCAGAAAATGTCTATATAAAAGTGATACCATGCTTATGGATATAAAACTGGCAAAATGATGGGAAAAGAAAGGGGCCTGGTTTCTAGAATAAAAGTGATGTGAGGCCTAGAAGAGAGCCTTTAGAATGTTGGATAAATGCTCTAGAATCTAGAGGAAGGCACAGACAAGAACTACAAGGGATGAAAAGGTATAGATGGGATATCATGTACACTGAGGATGGTAATAATCACACTGAGGATCATGGATGCATTTAAATATCACAATACATAAGCAACTAGAAATGCCATTATATTGTAGTACCTTGGGAAAATATGTGGAGGTCATTGTTTCATTCATTTTAAAACTTCATGATGATAACTCGCTGCCTTCAGGAGAAAAATAAGTTCCACTCCCATGTTTCTAACGTGTTTTGGTTCTTTTTTTTCCTCTTCTAATGACACCTTAGTCACTATCGCTCACTTTGTCTTCAGGCACACCTAAGATGCAATGAGGTTTAATAAAATACCTTGCCTATTGAAAATCTACGAGGGTAAGTAGAAAATGCATGTTTAGAATTCTGACTCTGGGACAGAAGGGATAATCATTTCAGTGAGAGAGATTTTGGGAAGTTTACAGATATTCATCTGTAACAATATTAGGCAATATTAGGCTTTTAAAAACATTGGATAGCATTCTGGAACACTAACATTAAGATAGCATAACTTGATGGATTAAATACCAGACTGACCATGTGCTGAATCCCAGACTCTGTTTTCATTCCATTATGGTTTCACTATGTGTAATGGACAAGTCAGTGAGCTTTCAAAAGTTTCTTCCATGTTTAAGTACAGATGATGATGACCCAAAGAGGGGCTTTTTGCTTGAGAGTATAAGAACTGCTTGGGTCATCTTTCCACTCCCCCGCTCTGTAATGGGAATGGGAATTTGAAGATCTTCCCTACCCCTTAATAGAGGGAGGGGGTAGTTTGAAGACCACATGAGCTGTGAAGATAAACTCTGCCCCATAATAGGCTGAATGTAATAACATGGAACATGTGATGGGAGGAGTTTTGCTGAAGGGAAGCAGAGCCCACAGGAAGCTGGTTCAGAGCTAGCCAGTTGGTGGGGGTGGGGGGAGAGGACACTCATTAAAGAGAGAGAGGTTTGTGAATAAATATTGATTTTGTATTGGTTTGTGGGAAGGCTAAAGGATGGCATAGCTATCAGTGTTATTATAGCTTCTGAATATCTTTGGTACTATGATGGAATTGGCTTACTGGTTTTGGGATTTGGTTTTTTGGTGTCTACATAAATCCTTCAGTTCTGTTCTTTATATGGAGAGTTTGGTACATCTTGCAATCAAATGTCATGTGATATTTATAGTCATGGTCTTTATCATGATTGTGGACGCTGTAAATATTGCATTGGTACTACACCCTCCCCCATCTATGCACACGTGTGTGCATGTATTCATACATACAGAGACATACCTGTACATATACACATGTGATATGTGCATATCCACTCTATATATGCTTATGAATATATGTGCAACATGTACTTTGGGGGGAAAATACTCTAGAGTCTAGAGGAAGGCATAGACAAGAACTATAAGTGATGAAAAGGCATGGATGGGGTATGATCTACACTGCCAGTGGGAATAATCTCATTGATGGGATCATGTATGCATTGGGTTACATGCATGGATGCACACATGCATGAAGATTCCAGGTAAGTCCAGGTTCCGCCTTTGGCATGTATGTATACATACAAATACCACATGTACACACCAACACACATATATACACACATCTATGGTATATAGGTGGGGTGTGTTTGTATACTTACATATATACACACACATTCTAGGTGGTGTATATATGTACATGTGTGTATACATGTTTTTGTGTATATGTATATGCATATATATATATATGTAAAGAGAGAGATAGTGTCCCTAAAGTCTTTGTGCAGTTTTAGGCTTTAAAGCTGCATGAAGACTTTTGGGACATCATCTATATCTACTTTCTCTGATAAAGGTTTGATAGCCAAGATATACATAAGGAACTGAATCAGATATATAACAAGAGCTATTCCCTAATAAATGAATGATAAAAAATATGAATGGATTGATTCTCAGAGAAATTCAACCTATCAATAGCATATCTTCAACTACCTCCAAAATGCTCCAAATTCCTTATAATTGGAGAAATTCAAATTAAAACAACTTTGAGGTTCTATGTAACATCTGACATTGCTCAAAGTGGCAAAAATAGGAAAACAATCATAGTTGGAAGGATTGAAGGAAGGAGAGGCACACAAACTGTTGATAAAGGCATAAATTGGCTCAGGTCTGCAAAGCAATTTGGAATTATTATAAAAAAAAGTCACTGTCATGTATACATTGATCCAATAATGCAATTACAAGATCCACAACTCAAAGAAAGAAAAAAGTGTCCAATATATACAAAATATTTTTACTAACTTTTTTGTTGTAGCAAATAAATGGAAGCAAAGATGGTATCCATCAATTGCAAAATGGCTGAAAAACACTCTGGTTTATGCTTGCAGTAGCACATTACTGTGTCACAAAAATGATGAGAGAAGAAGCATGGAGAGGTAGAAAGCTGGAATATGTGAATTCAAGTCTTACCTCTGATCCATATTGACGATGTGATCTTAGACAAGTTATTTAAGTTCTCAGTGCTATCTAGGCAACTTCATGAGTGTTGCCAAGAAGGTGGAAAAAAAGAAAAAAATGCTTAAAGGTGATTCCTCACTTAGGAGTTCTTTATATGAATAGAATTATAGGCCCAGCCCCTATCATCCACGAAATGATGAAAGAACAGTTTCTTAGAAACCTGGCAAGACTTGTACAAACTGTTTTACAGTGAAGTAAATAGAACTAGGAAACAATTTATCAACATTGTAAAGAAAAACACTTTAGAAGACTTAAGATCTCTGATTAATGTAATAATGAAACAACTCTAGAAGCCCAGTTATGAATTAAGCTACTGACAGAAGGGTGGTAGACTCAAAATACAGAACAAGATTAACATTTTTGATATGGTGAATATGTATGCGTTTTTATTTTGCTTAGTTATACTTATTTTTACAAGGTTTTTAAAATTGGATGAGATTTAGGGGTTTGTGTGGGGCTATAGTGTTACCCCCAACAAAGAAAAGAGGGTCATTGAAATATTTTTGAGAAAATGCACAAGAGAACAGAAGGAAATTGAGAAGGAAACACTGGTGAGTGGATGGCTTTGGAAGTAACATATTGAATTTATAACATCCTTTCAAAAAGTAGGGTGTCTATACAATGACAGAAGTCATTGTCCATACAAACATTTTTTTCTGTTTTACTTTATATAAAGAAATATTTGTCTTTGGCATGTGCAGAAGAAAAGTAGAATTAAAACAGAATATTGACAAGAATGATATGATAGAGAAATCTTGAGGCATTGTGACTGACATAATGAAGGGAGTGCCCACACTGATTAAGAGCATGGTTCTGTTAAAGCATAGAAAAATAAGAGAAAGTATAGGCAGCATCAGACATTTACATCTCTCTTTTTAAAAAAATTATTATTTATTTACTTTTAGTTTATAACATTCAGTTCCACAAGCTTTTGAGTTTCTAATTTTCTCCCCTTTCCTCTCCTTCCTCCTCCCCTGCTATGGCAATCCGACACAAGTTCTACAAATACCTTCGCATTAAACATTAGTAAGGTTGTAAAGAAGAATTTTAACTAATGGAATGACTAATGAAAAAGAAGAAATAAAACAAAACAAAACAAAAAAGAGGAAATAGTTTGCTTCCATCTGCATTCAGACTCCATAATTCTTTCTCTGAATGTATCCACATCTCTTAAGGTACATTATTCTATCAGGCTCATAGTGCTTTCTTATTTTTTTTTAATTTTCCCAAAGGCATTTGAAATACACAAGTCAAGGAAAAAAATCTCTGTCATCTTCTATAGTCTATATTATGCTTCTATATTCTGTATCTTCTATACTTCTATACACTGTATACTTCTATACTCTATACTCTGAATAGGTTAATAAAAAAAAAACCCTTTTGATCCCCCTTCCCCTGTTCACTCATTCATTCTTAGATTTTTTTAACTTGCTCCTTGACTCTATACTGCCCTTTCCCCCATAAAACAGGGCTAGAAAAGTTAGGAGTAGGAAGGAAAGTGAGAACCAAATAGCTAATGGCCAATTTTAAACAAAAGGCCATTTTGTTCACTAGTCCCATTTCTGCCATATCCCCAGTTCTCTATTCTTCCCTATTCTTTCATCTCTCTTCTCCTTGTCATGGACCATATTGAAGGCAAATCAAACTTTACTATACCCCTCTACTTGAAACTTGTGCATCAGACAGTTAGTAAGCATTTATATAAGCACTGGAGTTACAAAAAGAAGTGACAGTTCCTTTCTTCAAGGAGCTCACAATATAGTGGGGGAGACAAGCAAATAAATGTGTACAAAAAAGCTACAAATGGGATAGATAAGAATTAAGGAAGGCATTAGAATTAAGAGGGGTTGGAAGTTCTTGTAGAAGAGGGATATGTGAAGTAATCCCAGGAAACGAATAGGTTGAGAAGGAAATACTGATGATAGCTTTGAAAATAATATGTTAACTTTATAACATCCTTTAAAAAAGCATGATGTAGAGCTTCATTGTCCATATGATCACATTTTTTTTGTTCCACTTTATATAAAGAAATGAGATGTTGAAAGAAGGAAGTGGTGGGGAGGCAGCATTACACACATGGAGGACAGCCAGAGAAAATGCCTGGAGCTTAGATAGTGTTTGTTTAAAAGCAAAGAGGCCAAGGTCACTGACAGGAAGGGTCTGAGGTAGGGAGCAAAATGTAAGACTGGAAAGTAGAAGGGGTTAGGTTATAAATGGCTTTGAAAGCTGAAAAGATTTTGTATTTGATCCCCAAAGCAATAAGGAGCCACTGGAATCTATTAAGTATGGTGTGTGTGTGTGTGTGTGTGTGTGTGTGTGTGTGTGTGTGTGTGTGTGTGTGTGACATAATAGATCTGTTTTGAGGAAAATCACTTTGATGGCTGAGTGAAAGATGGATCAGACTAGAGGCAGAGCCACCAGAAATCTCCTGCAACAATCCAGACATGATGTGGTGAGGATTACCAGAGTGGTGATAATGTCAGGAGAAAGGGGGGCAGGTTTGAGAGATTTTACAAAGGTTAAATTAGCAGGTCAACATATTGGATGTGGGGAGGGAGACAGGAGGATGTTGAGGATGACACCCAGTTTATAAACCTGAGGAACTGAGAGGGTGGTATTACCCTATATAGTAATAGGAAATAGGAGGGTAGAAGTGTTCAAGGGGAAAGATAATGAGTTCAATTTTGCATATGTTGAGATTAAGATTTTGTTGAACTTCCAGTTTGAAAAATAGTTGGAGACATGAGATTAGAGGTCAGCAGAGAGGTTTGGGCAGGGAAAGAACATTTGAGAATCATTAATATGGAGATGGTAATTAAATCCATGGGAGCTGATGAGATCACCAAATGAAGTAGCATGAAGGAAGAAAAAAAGAGACCCAGGACATAAGATTGTGAGACAAGAAGGGGCAGAACCAAGATGGCAGAGAGAAGCCAGGACATTTCCTGAGTTCTCCCCAGTTTCCCTTGGAAATTATGTTAAATCAAACCTCTAAACAGATTCTAGAGCAACAGAACCTACGAAAAGATGGAATGAAATGATTTTCCAGCTCAGGATAACTTAGAAGACTTCAGGAAAGATCTGTCTCAATTGGGTAAAAGAGGAGCCCAGCCCAGCACTGAGTGTTCAGGCAAGCTAGTGGGAGGGTCTAAATCACAGCACAGATCAGCAACCAAAATCCCACAGTCCTGGTTAGACAGGCCAGCTATGATGCCTCTAGCCCTGGTATAGAAAGCAAACTGCCAGCCCTGGCACAACAGGCATGAGTAGACCAGGCTACCATGGTGCAGTGGGCAAGCTTCCAGCATGTGAGGCACAGAAAGCCAGTGATCAGGCCTATGTCCCCATGGAACAGTACCCCCCTCTGCCACAGGAGCAGAGTTCAACTTTAAAAGTCATGAAATAGACTAAAACAATTTAAAAAGAAAAAAATAGAAAAGATTATTGAAAGCGATAAGGCAACAGGGGAGATCAAGACACAAACTGAGAAGAAAATGTCAAAATGCCTACATGTAAATCTTCAAAAGGGAATACAAATTGGTCTCAGGTACAAAAAGCCTTCTTGGAAGAGCTCAAAAAGGATTTAAAAAACAGATAGGAGAGGTAGAAGTAAAATAGGGAAAAGAAATGAGAATTATGCAAGAGAATCAAAAGCCTGGAAAAGGAAAGACAAAAATTGACTGTAGAAAACTCCTTAAAAAGTATAATTGGTGAAATGGAAAAGGAGGTATAAAAACTAACTAAAGAAAATAATTCCTTAAAAATTAGAATTGGCCAAGCAGAAGCTAATGACTCTATGAGACCTCAAGAATCAGTCTACCTGGGTGGAGCCAAGATGGCGGAGTAGAAACAACATTTCCAATGTGCTCTGTCCCACACAAATTTCAAAGAATGTGAAAGGGAGCTCTGAACAACTTCTGGACCCACAGCACCCACAGAATGGCACAGAGAAGCTAACCTTCTGCTGAGGACAGCCCAGCAGCCCTGCAGGGAGCGGCCAGAGCAGAGCTCTGAGAGCAGGCAGCACAGCGCACTGGGAACCAACAGCACAGCCCAAAGAGCCGAGCCCAGGTCCGTGGTTTTAGCCCCAGGGCGGCCGGGCCTTCAGCTGGCTGGTGGGACCCCAGAACACCAGCAATTGTGGCGATTCCAGAATTATCAGCACAGATATGCCTAGGACAAAGTGAGAGGTTAGTGCCCTATGGACTTTGGGACCAGTATTTGGGGAACACATGGCTTCCTCCCTGGGGGGAAAAAAGCTGCTGAAGAAACTGCTGCACAGAAGCAATTTTGCAGCGTCAGTAGTGGCTCTAGCTCCTGGTCTGTGAACTGTAGGAAGATCCAGCAATCAGTCTGGGGGTTAATCACTTTTGCTTTAAACTGCCTGGATCTGGATTGTGGTCTGGGGGGGAAGTTTGGGGTGGGTATCCAACTTGCCAGAGTGGGTGGAGGCTTTACAGAGGACACCCAACTGGCTGAAGTTCTGAAGACCCCACGTTTGGGCGGAAGCTCCCCTGTCTGGTGGCAGAGTCCTACTGTGGCAACAAGCCCGAAAATCAAGTAATTAAGTGGCAATATGCCTAGGCAAATGAAACAAAATAAACAGAAAAGTTCAACGTTGGACTCCTATTTTAGGGGTAAAGAGGCTCAAAGCATGGAGGAGGACTGTGAGGTCAGAACTCCTGCACCAAAAGCCCCAAATGAAAATGCAAGCTGGCTACAGGCCACAGAGGACCTTAAGAAGCAGATAAGAGAAGTGGGGGGAAATTTGGGAAGAGAAATGAAAAAGATGCAAGAAAAGTATGAAATGACAGTCAACAGCCTGACTGAGGAAAAAACACCTTAAAAAATAGAATAACTCAAATGGCAAAAGAGGCTCAGAAAGGCAATGAGGAGAAGAATGCCTTAAAAAGTCGAATTTGCCAGATGGAAAGAGAATCTCAAAAGCTCACTGAGGAGATTCATTCCTTCAGAGTTAGACTGCAGCAAATGGAAGCTAGTGACTTTATGAGAAATCAAGATATTATTAAACAGATCCAAACAAATGAAAGAATAGAAGGCAATGTAAAATATCTCATGGGAAAAACCACTGACCTGGAATATAGAACCAGGAGAGATAATTTAAAAATTATTGGACTACCTGAAAGCCATGATCAAAAAAAAACCTAGAAATCATCCTTAAAGAAATTCTCAAGGAAAATTGCCCTGATGTTTTAGATCCAGAGGGCAAAATAGAGGTTGAAAGAATCCACAGATCACCTCCTGAAAAAGATCCCCAAAAGAAAACTCCCAGGAATATTATAGCCAGGTTCCAGATTCCCCAGATCAAGGAGAAAATACTACAAGCAGCCAGGAAGAAACAATTTCAATATTGTGGAAACACAATCAGAATAGCACAGGACCTGGCAGCTTCTACACTAGGGATAGAAGGGCATGGAATATGATATTCAGAGGGCAAAAGAGCTGGGAATGAACCCAAGGGTCACCTACCCAGCAAAACTGAGTATTTTGTTTCAGGGGAAAATATGGTCATTCAGTGGAATAGAGGACTTTCAAGCATTCTTGATGAGAAAACCAGAGTTGAATAGAAAATTTGACATTCAGACACAAGAAGCAAGAGATGCTTGACAAGGAAAAGAAATCAAAAGGAACTTATCAAAGTTGGACTATTTACAGTTCTACATGGAAAAACAATAACTGTGTTTGATGAAACCTTTCTCATTATGAAAATAATTGAAGAAGGGTACATGGCATATGTTCACAGGTATACATGGATAGAGGGCACAGGTTGAATTTGATGGGAAGGGATGATTATTTTTTTTTGAGGGCAATTGGGGTTGGGTGACTTGCCCAGGTTCACGTGGCTGGGTTTTTATTTGTGTGTTGGGTATCTGGGGCTGGATCCGAGCTCGGGTCCTTCTGGCTCCGGGGCTGGCTCTCTGCTCGCTGTGCCACCTAGCCGCCCCAAGGAAGGGATGATTCTTAAGGGGTGAAGTCAAGAGGTGAGAGAGGAAAGTGGCAAGAGGAGATGGAGAGAGACAGGGTAGGGCAAACTATCTCATGGAGAAGAGGCAAGGGGAAGTAGTTGCAGGGGAGGGGAAGAACAGGAAGGCAAAAAGGCAAAAGTATATTCTCATTGAAGTTGGCTTAAGGAGAGAATCACATACATACTAAATGGAATATCTTACCCTCACTCACTCTCCTGAGTAGGGGAAAGGGGGATGAGAGGGGAGATGATGGAGGGGAGGGCATTCTGGGGAGAGGGGAGGTTAGAAGTACCCACTATTGGGGCGGCTGGGTGGCGCAGTGAGTAAGAGCCGGCCTCGGAGTTTGGATGACCCAAGATCGGATCCGGCCTCAGAAAATGAGCACCCACGCATAAATCAAATGACTGGCCGTGTAACCTTGAGCAAGTTACTTAACCCCAATTGCTTTAAATACCCACTATCAAAGAGGGACAGGATCAAAATAGGGAATGGACCAGGTGGGAGGTGAGACAGGTGGGAGGGAAATATAAGCAGTCTTTTACAATATATCTACTATGGTAATGTTTTGCATAGTTATACATGTACAACACATACTGAATTGCTTATCTTCTCAGAGGGAGTGGGTGACAAGGGAGAAAGGGAATGGATCCGAAAATCGAAGTTTTAAAATTAAATGTTTCATAAGATATCCAGGCAGTGGGGCTCAGAGATTCACCTTGTCCTAATGGCAAAGTCGAACGGGGTATGGGAGAAGATATGGGAGAGAGCAGATTGAATGAGGGGATATCTAGTGGGACTGCTATTCTGGGGTGGTGAGTAGGGAAAAAATTGGGGAAAATGTAGCTCATAATCTGGTGGAAATAAATGATGTAAACCAGAAGTTAATAAAGCATTTGTTTAATTAAAAAAATCAGTCTACCAAAATCAAAAGAATGAAAAAATAGGAGAAAATGTAAAATGCCTCATTGGAAAAACAACTGACTGTAAAATAGATCCAGGAGAGGTAATTTAAGAATTACTGGACTATGATCAAAAAAAGAGCCTGGAAAGAATCTGTTAAGAAATTATCAAGGAAAACTACCCTGATATCCTAGAACCACAGGGTAAAATAATTGTCGAAAGAATCAACGAATCACCTCCTGGAAAAGATCCCAAAATGAAAACTCCAAGGAATATTGTAGCCAAATTCCAGAATTATTAGGTCAAGGAGAAAATACTGCAAGCATCCAAAGAGAAACAATTCAAATATCAAGGAACTACAGTCAGGATTACACAGAACTTAGTAGCTTCTATATTAAAGGATCTGAGGGCTTTGAATATGATATTCCAGAAGGCAAAGGAGCTTAAGATTATAACCTAGGATCAACTACTCAGCAAAACTAAGCATAATCTTTCAGGGGAAAATACTAACTTTCTTTTTTTTTCTTTTTTTTATTGGTCAATTAAACAAATGCTTTATTAACTTCTGTTTTACATCATTCATTTCCGCCAGATTTTGAGTTACAATCATTTTCCCCCCATTATTCCCCTACCCAACCTCCCAGAATAGTAGTCCCACAAGATATCACTTCCTCCAATCTGCTCTCTCCCATACCTTCTCCCATACCCCCATCGACTTTTCCATTAGAGGAAGGAGAATCTTTGTGTCCCAATGCCTGCACATCTTATCTCCCTATTACAAGCAAAAGAGTATTAATAATAGTATTTATATATATTTGAAACATTTAATGTTATGACCTCGAATTTCAGATCCATTTTCTTCCTCCCTTGTCACCCATTCCTTCTTGGGAGATAAGTAATTCAGTATATGTTGTACATGTCTAGCTATGCAAGACATTATCATAGTAGATATATTGTATAAGGCTGCTTATAATTCCCTCCCACTCATCCCACCCTCCACCTGGTCCATTCCCTACATAATCCTGTCCCTCTTCTATAGTGGGTACTTCCAACCTCCCCTCACCCCAAGGATGCCCTCCCATCCATCATCCCTCCTCTCATCCCCCTTCCCCCTATCCTGCTGCATGTTGAGATATCCCATTTAGTATGTATGTCATTTTCTCCCTGAACCAAATTCAATGTGAATGTGGTTTTGCCTTTTTAGCCTTCCTTATTCTCCCCCTCCTTTGCAACCACTTCCCCTTGCTTCTTCTACATGGGATAGTTTACCCTACCCTGTCTCTCCCCATCTCCTCTTGCCACTTTCCTCTCTCACCTCATAATTTCATCCCTTGAGTATTCTCCCTTCCCAACAAATTCAACCTATGCCCTCTATCCATATATAACTGTAACCATATACACACACATTCACATATGTATTCATATGACCACACCCCCTTCTTCCATTATTTTCATAGTGAGAAAGATATCATCAGTCACAGATATTGCTTTTCCATATAGGAATGTAAATAGTTCAACTTTGATAAGTTCCTTTTGATTTCTTTTCCCTGATTACCTTCTCAGGCATCTCTTGCTTCTTGTGTCTGGATGTCAAATTTTCTATTCAACTCTGGTTTTTTCCTCAAGAATGCTTGAAAGTCCTCTATTCCACTGAATGACCATATTTTCCCCTGAAACAAAATACTCAGTTTTGCTGGGTAGGTGACCCTTGGGTTCATTCCCAGTTCTTTTGCCCTCTGGAATATCATATTCCATGCCCTTCGATCCCTCAGTGTAGAAGCTGCCAGGTCCTGGGCTATTCTGATTGTGTTTCCACAATATTGAAATTGTTTCTTCCTGGCGGCTTGTAGTATTTTCTCCTTGATCTGGGGATTCTGGAACCTGGCTATAATATTTCTGGGAGTTTTCTTTTTGGGATCTTTTTCAGGAGGTGATCTGTGGATACTTTCAACCTGTCTTTTGCCCTCTGGATCTAAAACATCAGGGCAGTTTTCCTTGAGAATTTCTTGAAGGGTGATTTCTAGGTTCTTTCCTTGATCATGGCTTTCAGGTAGTCCAATAATTTTTAAATTGTCTCTCCTGGATCTCTTCTCCAGGTCAGTGGTTTTTCCCATGAGATATTTCACATTGCCTTCTACTCTTTCATTTGTTTGGATCTGCTTAACAGCATCTTGATTTCTCATAAAGTCACTAGCTTCCATTTGCTCCAGTCTAACTCTGAAGGAATGAATCTCCTCAGTGAACTTTTGAGATTCTTTTCCATCTGGCAAATTTGACTTTTTAAGGCATTCTTCTCCTCAGTGCCCTTTTGGGCCTCCTTTGCCATTTGAGTTAGTCTATTTTTTAAGGTGTTATTTTCTTCAGTCAGGCTGTTGACCCTCATTTCATACTTTTCCTTCATCCTTCTCATTTCTCTTTCCAATTTTTCCTCCACTTCTCTTATTTGATTTTTACAGTCCTTCTTAAGGTCCTCTATGGCCTGCAACCCGCTCATGTTTTTCCCTGGGGCTTTTGGAGCAGGACTTCTGACCTCACAGTCCTTTTCCCCCTCTATGCCCCCAAAATAGGAGTCTAGGGTTGCATTTTTCTGTTTCCTTTGCCTTGGCATGTTGCCACTTAATTGCTTGACTTTTGGGCTTGTTGCCACACTGTGGCTTTAAGGCCAGCTAGAGGAATTTTCGTCCCGAACGTATGGGGGGGCAACTTCTGTTTCTGGCAAGCTGTAAACCCACCCACAGCTTCCACCCTAGATCACAATCCAGATCCAGGGAGGTTAAAGCAAGAGCGATTACCTCCCAAGACTGATTGCTGGATCTCCCCACGATTTGTAGGCTGGGAGCCAGAGCTGCCTCTGAAAACTACAAAATGGCGTGTCTCCTCAGTGGCTTCTAGCCCCCAGGGGAGGGAGCTGACGCATTCCCCAAATACAGGTCCCAAAGTCCATAGGACACTAACCTCTTACTTTGTCCTAGGCATGTCTATGTTGATAATTCTGGAATCGACACAGCTCCTGGTGTTCTGGGGTTCCTCCAGCTGGCTGCTGGCCCTGCTGCCCTGGGGCTAAAATCTCGGCTCAGGAGGACCTGGGCTCGGCTTGGTTCGGCTCGGCTCCTGCGCTCTGCGCTCTGCGCGCTGCCAGCTCCCAGACCGCTGCGCTGGTCCTTCCTTCGGGGCTGCTGGGCTGTCCTCAGCGGGAGGTTAGCTTCTCTGTTTCGTTCTGTGGGTGCTGGGGCTCCAGAAGTTGTTCACAGTCCTTTTTTACATAGTTTGTGGGGAATCTGGGGGCAGAGAGGCTTGGAAGAGCTGTTTCTACTCCACCATCTTGGCTCCCGAAAATACTAACTTTCAATGAAATAGGAGACTTTCAAAGTTTCTTAGTGAAAAGACCAGAGATGAACAGAAAATTTCATCTCCAAATACAAGATTCAAGAGAACCATAAAAAGGTAAACAGGAAAAAAACCCACTATGTTATTCAATAAGTTTAAACTGTTTACATTGCTCCATGGGAAGATGACCCTTGTAGCTGTTGAGAACTGTATCTCTATTAGGGTAGTTAGAAGGAGGGTGTGAGTTGACTTTGATGTGATGACATAAAGACAATTAAGAAGTGAATAAAAAGGATTATACTGGGAGAAGAGGAAAGGGGGAGACAGAAAAAAGTAAATTACATAATATAAAGAGATGCAAAAGACCTATTATGGTAGAGCAAAAGAAGAGAGGGAATGAGTATTGTTTGAACCTTACTCTCATAGGTTTTGGCTCAAAGAGGTTAATAACATACACACTCAGTTGGGTATAGAAATTTATATTACTTTATAGAAAAGTAGAAGGGAGAAAGGGGAAAGAAAAAGGGGGGCTAATAGAAGGGAAGGCAGATTGAGAGAGGTGGTAGTCAGAAGCAAAACACTGGTGAGTAGGGACAGGGTGAAAGGAGAGGGAAATAGAATAAAGAGAAATAATAATCATTGTGAATGAGATGAACTCTCCCATAAAATGGAAGCACATAGCAAAGTAGATTAAAAAGCAGAATACTACAATAGATTGTTTATATGAAATACTTTTGAGGCAGAGAGATACACACAGAGTAAAGGAAAAAGGATGGAGCAGAAACTATTATACTTCAACTGAAGTAAAAAAAAAAAGCAAGAATAGCAATCTTGATCTCATATAAAGCAAAAGCAAAAATAGATCTAATTAAAAGAGATAAGAAAGGAAACCACATTTTGCTAAAATTTACCATAGACAATGAAGTAATATAAATACTAAACATATATTCACCAAGAGAAATTAAGTGAGTTACAGGAAGAAATGGATAACAAAACTCTACTAGTGGGGGACCTCAATCCTCAATCCCCCCCCCTTATCAGAACACAATAAATCTAACCACAAAATAAAAATGGCACCTACACAAAAACTGAATATGTATTAGGGCATAAAAACCCCATAATCAATTGCAGAAAGGCAGAAACAGTAAATGCATACTTTTCAGATCATGATGAAGTAAAATTTATGTGAAATAAAGGGCCATTGAAAGAGACTAAAAATTAATTGGAAATGAAATAATCTAATCTTAAAGAATGAGTGTGTCAAACAACAAACCACAGAAACAATTGAAGGAGGGGGAAGGGAAGGGGTGAAAGAAGAAAAATTTAGAATTTAAAATCTGTAATAGTAATGGAATTTGAAGATCCCCTTGTATTGGCAAGCTACCAGGTACTTAGCACTTAGTTCCAAGCTCACAACTGTGCCAAGTATTAAGACCCAGAATTTGTCCCATAAGACCCATCCCACAGTAGGATGGACTTCCTGATGTAACAGGAAGGGGCTGGAACAGGGAGGAGCTAATACCTTATATAAAGAAAAACACAAGCTGGAGAGTCAGAACTTCTTGGAGCAAGTCGAGTGTAGGCTGAGGAGGAGAGGCCCAGGCTGGAGAAAGTGATTTTGATTTTGAGAATGGAGCTTATGGTGGCAGAGCTTCTTCTGAGAGCCAGCCAAAACTTCTTTTTTTTAATGCTTTATTAACTTCTGGTTTACATCATTCATTTCCGTCAGATTTTGAATTACAGTTTTTTTCCCCATTTTCCCTACCCCCCACCCCAGAATAGCAGTCCCACAGGATATCCCCTCATCCCATCTGCTCTCTCCCATATCTTCTCCTATACCCGCTTTGACTTTTTCAGTAGGACAAGGTGAATCTCTGTGCCCCAAATGCCTGTATATCTTATTTCCCAATTATATGTAAAATAGTATTAATAACAGTATTTATGTATTTTTAAACATTTGATTTTAAAACTTTGAATTCCAGATTCATTCCCTTCCTCCCTTATCACCCATCCTTACTGGGAAGATAAACAATTCAGTATATGTTGTAAGTGGGTAGCTATGCAAAACATTACCACAGTAGATATATTGTAAAAGACTGACTATATTTCCCTCCCTCCTATCCCATTTCCCACTTGGTCTATTCCCTACTTTGATCCTGTCCCTTTTCAAAAGTGGGTGCTCCCAACTTCCCTTCCCCCCTCCCTCCCCAACAGCCAAAACTTCTGCTAAGACTTTTCTTCTGGAAACTTCTGCTGAGAGCTTCCTGGCAACCAGGGTGAGGAGCTACCATGAGTGAGAGAGGAGGATCCCTGCTTGAGGGAACCTGTTCTGTTGTGAAGGCTTGAGAATGTGGGTGTTCACTGCATTAACCATGTGTATGGACTTCGTGGTTACTGTAATGACTTTGACTTTCTGGTTCTGGGACTCAGTTTCCTGGTATTTGAATAAGGACTTGAGGTGGACTAGACACTATGAGCTTCAATATGGAACAGTAACTGCATGGAGGGCTGGACAAGGAACTACAAGCTGTCTGCCTTTGAACTCAGGTGGTAGTTGGTTAGGTTCAGGCAGGAGCTAGGACTATGGAAGAGGAACCATGGAAGCTGAGAGCCTTCCTCAAGTCAAGATGTAAAGACCTCTCCTTGGGTATTTAATGACGACTGATGAGATTGCAACTTATTTGTGACCTAGGGGTAGATGGCCTTTTTACTTTCCACTAGCCCTTACGAGGGTACCTAGTAGTGACTGATGATATTGTAACTTAATTGCACCCCATGGATGGAGGATTTTGACCTTTGTACTTTGAGCCAATCACCTCCCAGGGTTGTTTTGAGGTTCAAATGAGATGATATATGTAAAATGTTTTGTGAATATTGAAGTGCTACATGGATATTTGCTATTATTGTCTCTCTTGATATTGGTTTTTTTTTATTTCATTATGTGCAATTTTATTTATTCATGTCCATGTCCTATTCAGCAGTAGAATGAAAATAAATTCATAGGTAGCATTGGTTACTTCATATAGACATTGATTTCAACCTTATTACACAAGCCATTAAATATAAGAACTTTCTTTCAGAGGGAATTTATGTTAAGGGACTAGGAGATAAGCTTACCCTTTAGGTATATATACCATTCACTTCAAAATTGAACAAACTCCAAGGGCCCACTCTCCACTATCACTACACTCAGACTACCAATTTCAAAATGGCCACTTCTCACCATTAGGTTGTGTTGCCTAAGGGCTACATAGTATTAAATGTGTTCTTCTTCACTGTAAGCTCCTAACCTACAAGGGAGCACAGTATTGGAAAGGCCCCAGCACAGTCAGGAAACACTGGTTCAAAGCCTGGTTCTGTGAATTCCTAGTTGTGAGGCTGTGGGAAAGTCTTTTATCCCTTATAATTCTTATCCATAAAGCACATATGATAAAACATGCATAACTTCTCCTGCTGGGCTTTTAGTAGACAAGTGCTTTGTAAACTATAAAATGCTATATAATATAAGGGAGATAATGTCCCAAAAGTCTTAGTGAATGAATGCTTTGTTATTAAAGTTTAAAATTACATTGAGATTTTTGGGACACTGTGTATAAATATGTACAGAATTAAATATAAAGTCCAATATGCTAACTTCTGTGCTGCAATCTGACATGGATAGAGGGCCAGTTTTGAAGTCAGGAACCAAGCCTCCCCATAACAAAATATTAATTAATTGGGTGATCATTGATTATTAGCTAAAGATTATATAATTTCTTACCAGTTTCATTTTCATGGAAGCCATTTAGTCTTACATAATGAAGTTCAGTTTAGGCTCTGTGTTTCCATGAGGCTTTCCTTCATCAACTTCAGCTGCTAATGCTCTTTCTGTATTCAGATAACCTTATATTAGACTTATTTGTAAACCCATTATGTTACCTTAGAAGAATGTAAGATTCTTGAGGGCAGACACTATTTTTGTCTTGTTTTGTTTTCATCCTTGTATGCCCAGGGTCAGTGAATTACCTTGGGGTAATGGATAGGGGCAGGCAGCATCAGAGTCAGGAAAACCCTGGTTCAGAGTTCATCCCCAGACACAATTCAAGCAGTCCTAGCAAATCATTTAATCCCACACCTCAGTATCCCAGAGAACTCTCTTTACAGTAGAAGGTGTAAAGCAGGGTCTGGTCTGCCTTGGTAGAAGGGAGTTCCCTAAACCACTGAAATCTAAGGTAACAGTCCTCAATCTCACAGACAAAAGTGCTCAGATTGTACCTCTATTCTTTGCACTCAGTAAGGGCTTCATTGAATTTATAACTCTGCATGGAATAAGATAACATCCACAACATAGGCAAGCCATCCTTTCAATCAGTCAGTCAATAAGCATTTGTTAAGGGTCTAACATATGCCAGACTCAGTGTTTGGCACTGGCAATAAATGACCCAAAATGAAACAACTGCTGTCCTCAAGGAACTTTCATTCAATTGGAGAGATGTTTATATACATATATACATGCAAAATTTATGTAAAATAAATTCAAAGTGATTTTTCAGTAGAAGCTGATCTAAGAGCAGATCATTGTAAAGCAGGTTGAGCATGTACTATTTAATCATTTTTCTGCTTGGATTCCTTTGGTCTCATTCAGCACTTCACACATCATTGGTGCTCAACAAACAATTGTTACATTTAAATTAGAATTTTCACTAGGAACTCTCAAGTAAATGAGTCAGATGGTAACATCTCCCTACCTCTTTCCCCTCCTTTCTTAAATCCATCTTGAAATTCCTAAACCCTAGATCTGGTCAAGTCATCCCTCCCTACTCAGTTGCTGTTAAATGTTTTGGTCTTGTCTGACTCTTCATGAGCCCATTTCTTGGTAAAGATCCTGGAGTGGTTTGCCATTTCTTTCTCCAGCACATTTTTATAGATGAGGAAACCGAGGTGAACAGAGTTAAAAGACTTGCCCAGGGTCAAGCTAGTAAGTATCTGAGGCCAGATTTGAACTCAGGTCCTCCTGACTCTGGGTCCAACCATCTATCCACCATGCTATCTAGCTGCCTAATACATGTTCAATATTGCCTCTAGGATAAAAGAACAATGGCAAAATCCTTCTACTGGCATTCAAGTCCTTCAGACATGGATTTCTACATCTTTTGCTTGTCTTATTTCTTATCAATCTTCTTTATGCACTCTATCTTCTAGTCTAACTGTCCTTCCATCTGCTCCACCTACCTTTGGTCTCCCATGTCTGTGGTTTTTACAGAAGTGATCCACCACATCTGGAATGTGCCTCCTTCCCGTGGCCATCTCTTAGAATTCTGAGTTGCTCGCAACCTCTCCTACATGATGATGTATCACATACTAGTTATTGTAATTGTTCTGAGGCAGGTAGGTGAGATAATGGATAGAGCATTAGGCTTGGAATCAAGAGGACCCAGTTTTAATCCTGTCTCTGACACTTCCTTTGTTTACTGACCTGGGTGAAATCATTTAAACCCTTTCGGACTCAGTTTCCTCATCTGTAAGATGAAGGTAGTAATAGTCCCTACCACAGTGGGTTGTTGTGGGGATTCAACAATATGTGTGTAAAATGCTTTGTAAATGTAAGAGAGCTATATAAATCCTATCATTATTGTCCCTCTTGATATTGCTTTGAATTTCATTATATTTAATTCGTACTCATATCCATGTCTTAATCATCAGTAGAATGAAAGCCCTGTGATCTAGAGAAGATACTGCTTTGTTTGCTCGGTTTTTGTTTTTTGTTTTTTTTTTGTCTTTCAAACCTTAGTGTCTAGCACAGTGTATGGCACATAATAGATACTTAACAAATACTTGTTGAATTTAGTAGAAGTCAGAAGTCAGTGAGAAGTCAGAAAGAGAGAGGCAGTTGTTAAGTAGTCTTAATAACTACCTCTCTCTTTCTGACTAATGATCAATATTTAGAAATATGAAAAATATGAAAAAATGGAAATGATCCCTACCTGTCTCTGTTCCTGTCTATGTTTCTCTTTTGAAACACACATAAACACACACACACACACACACACACACACACACACACACAACGGAGGTCAATACTGACTGTACTTTGTGTGGTGATTTTTGCCTCTTCCTACATTTTCCCAAAGAAAATGACTGTATTTAGAACAATTATCAGTAGGAAAACAACAAGTTGGAAAAGCATAGCCTTCTACTCTTGGATTTGCTATTCACATGTGCGATCTCATCCTAAGTATCACTTAGCATCTGTTGAATACCCGACAAGTACATGGCCCTAAGCTCAACCTTGGATTACACCTATATCCTTGACCTACACTTGAATTCTGGCATCTGTTTAAACCTTACAAAACAAAGGAGTGCTAAACCTTTACACCCATGGAATTAGCCAGATATCATGGGATAAATACTATTGAGATACATACAAACATACATATCTATCTCACAGGGGAATCTGCTGAGAAAGGATTTTGTAAGCTATAAATACTTCAGCACTGCAAAGATCTGTAATTTCTTGAAAAGAATACTCCCCACACCAACGCACATTGCAACCTCTTAACAACTTGGTAGAAAGTCACCGAGAGTGGTCATGTCCCCAAATTCGGTCCCTAGTTGGTCAATTTGCTGATTAGCCACTTCAAACTTAACCAGTCTGATTCTCAGATGTGCTCATGTGACCTGTCACTGTCATCCACCCTGGTAGTCTTTCCAGGTGGTTAGAAATTTCCAGGGTTTAAATAGCTATTAGGAAGCCAGGGTCTTCTCCATGCCATGCTGAGCTAATGAAGGAAGAATTAATTATAGGCAAACTCCATAAATAGATTTTAGAAATCTGGACTATTATCGTTAAATGTGAACTAAATATTTTCAGAGACAGAGACAGTGAGAGACAGAGGAGAGAGAGAGAGAGAGAGAGAGAGATTCAGAGACAGAGAGAAAAGGAGAAATTATCATATAAAATTATCATATAAAACAAGAGACAACATAGCATAACAGATAGAGGAATGAGCTTGGAGTCAGAATGATCTGGGTTTGTATCCTCCCTCTGATACTTAAATTCTGTGTGATCCTGAATAAATCTCTTAATCTCCTCTCTGTGCCCTAGTTATTGCTCAGCTGTTTTTCAGTTGTATATGACTCTTTGTGACCCCATTTGGGGTTTTCTTGGCAAAGAGCCTTGAGTGGTTGACCATTTCCTTCTCCAGTTCATTTGACAGATGGGGAAACTGAGATAAACAGGGTTAAGTGGCTTTCTCAGGGTCACACAGCTAGGAAGTGTCTGAGACCATATTTGAACCCCAGGAGATGAGTCTTCCTGATCCCAGCACTCTGTGCCCTAGGCTGCACAACACTGTAGATCTTTGCTGGTAGAGGCAGTGTCCTCACTGGCAGTTTCTTATACCCATGAAATCCAAGTCAACCCCACCCCCAGACAAACTATCTTCTCCATTTTCTGACCTTCCTTCTATTATGAGACCACTCAAGAAATAGGGAGATATTCTCGACTGTGAAATTATCAGTAGGTAATGTCTAGCTCTTTATCTCCTTTCACTGGAGCTGGGTTTCTAATATCTGATCAATTTAGGGACTTAGATTAATGCTAAGACTCATGACTGAGAAGCATAATGCTGTAAGTCTGGAGACACCAAGAATGATGCTAGCTAACCAGGGAGACTCTGGAACTTGCAAAAGAAGCCTCTTTTTCAATGGATGACATATACTTGTCTTTGGGAGAGGTTTACTTTTGTTTGAGTTTGTCCATAGGGACACACTTCCCCTGAGAAGATATAAAACTTTAGATGAATTCAGGCTCTGGTCCTCTTCCCATTCCAGTTCTTTCCTTGCTAGGTCACACCAGAAATAAACACAATAACCACAGATGACTTTCAAATTGGAGTCAGCAGAACCTTCAGCTCTGCGTTTTAAATCTACTGCTTTCCTTGTTGAGAGACAAAACAATTTTATTAGGGAAAAAATAAGGAGGAAAACCCCCAACCATTTCTTAATTAGGAGATACATTTACAAGTCATTAGCTATTTTCATTAATAACACCATACTTCCAATTTCCTATATTAAAGAACCTTCACCAGGCTTTTCTAATTGACCCTGAGAATTTGTCCATGAGACTCTCTTGCCAGGCCCCATGGTCAGTGTAGGCTCCTACTGAGAGTATTCTTCTGTTAAAGAGCTGAGGGAAGGAAAAGCTAGAATCACCTCAGAACAGCCTGAGGAAATACTTGGAAAAAAGTCCCTTTAAATATCTTCCCAATGAAACGAGAAAAGGATCCCAAAGTAGCAACTACATCATAACTCTTCTCTGCTTCATTATCAGTTTCATTTGCTATTTATTGAAATGCTATGGGATGAAGCATTCAGGTCTAGGACCTTAGAGGACTTTAGGTCCATCCTCTTCCTTTTACAGGTAAGAAAACCAAGATATGACTCTAGTTCAATTAAGTGACCTACCCAAGTTTACCCAGTAACCTTGTGTAACAGACTAGAAGCCAGGTCCTTGTACTTCTATTTAGTGTTTTTTTCTAGTTTCCAAGACTGTCTCTTAAAATATTTCTGATTGGATGTCTTGCCATCATCTCAGACTCGACCCACCTCACGCCAATCTGATCATCTCCTCCACCCAGTCCTTGGTTCTCTTAGGCTTGCCTTACTAGCTTTTTAAATTATGCCCATGGAACAGCAATTCTTCTAGTTTCCCAAGCTCAAAACCTTGGATTCTTCTTTTCATCCCTTTTATTTAACTGGTCACAAAGTCCTGTTAATTCTTCCTTTAAAATATCTTTTAGATTCCCATTCCCATCATCACCAACATGCTTAGACTACAGCAATAGCATCCTATCTATTCTTCCTGCTTTTAATCTTCCCATCTACTTTCAATTCATCATTCATAATACTTCCCTACTTCCTGAAGGGGGACTTCATTATCTGTCTTTATATCCCAGGTACCTGCCCAGCACAGTACTTTACAAAGTATGTATATAATGTTTGTTTAATTAAATCACTAAACATATAAAAGTACATACCTTATGTACATATATCACTTGGTTTCTCTCTCACTCTCATGTTGTCTTTTTTATTAGAATATTAGCTCATTGAAGGCAAAGACTTCATATCTCCAACTATGGAGGCCATTTCTTTTTCCAAGAAGTTTGTCATTCAAGAAATCCCTTTCACTTTTTAGAAGACTATGTCTCATAGGATTCTGGGCCAGCTCTTTCAGGGAAGGAGAAAGGTGGAGGGGAAAGATAGGGGGAGAGGAAGAGGAGGAAAGGAAGGGAGGGAGAAAATAAAAAAATGAACCCTCTTCTTCACTGTCCCCCAAGCATGAAGGAAAGGTTATAGTAGAAGAAGATGAGAGATCTTGGCACAGTTGGGTCTTCTTTTGGGCCTCCCAGACTCTTGACATGGCATTGATCAGTATACTTAGCTCAATGTTTCTTTATGAATGCTTAGGATCATAGCTCTAGCTCTAGTACCCTCATTTTACACATGAGGGAACTATGGCCTTGGGTTATTAAGTGCTGTACCCCAGGCTCCACTGTTATTAGGTGTCAGGGACATGATTCAAACTCAGGTCCCATGGTTCTCTCCACTCTCTTCCTTCATATCACAATCCCATCACAACTTTTGGGGAATAAGTAGCTGTTTAATATTATTCTAGCTTTAGAATTTAGGCAACGGATGCAGAAGAATTAAATGGCAATAGAATGAGAAAACTAAATCAGATACAGGTCTCCAGTCTATTCCCAAAATCTTCACTCCATGAAACCACACTCTCCACCCAACTCTTCTACTAATAGTTGATTACATAAAATTCAATATGAACAGAGCACAGCATAGAATGTCAGACTTTCAATATATTGGGTAGTTTTGCTGAACTATTTTTGCTCAGTTTCATTCTTTAATATGATATGCTTCAGGGGAGAAAGGATTTATTGGGAAATGTAGGCAGTATAAAACTAAAAGATAATCAAAAAAATTCTCTGAAAATTAAAGTATTAAAATTCAATGTGAAATTGTGTTTCTCTGTTTACTGATGAATCAATCCATTTTTAAAAGTCTTCTCGAGAGGCAACTGGTACAGTAGATAAGGATGGCAATGGGTCAGGAATAACTGCCTTCAAGCCTGCTTCTGTGTGGGTTTGGCTGTGTGATTCTGGGCAAGTCATTCAATACTGCAGCATGCTAGGCAACTCTATAACTCAAAGTGAGGGGTTCTTAACCTTTGGAGTCAAGTGAAGTTTATTGGACCCTTCTCAGAAAAAGGTTTGTTGCTGATATTCATAATTCAGTGAAATATTAAGTTTCAATTAGAAGTCAGTGAAAATAAAAATGTCATTTTCCCATCTTTGTATTCATGGGGATCTGCGGACCCCAAGTTAGGAATATCTGCTCCAAATTACATGCAAGTTGACCCAGAAACTGATAAAATGGTAGTTTTAGGCCACAAAACTCCCCAAAACAAATTTAAAAAAAAAACATGGATATTTTTATAGAAGTAAAGTTGGTTAAAATACATTTGTCATTGTAGGCACATTCAAAAATGTTTCAAGGAAAGCACTAATTTAATTATTACTCTGAGTTAAGTAGTGCTTTATGATAGAAAAGAAACATGATTTTAGAATCAAACTCTCCTAGACTAGGGGGTGGCTTGTAGTTGTACTGAGATGCATATGAACTGAAGAATGTGAAAATAAATGTTTGTTGCTAAAATAGTAATGATTTCTGATTTTTTAAAACAGGAGTCTGGGGTTTCCCTGTACTTGGTACAACAATGGAAATAACATGGAGCTAGACTATTCAGTCTTCTTGACTTAGACTTCTTTGCCATTGAAATTTCTTGGGTCCTCAAGGTCACAAAACATCCTAGAGTGGGTCTGACATTGTCTGCTTAGGTGAAAATAGCATATTTAGGGAGAAAGTACAGTTTGAAGCATAACCCTTGCTAGGAACATGGAAACTATACACCAAAATAGCAAACATATGCTAAGTGAATGGTCATACTTTTCATTAATAGACAACAGGGAGTAATGAGTAGAGAGTCAGTTCTGAAGCCTGGAAGGCCTGAGTTCTAGTGCCACTACTAACATATGCTGGCTGTATGTTGCTAGACAAATGCCTCAACATTTCAGTGCTCTAGATAACTCCCTCAGACTATGAGGTGCAAAGAAGGCAACAATTTGCATTGACAAAAATAATTTCTTTACCTAGGAATTTTCTCTCAGTATCAATGAAATTCCGGGTCTACTCCCTTTCTTTAGTAATGAGGCAGAAAGACAGAGTGGGCTTTGGTACTCAGAAGATCTGAGTTTTAGTCCTACCATTGCCTCTCATCCTTTTTGTCATCTTAGATAACGACTGATATTTATTAATTTGGGGGGGGGGGGCAATGTGGAAGGATTCAGGTCCTGGACTTGTGATTTCTTTGATATGAACTCTCCTATTCACTGATGCAAAATAGCAACTTCTCTTTAATTTGGTGTTTAAAGAAGCAGTCTCTAAAATGAGATATGGACTGATCACAGAGGGTTAGGATCTACCATTTCAGAGGGTGGGAAGACAGAACACATCCCATCTTCACTGTTGTAACTAACTGAATGACTTGTGTCAAAAACAACCACACCTAAGATGGCGGAGTAGAAACAGCTCATCCAAGCCACTCTGCCCCCACATACCCCCCAAACGATGTAAAAGGGGACTCTGAACAACTTCTGGAGCCCCAGCACCCACAGAACGACACAGAGAAGCTAAACTCCAGCTGAGGACAGCCCAGCAGCCCTGCAGGAAGGACCAGCGCAGTGGTCTGGGACGTGGCAGTGTGTAGCGCGCAGAGCACAGGAGCCAAGCCGAGCCCAGGTCCGCATGAGCCGAGGTTTTAGCCCCAGGGCAGCAGGGCCAGCAGCCAGCTGGAGGAACCCCAGAACACCAGGAGCTGTGGCGACTCCAGAATTATCAACATAGACTTGCCTGGGACAAAGTAAGAGGTTAGTGTCCTATGGACTTTGGGACTGGTATTAGGGAATGCGTTGGCTCCCTCCCCTGGGGGCTAGAAGCCGCTGAGGACAAACGCCATTGTGTAGTTTTCAGAGGCAGCTCCCGCTCCCAGCCTGCAAATTTGTAGGGAGATCCAGCAATCAGTCTTGGGGGGTAATCGCTCTTGCTTTAACCTCCCTGGATCTGGATTGTGATCTAGGGTGGAAGCTGTGGGTGGGTTTACAGCTTGCCAGAAATGGAAGTTGCCCCCCCACACGTTCGGGACGAAAATTCCTCTAGCTGGCCTTAAAGTGTGGCAACAAGCCCAAAAGTCAAGCAATTAAGTGGCAACATGCCAAGGCAAAAGAAACAGAAAAATGCAACCCTAGACTCCTATTTTGGGGGCATAGAACAGGAAAAGGACTGTGAGGTCAGAAGTTCTGCTCCAAAAGCCCCAGGGGAAAACATGAGTGGGTTGCAGGCCATAGAGGACCTTAAGAAGGACTTTAAAATCAAATAAGAGAAGTGGAGGAAAAATTGGAAAGAGAAATGAGAAGGATGCAGGAAAAGTATGAAATGAGGGTCAACAGCCTGACTGAGGAAAACAACACCTTAAAAAATAGACTAGCTCAAATGGCAAAGGAAGCCCAAAAGGGCAATGAGGAGAAGAATGCCTTAAAAAGTCAAATTTGCCAGATGGAAAAAGAATCTCAAAAGTTCACTGAGGAGATTCATTCCTTCAGAGTTAGACTGGAGCAAATGGAAGCTAATGACTTTATGAGAAATCAAGATGTTGTTAAGCAGATACAAACAAATGAAAGATTAGAAGGCAATGTGAAATATCTCATGGGAAAAACCACTGACCTGAGAATAGATCCAGGAGAGACAATTTAAAAATTATTGGACTACCTGAAAGCCATGATCAAGGAAAGAACCTAGAAATCACCCTTCAAGAAATTCTCAAGGAAAATTGCCCTGATGTTTTAGATCCAGAGGGCAAAATAGAGGTTGAAAGAATCCATCAATCACCTCCTGAAAAAGATCCCAAAAAGAAAACTCCCAGGAATATTATAGCCAGGTTCCAGAATCCCCAGATCAAGGAGAAAAATACTCCAAGCAGCCAGGAAGAAACAATTTCAATATTGTGGAAACACAATCAGAATAGCCCAGGACCTGGCAGCTTCTACACTGAGGGATCGAAGGGCATGGAATATGATATTCCAGAGGGCAAAAGAACTTGGAATGAACCCAAGGGTCACCTACCCAGCAAAACTGAGTATTTTGTTTCAGGGGAAAATATGGTCATTCAGTGGACTAGAGGACTTTCAAGCATTCTTGAGGAAAAAACCAGAGTTGAATAGAAAATTTGACATACAGACACAAGAAAGAAGAGATGCCTGAGAAGGTAATCAGGGAAAAGAAATCAAAAGGAACTTATCAAAGTTGAACTATTCACATTCCTATATGGAAAAGCAATAACTGTGACTGATGATATCTTTCTCACTATGAAAATAATGGAAGAAGGGGGTGTGGTCATATGAATACATATGTGAATGTGTGTGCATATGGTTACAGTTATATGGATAGAGGCCATAGGTTGAATTTGTTGGGAAGGGAGAATACCCAAGGGATGAAATTATGAGGTGAGAGAGGAAAGTGGCAAGAGGAGATGGGGAGAGACAGGGTAGGGTAAACTATCCCATGTAGAAGAAGCAAGGGGAAATGGTTGCAAGGGAGGGGAAGAATAGGAAGGTAAAAAGGCAAAACCACATTCTCATTGAATTTGGTTCAGGGAGAGAATGACATACATACTAAATGGGATATCTCAACCTGCAGCAGAATAGGGGGAAGGGGGATGAGAGGAGGGATGATGGATGGGAGGGCATCCTTGGGGGGAGGGGAGGTTGAAGTACCCACTATAGAAGAGGGACAGGATCATGTAGGGAATGGACCAGGTGGGGGGTGGGATGAGTGGGAGGGAATTTTAAGCAGCCTTGTACAATATATCTACCATGATAATGTTTTGTATAGCTAGACATGTACAACATATACTGAATTACTTATCTCCCAAGAAGGAATGGGTGACAAGGGAGGAAGGAAATGGATCTGAAATTTGAGGTCATAACATTAAATGTTTCAAATATATAAAAATACTATTATTAATACTCTTTTGCTTGTAATAGGGAGATAAGATGTGCAGGCATTGGGATGCAAAGACTCACCTTCCTCTAATGGAAAAGTCGATGGGGGTATGGGAGAAGGTAAGGGAGAGAGCAGATTGGAGGAAGCGATATCTTGTGGGATTACTGTTCTGGGAGGTTGGGTAGGGGAATAATGGGGGGAAAATGATTGTAACTCAAAATCTGGCGGAAATGAATGATGTAAAACAGAAGTTAATAAAGCATTTGTTTAAAAAAAAAAACAACCACACCTATCCACATGCAATACTCCCTTATTCTGACCCCTCTCTTTGAAAGCTTGCCAGATTCCCACTTCTGAAAAATATGTTGGCCCCTTAGGTTACATAATCTAGACTAACTTCCACTACTCCAGCTCCCCAGGTGCCACTGGTAGAATTCTTTCCATACCACCTTCCCTTCAGATCACATTACAATTGAGGAATATACCCCAGTATATGAGAGCAGGTGATATTTTCCTGTAGGTAATGTTCTCCTGAGAAGTGACTGATGATTAAGAGCCATTCCTCCCTGCTTTTCCTTCTGGATACATTAGGATGAGCAGGCATGTATGAATTGTGACCTGGATCATGGGACACAGTACCTTACCTTTCCCTCCAAACTCAAAATTCTTCTAAACCGCCTATTACTCAAGGACACCACTAAACTTCCAGTTGCCAACATGGCAATCTTGGTGTTAGCCTTGATTCCTCATTTTCCCTCATCCTACTTATCCAATCTGTTGTCCAATATTATCACTTCTATCTCCTCATCTTTCACACCTGTTCCCTTTTTTTATCACCACTCACCTTGATTTTTGCAATAGAATTTAAACTGGTCCCATGCCTCAAGTATCCTTTCCCCAATCCATGCTCCATGTAGCAGTCAAAATAATATTTCTTTATTTTATTTTATTTTATTTACTTCTGGTTTATATCATTCATTTCAGTCAGATTTTGAGTTACAATTTTTTCCCCATTTTTCCCCTACCCAACATCCTAGAATAGCAGTCCCACAAGATATCGCTTCCTCCAATCTGCACTCTCCCATATCTTCTCCCATGCCCCCTTAGACTTTTCCATTAGGGCAAGGTGAAACTCTGTGCCCCAATGCCTGCACATCTTATCTCCCAATTATATGCAAAAGAGTGTTAATAATAGTATTTATATATATTTGAAAATTTAATTTTAAAACTTTCAATTCCAGATTCATTCCCTTCCTCCCTTGTCACCAATTCTTGCTGGGAAGATAAGCAATTCAGTGTATGTTGTACATGTGTAGCTATGCAAAAGATTACCACAGGAGGGAGGAGCCAAGATGGTGGAAAGGAAGCAGTAACCTCACCAAGCTCCTAGGTCACTAAGTCTCAAAGGGTGAATCTGAGCAGATCCTGGAGTGACGGAGCCCCCTGGAAGACAGAGTATGGCAGAGTCCAGCCCAGGAAGTTGCCCAGTGTGTCCGGACAGGACAAGTGCAGAGCGTGTGGGGTCTGCACAGCTCAGACCTAAAAGCAGACAAGCAGACTACACCAGAGAGAGAAAAAGGCCCAGCCTGCAGACTTACCAAGGATGAATCACAGTCATCTTCCCTTCATCTCATGAAGGGACGGGAAGGGTCATTAGACCCAGGTAGGAGAGTTGGGCCCCCAGGGGAGAGAGCAGCTTCTCTGGCTGCATTTGGCCCCCAGCCTGGAAGGTTAGAAACTGCCTGCCCGTATAATACAGGGGCTGGAATGGCAAAGTAAATTCCAGCTGTTCAGATCCTCCCATCCCTCCTTCAGGAAGCAGAAAACCCAAAGATAAGTCTCCCACCCAGATTGAAATCCCAAGTTAATGGAAATAGCCCCAGGCTTGAGAGTCTCCAAGAAGGGGTGTAACTGAGGCAGCCAGAAGTCTGAAGAGAAAAGAGGGAGAGGTCCCAACAAGCCCCACCTCACCTCACCAACAAAAGCCTACTTATAGCCCAGGGGTATAGAGGCAGAAATCTGAAGTTGTCAGACTCACCCCCCACCTATGCATCTACATTCCTCACTGACTTCCCTGACTTAGCCATAAACTAGCCACCCAGAGGTATTCAAAATCAAGGATCAGACCCTAAACTCATGGCCTGATTAACTAAGAAACAGGAAGTCACAATGGGAAGGAAGGAAGCTGAAAAGGAGAAGGGGAAGGCAAGAAAATCTATTCGAACCTACTATGTAGGGCAAGAACAAATAAATACACAGGACGATATAGACTCTCTACCCACTCCTGAGACCACAGAAGGAAACATGATCTGGTCTCAAGCCCAAATAGCATTCCTGGAGGAGCTTAAGAAAAATTTTAAAGACCAAATCAGGAAGGTAGTGACCAACTTGCAAAAAAGTCTCAGTGATGTAATTGGAGAAAATACCTCCCTAAAAAGGAACCTCAAAAACTAACTGAAGACCATAATTCGCTAAAAATTAGAAACAATCAAACTGAAACTCAGAACTCTATGATGCAGCAAGAGTCAATCAAACAAAACAAGATGATCAAAAAATTGGAAAAAAATATAAAATATCTCACTGGAAAAATAACTGACCTAGAGAACAGATCCAGGAGAGAAAACCTAAGAATTATTGGTCTACCAGAAAGCCATGATGAAAAAAGCAGCCTAGACAACATCTTCCAAGAGATTGTCAAAGAAAACTGTCCTGAGGTCCTGGAATCAGAAGATAAAATAGCTATTGATAGAATTCACCGGACTCCTCCTGAGAGAGATCCCAAACTGAAAACTCCAAGAAATATAGTAGCCAAATTCCAGAATTACAAGATTAAAAAAAATTCTACAAGCAACCAGAAAGAAACAATTCAAATATCGAGGAACTACAGTTAGGATCACAAAGGACATAGCAGCTTCTACATTAAAAGAGCTGGAGAGGATGTGGACAAATTGGAACACTAATGCATTGTCGGTGGAGTTGTGAACTTATCCAACAATTCTGGAGAGCAATCTGGAATTATGCCCAAAGGATTATAAATAATTTCATACCCTTTGACCCAACAATACCACTTGTAGGGTTATATCCCAAAGAGATCATAGAAGAGGGAGGAAGACCCATATGTTCAAAAATATTTATAGCAGCCCTTTTTGTGGTTGCATAGAATTGGAAACTAAAGGGGTGCCCATCAATTGGGGAATGGCTAAACAAGTTGTGGTATATGCATGTAATGGAATATTATTGTGCTATAAGAAACGAGGAGGTGACGGATTTCATAATTACCTGGAGAGACTTTTACAAACTGATGCTGAGCGAGAAGAGTAGAATCAGAAGAAATTTGTATGCAATCACAGACATACCATATCTGTGATGACCAATTATGACAGACTGGACTCTTTTCAGCAATACAGTGATATAAGTCAATCCCAAAAGACTCAAGAAAGAGAGAAATGTGCCATCCAGAGATATAACTAGAAAGAACTGAGCCTGAATCCTGATGGAAGCAACCTAATTGATCTTTTTCTTTTCACCTCCTCATTTTGTTAACTGAAACTTCCAACCTCCCTTCCCCCCAGCATGCCCTCCCTTCCATCATCTCACCTCTTATCCCCCTCCCCCCTACTCTCTTGTAGGGTGAGTTATCCCATTTAGTATGTATGTCATTCTCTCCCTGAGCTATATTCAATGAGGATATGGTTTTGCCTTTTTGCCTTCCTGTTCTTCCCCTTCCCTGCAACTACTTCCCCTTGCCTCTTCTATATGAGATATTGTACCCCTTTCTGTCTCTCCCCATCTCCTCTTGTTATATTCCTCTCTAACCTCTTAATTTCACCTTTTAAGTATCATCCCTTCCTATTAAATTCGACCTGTGCCCTCTATCTATGTATACCTGTAGACATATCTACACACATTCACATATGTATTCATATGCCCATATAGCCTTCTTCAACTATTTTCATACTGAGAAATGTTCCATCAGTTACAGTTACTGTTTTTCCATGTAGTAATACAAATACTTCAATTCTGATAAGTTCCTTTTGATTTCTTTTCCCTGTTTACTTTCTCAAGCAACTCTTGCTTCTTGTGACTGAATGTCAAATTTTCTATTCAGTTCTGTTTTTTTCCTCAAGAATGCTTGAAAGTCCTCTATTCCACTGAATGACCATATTTTCCCCTGAAACAAGATACTCAGTTTTGCTGGGTAGGTGATTCTTGATTTTAATCCCAGATCTTTTGACCTCCAGAATATCATATTCATGCCCTTCGATCCCTTAATGTAGAAGCTGCCAGGTCCTGGGCTATTCTGATTGTGTTTCCACAATATTGAAATTGTTTCTTCCTGGCTGCTTGTAGTACTTTCTCCTTGATCTGGGAATTCTGGAACCTGACTATAATATTCCTCGGAGTTTTCTTTTTGGGATCTTTTTCAGGAGGTGATCAGTGAATTCTTTCAACCTCTATTTCACCCTCTGGGTCTAAAACATCTGGGCAATTTTCCTTGAGAATTTCTTTAAGGGTGATTTCTAGGTTCTTTCTTTGATCATGGTTTTCAGGTAGTCCAATAATTTTTAAATTATCTCTCCTGGATCTATTTTCCAGGTCAGTGGTTTTCCCCATGAGATATTTCACATTGCCTTCTGTTCTTTCATTTGTTTATATCTGCTTAATAGCATCTTGATTTTTTATAAAGTCACTAGCTTCGATTTGCTCCTGTCCAATTCTGAAGGAATGGATCTCCTCAGTGAGCTTTTGAGATTCTTTTTCATCTGGCAAATTCGGCTTTTTAAGGCATTCTTCTCCTCATTGGCTTTTTGAGACTCTTTTGCCATTTGAGTTAGTCTATTTTTTTTCTTTTTCTTTTTTTTTTTAAAGCAATTGGGGTTAAGTAACTTGCTCAAGGTTACACGGCTAGTCATTATTTATGCGTGGGTGCTCATTTTCTGAGGCCGTATCTGATCTCGGGTCATCCAAACTCCGAGGCCGGCACTCTTACTCACTGTGCCACCTAGCCGCCCCTAGTTAGTCTATTTTTAAGGTGTTATTTTCCTCAGTCAGGCTGTTGACTCTCATTTCATACTTTTCTTGCATCTTTCTCATTTCTCTTTCCAATTTTTCCTCCACTTCTTTTATTTGGTTTTAAAAATCCTTCTCAAGGTTCTCTATGTCCTGTTACCTGCTTGTATTTTCACTTGGTGCTTTTGGTGCAGGAATTCTGACCTCCCAGTCCCCCTCCTTTTCCATGCTTTGATCCTCTTTGCCCCCCAAATAGGAGTCTAGTGTTGATTTTTTCTGTTTATTTTGTTTCCTTTGCCTAGGCATATTACCCCTTAATTACTTGACTTTTGGGCTTGTTGCCACAGTAGGACTCTTCCACCAGACAGGGGAGCTTCTGTCCCAAACGTTGGAGTTTTCTCAACTACCAGAGATATTAGTTGGGTGGCCTCTCTGAAGCCTCCAGACACTCTGGCAAGCTAGTCACACACCCGAAGACCTCCTCCTCAGACAGCAATCCAGATCCAAGAAGGGTAAAGCAAGAGTGTTTACCCCCCAGAATGATCACTTGGATCCCCCTACAGTTTGCAGGCCAGGAGCTGAAGCTGCAACTGAAGCTGCAGAATGGCATCTGTGCCACAGGTCCTCAGCAGCTTCTCACCCCCAGGGGAAGAAGCTGACATGCTCCCAAGTACTGGTCCCAAAGTTCATAGGGCACTAACCTCTCACTTTGTCCTAAGCATCTATGTGTTGGTAATTATAGAAATGCCACAGCTGCTGGTGTTCTGGGGTCCCTCCAGCTGGCTGCTGGTCAGGCCACCCTGGGGCTAAAACCTCGGACTCATGGGCTCCTGGGCTCGGCTCCCAGAGTGCTGCACTGCCCTCTCCCTGCTCAGCTGCTGGGCTGTCCTCAGCGGGAAGCTAGCTTCTCTGTGTCGTCTTGTGGGTTCTGGAGCTCTAAGGGTTGTTTAGAGTCCCCTTTTACATAATTTTGAAGTGTGTGGGTGGGGGTGCTGTGGAAGTGCAGTTTCTACTCTGCCATTTGGCCTCCAATCTCCAAAAATAATATTTCTAAAGCCCAATATTCCTAAAGCCCAGGTATGTCCTTGTCACTGTCTAATTCAATAAACTCAGTGGCTTCCTATGACCTCTAGGATCAAACATAATTCATTTTTTCTCATCTTTTAAAAATGTTTATTCTCCTTGTTTTATAACATACAGGGTTATTACTGAGTACATGTACATAATTTATAAATAGATATTCATATATCAAGAGTGCTTGCTCAAAAATTCTTATTGACAGGAGTACACAATCAAAAAAGTTTTCAAAACCATAGTGGCCTCCAAAGAGTTTTAGGCATCTCCAAGATTAAAATCAAACCTGGATCTCAATATAAAGTATTCCTAAATTATTTCTTACAGCAGTTCAATGTATTTTTTGGGGGGAGGCAAAGTTAAAATGCTTTGGCTCTTTTTTTAAAAATTAATTTGTTTGTTTATGTTTAGTTTATAGGATTCAATTCCATAGTTCCTTGAGTTTCATATTTCCCTTCCCTTCCCCCCTCACCCTGATGATGGCATATAGTCCAGTATAGGATCTGCAAATACATTCATATTAGACATTATTCCAATTACAAAGGCGTATTGTACTAGGTGGGATGAAAGATGGTAAAGAGGAAATAAAACCCACCAATGAAAAGAAAAAGATCGAGTAGTTTCCTTCCATCAGGATTCAGACTCAGTTCTTTCTAGTTATTTCTCTGGATGTAGGCATCTCTTTCCTTCATGAGTCTTTTGGGATTGACTTATATCATTGCATTGCTGAGAAGAGTCCAGTCTGTCGTAGTTGGTCATCACACATATGTTGTGTCTGTGATTGTATACAAATTTCTCCTGGTTCTACTCTTCTCACTCAGCATCAGTTTGTATAAGCCTCTCCAGGTAAATATGAAGTCTGTCTGCTCCTCGTTTCTTTTTTTTTTTTTGCTTATTTTTTTTTATAATTTATTAGTTTAGTTTCAGTTAACAAGATTCCATTCCATAGTTCCTTGATTTTCAAATTTCCTTTACTTCCCTCCCCCCTCCCCCACTACAGCATATAGTCCAGTACAGTATCTGCAAATATATTCATATTAGACATTATTCCAATTACAAAGGCGTATTGTACTAGGTGGGATGAAAGATGGTAAAGAAGAAATAAAACCAAAAAATGAAAAGAAAAAGATCATTTAGTTTGCTTCCATCAGGATTCAGGCTCAGTTCTTTCTCGTTATATGCTCCTCGTTTCTTATAGCACAATAGTATTCCATTACATTCATATACCACAACTTGTTTAGCCATTCCCCAATTGATGGGCACCCCTTTTATTTCCAGTTCTTTGCAACCATGAAAAGAGCTGCTATAAATACTTTTGTGGGCCTTCCTCCCACTTCTGTGATCTTTTTGGGATATCACCCCAGAAGTGGTATTGCTGGGTCAAAGGGTATGAAATTATTTATAGACCTTTGGGCATAATTCTAGATTGCTCTCCAGAATGGTTGGATAAGTTCACAACTCCACCAGCAATGCATTAGTGTTCCAATTTGCCCACATCTTTTCCAGCATTTGCCATTTTCCTGTTTTGTTATCTTAGCTGTTGTCGGATCCTTTCCTGGGGCCTTCCAGATGCCACGTGGCGGGGAGCGCCGAGCAGAACAAAGCACACTTACACAGCAACTCAGGGGGCAACTCCCAACTTTATTTCCTGCTCTTCTACATATATAGCCTATCCTATGCAAGCACTTTCCATTTTGGCTCTTGGTCAATTACAACACCTTTTGCCTTTTAAGGTCAAGCACACCTTAACCCTGGGACTCTTATCTCGAGATTTCTACCTGGAGCAAGGATATTCCTTGTGGGCCCGGATGTGCATCGCTCCTTAGAACAAGGCGGGGTCAGCTGGGGGCCTAGCAGTCCCTCAAGTGCCTAGAGGGTTAATGGGGGCGAGAGGCCTTGCCATCATCGCCTAAGCCCAGAGGCAGTGCTGTCACAGGTCCAGGGACCTCTCAAGGGCACTGAGGTAAATCCACGTTGGCTCTCCCACACTTAGCCAATTTGACCAGTGAGATGTGGTACCTCAGAGTTGTTTTGATTTGAATTTCTCTAATCAATAGTGATTTAGAGCATTTCTTCATATGTTTATAGATATCTTTAATTTCTTTCTCTGAAAACTGCCTCTTCACATCCTTTGACCATTTATCAATTGGGGAATTGTATTCTTATACATTTGACTCAATTCTCTTTATATTTTAGAAATGAGTCCTTTATCAGAGACATAGGCTGTAAAACTTCTTTCCTAATTTCCCATCTCCTTCTTGATCTTGGTTACATTGGCTTTGTTTGTACAGAAGCTTTTCAATTTTATATAATCAAAATTATCCATTTTGCATTTTATAATGCTCTCTAATTCTTGTTTGGCCATAAAGTCTTTCCCTCTCCACAAATCTGACAGGTAAATTATTCCATGCTTTCCCAGATTCCTTCCAGTATCACCCTTTATACCTAGATCATGCACCCAATTAGACTTGATTTTGGTATATGGTGTTAGATAATGGTCTATGCCCAATTTCTGCCATAGTATATTCCAGTTTTCCCAGCAGTTTTTGCCAAATAGTGAAATACTTTAGCTCTCAATGCTGTAGTCTTACATATCTTGGAACACCTCTCTTGCAAATCTTTGCTTTTTGACTGGATTCACTGATTGCCCCTTTAAGAGGTATCATACAATTCCTTGGAGACTGCACATAGAATATAGTCCAGTCTTCTTTTCTGTAGATCTAAGATGAATCAATGCTGACCAGTTAGTTGCTCAAAGTGTAAAGCAATCCACTTGAGGGTGGGGTAGGTACAGGAGGAAAATATTAAAACTTTTATTTATATTTAGTTTTTGTCTAAAATATAAAGAAATCAAAATCAGCTAGTATTTAATACACAGATCTACACTGGCAAATATTGAAACAATGTATAGTTAAAAAAGAGCAAAATGTAGTGCATAAAGGGAGCACCTTAGAGTCAAGAAAACCTGGGTTCAAGTTCTGCCAGACAAATATTGGCTCTGTGATCTTGGTCAAGTAATTACCCTCGTGGGCAACTCTAGACTGGTGGTCACCAAGCTTTTTTGGTCATGCAAACATTTTTTTAATTAAAAGAAGTTTTTTGCAAACATTAAAAAAATTAAGTATGTGCAGTACCTAAAATAGGTATATTTATTTCTTTATAAATAATATATTATTATATGTTAAATATATTTACTGTATCTCTGCTATGAAACATACAAAATATTACAATGGCAATTAAAAATAAGGTAAAGATGAAATAAACTTTATTTTAAAATAATTTATTATGAAATATTTAATAAGTTTTGAAATAATTACTTTATTAGTCACACAAAGCCTTTATGTTCTCACTTAAAATCAGTATTAGCAAAAATAATTTAGTTAAATTCAAGTGATGGAATGTGATCCATTATTTATTATGAAAACTTTGTGCTGTAGTAATGGGAAGTTCTGTTTCACAGTTCAGTTTAATTCCAGACTTGTTGTTAATCACTGTCATAACTGAAATTTTGTTACAAAAGACATGGTGATTCCAATGACATAGGTCCATTATTGGCTGAACTTCCTAAATCTTTGTTATTTGCCTTTCTATCCCCTCCACCAATTATGCAAAAGTTTTTGTGGTAATTAGGCTCATAAATTTCCATCTTCCATGGTGTCAATCAAATGTTCTTGCAAACTAATTGGAGGGTGTTGCATTTTTACATTTTTAACATATGGGTTCAAAACCCACTGAAACTCTTCATTTGGAAGATCATTAGAGAGTTTGCAAAATTTTGCTTTCAAGTTTTTAAAGATTACAGTGATGGGAGTTTTTATAGGTGATGCATTTACACTATTGTCAGCAACAAAAATCACATCATGATAGCAACATTTCCAACTGGCCCTCTTCAAAATGCTCTTTCCACAGCATGAAAAGCAGTTTCCTTCTCAGTGACTGCTCAAATGCCCCCTTTACTGGAAGGGACAAATAATAGTAACAGCTAGCATTGAAATAGCACCTGAAAGCTTGCAAATTGTCCCACATTATCACATTTGATCTCTGCAACAATCCTGTGAGGTCAGTGTTATTATTATCTTCATTTACAAATAAAGAAATCAAGGCTGAAAGATACTGATGGATTTTTCCAGGGTCACATTGGTAGTAAGTGCCTGAGAGAGGCTTCAAACACTCTAAGATACCCGACTCCCAAAGTCCAGAGCCTTATCTACTGTATCACCTTATCAGTCTGCCAAGTTGTGTTTAATTTTAAAACATCCACTGAGTTAGTTCATATTATTAGTTTCATCTTCAATCCAAAGTTTCTTTGCAGAAATCTTTTTGAGATGTTTATACACTTTGTGACAGTTAGTTTAGTTAATACTAGGCAACATAACAGTAAATCCACTTAACCTGGCATACCTAAGATATAATACATTTCAATATTTCAAAATGAGCGAACGAATGAGGGAGTCACTGTTAATCACTCCTCATTGTGGAATTTCTACTTCTTCAGGCAGGAAATCTAGCAAATAATATATAGTGTATTACCATCTAGCACGAAGTCTTGAGCAATGGTCAATTTCTTGATTAAACACCAGTCAATTTTAATTTTTCTTAAATTTTAGACAAAATTCAATATTAGAAATTTTAATGTTTTCTTCTTGTACCCATCCCCCTCAGTGAATTATTTTATAATTTGAGCAACTAAAGTCAGCACTGATTCACTTTAGATCTAGGGAAATATAGAGTAGGCTGTGCCCTATGTGTAGTCTCTAAGGAACTGTATAATACCTCTTATTGGGGGTTATCATAGTGGAAAAGTAAATATTTTTTTTAAAAGGGGTTCCAGGATTTGAAAGACCATGGTATTGGGAACTGAAGCATATGTATCGGATAAAATCTTTTCAGATCTTAATCTTTCATTGGGATATCTGCTTAAGAAGAGGCCAGGATGGATTTCAGAAAAACTTGAAAAGAATTACATGAACCAATGCTGAGTGAAGTGAGCAGAACCATAATATTGTACACAGTAACAGCAACATTATGTGATCAACTATGATAGACTTAGCTCTTCTCAGGAATATAGTGATCCAAAATGATAAGACTCATGATGGAAAATGCTATCCATATCCAGAGAAAGAACTGATGGAGTCTGAATGCACACTGAAGCATACTATTTTCCATTTTCCTTTCTCCCCCTTTTGTTCTGTTTCTTTTTTCATAACATGACTAATGTGGAAATATGTTTAACATGATTGTACAGGTATAACCTATATCAGATTGCTTGCTGTCTTGGTGGGGAGAAGGTATGAGGGAGAAAAACTTGGAACTCAAAATCCTATTAAAATGAATGTTAAAAAAACTACCTTTACATGTAATTGAAAAAAAAAATACTTCTTTACATAAGAAAGAAGAAGCCAGATGGCTAGGTAGCAGAGCAGGTAGAACAAACATGACCTTGGTCCCTATATTTGGGTTTGGTCTGCTGTTCTTTAATCTGTTTGGCCATTGACATGAGGGAATGGAAGAGATCTAGGTTCAAAAGAAACAAACTAACAACAAAGCTGGAGAACCCCAAACCCTCTGACTGGTAATTATTAGGCAAATAACCATTACCTAGTCTATAATTTAGCCTCCAGAGATGAAAATTGTGACGCTAACATTAAATGACCATTGCTGGCCCCAAGAGTGTGGGACACTGCACCTAATTCTTTCTCCACTAAGAAGCTTCTCTGTTCTGGGTACAGATATGAAGTTTGGACCGTGTCCATTCTTGGGGGAGTCTGGTCTTCAATGAGAGGGGAGAATTGTATGCCAGCTTGAATTTTCAATATTACATAGTGACTTTGAATTCAGACCTTTTAGCCGTTTGACCCCAGCCAAGTCAATTGACTTCTCTGTGTCTCAGTTTCCTCATTTGTAAAATGGGAATAATAATACAACCTAATTTACAAGGTTGTTGTGAGGATCAAAGAGGAAAACGTATATACTTTGTAAACCTTCAAGCACAAATAAACACTGGTTACTATTGTTAAATGAGAGATTAAACCCCAAACTAGAGTGAGGTGAATAAAGAAGAAAAAGAATCCATTGGAAGACATAACAGCCACATGAATTGGGGAGAATAAACTGAAAAAAAGTTGATTTATATTTTTCCTATCAGTACATAATTCTTTTCCATTTTCCATTTCCCATTTTTCTGTAATCTATTTCCCCTCAAAATACATGACATTAACAGAATAGGATTCATAAAAAAATTCTTTGCAGATATCCTCTATCATAAAGGGGAAAAACATTTTTATTATCATAGTAGCCTTTAATATTGAAGCAAAACGATTCTGGCCAAAGCTCAGTAGGTGTCGTGCTTTAAGTTCTGCCCCATGGGAAAGAAATGCTCTGGGTGATTGGCTGATTTTTCAAAATTCTGGATGAGCCATGCCACTTACTTGGTCTTTTCACCATAGTCCTATTGGTTTGTGTACCTCTGGTGTTCAGGATGAATGAAAATTAGTTGTTTTATGATTGGCTTGGTGAGGTTTGACTTCTTATATATTGGGCTAAACTATAAATTTGTGTATTTATAGTACCTTCATAGAATGCCAAATATTGCAACTTCAGAATACCTTTTCCTTTCAAAGATACTTCAGCATTTTATAGTATAAATATTTTGGCAAAGAAGAAAGCATTTTAACAGGCTGGTGGCATTTAAATTATTTTATTGAGATGGCATGGGCCCAGAATGCTTGTTGGAATTTACAAATGTGAGTTGATTTATATTTTACTTTGTAAACTAGGCCCAAGAGAATGACTAATTAGATCCATGACTCAAAGCTATAAAGGGTACTTATTGATTCAGCTCATGAAAAGACCAGAATGATCAAAAGCAAACATCCATCTTCTTCTTCATCCAAGGATCAGGGGGTTAAGTGCTGTTTGTCTCAAATCTTTGGCATTAGCTCCATCTTTGTAATGAAGAAGACAATTAACATCTACAGGCATTTGTTTTTTAGTGTGTACTGTATTAATTAGCAGGATCACTCAATTAAATAGCATTTGGTGAACTGAACTGCCTCTCTCATTTTTTTCTTCTTTAGTCATATGTACAGAAAAAAAGTCAAATTGAAGAAAACACCCAAAACTCCTGCAGGTGCACATGCCACCTGCACTTGATGCAGGGCTGACATCACTTGATCCACATGATATCTTGATCCTTTACAGTTTCATTATGAACCTGATCTTTGTGTATAAATTTCCCAATTTAATAATCAACAATTGCTATTTGGAAGCATCTAACCCTTCAAAAAATATTCACTACAATTCCTAAGAAGTGGCATTCAGTGGTAGGTACTGTGGGACATAGACAACATAAACTCAGTGTGTCCAAAACTGAACTCATCATCTTTTATTTCAACCTTTACTTTTTTTCCTTAACTTTCAAAGATACCATGATCCTCCCAGTCACCTAGGCTCCTGACTTGGTCACTCTTGACTCCTCCCTATCTCTCACCTTCTTATATCTAATTAGTTGACAAGTCCTGGTATTTCTACTTTTGTAACATATCTTGTCCATGTCCATTCTCTCCTCTGATATTGCTAGCATGTCCTCATCACCTCATTCCTCTACTATTGCAATAGCCTTCTCGTTGGCTTCCCTGCCCCAAGCCTCTTCCTCCTCTGGACAGAAGAGTGTGATATGAAGAAGGTACCATGAGAAGAGCACTGGCTCCTTTATAACTTCCCCCTCCCCACCTCCCTTTCAGTTTCCTTTTGTGTATTTTCTTCCTCCATTAGAATACAAGTTCCTTGAAGGCTGGGATTCTCTCCCTTCTTTGCTTTTATTTGTATCCCCAGTGCTTAAGACAGTACCTGGTCTGTGGTAAGTTCTTAATAGATGTTCTTTTCTTTCCTTCATTTCCCTTTCAAGAATTAAATGATCATTGAGATGGGTGAAGAATTTATAAGTTGCTCTTCTTTTGACTAAGAAAGCAGTTGTGATGTGAATCCATTTATTTAGGGAACGTGGAGAGAAAGAAGCTGTTCACCAAAGCAGCTTGGCAACTTCTCTTGTAATGTGGAGGTTTTGAGAGTTGCATTAAGCATTGAATAGCTTAAGTGACATGCCCAGGGTCACATAGCCAGTACATGTAAGAAGCAAAACTAGATCTTCTGGCTCAGATGCCACTTTTCTATCCACTATCTATGGAAATGACTTACAGCTGAAGTTTTTATCACTCTGTTTTGGTGATTCCCCATCTTTTTTGTCATGGGTCCTTTGGAAGTCTTATAAAGCCCTACGGGCCCCTTCTCAGAATAATTTTTCTTAAATATACAAGATACATATGATTACAAAGGAAATAAATTATATCAACACATAGTTATCAAAATATATTTTAAAAATCTAAATTTATAGACCCCAGGTTAAGATTCATGCTCCCCTCCCCACTCTGTATCATACATTCATGCCAGGTTTTGATATTTCACAAATTCCTCATCTATTTCCTTGTGTTTTTTTATGGTAGTATCATATGTCTCCAGATGAGTCATCAGAAGTGGGTAGTGGTCAAATATGACAAATGTCTGGAGGCTCTTTTTCATATCCCAGATAAATGTCCTGGGAGGACACTGGGTATCTATATTGTTCAAGCTATTTGGTTGCCTTGGTACCCGCCAGCAGGAAGTCACTGCTCATCTTTTCTCCCTATGACCATTAATAGACTCCCTTTTTCCTAGCATCCCTGTGCATCTCCCTCCTCACTACTTTAGGCACTAGAACTTGCTTCCTCCTCTAGAAGCTGAGCTCCTCCCTCTATTGAAGATCCATAGCTTTAAATGTTCAATGGTTCTTTTCCATAAGATCTAAAGTTCATAGGTCTAGAGACAGAAGGGATCCTATAGGTTATCCATTCTAATCACCTAATTTTAAAAACAAGGAAATTGAAACACAGGGAAGTTAAGTGACTTGCCCAAGGTCACACCAACAAGAAGTTTCAGAGGTAAGACTAGAACCCAGGACTGAGTCCAGAACCAGTGTTCTTTTCACAGTGCCTTCCTTGTTTTGCACTTTTCTGTCCACCCACCCACCTATTACCACCATCACCAACAAAAACAAACATCTCCTCATACCAGTTGAGATTTCATTCCTCTTCTTCAAATTTTTCATTTTTGTTTTTCTATTTGAAGAGCAACTTTCATCTTTTCTTTGGGATCACTGGAAAACTGAAAGAAACACTTCCAACAGAACTCATTTGGATATGAGCTTCAATTCTCTTTTGCCTCCTATGTGTAGGCTGTTTATGATCCTTCATTCTCAAAGGGGACCAATCAGAAGGGTGTTGTCTTGACTTGGAAGTGAATTGGATTTAAGTGAGGCCAAGCTGTGCAAAGTCATCAGCCCCACTCTCTCTTCCAGAGTTATGAGTCCAGTGGCAAAACAAGTCAAGACAACTGGTGATGGCCCTGGATGCAGTGGGAGACCTTGGCCTTTACAAGCTAAGATCTTTCCCAGGTTTCAGTTTGCCTGAGGCAACACTATTTAGTAGCTAAAGCCTCCGTAAGAATTGAGGCAAAAGATGGCCTAGTTTCCCTTTACAAAAGAATCCTATGTATAGGCACAGACTAAAGGGAGCACCCACCAGAACTGTTTGTTCTACTGGTAATAGAAGACAGTAATGACCACATCCCTTGGGACAATGATTAAGGTACTGACTTAGAGAGAAACATAAGTATACAGTAAAATGAATGGCTTCACATTCAAAACTTCAAAGGTGGAGTTCCTTGGGGTACTAAGCCTGGTATAGGCATTCTTAACCTTTTCTGTGCCACAGACCCCTTTGAAAGTCTTTTGAGGTTAAAGACCTCAGAATAATGGTTTTTTAAATTAAATTTTATGTTTATTTTTAGTTTACATCATTAATTTCCACAAGATTTTGAGTTATAAATTTTCTCCCCATCTTTCTCCTACCCACCACCCCAAACATTGATCCCACTGTATGCCCCGTCCTGCAATCTGCTCTCTCCTATATCCTCCCCTATCCCTCCTTCGACTTTCCAGATGGATCTCTATACCCCAGTGCCTGTATATCTTATTTCCCAGTTGCATGTAAAAAATTATATATATATATGTATATATATACATATATATACATACATATGTGTGTGTGTGTGTAAAACATTTGATTTTAAACCTTTGAATTCCAGATTTTTTCCCTTCCTCCCTTGTCACACAGCCTTACAAGGAAGATAAGCAATTCAATATAAATTGTACATGTGTAGCTATGCAAAACATTTCCATAGTGGATATACTGTGAAAGGCTGACTATATTTCCCTCTGTCCTCTCCCGATCCCCACTTGTTCTGTTCTCTACTTTGACCTGTCCCTTTTCAAAAGGGTCTGCTTCCAACTTCCCTGCCCCCCCAAACCTGCCCTCTCTTCCATCATCCCCCCTCTCATCCCCTTCCCCTCTACTTTCTTGTAGGGTGAGATACCCTATTTCATGTGTATGGCATTCCCTCCCTAAGCCAAATTCAATGAGAGTAAGGTTGACATTCCCTTTTGCCTTCCTGTTCTTCCCCTCCATTGTAACAGTTTTCCCTTGCCTCTTTTATATGAGATAGTTTATCCCATTCTGTCTCTTCCCAACTCCTCTCATTATATTCCTCTCTCACCTCTCAATTTCATCATTTAAATATTATCCCTTCCTATTAAATTTGTCTTGTGCCCTCTGTCTATGTATACCCATACATATAATATACACACACTCACATATGTATTCATACACACATATGCCCTCCTATATGGTATATATATGTATACATATATACATTTATATTCCCTTCAACTATCCTTATACTGAGAAAAGTTTCATAAGTTACAATTATCATTTTTCCCATGTAGGAATATAAATAGTTTGACTTTGATAAGTTCCTTATGATTTCTTTTCCCTGTTTACGTTCTCATGCTTCTCTTGCTTCTTGTATTTGAAAATCAAATTTTCTGTTCAACTCTAGTTTTTTCATCAAGAATGCTTGAAAGTCCTCTATGTCATTGAATGACCATATTTCCCCCTGAAACATGATATCCAGTTTTGCTGGGTGGGTGATTCTTGGTTTTAATCCCAGGTCTTTGACCTCCAGAATATCATATTCCAAGCCCTCCAATCCCTCAATATAGAAGCTGCCAGATCCTGGGTTATAATTATTGTGTTTCCACAATATTAAAATTGTTTCTTCCTGGCTGCTTGTAATATTTTCTCCTTGATCTGGGAATTTTGGAACCTGGCTATAATATTCCTTATAGTTTTCTTTTGAGGATCTTTTTCAGGAGGTGATCAGTGGATTCTTTTAACCTCTATTTTGCCCTCTGCTTCTAAAACATCAGGGCAATTTTCCTTGAGAATTTCTTGAAGGATGATTTCTAGGTTCTTCTTTTGATCATGGCTTTCAGGTAGTCCAGTCATTTTAAAATTATCTCTCCTGATTCTATTTTCCATGTCAGTGGTTTTTCCAATGAGATATTTCACATTGCCTTCTATTTTTTCATTTGTTTGGATCTGTTTAATAGTATCTTGATTTCTCATAAAGTCACTAGCTTCCATTTGCTCCAATCTAATTCTGAAGGACTGATTCTCTTCAATGAGCTTTTTAGATTCTTTTTCCATCTGGCAAATTTTGCTTTTTAAGGCATTCTTCTCCTCATTGGCTTTTTGAGCCTGTTTTGCCATTTGAGTTAGTCTATTTTTTAAGGTGTTATTTTCTTTAGTCAGGTTTTTGACTCTCTTTTCATGCTTTTCTTGCATCATTCTTATTTCTATTCCCAATTTTTCCTACACTCCTCTTATTTTGTTTTCAAAATCCTTGGTAACCTCCTCTATGGCCTGTAACCAGTTCATATTTTTCTTGGAAGCTTTTGTTGCAGTAGTTCTGACTTCACTGTCTTCCTCCTGTTCCATGCTTTGATCCTTTTTGTCCCCAAAATAGGATTCCAAAGTCAGATTGCTTGGCTTGCTTTGCTTCCTTTACTTGCTCATGTTGCCAATCAATTACTTGACTTTTGAGCTTTTTGCCATGGTAGAACTCTGCTTCCAGAGAGGAGAGCTTTGTCCTAAATTGCTGGGGTTTTCTCGGCTGCTGGAGTTATTAGTTGGGTGCCTTCTCAGAAGCCTCCACTGGCTCTGGCACACTGGTCACACACCCCAGTACCCCCACCCTAGACATCAATCCAGATCCAAGCAGGTTAGAGCAAGAATGATTACCCCTCAGAATGGTTGCTTGGTCCCCCTACAATCTGCAGTCCTGAGCAGCTCTGAAGCTCTGTGTTATAATTATTGTGTTTCCACAATATTAAAATTGTTTCTTCCTGGCTGCTTGTAATATTTTCTCCTTGATCTGGGAATTCTGGAACCTGGCTATAATTCCCATGGGAAAGAGCTCTGAAGCAGCCATGCAGTGGTGGACACTGCATCTCAGCTACTTCTCCCTCCTGGTGACAGGGGCCAGACCACACTCCTGGACCAGCTTTTACCAAAGTCCACTGAACTCTCACTTTTTCTTTCACATCTATGGGTTGATAATTCTGGAAACTACCACAGTTGCTGAAGTCCCTCTAGCTGGGCCTGCTTGTGGCCGCCCTCAGGCTAAATCTGTGGACTCATGTGGGGCTGGTCACTGCTCCCAGCATGCTGTGATGTATCCTTCCTGACAGCCTGCTGGGCTGTCTTTAGTGGGAGGTTTGTTTCTCTCTATCAGTTTGTGAGTTCTGTAGCCCTAAAGTTTGTTTAGAGTAATTTTTTATAGTTATTTGAGGTGGTTATGGAGCAGGCATATGGAGTTTTTCTGCTTCTATGCTGTCATCTTGGCTCCACCCCCAGAATAATGTTTTTAAATACACAAAATACATAGGACTAGAAGGGGAAATATTGAGATAAAGTTATCAAAAATATTTTTTAAAAAAGTTTAGGGATGCCATATTAATACTCTTGCTAGGTGGCAGAACCAAAGTGGTGGCATAGAGGAAACAACCCATTGAATTCTCCCAACATTCTCCTCCAAACTATTTTAAAATAATTTGCCAAATCAAATTTTGTAACAACAGAGTCTACAAAAGGTCAAGGTGAGACATTTTTCCAGCCCAAGACAATTTAGGAGGTTGGCAGAAGAGGCCTATGACAGTGGGGTGGGGGTTGACCTGGATAGTCATGGCAGCACCAGCAATAAGTGGACCAGTGAGGTTAGGAACTTCTGGAGCTCACAGCTCAGAGATGGTAAAGGAGGGTTGTGGTGATCAGGCAACTAGTTAGAAAGAGATTACATGGGACTCTGAACTGACACTGGATTCAGGACCTTATTGCATTGCCCACACACAGTTCTAGGTTGCAGTTCCAGGGAAGAGGAGCACTAGCAATTGTGGCCAAAGCTGATCAGGAGCTCTGATCATACTTCCAAGTAAGAGAGGAGCTCTTACACTTGTGGCTACAGAAAAAAGGGAATCTTCCTGGGCAAAGGCCAGAATACAGACTAGGAGAACAATGACCACAACTCTCTTCAGATCATATGACTTTGGAAGCACTGAAAACTTACAGGACCACCCCCTCCCCCAGGACTACACCTGAAAACAGCAGCATGGAAAAACCCGAAGCTTGGGAAAGTGTCCCAATCCACTCCCCACCCCAGGAACAGAACCCAACTTTAACAAAGGGCAAGAAATAGGCTGGGAAAATGAGCAAATAATAAAAAAAGAACATGGCCACAAAAAGCTACTATGGTGACAGGGAAGATCAAGACACAAATTCAGAAGAAGATTACAACATGAAAACAACAACAAGCAAAGCCTCAAAGGGGGAAAATACAAATTGGGCTTAAGCCTAACAAGGATTCCTGAAAGAGCTAAAGAAAGAGATTAAAGTAGTAGAGATAAAAGAATTGACAATGACACAAGAAAATTATTGAGAATATTAATAGCTTGGTAATAAGGCCTTTAAAAACACTGAAGAAAATACAGCTTAAAAAGCAAATTGGCCAGATGGAAAAAGAGGTAAAAAAGCTCACTGAAGAAAATAATTCCTTAAAAAAAATCTTTAAAAATTAAAAACGGGCAAGTTGAAGTTAATGACTTCAAAGCCAAGTCAAAAGAATGGGGAAAAATGATGATAAAGTGAAATTTCTAATTGATAAATAACTGACCTGGAAAACAGATTTAAAAGAGATAATTTAAGAATGGATTACATGACAGTCATAATAAAAAAAGAGCCTAGTCATCATATTTCAAGAAATTATAAAGGCAAACTGCCTAAATATATTAGAACCAAAGGGAAAGATAGAAATTGAAAAAAAAAAAAAACCACTAATCACTTAGTGAGAGTCTATAATGAAAACTCCCAGGAAAATTATAGCTAAATTCCAGAGTTCCCAGGTCAAAGAGAAAATATTGCCATCAGCCAGAAAGAAACCATTCAGATGCCATGGTACTATAGTCAGAATTATACAAGATTTAGCAGATTCCACATTAAAGGAGCAGAGAGAGGGCTTAGAATGCTACATTTTAGAAGGCAAAGGGGCTAGGATTACAACAAAGGACAACTTACTCAGTAAAATATAATACTTCAGGAGAAAAAAGGATATTTAATGAAACAGAGGACTTTCAAGCATTCATGATGAAAAGATCAGAGCTGAACAGAAAATTTGATGTTCAAACATGAGATTCAAGAGGATTTGAAAAAAATAAACATGAAAGAAAAGTCATAAGGGACTTAAAATGGTTAAACTGTTTACATTCTTATATGGGAACATGATACAAGTAACTCCTAGGAATTTATCATTAAGGAAGTTAGAAGGCATCTGCATAGATGGAAGGCACTGGTATTAGTTGATTATGTTGGTGTGATCTCCAAAAAAATAAATAAATAAATGGCCTAGAAAGAGGGATGCATTGGGAGAAGGGGAAAGAAAGAGGAAGACGGAAAAAAAGTATTCCACATAAAAGAGACATGTAAGTAAAAGATTTTGCATTGGAAGAGAAGATGGGGGGTTGGGGATGGTGAACAATGTTTGAACCTCACTCTCAGTGATTCAAAGAGGGAAGAATACATACACACACTTCACTGGGTATAGAAATCTATTTTACCCAACATGGAAGTAAGAGGGAAAAGGAATAAGAAAAAGGAGGGTGTTGATAAAGGGAGGATGAATTAAGGGAAATAGTAGTCAGAAGCAAAATAAACTTTGGAGAAGAGTCAGGGCAAAAAAAGAGAGAGAAGGATAAACATAAAAATATAGGATAGAAGGAAATATATAATTAGTGATCACAACTGTGAATGGGATGAATTCTCAAAAAATGGGATCAGAGAGCAGAATGGATTAGAAATCAGAATCTAACCTGGGAAAGCCAGGAATAGTTTAGCCGTCAGATTTATGGAGAGGGGAAGACTTTATGACCAAACAAGAATTAGAGAGCTTTATAAAATGCAAAATGGATAATTTTGATTACATGAAATTGGAAAGCTTCTGTACAAAGCCAATGTAACCAAGAATAAGAGGGAAGTGGAAAATTGGGAAAGAATCTTTACAACCAATGTCTGTGATAAAGGCTTCATTTCTAAAATATACAGAGAATTGAGTTAAATCTATAAGAATACAAGTCATTCTCCAATTGATAGATGGTCAAAGACATGAACAGTCAGTTTTCAGAGGAAGAAATTAAAATATGTATAAGTATCTGAAAAAATGCTCTAAATCACTATTGATTAGAGAAATGCAATCAAAACAACTCTGAGGTACCACATCTCACCAGTCAGATTGGCTAAGATGACAAAACAGGAAAATAACAAATGCTGGAGAGGATGTGGACAAATTGGAACACTAATGCATTGTTGGTGGAGTTGTGAACTGATTCAACCATTCTAGAGAGCAATCTAGAACTATGCCCATAGGTCTATAAGTAATTTCATATCCTTTGACCCAGCTATACCAATTCTAGGGTTGTATCCCAAAGAGATCATAGAAGAGGGAGGAAGACCCATATGTACAAAAATATTTATAGCAGCTCTTTTTGTGGTGGTAAAGGATTGGAAATTAAGGGGATGCCCATCAATTGGGGAATGGCTAAACAAGTGGTGGTATATGAATGTAATGGAATATTTTTGTGTTATAAGAAACGAGGAGCATATGGACTTCATATTAACCTGGAGAGGCTTATACAAACTGATGCTGAGTGAGAAGAGCAGAACCAGGAGAAATTTGGACACAATTACAGACACAACATATTGTGATGACGAACTTTGCTAGACTGGACTCTTCTCAGCAATGCAGGGTTATAAGTCAACTCCAAAAGACTCATGATAGAGAGAGATGTCTACATTCAGAGAAAGAACTAGAAAGAACAGAGTTTGAATGCAGATTAAAGCAAACTACCTCCTCCCTGCCTTTTTCTTGTTTGGTTTTGTTTCAGCTTTCCCATTGTTCAATCCATTTGATACAATCCTTCTTTATAACCTGACTAATGTCTGATGTGAAACTATTTGCAGATCCTATACTTGATTGTATGCTGCCATGGGGTGGGGAGAGAGGGAGAAAATTTGAAGCTCAAGGAATTGTGGAATTGAATCCTGTAAACTAAAAGTAGACAAACAAATTAATAAAGACCAAAAATTTAAAAATAAAAATAATAAGTTATTATGTTTAAAAAAGAAATTAGAATCTAACAATAATTTGTTTAGAAAAAACACACAAAAGACATTTAAAAGAAGGGGCTGGAGTAGTATCTATTATGCTTCAACTAAGGTAAAAAAATAGCAAGGGTAGCAATAGTTATCTCAGTCAAAAAAAAAAAGCAAATATAGACCTAATGAAAAGATAAAAAAGGAAATTTCATTTTGCTAAAAGGTACCCTAGAATGAAGTAATATCAACACTAAACATATTTGCACCAAAGTGAAGAGCATCCAAATTCTTAAGGGAAAAATTCAATGCATTATAGGAAGAAATAGATAGTAAAATTATACTAATGGGGTCACTTCAACTTTCTCCTCTCAGAACTAGATAAATCTAATCATAAAATAAGAAAGAAGTTGAGGAGATGAATAAAGGTTTAGAAAGTTTACATATGATAAACCACTGGGGGAAGTGATATACATAGCACCTTTACAAAAACTGACCATATATCAGGGCATAAAAATTTTACAACCAAATGCAGAAAAGAAGAAATATTAAATGCATCCTTTTTAGATTCATAATGCAACAGAAATTACATTCAGTCAAGGGCTGTGGAAACAGATTAAAAATAAATTGGAAACTAAATAATATAATCCAAAAAATAGTGGGTCAAAGAACAAATAGAAACAATCAACAACTTCATTAAAGAGAATGGCAACACTGAGACAATATACCAAAATGTGTGGGATGTACCAAACTGGTATTTAGAGGAAAATTTATATTTCCAAATGCTTACATCAATATAAAAGAGAAAGAGGAGTTCTATGAATTGCCCATGCAACTGGAAAAATTGGGGAGGAGGAAGGATCCCCTGCTTTAATTGCTTATGCTGTCCCTATTTATTCTGAAGGACACTAATCACACCATCCATACCATATAATACTTGACTCTGGCTTACATATCATCGGCCTTATTTTTCTGGTAAGAGGCAAAGTGATAGCTGGGACATAGGAGAGTTTTTTTCATAGCTTGTCACCCTGCTTTGAGACTAAACACTAATCAGCTCAGACAGCCTCAAGCTACTGACAATTTTTTAGTTTATCCATTTTACATTTATAGTTATGATTGCTAACTGTATTTTCCCCTTTATCCTATATTTTTCTGTTTATCCTTTTCTCTATATATTTTACCTCTCCTCCAAAACCAGTTTTGTTTCTGACTTTAATTCACCCTCCCTTTTATCAATCCTTCTTCCCTTCCTTACTCCATTCCCATTCTACTTCCCTGTTGGGTAGGATAGACTTCTATACCCAACTGAGTGTGTGTGTATACATATACATATATGCATATAAATTTATATGTATATATGTATGTGTGTGGATATATATATATATACTCATTTACAATATATACATATATGTACACACATGTATATTCTTTCCTTCTTGAACCAATTCCAATGCGAGTGAGGTTCAAGCATTGCCCACCAATCCCCCATTTTCCCCTCCAGTGTAAAATCTTTTCCTTAGATTCCTCTTTTATGAGAGATAATTTTCCCTATTCTTCTCTTCCTTTTCCCTTCTCCCAGCACATCCCACTATTTCACTCCATTTTTTTTAGATCATACCAATGTAATCAACTCATATCCATGCCTTCTGTCCATGTAGGCTCCTTTTAACTACCCTAATCATGATAAAATTCTTAGGAGTTACTTGTATCATCTTCCAACATAGGAATGTAAGCAGTTTAAACATTTTTAAGTCCCTTATGAGTTCCTTCATGTTTACCTTTTTATGCTTCTCTTGAGTCTTGTATTTGAATGTCAAATTTTCTATTCAGCTCTGATCTTTTCATCAGGAATGCTAGAGAGTTCTCTATTTCATTAAATAAACCACCCCCCCCCAAATGATTTTAACAAATTTTGCTGGTTAGGCTATTCTTGGTTGTAATTACAGTTCCTTTGCCTTTTAGAAGATAATGTTCTAAGCCCTCTGCTCTTTTAACATGGAAGCTGTTAAATCTTATATGATGCTGACCAGTTTCATACTATCTGGATGGTTTCTTGCTTCTTCCTGTTGAGTATCTCTATTTTAAAATAAGATTAATGGTTTTCTTGTCATTTCATTCTTCCTTTTACTGTGCTTTATAGACAAATTTCCTTCATCTCAAACTTTTTTATCCACTTATTTTGCTTTAATAGAAACCATAGATTGTATTGAAAACCAGTCTCTTCACTGTTGGCCTCCCTCACAGAGGACTTATCCTCTACCTTAAAGTCAATGAGAAAGAAGGGCAGTCCCCTCCTTACTTCTCCTCTGCCTTCAAAGAGACAAAAATCGTTTCTTGAGTATGATGGCCCAGGTCCTTTCTCGAACTAAACTGCTAAACATTCAAACTCTACTTCAGAGAGTGCAACTCCAATGGGTCTGCCACGTTGTTTACATGCCAAATGTATGCTTGCCTAAAAGCCTATTGTATGGAGAATTCACACAAGGCAAGCATTCACATAGTGGTCAGAAAAAGTGATACAAGGACACTCTCAAGGTCTCTCTTAAGAACTTTGGAATTATGTGACATGGGAGACACTAGCACAGGACTGCTTCTTGTGGTGTGCCTGCATCAGAGAAGGTGCTGTACTCTATAAGCAAAGCAGAATCAAAGTAGCTCAAAAGAAATGCAAGATGCACAAATTTAGAGAATTCACCCCAAGTGTTCACATGAACTATTTCTGCCTGACCTGTGGTAGAGCATTCTGAGTTCGTATTGGTCTGAACAACCACAGTTCGACACTATAACTTGATTCTAGCATAATGTCATCATTTTGGTCCTCTTTGAGAACAAAGGACAACAACCAACCAATCAAAGCAGATTATGCATATACGTGTTTTACAAACTTTAGGATACTATATAAAAATGAGCGATTATTATAGTCTTATTTCTCTTTTCTGTCACTTCCAAACTTTTCATGTGAGTGATCTACCTTCACTGTCTTTATTTATGCTATATCCACTCCCTCCTCAGTGCCCTGAATTTGAATTTCTATCCCTGTTCATTTACTAAAAAGAGTAACTCTGGGTTCCTCAAGATTTCCTTCTAAATTTGATTTCTTTTTGCCACCATGCTCCTTAACCTCTATACAGCATTAGATACCACTGATCATGCTGTTCTTCCTGAAACTCCTTCCATTCTTCTATACTGCTTTTCTCTCAGCTCCTGGACTTCTTTTTTTCCTTCTTTGTCTTCCTACTGTATGGAAAAAGCATATTCCCAAAGACTTAGTCATCACCTTCTACTCTTATTTTTTCTTAAAGAACTTACCTATTAATTTTGGATCATTTTGCTCTATTATTAATTTCCTAGGTAACTCTAGGAAAGTCACATAATATCTATAGGACACAGATTTTTTCATGTGCAAAGTTCTCAACATAGACGACATGACTGCTAAGGTCTTTACCACATAAAATATATATCATATATATGAAGGGAATATCATTCCTATCAGTCATGAAGTTTGTTAATGTGGTAGGAAAACATCTTACAGAAATTCAGCATGATAAAATTGAAAGAGCTGGGTTTGAAGTCAAAAGACTTGGGTTCTAATCCTGATTCTGAATCTTACTATTTGGGTGACCTAAATTTGTTTTGAAACCAATTAGAAAAACATTCATTAATTGTAAGGAACTGTTCTAGGATTGGGGATACAAATGTGTTCCAGCTCTTAAGGAAATTACATTACAATAGATTGATGGATACAATATTGAATATAGATAAATAAATACAGGGTATTATATATGTATATTCAATACTATATATAGGTGAATGTGGAATATGTATGTTCATATTGTATATATATTTACATATATTATAAATATAACATATAATATATGATCATATATATGAATACTATACATAAACATAGGGCTTATATATGTACATACAAATTTAATACATAGTTAAGTGGTTAAATTATTTTATACTCAAGCGTAAACAAATGAAGCTTGTTTTCAGATACAACTTTGCAAATATACCATTCTAAGACCAAAAGACCCCAGATACATTAATAAATCAATTAGAAACTGGAAAAGTACACCCAGTGATGGGTACAATTCCTTAATATTGGCTATTTCTACATATATGTCATGCTCCACTTTCTCCATATGGAAATATGGGCCTGGTCTCATAGCATCTCTGCCTCTCAGTATTCCTATCGGTAAAATGATATTATTGAGGTAGATCTTTAAGATTTTTCCAACTATGATCCTAAGTCCAATTGTAAAGAATTCTTTGCTGATGAGAAGATTCCTGAAATGCTTGTATTTGAAAATGACCTTGACACACCTTTCCCCACCCCAGTCCAAGGAAATCCAAAGCAATGCAAAAGAGATTAGTATGATCACCCACCTTAGAAAAACAAAGTGGATGATAAATGCCCAATTTTCCACACTGAGACTTGCAGCTAGATGGCCATCTGCCAAATTAGCCCATCAATATTGTATGTCTTAGACATTTACTATAGAGGAATGATATGCATTACCCAGAATTGAGGAAGAGAGTGGGCTAATTTAGTGTATAACTGGGAAGCTGTGCAGCACATTCAAAGATTTTAAGTTCATGTCATAAAAGCCCTTCTCTTTTATATTTGTACTTTCTTGATGCTATCTGGTATTAATTCATATAATATTATAATCTTGGAAGAAATGAAGAGATAGTTCAAAGGGAAAATACTCTCATGTTGAGACTAGATCTCTGATCTAGGTACCCATGTTTTGTCATTTATTTTTCTTTTAAGTTATAGCCCAAATTTCTTTTAAGATATCAGTTTGGTCAATTGTTTTATTGTTAAATTGTTCGTAGTTTAACGACACACTGCTCAGTTAAGTTCAACTGAACAAACTATTGCTTATGAAGCATTAAATGTTTTCTAGCCCTGGGCATTATGGTACTTTTCCCTAACAATTATGTCCTGCACTTAAGGGCTTCCCTCACCCTCCAGGAGGGAAATAAGAGAAGAGAGCAGTACAGTCATGTAGCCCTGATTGGATCTGCTGCCAACTCACACCACTGAACTGGTATTTTTTCCTTTCTGATTGACTCCCTTTCACACTCCATAATGGAGCTTTTCCAGACTTCTTCTCTCCTGAATGCTTCCTTCCCCAAGCACCAAGAAGATAAGATCTTGTGGTTTACCCTTCTCAGTAAAAGAATTAAGATACAAAGAAGATAGTGACAATTATTGAAGCATTATTTGGAAAAGGAAAAGGAAACCCAGACTTTGAAGAGGACAGAAAGAGAAGGGGAAGAGAATACTTGGCATAGGAGTAGGCCATGTGTAAGAGGGATTTATCTTCTTCTGCTTGACCTAAGAGGTAAGAAATGGAAGCATAAGTAGAAGTGGTAGAGAGTTCGATTTAGGCTCCATCCAAGGAAAGGTTTCTTTACAGATAAGAGGGACCCCAAAGCAGAATGGATTGTCTTAGGAAATAGTAAATTGCACTCCTTAAAAAGCCTTTGCTGAAGCCTAGATGACTACTCTGGAGATATGTTATAGAGTCGATTTCTAGTCAGGTTTGGATTGGATAGTTGGTCTCTAAGATACTTTCCAATTCATTTCATGTGTGTATTTCTATTTGCACACTTGTGTGCATATGTATGAAGGCACACAAACTGTGTGAGGTGGTGCTAGTGCCAGCCTCTATCCACACCCCCTCAGATCTGAGTTAGAAGCAGGAGCTAAGTAGCTGCAGCCTTGCTCTGTGATCCAGTATCTCTCATACCATTCACTGAGACCTCACATTCTGTACTAACTCACACTACTCTTCCCTCTCCTTGCTACTCAAGGTGCTACTCACCTCTATTTCACACCCACGTACAGCAGCCAGTACTTGGCAGTATGCTTGCTCTCTCTCTGCTACTCAAAGTCTCTAAGCTTTATTCTGCAACAGTCTTGGCATAGCTTCTTTCACCCTACCCCAGCCAGCTTTCAAACACTCCCCAACCAATACTAAACCTAAATCGACTTCTTCTCATGCTTCAATGGGCCCAGGAAAGGAGCATGGAATGACTGACAGCTATCAGTTCCTGCTGCCTTGGACACATGGCTCTTTCTCCTTTGCCAACATTCTCAGTGACTCTATCAATGACAATCGGAAGGTCAAAACTGGAAAGTCATAGAGAAAAGTCATGGTACCAACGGAGACTGCAGCAGTTAAGAGAGATACAGCAAGTCAAGGGTGCACTGAAACACTATTACCCAGGCATCAGCAGATATGATTAGGTTCTGGGCCAAAAATGATGTGATGAGATTAACCGGAGGGCCAGGAAAGTCAAGGAAACCAAATCAAGCCAGGAGCAGTACAATGAACTGAGTCTTAGATTTTTTGCATGTTGGAGCAGTATTTCTCAATTGCCAGTTTGAAGATGGATAGCTATTTACTGCATTTTGAAAAACTTGTCTTTCAATTCATTATTATTGTTATTCATTACCTTTTCCCCCCCTTTACTACTAAAGGTTCTTCTTTTATTTTGTCAATTTATTATTTTTTATTCCAGAATTTATTTTAGTTTTCAACATTCATTTCCACAAGATTTTGAAATTTCCCCATCTCTCCCCTACTCCCCACCCCAAGATGGCAAGCCTACTGATTACTCCTTCCCCCAGTCTGTCCTCTCATATATCCCCCCCCCCTCCATCCCTCCTTTTACCTGCTTCCCTCTTATTTTCTTATAGGCAAAGCTGGATTTCTATATTCCATTGAAAGGTCCTTACTTCTTAAAACTGGAAAATCTCAAAAGGATAACTGAGCAGCTGCCTCCTGCCACACCAGCTCCCTCTATCTTTCTGGCTCCCACTACCCACCCCCTGAGTCACCAAGATTTGTCCTGATGAGACTGAAGCAAAAAGCTCTCTGCAGCAGAGATTTTAGGTATTTTACTGGTTCACAGAAAAGTTTAGTGCTACTCTAATATCCCTTTCTGTTTCTTTTTTAAACATGTTTCTTTTTCTTTCTTAAAGGAACCAAGGTCTCAGTAGCCAAGACCCAACTATAGTATACATTTTATACTCCATCATCTCCATTGATTCTGTTACTCTACTAACTCGATATAGGCATACAGCACTTACGTTTCACTGTCGCTGTCCTTGGTCCACATCTGTGATTTCAATGGTGTTGGTTGGTGTGGTGCAAAACTCTGGCATTCCAACATTACTCTGGGATACATCCTTTTCCGCATTTTGTCAGACCCCACTTCTGAAGGGGAGAAGGTTGAAGGGCTTGATCAAGTTATAGGATCACTCTCAGGTCTAAGGCATCTGCTCATGGGCTGGGCCCCTCCTAAGTGGGGTCCTCACTTCTATTTACTCCATACACTGGGAACCAGCAGCAACTAGGCCCTATCCAGGGGACAAGTCTCCTGTCCTAGTTTTCTAATCAAGGTTAGGAATGGCTTGATCTCCAAAGAGAAGGCTAAAACTTCGGGGGCAGGGGAAGGATGGTAAACCTCTTGGAAACAATTTTTGTTTTTCTAGCCAATCTTGCAAGAGGCAGTTGGGTCTCATAAAGCAAATAGGGCTCCCCAGCCCACTTTCCCCAGCTCCAGGCTAATCCTATCATTTGAGGATTAATCCCACCTTCTCCCCGGCCTGGGTAAGAGGGGCCCCTCCCCCAGAGATGAAGAAATAGGGAGGAGCTGAGAATTCTTAACACTTCTCCTCATTCAAAAGTCCATCAGTGGAGATTGCTTTGCCTTTGCCCTTGCATACAAATAAAATAGGATCACGCCAATCAGAAGAAATGCCTAGGTTTAAAAGGCCCTGTTGGCTCTCACTCTGGGTCTTTGATCAAGAGAGGTCATTGACTCAGTATATTCACTACTACCTAAATAATACATTGATTATGCTCAAAACTTTGTCAGATATAGAATGCATCTATTGCAGCCCAGCTATGTAAGAAACCGACTTGCATGGTACCATGGAAAGAACATTGAGTCTGGAGTTAGAGAGTGTGGATTCAAATCCATCTTTGATGCTTACCACCTGCCTTACCTTGGTCAAGGCAATTTAATTTCCCTGGGCCTCAATTTCCTCAAAGTAAGGATGTTGAATTAGAATTCAGGGCTTCTTAATCTTTTCCCACTTGCAACCCCAACAGCGCTTCTTAAACTGTGTGTCATAACCCTAGGGGACCACCTTGTACCTGGAGATCCTTCAACTAAATTATCTGTATGAAACACAAAGGTTTTTTTTTTTTAAGACTAAATCTGTGATTTACTTTATATAGGGAGCTCGTGACATGAAAACAACCCCATCAAGGCAAATCGAGATCTGCTCTGTTATTATAATCTTACAGAGTTGTTTAGAATATTAAGAGCTTGTGACTTGTCTAGGGTCACATAGTCAGAGGCAGGACTTGAACTTGGATATTCCTGACTCTAAGGCTGGCTCTCTACCAGTTACATGATGTGGCCAATAAATATAGGACGTCCCAAAAGTCTTAGTGCAGTTTTAGGCCCATTAAGACTAAAAAGTGCACTCTAAGACACCCAGTATTCAGACTATCAAATGATATAACTTTTTTTCAAATTTTTGAAATTATGATTTATTTCTCCCTCTCAATCTTGAGAAGACTTGGAAATCTAGCACAGTTTGGGTTCCCAGAGGGACAATTACTACTTACTTTTACAGGATTCTACTAGATAAACTTGAGGGGCTAGTGCTATTGATCAGGAGCCCTCATTGGTGTGCTTCTTAATGATAATCAGCCAGTAATTTCAATTAGCTTTGAAGAAAGGGCATTTAAGAAGAAGGTATAGAAGGAAGTTAGTATAAAAAATTTCCTTCAAACCAGAGGTATATTCTGCCCTTGGACATATAATATCCCTGGGAGAGAGGTTCCAATTCATGGTAGTAAGGTATATATGTAGCAAAGGGATATCTCAGTCACTAACAACTGGGAGACCTCTTTTTTTTGTGGAATCCTTCTAAGCTTCCTGTAGGGAATTCTCTGCTGGACTCAGAGTGGGTTCTTTCTGGGGTCTTTAGCTGGCATTTCTCTGTTATGAGGGTCAAAATTCATGAAGCTGCTGCCATTCTCAGGTGTTTCCCAGATGGTGGGCAGAGACTTCCTCTGCCACCAGACACTACTGCTCCCTGCCCCAACATCCTTTGCAACTATCCCTGCTTACCAGTGGGTCTTCTCCCAAAGGGACACAGCCACCAGATGTCAGGCAGGGAGAAGAGGGAATTCCTCTCAGGGACTCAGCCAGAGCTCTTTATCTGCTATAGCTTCTGGATCTCCAATTGTGCTGTTGTTTTATAAACTGCACTAGATGTGTGTCTGATTCTTTCAACTACTAGCTATTTCTTGTGTGATAACATTTGTCTTTATCCAATAATCAAAGCATTTTATCTCTCTCAAATATATGTTTACTCCTTCCTTACACTTTTGGTTAAGTCAGTAGAACTATCACACCTTTCAGTTAATTGGGAATGGAGCAGAAATACCCATCCTCACAAAGAGATTTCAGAGACTATCCAATCTAACCTTGGTTTGAATAGGAGTTCTCTTTGCAACATCCTCCAAAAATTATATTGGAAGCACAGATTGGCTTCCTCTTCATTTCCAGAGACATCTATAAGGACAGAAAGCATTGAGAGCTTTTCATTAATGAATGTCTGCATCAGTATGAGTTTCTTAAAATAAAATGTCAAGTAAGAATAATAACTAATAATAATAATAACTAATATTTATTTTGTGCTTACTTTGTGCCATGCAGGGCACCTAGTGTTGCAGTGAATAGAGTGCCAGGTCTAAAGTCAGGAAGATGAATTTTCTGATTTCAAATCTGATCTCAGGCACTTACTAGCCAGATGACCCTGGGCAAGTCACATAACCCTGTTTGCCTCAATTTCCTCATCTGTAAAATGAACTGGAGAAGGAAATGGCAAACACTCCAGCATCTCTGCCAAGAAAACCCCAAATGGGGTCATGAAGAGTTGGACATTTCAGAAAAAATGACTGAACAAAACAAATGTGCCAGGCTCTGTGCTAAACATTTTACAATTATTATCTCATTTGACTCTCACCACAAGCATGGAGGTAGGTGCTCTTATTATCCCCATTTTATAGATGAAGAAATGGAGGCAAACAAAAGTTAGATGACTTGTCCAGGGTCACATGGACAGTTGGTATCTGAGGCTGAATTTGAATTCAGGTTTTCCTGACTCTAGACCTGGCTCTCTCTCCTCTGTTCCACCTCATTGAAAACTAAAGTTTTACTTATTCTCTTTTCCTTCTGTTGCATCACTGTTTCTTCCCAATGGCTTTTTTTCAGCTAAAAAAATTCTGCCTCATAACAAATAAACATAATCAAAACAACAGCAATAATATCTAGCATTTATGTAGTATTTTAAGGTTTGCAAAGCACTTTACAAATATCTCATTTTATCTTCACCACCACCATGGGAAGTAGCTACTCTTATCACCACCATTTTCCAGATGAGGACACTGAGGCAGACTGTCATTAGGTGACTTGTCTATCATCACTCAGGTCTTCTTGACCCCAGGTCTGTCTGTTATTCCACCTGGCTGCCAGATCGACCATCTGTGAAAACCATGCCTCATTCTGCCCTTTCAGCCTGACTCCTCTCTGCTGAGACAGAAGGCATGCTTCATCATTCTCTGAGGTCAGGATGGGTCAGGGTACTGACCAGAGTTCTGAGATATTGTTTTCCTCTACATTATTGTGGTCAGTGTGCACATTGTTCTCCCAGTTCTAAATGCTTTTCCCTCTATGCATTAATAAAAATCTTCTCAAACTTCTCTGATAATTTTTTTTCTTCAGAAGAAACCAAATTAGTCAGCAAACTGGAAGCTATCATGTACCCTCACCAGAATGGTGATTTTGGGATTTTCAGATAAAGGTGATTCTGTGACAGCCGATGGAAGAAAGTCAGAGTTACTTATCAGGCAGAGCCTCCCGTTTCTCTTCCAGCTTTGGCCAACAATACAACTTTTCATCTTCCCTTTCTGCAGTCACAGGGAGGCCTTTCAGGCTCTGGATTTAGGATCCTAGGAGACTATAGGCTGAGTTCCAATATCACCTGTCTCCCCTGTGTGACCTTGTACAAGCTGACCCTCTATTCCCTAATCTATAAAATGGCAGGAATGGGGGGTGAGGGTGGCTCATCAGAAGTATTCTAAAGTCCTTCTGGCTCTAAATCTGTGGTCTACTTCTCTTCTACATCACTGATCACTTTCCCCCTCTGAATTCCCCTGACATTCATTTTTTCTTTTCAAATCCTTAACTTTATAACTTCTTCTCAAACAGCTGAGCAGCTTCATAGACATTATCTAATTATGAATCTAAGCCACATTCCTACGAAGCAAGAAGGCAGAAAGTATTTCCATGCTCATTTCATAGATGGAAGAACAGGCCTTGGGAGTGTAAAGAAACTTGCCTTGGGTTACCCAGTCAACCTGCTAAATCTTAGGTGCTTTGTCTCCAGATAACCTAGAAAGATGGCTGGGGCAGGATGATATAAAGATGGATAGAAGTGGGGGAGAAAGGAGTCAGAATAAATCCCATTAGGGGATTCTGTGATAGTCTAAGCTGATGGTAATGAGCCTAAGGCCCAGGGTCTATATTAGGAGGCAGTGGGAACAGAGATAAAGATTCAGATGTAGAGAGATTCATTCAGTCAATCACCATTTATATTAATCAACTACACTGGCAGCTAGGTGGTGCCACAGTGGATGAAGGGCCAGGCCTTGAGTCAGGAAGAAATTTCCTCAGTCCAAATCTTGCCTGAGACACTTGTGTGACCCTGGGCGAGTCATTTGGCCTCAGTTTCCTCATCCGTAAAATGAGCTGGAGAAGGAAATGGTAAACCACTCCAGTAACTCTGCCAAGAAAACCCCAAAAGAAGTCACAAAGAGTTAGACATGACTGAAACAACTCAACCACATTATACTGGGGAGTGATGTCAAACTCAAAAGTGACATGGTCCCTGTTTTAACAGAGTTTAATTTAATTAAGAACCTACTTTGGATACATTTATTTACCTGTGAATATACTGTTTTCTATAATGAAATGCAAGTTCCCAGAGGATAAGGGACAGCTTTCAGTTTTTTCCTTTGGTTGGAGGTAGTATGGTAGAAAGAGTCCTGGCTCTGGGACTAGAGGATCTGGGCTCAAATCCTCCTTCTGAGACTTATTACCTGGATGACTGGGCAAATCATTTCACTTTCCTGGGCTACAAAATAAAAAGAGTAGCTAGAGAGTGCAGCGCCTGGGGCACTGGGCCAGAGTTAGGAACCCAGCCCCAGACATAAGTTGTGTGACTCTGGGAAAGTCACCCTCTCTTTGCCTCAGTTTCTGTTAAATGGGGTTGTTGTGAGGGTCCAATGAGATAATAAAGTTCTTAGCACAGAATCTGGCCCTTACCAAGTGCTACAGAAATGGCTTTGATTCTTACTATCACCATTATTATGACTATTATTACAGTATTTAGCAGAATGACCTTTAGGTCCCATCCAGCTCCAGCCCAAAGATCCTATAATGTCTGCTACATGGATTGGCTTATGTTGTTGTTGTTGTTGTTGTGTCATTTCAGCTGTGTCTGACTCTTCGTGACCCCATTTGGTGTTTTCTCGCCAAAGTTACTGGAGTACTTTGCCATTTCCTTCTCCAACTCATTTTACAGTTGAGGAAACTGAGGCAGAGAAGGTTAAGTGATTTGTCCAGGGTCACACAGCCTAAGGGTAGATTTGGATTTAGGAAGATGAGTCTTCCTGACCCCAGGCCTAGCACTCTATCCACCGTGCCACCTACCAGTTCTGATAGGTACATAGTATATTTTCACCAAACTGGCCTTTAATTTGACACAGATATTTCCTTTTTTAGTTAGTTTATTTTGTTAATCTTTCCTTCCTTAGGAGAAGATTTAGAACATGGAACTAAGAGAAAACTAATGTTGCCATAATTTATTACAGCAGGCATTATAAGAAGGCTTCATGTGTATGCGAATGGACCAGTATCAACACCTGAAGCCTATACTTGGAGTGGTCTTTGGATTGTCTTCCAACATGCCCTGTGATTGGCTAAAAATATTAGGTTGAGTATTGCTCATTCAGGAGTGACCATCTAAAAAAGTTCCCAGTCTCAAGGAAGCATCTTTTGTAAAGACAGGCAATCTACTGTGGGCTCTTTAGCAACAAATTTTCTCCCAAGATGGCCTTACTCTGGACATAAAGCCTCAGGACTGGCAGAAAAGTTCAAAGAGGGAGAAATTTTCAACATACTTTGCACCTCTATGGAGGAAGCTGGCCAAGTTTATTAGCATGTCATTTTGAAAATTTTTAATTGATCCACAGAGTGGAAATTAAGAGGAAGCTAAATTTCTTTTAAAAGGAAAATTTGGTGTGAAGGTTCATAAACACTGACAAATTGAAAGTTAAATCTTTAGTGATAATATTTTACCAAGATTTTATAAAGATTTCACTAAGCAGATGAAATGTCAAAGTTTTTCATGTCTGAAATCATGCCAATATGTGTGGGAGAAACCAGAGATCCAAATGTCTGCAGAACACATTAATATTAACATCACCTAATATATTAATTACAACAACACTTTTTTTGGATCCTTTACTATGTTGTGTATTTGGATAGGGTTACCTTCTCCAAATATTTTGGCAAGAGGGAATGGATGTATTTTAGCAAGTATTAGATGTTATTTAGTAACTTATAACTTTGGAATTCATATTTTAAAAAAGTTTATGATGTAGTGTTTATTTGAGGAGGCAGTTCTGATAAGAAACAGCATAATATATATGTATGTGCATACATATGCTATGTATGTATATAGTATGTATGCATATATGCATATGCGTATGTGTATATATTATATATGTTCTATATAACAGAGAATTAAATATTTAGAAACTAAGTTTTTAGAATTTGTCCCTTGGAAATTTGAGAGTACATAATTCTATGCCCTTGATTTTTTTTTTTTTTTTGCCATGGACCAAATGCCTTTAGGGACCCTCAAAATACCTCTGACAAGCAGGTCTAGAGAGCAGTTACCATGAGGTAACTTTCAGAGATGAACTGGGGTGAAGGTGAGGAAAATGTACGCATAACACATTTAAGTTTAATCTGAATTATTCACATCTGATCCATCACTAATCAACAAAACAATAAATTGAGCCCTGGTTTGTAGTATTTACTAATTTCTGAGCTGTCAGTACTCACAAGGAAATTTAATAACTCCAAGCAGGTTCCAGTGCATACTCCAGCTTACTCCATGTCAATGTTAACTGGGCTACCCCCCCCTCCCCTTGGTGTATTAGTTGGAGGGAAGATATTTTGAATGGGAGAGACCCTAAACCAATGGCCAAGGTGGATCAGTGTCTCTCTTACATTGACTTCTCAAAAGTTCATTATAGAGCTGTAACAAATCTACTTATTTTGTCTATGTATATAGTGTACATATTGCCACTCCCGTTTAGAATGTAAGCTCCTTGAAGGTAGCAGTTGTTCTAGTTTTGACTTTGAAGCCTAGGGCATAGTAGAAATTTAATAAATGCTTGTCAATCCATGCCTGCTTGAATTTAGCACTTAGCACAAGCTAAGTGCTAAATAATGGGCTAGGATTGAGTATCATGAAAAGCCTAAGATCCCTTGGCACCCACTCTGTGTGGGTGAGACAGATACTGAGAAGCTGCTCAGAGGCTCCACCAGGGAAATTGGCCCAGGGAGGTCCTCACCTGGGCTTGGTAGATGAAGCCTGCCAACTTCCAGCTTCCCATTTTAACAAATTATTCTTGCCAACTAAAGAGCTGCATATTCAAGGCTTCAAGTTGTTTCTACCAACTAAAGAGGACAAATGCTGTCAGTGTCCTTTAAATTTTGGCAAACTAGTGTGGAGTCTTGTTTGTACTGGGCTTGGAAAGCTCTTGTTCAATCCGCAAGACAACACGATGGGTCCCCTGGTCACCATGGTCCCAATGTGACTGAGAACATTCAAGTGCCACTCCATTGATGCTGATGCTTACACTTCTGCTCTGAGGCCTCGGATGGTTTTGGGGGCTGCAGCACTGCTTTTCTTGGGGAGGGAGGGGCAGGCGGAAAGGGGCTGAGCCTGATCCAAGATCTACAAAGCAAAAACCTCCATGTGCAAAGCTAGAAGGGAACCTGGTGATTGGCATGGACTCTCAGCATCCAAACACTATGCCTCGGTCTTGGCTGGTGGGTGGAGCTTGGGCGCTGCTTCAGGATGCAGAGTATTTAGTCTAGCTTTGACTTCCATGTTTTCTACCCCTAGAAAGTCCGTGCCTTTTGTCTCTTCACAATTTGCTCCAGTGGTGAGGCCAGCTCCCTCCCTAAGGCAGAGACCATTGCTGGCACTTGTACATCACTTTGGTAAGTAATAGCATGCTTTGCTGACATTAGGCAAATCAAGTCAACAAGGATTTAATAAACACCTACTATGTATCAAACACTGCATTAAGTACTAGAGACCCAAAGAAAGACAAAAACTGTCCCCCCTGAAAATTCATTGTTTACTGGGAATGCAAGGAGGGCAAGGCAGGTGTAAGACAACTGGACAGGTAGGAAAGAGCCAGGTTGGAAAGGACTTTGAAAGTTGAACAAAGGATTTTCAGTTTGGTCCTGTAGGTAACAGGGAGCCTCTGGAGTTCACTGAGTGGAGAGGGGTGATGTGGTCAGACCTAATTTGCTCAATTTGATCTTACAACAGCTCCTCAAGATATTTTAGGTATTGTTATTCTTATTTTATGGATGAGGAAATTGATGGTCAGAGAGATCACCTGCCAGTAGACACACAGCTAGTCAGAGGTAGGATTTGCACTCAGGTCTTTCAGGTCTACAAGTATAGAATGTGGTCTTTTTTTTTTCTTTTTGGAGGGGGGAAGGCAGGGCAATTAGGGTTAAATGACTTGACCAAGGTCACATGGCTAATAAGTGTTAAAGTGTCTGAGACCAGATTTGAACTCAGGTCCTCCTCATTTCAGTGCTCTATTCACTGCGCCACCTATCCACTGCTGGAACATGTTCTAGCCAAAATTCCTCATTCTGATATCTTCAAATTTTCAAAAATCCATCAAGGACTCTGAGCTAATTTAATAGCATGCTATACTAGCAAAACAGGACAGCTAGGTGGCGCCATAGTGCATAGAGTGTCAGACCTGGAGGCAAGAAACCTCATTTTCCTGAGTTCGAATTTGACCTCAGACACTTAGTATCTGTGTGACCCTGGGCAAGTCACTCAACCCTGTTTGCCTCAGTTTCCTCATCTATAAAATGAGTTGGTGAAGCAAATGGAAAATCACTCCAGTCTCTGCCAAGAAAACACCAAATGGGGTCACAAAGAGTTAGATACAACTGAAAGACAACTTGCAAAAGAAGATAATTTGCTGTCTCAGTAGAGTAACTGTAGGTAAGATTCTGACCAATTCCGGAAATATTTCACCCCTTGGCCTTACATAATCATCTATCCTCCTCACATTCCCTGTTTTAGAGATAATGGTGCCTACACCTACCTGCTAAGGATGTCATAGGGAAAATAAACCAAGCCCAGTATATTTTCAAGAGTTCCTTGGCAAGGAGGCATCATGTAAGGACTTAGGGACTCAAGAAATGCCACCTTAGTTCAGGTGAATTGTATGGCTATTCCAGTATTTCTTTCTCTACAGCAGCACCAAGGGGCATTTTTCGTAAAAGCAGGGCAAGGTAAAGGAGGCACTCCAAACATCCCTAGCTTCCCTTCATCACACAGTAGCACACAGTAGGTGCTTAATGAAGGCTTAATGTCTTGATTTGACATAAGCTATGATGGAGTTATCATTATCATCCACAAATTATGCATGAATAGAAGCCATCACCCAGAGGGGTCTTTATCTAGACCTTCTTAAAACTTTATTTCTAATCTTTACTAACTGGGGCGGCGGGGCGGGGGGGGATGAGAAGAAGAGGGAAGAGAGACAGAGACAGAGAGACAGAGATTACGCATTTCCCTTATGTAAAGGAAAAAGAGATTCATTTTTTTCCAACAGATTAAATGAGAGATATGTAAAGTACTTTGCAAACCTGAAAGCTCTAAGTAAATGTTAGCTAGTTGTTATTATTCAACCATCCTTGCAAACAGAGGTAGAGCGTATGAGGTTGATGTAGGCTAAGGTTCCAATGTTTGCATCATGCTTTCATACAGAGGAACAGCACAATGTACATTGCTAGTTCACAGAGACCTGCTTTATTGTGGAGCAAGTCCATTCATGTGGCTGGCAGCAATCAATGACTGATGAACTCCACAGTCAGCAAGAAGGCTACTCCCACAGCAATTTAGTGGCATCTCTATCCAGTAGGCAACATAACTAACGTTTTTTTTTTTCCTGTGTGGGAAGAAGAGACTCTCATTTGAAAGTGGCCAGGGCAGAGCTTGATAATGTATACTTGTTACTGGTAAATCTTTTCCATTTTTATAGACAATGTATTTGTCATTCAGTCATTTTAGTCATGTCTGACTCTTTGTGACCACATTAGGAGTCACAGGAGTGCTTTGCCATTTTCTTTTCCAGCTCATCTTACAGATAAGGAAACTGAGGCAAACAGGGTTAAGTGACTTGCCCAATGTCACACAGCTAGTAAATGTCTGACGTCCAATTTAAACTCAGAAAGATTAGTCTTCCTGACTTCAGGCCCCATGCTCTATCAGTCTAGCTAGCTTACAGACAATGTATACATCTGTGACATCAATGTAATGGGAAAAAAAAAAACACACCATGGTCAGAAGGCTTAGATGCTGGGTCTAGTTCTGGGGATAATTAGCAGTATGATCCTGAAGAAATCACATAACTTCTCTGGATCTGAGTTTACAATATTGTACAAAGTGGAATAGGTGATGTAACAGGCAAATAACTAGGTATGAATAAGATATAGACAGGATATGCCAGAAATGGCACTCCCTCTCGCAGTGCCAACTTCGACACAGCCTCTCCTAATTCTGTGCAATTCTAGTCTAGGGCATTTAGTAAAATACATTACAGGCAATCCAACCTACATGTTGGGGAATCTCATCTAGAACTTTTGTCCTTTTGTGAGCACCAGCACTCTTCACCCTTGTTATATAATCCGCCTACTTGCTTTTTTGTGGTCTATATTTCAATATTCTTTGATAAAGTCTTTTGTTAGGTTTGTTTCTTTATTAATGATATGCTATAGCCTATTCACACTCAATATTTACTTCTCCAATCCTCATTAGATGATTGGAGATTTTAATTCTTCACAGCCTATGACTCACAGTTATGTAGCACCATTGGAAGAATGAATGATATTAAAATAATGGACCTTTGTTTCTGGGAGAAGTTTGGGGTCAGTCCAAATGCTGTTTAATTTCTCAAATGCAGTCTGACTGTTCTCTTCCTCCTATTAAGTTTTGGCCCTAGTTTAATGTCCACCTGTAGTATCCTTCATATACCTATGTAGATAAAGATATATGAACTATATGAATATATACATATTTTAACATATTTATAGATATTAGTTCTATTGGCTGTCTAACCAAAAACATATCTTACTTTCCCACCCAATTTTTAAATACATTTTTATTTAAAGTTTTGAGTTCCAAATTCTGTCCCTACCCCTTCTCCCTCTCTAAGATGGTAAGCAATCAGATATAGGTTACATATGTGCAATTATATTAAACATTTCCATATTAGTCGTTTTGTACAAGAAGATTCAAATAAAATGAAAAAAGAAAGAAGATGAAAAACACCATGCTTCAGTCTGTATTCAGTCAATATCAGTTGTTTCTCTGGAAGCAGATAGGATGCTTCACCATTAGTGTTTTGGAATTGTCTTGGATCATTGTGTTACTGAGAATAGCTAAGTCATTTACAATTCTTCATAGAACAATGTTGCTTCTATTATGTACAATGTTCTCCTGGTTCTGTTCATTTCACTTTGCATCAGTTCATATAAGTCTTTCCGAGTTTTTCTGAAATCATCCTGCTTGTCATTTCTTATAGCACAATAACATTCCATCACAATCATATTGCGCAGTGTGGTTAGCCATTCCCTGATTAATGGGCATCCCTTTGATTTCCAATTCTTAGCCACCACAAAAGGAGCTGCTACAAATGTTTTTGTACAAATAGGGCATTTTCCCTTTTCTTTTTAATATCCTTTGGATATAGACCCAACAATGGTATTGCTGGATCAAAGGGTATGCACAGTTTTATAGACCTTTGGGCACAGTTCCAAATTGCTGAATCACTTCACAACTCCACCAACAGTACATTAGTGTCCCAGTTTTCTCACATCCCTTCCAACATTCAACATTTTCCTTTTTAGTCATATTAGCAAGTTTGGTAGGTTTGAGGTGGTGTTTCATAGTTGTTTTAATTTGTATTTCTCTGACCAATAGTGATTTAGAACACCACATCCTACTCTTGACAATAAGAATTCTTTATCCTCTTGGTCTTTCCTATATGGATATTTAGGTCAAATTATTTTGGTTATGAGTCTTGTTTGGTAAGTAAAGCTTTATCTAATCATCAAAGCCCAATTTCTAAGCTCTTTTGGCCTCTGCATTGTGGTTATTTACAATAGTAAAACTTGCTTAGGAAATAGTGATAGACTCCCTTGGTGTCTATTCTTTTATCCACCCTCCCTTTTTTTTGCATCAGTAGCTTGTCTTAATTGGTTAGAACTGTTTTCACTATACGTCCTGTATTCTTATTGTAATTTTATTTTCTAATTTGTTATTGATTTTAGTCTTTGCTCTGACCTTTTGGTGATCTGACTACAGAATGATTTAAAAATAAATCTCACGGGGCGGCTAGGTGGCGCAGTGAATAGAGCGCCGGCCCTGGAATCAGAAGGACCTGAGTTCGGAGCCGGCCTCCGACACTTAATCCGCACAAACAAAAACCTAGCCGTGTAACCTTGGGCAAGTTACTTAACCCCAATTGCCCTAAAGGGGCGGCTAGGTGGCGCAGTGAGTAAGAGCGCCGGCCTCGGAGTTTGGATGACCCGAGATCAGATCTGGCCTCTGAAAATGAGCACCCACGCATAAATAATGACTAGCCGTGTAACCTTGAGCAAGTTACTTAACCCCAATTGCTTTAAAAAAAAAAAAGGAAAAATAAATCTCACTAATCATTTCTTGATTGTTAGGAAATAGTCCATTTCAATTTTGGGTGATGTTCTTTGGTAGTCATCATGTCTAGCACCAACTAATTCTCTGTTTAATGGAAGTAGTCACATTCTAATATATAGGTAGAACGTTTCTATGTAGTCTACAAGCTTTTGGCCTCTTTTTAAAATTGAGCCATATTTTCCAACATATTTTTCCACTGTCCTCCCCCACTTTGCTTTGAACTCCCTGAGAAATAAAACATATTTCACTTCAATTTGGAAGGTCTTACTGAGTTCTTTTTAGAATTTCTCTACTTTCTCATCCTCTGCAGTAAATTTTTAGCACATTAGCTTCAATTATCATCACAGTGCCTATTTTACAAATGCTTCTTGTGAACACTGCAATAGGAGATGACCAAGCGTCCCATGAAATGCTATTTCTTATTGCCTTTTGATGCGTGATGAAACCAACTCCTCTATTTATCTCTCCAAGGAAAACCAGTGAGTCAGCCTTCCATTTAGCTGCAGTTTCCTTTTGTCTTCTGGTTTCATTTATAGCAAAACTGTCAAGATGGATATGATTCAGTTTCTCCAGGAGTACATGGCTTACACATTAAGTGTACCAGAATCTTAGTATCATAGAGTTTGGGTCGAAAAAAAGACCTTAGAGGTCATTGAGTCCAGTCCCCCCATCTTCTAGATCAAGAAACTGAGGCTCAGAGAAGCAAGGTGACTTGCCCAAAGTCATACAGCTGGTATATGAAGCAGGGTTTTAATCAAGATTTTTTTAATCCAAGTCTAGCATTCTATCTACTAAACCACACTTCCTCTAAGACTTAAGTTAATATTCATAGATGGTCTAAAATAGAACCAATTCTCAGCACACTTTGTGCTCCCTTCTCTGGTGCTTAGTTTAAGTGGAAGGCAAGGGCTCCAGACTATAGACCTTCCTACTTTCCTACTTTCCTGAGATTAAGGCCATCTTTCTTGACCTCCTTCAACTTGCTTCACACTAAAACATACCTCTCTGCTTTGCACCATTCTCTCATTCTTCCACCCTGTACTAGAGAATAAGTTTGTCTTCCTCCTTGACAAAATTAACACCCACATATTCTTTGGAATCCATCTTTCCTTCATATCTTGGGGACTCTGTCTATTAGGGGGTCCAGTCTCTTAGCTTCACTTTCTTACTCTATACTGGCTCTTTTCTTGTTGCCTATAAAACATTCAAGTCTTATTCTATGCCTTTTTTTCTAAAAAAGGAAAGAAATCTTTCCCTTTACACTATGACCAATTTAAGCTATTCTCCCATCTCTTCCCATTCACTACTAAACTACTATAGAAAGCAATCTACCCTTCCTACTTTCACTACCTTATTCACCCATTTATTTTTCAAACCACTGAATTAGTTTTCTATCTCCATCAATAAAAACTGTCCTCCAAGATTGCCAGTGATGTCTTCATTGACAAATCCAATGGCTTCTTCTCATGCCTTAACCTCCTTCATCTTTCTATATATCTGCAACTATTTGCCATCCTTGCTCGCTGCCCCCAGTCTCTCCTACCTTGGTTTTCTGCGACAGTGCTCTGCTGAAATCTTCCTATCAGTGATCCTTTTTGTCTCTTCCATTGGCTCATTTTCTTCTTCTGTGCCCTAGGTGAGATTGCTATTCCTTGACCACACCTAATGCTGTATCTCCCTTTTCTCTCAACTACTTTCATAGTTCTACCTATCATGTCTATGCAGATGACTCCCAAATAAATATCTCTATATATTGACATAAAGCCCCAATCTTTTCTGTTAAGCACCAATCCTGTGTTTCTAGGGATATATTTCACATAATTTGACTTGGATGTTCTACTGATGATGCAAATTCAATGAGTCTAAAACTGAGTTCCTCCTTAAAATTTGTTACTTCTTCTAATTTAACCTTTTCTTTTGTTGGCAATCACGAATCACCTATTCACAAAATCAGAGTATTTTAAAAATATTTCAGTCCTCTTCTTTATTCCCCATATCCAATTAGTTACTACATTGTGTCATTATCTCTTACATCCATCTGTTCATCTTTACTTACACTGCCACTACCCTAGATAATCTAATGATTAATTTCTCCTGGAAACATTGCTTTTTGGTTCCCCTGGGGAAGGGAGAGGCTGGAGATGAGAAAAGGGTGCAGAGAACGTGGATTCCTTCTCCTTTACCCACTTAGAAGTTGTTACCTTCCTTTCTGGCCTCCATCCTTCACATGGATGGCAAAGTAATTTTCCCTAACTACTAGTTTGCCCATTTCACTCTCCAATTCCTAACCTTCATTGGCTTTCCATAGCATACTGAACACAACAAAATCCTTAGCTTGGCATTCAAGACCTTCTATAATGTATTTCCAGGACACTTTTCTGATCTTATTTCTTAATTCTTCTCTCCTCCCAATCTGTGCATCAGTTAAACTACTATTTGTTTCCCATTATTACCCCATCCTCTTGTACCTCTAGCAACCTTTACAATGCTGTCTCTCCAGAATGTAACGTACTCCTGCTCCTAACACCCCTGTCTCTGCCTACTGACATTCTTCCTTGTCTTCCAACTCTGTATTGGCTCACAAAGACCTTGACAGAAAGAAAGTGGAATCCTGGTATTTGCTAACACTAGAAGGTATTGTTGCAATGGGAAACCATTTTTTGGCTTCATGTGGGGGAAGGGAGCCATGTTCTCTGATGGCTTTCCCCAAGCTGTTCATCCCTTTCTCATCTTCAGCCTCTCCTAGTAGGAACCAAATAGCAATGTTTCAGTGAGAAACTAATAAGGAAAAAACAATCCCAGAGGACCCCACGAAGATGTGAAAAGTATTTTCCAATTTTCTTAGTACATCATATGTGAATAGGATGACATGACATTAAGGCTGCTGACACACAGTGAGCTGGGAAGCCTCCTCCATGTGCATTGAAATTCTGGGCCATATTTTCAGAACTAAGGAAGTTGTTGAAAGTTTGGAATGTTTTTTTTTTCTAAAAAAAATTCTATCAGTCTTATTTCTCCAATCATATATTTTTCTCTTCCAAAAACCATAGTAATAACCTTTTCTAAGTATACAAAAAAACTCAGTATCCATGCCAGAGAATTCCAACAACATATGCTAATTCAACACAGTAGTAACTTCTTGATTCCACGTTTCTTTAGAAATGGAGACAGCTGTGAATTAGGATTTGAATCTGACCCTCCAAGCAAATGATGACCAGAAAACAGAAGCAATATTGCCCCAAGTCAAAGCCTCAGGACTCCATCTCCTGGTCAGTGACGGATGAGCATCCATGAAATCCTAACACTGTAAAGAAGAAAGAAGCTAAGGGGAAAATAAATAATAGCATAACACATGCCTTTGTCCATATGGTGGTGACTGATAGGTTTGATAAGTGGGCCTGTGACAGCCTAGGCCTTCTGGAATGAAGGTGGAACTGCACAATCTTTTCATTGCCTGTTGTTTAACATTTGATGGGTTATCAGAGAAGGTTATACAATCTGCTTCTCTATCATTGGAAGGGCTAGGTCAAGCCTCATCAGAGTAAGATGCTTTGATTAAATTTAATCCTACCTGCAATCATGGAGTTGAGTAGGTGGGGCAGGCAAATCTCTTCCAGTGCAAAGAGTTTCTGATTGGATAAAATTCTAAACTGTAAAGCATCCTATTTGCCAACAAGGATTTACTGAACATTTAATGTGTAGTCAACACTGTACTAGGAACTACTAGGTAATACAAATGTCTAGGGCATGGTCTTGGCAAATACAGAGATGAAGAAACTAGTTGGGAAGTTATACTTTGTATTTTTTTATATGCTCATGAAAAGATAACTAAATGATGAAAGAGGAGGGAAAAGGTAAAAATATGTTGATGAGATGATGTAGTGGCTAGAACACTGGCCCTATAGTTAAAAGAAATGCTTCTAAATCCTGCCTCCAATTTTGTGAGCTGCGATTTAAGGTGAATTGCTGAAACTCTCTGGATCTCAGGCCCCTCATCTATGAAATGAAAGACCTCAGTGACCTCTAAGGACCTTTCTAAATCTAAATCTATGATCCTATGATAATTACCAATAGGGGAGGGAGAAGAGAGAGGAAGACAGAGACAGAGCTAGATGGACAGAGAGACAGATAGAAAGGGTCATAGGTTACCTTTTTTTTTTAAATGCACAGAAGAGGGAAATCAAGGAAAGGTACAAATAAACAAGTCAGATGCTGAGATAATGTGCTGACTTTTATATACTTTTGACAATTAATTCAACCTGTACTTAATGGAGATTTGTGATTTTATATAAGGCCTCTTTTCTGCTCTTCGTTCTGTATGGAAATTTTCGTGTCTGTAAAATTCTGAATAGCAAAAAAAATTAAAAAGAGGAGATTCATAAAGTAATAATAGAGCAGAAGGGAATAAAGTAGAATAAAGGACAGGAGAAGAGGAAGAACAGAAGGGAAGGGAAGATAAAGGGGAAGGAGGAAAGAGAAAGGAAGAGAAGAGAAAAGAAAAAAGCTCCTTGAGGATAAGGACTGTTTCATTTTTGCATTGTATCTGCCATCTGGCTTATAGGGGGTATTTAATGAGGACTTTTTCATTGAATGAGTCATGCTTTAGTGGGGGCTGGGGGAAAGGGCACCTTCCATCTCAAATATTCTATGACTCTAGCATAGTTCCTTACATAAAAGAGGCACTGTATACGTTTTTGTTAAGTTAATTCATCATCAGCTAAACTTTTGCTCAGTATCCAAAGGTGATTCTGGAAAGATGTGAGAGCTAAGTATAAGCTCTGGGCAGGTCTACTTGAATCTGAGTACAGGCCTTATAAAGTCTGCCATTTCAGGATCAGCCTTAAAGAGAAGCTCATCTCTTAGGGTGACTGCAAGGTGATGAATTCTTCAGCCACCAAACTGTCAAAAATCTTTAACTGAGTCATAGAGGCAATGCAATCTGGACTGATTGAGAAAATCTGCACACTGATGAAATCACCGGCTGTCAAAGTGTTGAAGGAATGAAGAATGAATGGCTAAATAAATATTGGCTCTGTCCATTACTATCCATGTGTCCTTGGGCAAATCAGTTGCCTCTCTGGGCTTCAGTTTCCTCATTGTTAAAATGAGGGATCTCAGGGCAGCTAGAGGGCAAGGTAAGAGCGCCGGCCTCGGAGTTGAGATGACCTGGGATCTAATCCTACCCATAATGACTAGTCATGTAACCTTGAGCAAGTTACTTAACCCCAATTGCTTTAAAAAAAAAAAGAAAGAAAGATCTGGGCTAAATGGTCTTGTTGTGTTCCAGTTCTAAGTGATAAAGATGAGTAAGTATTATAGACATTTCTAAAAAAGAACAAGAATGCTGGATGTGGAGTAACAAGACAAGGGGCTTCATTGATGTGGGACTTGATGCCCTTTCTTGTTTACTTCTAGCGTTGGTTTTCTGCTAATGAGTCTTCTCCAGAGTCAACCAGGTTCCTGGAGGAGCACGATATAGAAAGGCAAAGAGACTTACACAGCTCTATAAAAAATTATCAAGTCAAAAATAAATTAAAAAGCAATTTAAAATGAGAACATCAAAGATTTTGAGCTGGAAGCTACCTGCTCTAACTCTTTCGTTTTGTAGTTGAGAAACCTGAGATTTGGGGATATTAAGTGGCAAGCATCAGATGCAAAATTTGAACACAGATCATATGACTTCAGAACCAGTGTTCCATCCATGGTAGCATGCCAAACAAATATGAGGCCTGAAATATCCTTTGAAAGTGATTTCTTGATCAAAATTTCTTCATCAGACAAAGAAGAGGTGGACTGGGAAGAATAAACAGAGGTATCTATTTGCTTACCTCTTTCCCCACTTAAAAATAGAAATGTTGGTTTCAAATCTGATTGGCCCAAAGAAAAATCTCCTCTCAGCCTTTCTTTCACCTGAAAGACACCTGGGCTTCCAAAGCCGCCCAAACTCTGTGGGGTGCTTGATGGTATGAGAGAAATCTTTCCATTTTTTTCCCTAGCATCACTTCAATCCTTGCTTCATTTTTACATTAACACATTCTTTGGCGTTATATATAAATGCAAAGAACTAAATTAAATGCTTTTTGTGCCTCCTGATTGGACAGAGCAGATGGAATGATTCCTGAACTAGTGTTGAAACTCAGACACTTTCAACTGCTGTTGAAAGAGGGGGAAGATTAGAAATGAGCTGTTCACAGCAAACTTTAAGAAAAAAAATGATTCTAATTCAGGCTTTGGTTTGTTTGTTTGTTCTAATGATACCTCTGGCAGTTTCATCCTGGAGCTTCTTCTCTGCCAACTACCTGTGGGATACATATTTATTGCAACCTGAAAGCAAGCTTAAAATATGAGTGCATGTCCCATTTTGAGGCTGTGTGGTGAGGTGCACGTGTGCAGAAGAATGTAGCATTACCACATTCATTACCACAGTTATGGTGCTGACTGGTGTAAATTATTTGTTGTTGTTTCTGGGCCTGCCATAAAACCCAGATGATACAAAGTGGTTTTTGTTCAATAACTTTTATGTGGTTTGCTTCATGAACCAATGGAAAAAATATGAGCTGAAACTAGCTCGTGAATAGTATGAAGAAAAGTGCTTTGGATCCAGTCTCAATTAATCAACTGCCTATTAGATACCTCCAACAGGCACCTCCAACTCAATATGTCTAAAACAACAGATTATCTTTTTGATAAAGATAATCAGATCAGTTATCAGAGCTTATTGTTTTTCTCTCCCCTCTTCCAACTTCTCAGTTTCGACTTAAAGGCATCACCATCTTTCTAGGCACCCAGGCTTTCAAGTCCACAATCATCTTCAATTCTTCCTTCCCTCATTCCTCATATCCAATCACATGCCAAGTTCTATCAATCTATTGCTATAATCTGTGTTACCCTTCTCTTCTCATATAACTAGAACCCTAGTTTAGGTCCTCACCAGATAGATGTCCCTGAGTTTCATCTTTCCTCTTCTCCTATAGCAGAAGTCTAATCATGTCACTACTCACTTCAAGTAACTTCAGTGGCTCCCTGTGGTCCCTATGATAAAATACCAACTTTTGTTGGATTTTTAAAGTCCTTTACAACATGGCTCTCATCTACCAGAAGTTTTCGCCCCCGGGATGTCAGGGTTTGATAAGTGAGCTCTCACTTTGTCTTGTTTGGAACTAGGTCTCCACATTACTTCATAGTAATTTCCACATCATGTCACTGGTAGCCCCTTCCAACCCTTCCTTGTTCTTTTTAGATGTTTTTTTTTCTCCATCAGAATGGAAGCTCCTTGAAGGAAGGGATTGTCTTGCTTGTATTTGTATCCCAGAGTTCAGAACATTGCTTTGCACACAAGTGCTTAATATATGTTTTTACCTCGATTCATTCATAGCACATGCATCTCCTTTTCATTCACAACACATTAATATCCTTCATGTAGTCTGTGTACCAGCCAAACTGACCTGCTTTTGCTCCCCATACACGATATTCCATGTCCCTTTGTCCCTTTGCACACACTGTTACCCTTGTCTGGAATTCCTCCCTCTTCCTCTCCATCCATTGGAAGTCCAAGTTTTCTTTAAAGTGCAGTTCAATGAGTATGCCTATCTCTATTGCCTAGGTCATGAGATGCTAGTATCCTCCTTCTGGCTCAATTTTGTATTTATTTTCCTATGAGTATGTTGTCTTCCTTCCAATAAAGTGTAAACTCCTTGAGGACAGAGAGTACTTCATTTTTTGTCTCTGTATCCATCATACAAAGCATGGTGCCTAAACCATAGCAAGTAGTTAATAAATGTTTTTTAACTGAATTGCCTACGTATTCAAATCCCTCCTTTTATACTTACTAACTCCGTGACTATGAACAGGCCATATAATTTCCTTTAAGCTTTGTATCCTCACAGGGTTGTTGTGAACAAAACACTCGGTAAACTTTAATGAGTTACATAACTCCTGATGATGATGATGGCTCTTGTCAGACTTGTCTGATTGGAACCTTTAGAAGGACTTCTGACTTCCAGATTATAATGGGTATTTGTCCTAGATTAGAGATGGAAGTTATAAAGTCAGGGTATTGGTATGCATAGTAGGGTCTCTACCTGTAGAGTATTAAGATCCCAAAGTATCAAAAAATGATAACTGGTTTAAAGAACAACTAGATAAATGGATGAGAAAACCAAGGACTAGAGAAGATCGAAGCTTGCTCAGGGTCACGTGGTAAATAAATTGGGAGACTGGGCTCTACCTATTTTAAGGCCAGAGTTCCTTTTACTATACTGTGCTACTTCTATAGTGACATGAATAGACAGTCCAGAGTATATTTTAAAATTAGAAGGCCATGTTGTTGTTATTATGTCTTGACTCTAGAGGAACCTCTACATTTATAATATTAATATCAAAGAATCCCAGAACTAGATGAAATCCCAGAAATTTCTAGTCTAAACAAGTCCCAGATTTTACAGATGAAGAAACTGAGACCCAGAGAGGTTAAGTGACTTTGTCCAAGAGGAAGGCAACTTAATAATATCAGAGGCAGATCTAGAACCTGGGTCTCTTGACTGTGTCTTGACTATGTCTCTTGACATAGCAACCCACTGCTGCTATGCTTATTTCATTGTCAACTAGTCCAGACCTCAGACCAATTATGTAATGGGGCACAAGGATAACTATCAATTTAATATAAGTAGGGGTTAGTACTTAAGTTAGAGGAATATAATTCAACAAGATTAGTGGTCTTCTAGATGTCTTTTCAAGAGTCAATAAGACTCAGGGGTGGCAGGTGGTGCAGTGAGTAAGAGCACCGGCCCCAGAGTTGGGATGACCTGGGATTGTTCCTGGCCTCAGAAAATGAGCACCCACACATAAATAATGACTGGCTGTGTAACCTTGAGCAAGTTACTTAACTCCAATTGCTTTAGAGTAAAAGAATCAATAAGACACTTAAAAGAACATGGCACAGAAAGATTAAGAGAGTTGATATCTAAAAAGATGTTATCATACAAGATGTAATAATGCATAAATAAGCCAAAAGAGATCAAGGACCTCAAACACTTAAAATAACTATGATCTATTAAAACTGTGCTCTATTAAAATTTCAAATCAGGTCCTACTGATTCATTTTGTGAGTATATCCATCAATAAAGAGCATGTGGAGACTTAACTAGTATTTGTTTCTGGTCCCAATCTAACCTCTAGTAGGAATTAGTTTAACACATTAGCTAGCTACCCCTAATAGACAGCAAGGAGATGAAAGTGGACATAGTTTTATTAGAGCTGATAGGATGTTCTGATTAATGAAACAACTGGGACATTATTACCTAGGAGAGTTGGCTTGTGTAGGATAAGCAGTAGAGATAGTCAATAAATATTTATTAGGTATAGGGGCGGCTAGGTGGTGTAGTGAGTAAGAGCGCCAGCCTCGGAGTTGGGATGACACGGGATCGAATCCAGCCTTGGAAAATGAGCACCCACACATAAATAATGACTAGCCGTGTAACCTTGAGCAAGTTACTTAACCCCAATTGATATATATATATATATATATATATATATATATATATATATATGTATGTATATGTTAGGTACATACTACGTACCAGGCACTGTGATAAGCCCCGAGGATGCAAAAAGGGGAAAAAGACAATCCCTGTCCTCAAAGGGTTCACAGTCTAATGGGGAAGACAACAAGCAAAGAAATATTTACAAACAAACTATATACAGGATAAATAGAAAATTATTAAGAGAAAGAAGGCACTAGAATTAACAAGGATCAGGAAAGGTTTCTTGTAAAAGATGGCATTTTAGTTGGGAACTAAAAGAAGCCAGGAAATAAGGCAGAGATAAGGAGGGAAAGCATTCTAGGCATGAGGAACAGGTAGGGAAAATACCCAGAGAAATAAAATACTAGGGGATAGGGAGGGGGGAGAAGATAAAGGAGAGATCTTTAGAGAGAAGGATGAAGGAGTAGGTTAAAAGGGCACATAGAAGGGTGTTTAGATGAATGGGAATAGGAGGATAAGGGAGTGATCTTTTGAGGGGAGGGTGAGGGAACAGGTTAAAAGGGAGTATAAAAGGGTGTTTAGATTTATGGGAGTAGGAGGATAAGGGAGGGATCCTTGGGCAGGGGTAAGTTAAGTAATAGGAGGGCAAGGTGAGTAGAAGTAGAATAGTCAGGAGGGATGGGAAATAAGAGATATGCACAAACATAAAAACAAAGATTAGGAGTAGAATCTGTTAGGGAAAGCATATGTTTATACACATATGAAGGTATGTGCATATATGTACAAGTTTGTGTATATATTTGTATCTCTATATAAATATAACCACACTTAATTATAGCTTCCAGTGGGGGAGGGGAGAGGAAGGAGTGAAAAAGAACAAAGTAAAAAATAGAGAATAGAAAACAAAGAAAACCTACAAGGAAGCAAAGCAAGATGGACAACTTTCAACAAAATTCATGGTATTTAAAATATAGGTTTTCTTGAAATAGAAATTTATTGCTATATATTTTGAATCCTCTCTTATGTTCTGCTGTGAATATGACATGACTTTTTCTTTTCTTAATGTATATTTAAGCTTTAATATATAAGTTCATAATAAAAATCAAGAAAAGAAAATGTCCAGAGTTGAGAGATGGAAGGTCTTATCCATAGAATAGCAAGGAGATCAGTTTCACTGAATAGAATGATACATGGTGGTGAGTAAAGTGTAAGAAGATTAGAAAAGTAGGAAAGGGTAGGCTATGTAGGCTTTGAATGCCAGAAGAGTTTATATTTGATCCTAGAGGTGCTAGGAAGCTACTGGAGTTTATTGAGTAGGAAAGGATAGCATGGTCAGACTTGTGCTTTAGGAAAATCACTTTAGTGGCTGAATTGCTCCAATAGAAGGTCACTCCTGGCAGCCAGCATTTCATCTCTGTTGATGGGGTATGAATGGGTGGGATACAACAAAAATGGTGAGTAACTGGAAATGCCGGTGAGGGTGCAAAGGCAGGGTGAGGAGACTCTGAAGACATAAACTTGTTCTAGTTTATAAATTTGCCGTGGGCTTTCCTGGGGGTTTGAATGAATGTTTTAATTGATATGTATCTCATAAAAGGGAAAGGGAAGGGTCAAGGATGAATCCAAGTCTGAAAATCTGAGTAACTAGAAGGATGGTGATGCTCTAGCAGAACTGGAAAATTTAAAAATGAGGGGAAGCTATGGAAATGAAATGAGTTAAGTTTTTGGACATGCTGGGTTAAAGATGTCTGTAAGAGCTATTTGGAGGTGTGTGATAGGTGATATAATAGGTGATCCAAAACTGTGGTTGAAGAAAGAAGCTGTGATCCATCGTGTTCACAAATGCAGTTGGAATCACTTAGCATTTGTACTAAATTCAAATTGGGCTCTGTATTACCAGATTGCCTTAGAATAATTAATTACACAATTACTCAAATTGAAAATATGCCTCTTAGGAAAATGTATAAAAAATAATGATAAAGAACACAGTTCTCATTAAGAACTATTAGTCCAAGAATGACAAACTTGGTCTTGCCTTATGGAAAACAAAGATGTGACTTAATGTTGAGTCACAATAAATGGCTTATGACACATGGCACTCTTTCAGATTTGTGGTGACTAGTAAGATAAAAGATGAACTGCAGATGGTATGCTGAACAAATGAATTGATTGAACCCAGTGTTGCTACGAAACAACAGTGTTAGGATTTTGTTTGTTGGAATGATGAGATAGAAATTTTAACTTTGGCAAAGGATTTACAGTCTGGTCTTTGTGCAGTTGAATAACCACTAATCACAAAGAATGAGGGAGGCTATGTGGTAAGGTCTGAAATCAAAGGACTCCAGTTGAAAGCTTGCCTTTGATACTTACCACTTGTCTAACCTTGAGTAAGTTACGTAATCTTGCTAGGCTCTGCTAGACTTGCTAGACCAGTTGACTTCTGAGTTCCCTTGGAGACCGATGAATCCATGAAGAAGTTGGAAAAAATAGATAAAAGGAGGAAAGGTTAAAATATCCAAAATGATTAGGCTTGTATTAGTATGAAGTCATTCAGGTATGAACAAGACCATGCTGTTGATGGTATCTGGCTATTTTTATCTCTATATGATATAGAAAAAAAAAGGGTCCCTTAATTATAGAAGAGTGATCTAGGTGATGTATAAGGAGGCTCTCCCTGAATGTCTTGGTATTGAATTAAAAATCTCATTTCCTAAAGTTTATATAGACTTGAAAGGCTTAATCTTGGGTGATGATGGATCTGTGTATGGTGCTGGGGAAGGTGACGGGTTTGTGCAAAATACTTTTTGAAGGTCTCTTTTTGTACTGAGTCTAGAATCAGGACTGTTGTTTGTATTGTTATGGAAAAAATAAAATACTATTTAGAAAAAAAAGACAGTGGACTTGGGTTCAAAATATTTGATACTGAATCCTGACTTTGCCACATAACAATTGTGTGACCTTGGGTAAGTTATGGGACCCATTGAATTTAGAGATAAAAGAAAGCTTATAGATGGTCAAGTCCATTTTCTTTATATTTTAGAGATAAGGAGCCCTCTTTTTTTTTAAATTAATTTATTAGTTTAGTTTCAGTTAATAAGATTCAATTCCATAGTTCCTTGATTTTCAAATTTCCTTTACTTCCCTCCCCCCTCCCCTCATGACAGCATATAGTACAGTATAGGGTCTGCAAATGCATTCATATTAGACATTATTCCAATTACAAAGGCGTATTGTACTAGGTGGGATGAAAGATGGTAAGGAAGAAATAAAACCAAACAATGAAAAGAACAAGATCATTTAGTTTGTTTCCATCAGGATTCAGGCTCAGTTCTTTCTAGTTATATCTCTGGATGGTGCATTTCTCACTTTCTTGAGTCTTTCGGGATTAACTTATATCACTGCATTGCTGAAAAGAGTCCAGTCTGTCATAGTTGGTCCTCACAGATATGGTATGTCTGTGATTGTATACAAATTTCTTCTGATTCTACTCTTCTCACTCAGCATCAGTTTGTATAAATATCTCCAGGTAATTATGAAATCCGTCACCTCCTCGTTTCTTATAGCACAATAATATTCTATTATATTCATATACCACAGCTTGTTTAGCCATTCCCCAATTGATGGGCACCCCTTTAGTTTCCAATTCTTTGCAACCACAAAAAGGGCTGCTAAAAATATTTTTGTACATATGGTTCTTCCTCCCACTACTATGATCTCTTTGGGATATAACCCTAGGAGTGGTATGGCTGGGTCAAAGGGTATGAAATTATTTATAATCCTTTGGGCATAATTTCAGATTGCTCTCCAGAATGGTTGGATAAGTTCACAACTCCACCAGCAATGTATTAGCGTTCCAATTTGCCCACATCCTCTCCAGCATTTGTCACTTTCTTGTTTTGTCATCTTAGCCAATCTGACTGGAGAGATGTGGTATCTCAAAGTTGTTTTGATTTGCATTTCTCTAATCAATAGTGATTTAGAGCATTTCTTCATATGCTTATAGATATCTTTGATTTCTTTCTCTGAAAACTGCCTGTTCATATCCTTTGACCATTTATCAATTGGGGAATGACTTATATTCATATAGATTTGGCTCAATTCTCTGTAAATTTTAGAAATGAGTCCTTTATCAGAGACATAAGTTGTAAAAATTCTTTCCCAATTTCCCACCTCCCTCTTGATCTTGGTTACATTGGCTTTGTTTGTACAGAAGCTTTTCAATTTAATGTAATCAAATTATCCATTTTGCATTTTATAATGCTCTCTAATTCTTGTTTGGTCCTAAAATCTTCCCCTCTCCACAAGTCTGTCAGGTAAACTATTCCTTGCTTTCCCAAATTGCTTACAGTATCATCCTTTACACCTAGATCATGCACCATTTAGACTTGATTTTGGTATATGGTGTTAGATAGTGATCTATGCCCAGTTTCTGCCATACTGTATTCCAGTTTTCCCAGCAGTTTTTGTCAAATAGTGCATTCTTATCCCAAAAACTGGGGTCTTTGGGTTTATCGAACAATACATTGCTATATTCATTAACTGCTGGGTCTCCTGCACCTAATCTATTCCATTGATCCACTACTCTACACCTCTGCCAGTACCAAGCAGTTTTGATGACTGCTGCTGTATAATACAGATTAAGATCTGGCATAACTAGTCCACCTTCCCTAGCATTTCTTTTCATTAATTCCCTTGATATTCTAGACCGTTTGTTTTCCCAAATAAATTTTGTTATTATTTTGTCTAACTCTACAAAGTAGTTTTTTTGGTAAATTGATTGGAATGGCACTAAATATATAATTTAGTTTGGGTAAAGTTGTCATTTTTATTATATTAGCTCGACCCAGCCACGAGCAATTGATATTTTTCCAACTATTTAGATCTGTTTTTATTTGTGTGAGAAGTGTTGTGTAGTTGTGATCACATAGATTCTGGGTTTGTTTTGGCAAGGAGATTCCCAAATATTTTATAATGTCTACAGTGACTTTAAATGGGATTTCTCTTTCTATCTCTTGCTGTTGAGTTTTATTAGAGATGTATAGGAATGCTGAGGATTTATGTGGGTTTATTTTATATCCTGCAACTTTGCCAAATTTATTTATTGTCTCAAGTAATTTTTTACCTGATTCTCTAGGATTCTCTAAGTATATCAGCATATCATCTGCAAAGAGTGACAGCTTGGTCACTTCTTTGCCTAATTTGATTCCTTTGATTTCTTTTTCTTCTCTAATTGCTACTGCTAACGTTTCTAGTACCAGATTGAATAAGAGGGGTGATAGTGGACACCCTTGTTTTACTCCTGATCTTATTGGAAAGGCGTCTAGTTTATCCCCATTGCATATAATACTTGCTGATGGTTTTAGATAGATGCTAGCAACTATTTTAAGGAAGGCTCCATTTATTCCTATACTTTCTAGTGTTTTTAATAGGAATGGATGTACTTTGTCAAAAGCCTTTTCTGCATCTATTGAGATGATCATGTGGTTTTTGCTAGTTTTGTTGTTGATATGCTCAATTATATTGATGGTTTTCCTAATATTAAACCATCCTTGCATTCCTGGAATGAATCCTACCTGATCAGGGTGTATTATTTTGTGATAAGTTGTTGGAGTCTTTTGGCTAATATTTTATTTAGAATTTTTGCGTCTAAATTCATGAGGGAGATTGGTCTATAATTTTGTTTCTCTGTTTTATCTCTTCCTGATTTAGGAATCAGTACCATATTTGTGTCATAGAAAGAGTTTGGTAGGACTCCTTCTTCACTAATTTTCCCAAATAGTTTGTAGAGTATTGGAATCAATTGTTCTTTAAATGTTTGATAGAATTCACTAGTGAACCCATCTGGCCCTGGAGATTTTTCCTAGGGAGTTCATTGATGGCTTGTTTGATTTCTTTTTCTGAGATGGGGTTATTTAGGTAATTCACTTCCTCTTCAGTTAATCTGGGCAATTTGTGATTTTGTAAATATTCATCCATTTCACTAAGATTGTCATATTTATGTGCATACAATTGGGAAAAATAATTTCTCATTATTTTTTTGATTTCCTCTTCATTGGAGGTAGATTCACCCTTTTTATCTTTGATACTCATAATTTGGTTTTCTTCTTTCTTTTTTTTATCATATTGACTAAGGGTCTATCAATTTTGTTGATTTTTTCATAAAACCAGCTCTTAGTTTTATTTGTTAATTCAATGGTTTTCTTAATTTCAATTTTATTAATCTCACCTTTGGTTTTCAATATTTCTAATTTAGTACTAAATTGGGGATTTTCAATTTGTTCTTTTCTAGCTTTTTCAATTGCATGTCCAATTCATTGACCTCCCTTCTCTCTGCTTTAATTAAGTATGCACTCAGGGATATAAAACTTCCCCTGAGAAATGCCTTTAGTGCATCCCACAAATTTTGGTATGTTGTTTCATTATTATCATTCTCTTGAATGAAATTATTGATTGTTTCTATAATTTCTTCTTTGACCCACCAATTTTTAGGATTAAATTGTTTAGTTTCCAATTAGTTTTTAGTCTATCTTTCCATGGCCCTTTATTGCATATAATTTTTATTGCATCATGATCTGAGAATGATGCGCTTACTATTTCTGCCTTTCTGCACTGGATTGTGAGTTTTTTATGCCCTAGTACATGGTCTATTTTTGAGTATGTACCATGCACTGCTGAGAAGAAAGTAAATTCCTTTTTATCCCCATTCAGTTTTCTCCAGAGATCCATCATATCTAGTCTCTCTAAGATTCTATTCACCTCCTTAACTTCTTTCTTGTTTATTTTGAGGTTAGATTTATCGAGTTCAGAGAGGGGAGATTAAGGTCCCCCACTAGTATAGTTTTGCTATCTATTTCTTCCTCTAATTCCTTTAACTTCTCCTCTAGGAATTTGGATGCTATACCACTTGGTGCATATAGATTAAGTAGTGATATTGCTTCATTCTCAATGGTGCCTTTTAGTAGGATATAGTTTCCTTCCTTATCTCTTTTAATTAGATCTATTTTTGCTTTTGCTTTATCTGAGATAAGTATTGCTACCCCTACTTTTTTTACTTTAGCTGAGGCATAATAAATTTTACTCCAACCTTTTACCTTTACCCTGTGGGTATCCCTTTGTTTCAAATGTGTTTCTTGAAGACAGCATATTGTAGGATTATGGTTTTTAATCCATTCTGCTATCCACCTCTGTTTTATGGGAGAGTTCATCCCATTCACATTCACAGTAATGATGACTATGTCTCTTCCCTTCCATCCTATTCCCTCCCCTGTTTATGTTTTGGTTTATTCTTTCTCCCTTCCCCTCCTTGAAGTTTTCCCTTTTGACTGCCCCCTCCCTCAGTGTTCCCACCCAGTGACCCCCCTTCTTACCCTACCCTCTCCCCTTACTACTATTTCCCTCCCTTATAATCCCTCCCTTTAGTCTCCTCCTTTTCACCCCCCCCTTACCCTCCCACTATCTATAGGACACAATAAATTTTTATACTTATCAGAGTAAATTACTCCCCGTTTGATTCCAAACCAATGAGAGTAAATTTCAAACAGTGCTCCTCTCCCTCCCTCCAATTCCTCTATTTAATGAATTTATGTGTCTATTCACGTTAGATTCTTAAACTTCACTGATTAATTTGATCCTTCTTTGAACCAGAACCAGTGAGAATAGTGTGTAAATGATGTTCCTCTCCCTCTTACTTTCTCTTCTTCTATAGTGTGTTTTGATGCCTCTTCAGATGGCATATTTTACCTTTTCCTAGCTCATCCTTTCCTTTTTCCCATTACAGTACCACTGATCCCCTTAATAGTCTTTTTTTTTTTTTAGACTCCATGTTAGTGCATTCATACCCACACCCTCTAAGTATAACCCTTTTGCAGGTCATGATAATCATAGAGATTTCAAATATTGACAGTTATCAGCTCCACATATAGGGATGTGAACATTTTGCTCTTGTTGCATCCCAGGTAATGAGCTTGTGTTTGTGGGTGTGGGTGTGTGCACTTCTGCATGTGTGAGTCTATGTTACCCTTGTTTACCTTTTTATGTTCTTCTGGAGTCTTGTAATTGGAGATCAAATTTTCCATTGAGCTCTGGCTTTTTCATTAGGAAAGTCTGGAAGTCCCTTACTTCATTAAACGTCCATCTCCTTGCCTGAAAGATTATGCTCAGTTTTGCCGGGTAGTTGATCCTTGGTTGTAGTCCTAGCTCTCTTGCCCTACGAAATATCAAATTCCAGTCCCTCCGCTCTTTTAATGTAGAAGCTGCTAGGTCCTGTGTGATCCTAACTGTAGTTCCTCGATATTTGAATTGTTTCTTTTTGGCTGCTTGTAGAATTTTTCTTTAATCTTATAATTCTGGAATTTGGCTACTATATTTCTTGGAGTTTTCAGTTTGGGGTCTCTTTCAGGAGGAGTCCGGTGAATTCTATCAATAACTATTTTATCTTCTGATTCCAGGACCTCAGGACAGTTTTCTTTGACAATCTCTTGGAGGATGTTGTCTAGATTGCTTTTCTCATCATGGCTTTCTGGTAGACCAATAATTCTTAGGTTGTCTCTCCTGGATCTGTTCTCTAGGTCAGTTATTTTTCCAGTGAGATATTTTACATTTTCTTGCAATTTTTCGATCATCTTGTTTTTTTCGATTGACTCCTGCTGCATCATAGAGTTCTGAGTTTCAGTTTGATTGTATCTAATTTTTAGTGAATTATGGTCTTCAGTGAGTTTTTGAAGTTCCTTTTTTAGGGAGGTATTTTCTTTTTCCAAGTTGGTCATTGCCTCCCTGATTTGGTCTTTAAAATTTTTCTTAAGCTCCTCCAGGAATGCTATTTGGGCTTGAGACCAGATCATGTTTCCTTCTGTGGTCTCTGGTGTGGGCAGAGAGTCTATATTGTCCTGTGTGTTTTGTTGTTCTTGCCCTGCATAGTATGCTCGAATAGACTTTCTTGCCTTCCCCTTCTCCTTTTCAGCTTCCTTCCTTCCCATTGTGACTTCCTGTTTCTTAGTGTCTCAGGCTATGAGTTTGGGGCCTGATCCTTGACTTTGAATACCTCTGGGTGGCTAGTTTATGGTTAAGTCAGGGAAGTCAGTGAGGAATGTAGATGTGTAGGTGGGGATGAGTCTGACCACTTCAGATTTCTGCCTCTATACCCCTGGGCTATAAGTAGGCTTTTGTTGGTGAGGTGAGGTGGGGCTTGTTGGGTCCCCTCCCTCTCTTCTCTTCAGATTCCTGGCTGTCTCAGTTACACCCTTTCTTGGAGATTCTCAAGCCTGAGGCTATTTCCATTAACTTGGGATTTCAATCTGGGTGGGAGACTTATCTTTGGGTTTTCTGCTTCATGAAGGAGGGATGGGAGGATCGGAGCAGCTAGAATTTACTTTGCCATTCCAGCCCCTGTATTATACAGGCAGGCAGTTTCTAAACTTCCAGGCTGGTGGCTGAATGCAGCCTGAGAAGCCACTCTCTCCACTGGGGGCCCGACTCTCCTACCTGGCTCCAATGATCCATTCCCTCTGCGAGATGACTGCGATTCGTCCTTGGTAAGTCTGCAGGCTGGGGCTTTTTCTCTCTCTGGTGTAGTCTGCTTGCCTGCTCTTAGGTCTGAGCTGTGCAGACCCCACGCGCTCTGCGCTTGACCTGTGCGGACACTCTGGGCAACCTCCTGGGCTGGATTCTGCCACACTCTGTCTTCCACTGGGCTCCGTCACTCCGGAATCTGCTTAGATTTACCCTTTTGGACTTAGTGACAGAGGAGCTCAGCGAGGTTACTGCTTCCTTTCCGCCATCTTGGCTCCGCCCTCCCCCCCCCCCCCCCAATAAGGAGCCCTCTTAAAGAAATGTAGAGTGATTCTTCATGGTCACACAATGATGTCAATTTTCTGTTTCCTCATTTGCAAAAATGAGCATAATAATGTTTGCATAGCTTAACTTAAAAGGTTGTGATCAAGTGGCATTATGGGATCTGGAATAAATCCTAGAGGTCATCTAATCCAACCTACTAATTTCAGAGGAATAAACTGTGGCCTTGAGAGGCTGAACAACTTACCAGGGATCGTAGAAGTAGAAACTAGAATAACCATGACTTGAACCTCAGTCCTCTGCTTCCAAATCCAACATTCTTTCCATAATGTCATGCTGAAACAATTATGATGTGTATATAAAATAACTGGAAAATCTCAAAGCATTGTATTAATGCAAAATACCAGTGCTCTATTACTAAGATACAAAATCAGAAGCTGGAATGTAACAAGTAGAGGTTTGCTATGAATGCAGAGAAGAATTAAAAACAAAACTTTGAAAAAGCTATTTTGGGGGATAAGAGGAAGAACAAGGAAAATAGAGAACTCTTGGAACTAGATGGTGAATGGCAAGTTTTTTTTCTTAGTTAAGGAAAATGACTTTTATAATGGGTAAAAATAGTACAAAAACAGTTAAAGAATCAAAACCAGTGATAGGTGAGGAGATAGAAAAAGAGCATATTAGTGAGCTCAATGAGTCCAACTATCTGTGCCTTATGAATTTCATCCAAGTATATCAAAATAACTGACAGACATAATCACTGAACAGCTGTCAGTGATCATCTAGGAAATAAGGGGAATAGCAATGGTGTCATGGATAGGCAGTTGAAGACATTAGAAGTACAGGGTGATGGTTTAAAAAAATATCACTGCTGCTGATTAAAGGAAAAAAAGGTCTAAAATATTTGGGATATGAACAGCTGGTTAAGAAGGACATATCTGAAAATATATTTGCATCTCTGGATCATGTCTTAAAGTACAGGAATGACAGGTTGCTGATCAGGGGTGGAGAGTACCTAATAAATCATGGTAAAAATATAGGGCAGTTAGATGGTGCAGTGGATAGAGTGTCAGGCCTGAAGACAGAAGATTCATCTTCCTGAGTTCAGATCTAGGCTTAGACACTTACTAGCTGTGTGATCTTGGTTAAATCACTTAACCCTGCTTGCCCTAGTTCCTCATCTATAACATCAGCTGGAGAAGGAAATGGCAAACCATTCCAGTATCTCTGATAAGAAAACCCAAAATGGAGTCACAAAGAATCAAACATAACTGAAAAATGACTCAATAACAACAAAGAATATATTTTACTGGGATCTGTTGAATCCAGCTCAAGTAGCTTTGAGCTGAAAAGGAAGAAGGAGGGTGAAAGAAGCTTAGGTATATTTATTATGCTAGATATAGCATAGCTACAATGTAGCTACAATGTAGGAAGAAGAATAGCAGTAGAGATGCCCAGAAATTCACAGGAGTCGGCAATAAAACACATAACTTCAGCTGTCTGGATACAAATACACAAAGTATAGGTAACAAGAAAAGTGAACTAGAGCTTCTAATGAAAGGATGTGAATGTCTTACTTATCACTGATTCTTGGAAGGATGGAACCAATACCCTTGAGAAGGGATAGATCTTGTTAGAAGGAGCAGGGAAGGTAAAGGTGGAGTTGTAGAGTAGCATTGTACATTAAAGAAGAATTTCACTGATATCAAAAAATTCAGGGTGCAACCCTTGGGTGAAGATCAGTAGAGGCAGAAGCAGGAATGATGCCAAACACCACAGAATCCTAATTTCCATGTCCTTCTCTTATGGGGCATCATGACATGGAAGTGCTCCTGGGCTCCTGAAGTCTGAAAGCAGAACAGAAGCTCCGGTCAGTTCTACCAAGTGGTAAAGATTTCAATATCATCCTGTCAACTGACCAAGCTCTTTTCCCGGGATCAGATGATCTAAGCATGGAGAACCACACCACCATTAATCTGACAACTAAGTGATGAATTCTTTCACCACAGTAACCCATGAACAAAGAAAAATACCACATGGTCCTCAGTCCTCTATGCTTTGGCAGTGATGGTGACAGAGTAGTGAAAAGGGGAACAGACGATGCTAAGAATCCCAGATCTTTTTAGACCATCTATAAACATTAACAATGGCTTGTCCTTTAATCATGAGATCCTTGAGCTATCTACCATGCTTTGTGCTAAGCACTAGGGATATGGATACAAAAACAAAACAATACTGTGTTGAGACCACTCTTGGAGAATTGTGTCCACTTCTGGGTGCCACATTGATAAATTGAAGAATATCCAGAGAAAGGAATTATCTACTGGGAATGTATAACTCAGAGAGGTTAAGAGGCTTCTAATGTCACATGACAATAAATGTAGGCGGTAGGATTCAATCCTAGGTGTCTCTCATGACTACAGGTATAGCTTCCATTCCTCTATGCCAACAGCCTCTCTGACAACTGATGGATTGACTGGACTCAAGGTTTGGTGATTGATGGATTAAAGTTAGCCTACAGGGATTTGGGGAGATGTCTATTACAAAGGAAGTTCCTGTTCTTGGTCTAGTTCTGGTCATTGTTTTTATCAGTGACTCAGATGAAGGCATAGATAACATCATTATCAAATTTCCTGATAACACACACTGAAAGGTAGAACCAGGATCCCAAATGATCTCAACAGACTGGAGCAATGGGCTGGATGACTATGAAGTCATGCATTTGGGTTTTTAAAAGATCAACCCTGCAAATACAAACTGAGGATCATGTATAAAGACTTCTGGTCTCAGTTGTCTGCAAGATGAATGTAATTGTTTGATGTGGCAGGCCAAAAAAAAAAAAAAATAGAGAAGAAAAGAAAGGAAAGGAAAGGAAAAGAAAAGAAAAAAAGAAAATTTGATTTAAGAATGCACTAACAGAAGCATAGAGTCTTAAATGTGTAAGGTGGCATTTCCATTTTGTCATGTCCTGGTTAGAACCCACATTTAAAGGATTGTGTTCAAGTCCAGAGATCACATTCGAGAAAGTACATTTAAAGACTAAATGTTGAAACCAAGATGTTGAAAGTTTCTAAGATGGTTGGGACACTGCACTTAGATTCAGGAAAAACTGATTTCAAATCCTCCTTCAAACTTTTACTATCTATGGGACCCTGGGTAAGCTAGCTCACCTTTTCTGGTTTCAGTTTTCTTATACAGAAAATGGGAATAATATAGCACATCCTTGCTGGGATTGTTTGTAAAACAAACAATTATAACATGTAAAACAAACATATTGCAAAGCTTAAAGCACTGTGTAAATGTTAGGTGTTATTTGTTATTATTATTATTATTGTTATTGGGCAGCTAGGTGGCTCAGGGGATAGAATGTGTGAGTTCAAATATGGCCTCAGACACTTACTAGCTGCGTGGCTCTCGGTGAGTCAACCCTGTTTGCTCACCTGTAAAATAAGCTGGAGAAGGAAATGGCAAATTACTCCAGTATCTTTGCAAATGGGGTCACAAAGAGTGGATGTGACTGAAAAAATTATTATTATGAAGCTATGTTGAAGGAACTAGGAAAGAGATAACTTAAGGAGGGCATGAAGGGATTCTTACAATCATAGATTTAGAGCTGCAATCATTTTAGAAATGATAGGTCAAGGTCAGTCAAGTAACCTTTAAGTGGCACCATCATTCTCTTACTTGAAAAATTTTCTTGTGGAAGAGAGATTTGACTTGTTCCGTTTGGACCCAAGAAGCAGGACTTGTAACAATGGTCTAAGGTAATTAGGATTTATTTTGTACATTCAGGACAAACATCCTAAAGAGAGGTAGGAAAGGGTGTGAGGGGGGAGGGGAGACAGGGAAGGTAAGGAAAGAGCCTAGCCTGAAAGCTGGTAGATTCCATTTTGATGAATTTTTGCTAACTTGGTGCTAAACTGTGTTATTTCTATGAAGCTGAAGGACTGAAAATAATTAAACAACTGAACAACAACAAGATAATATTTACATCTGATGGCATATGTAACATTACAAGACCACTGTCCCTCAACTCCCTACTGAAGGGAGGGAGATGTTTTTTTTATCTTCTCTCTGGGACCAAGATTGGTTATTAAAATTGGTCAGAGAAAGCAGTTTGGCCTTCTTTTAGTAAACTTTTCATGTTCATTATTCTAATCCACATTAAATTGTTTCTTAATTCTGTTAAACTTATTCTATATTATAAAATCTTTTCATATTTCTTTGAATTCTCCATATTTATAATCTCTTTTAGCATAGCATTTGATTACATTCATATACCACAATTTGTTACCCTTTCCCCAAATGATCAGCAAGCCATTTTGATTGTAGTATTTTTGCTATCATAAAAAGTGTTATTATGGAATATTTTGACATATTTATGTCTTTGGCCTCCCTTGGAATCAGCCATGAATTTGTTGTATCAAAGGTTATGAATGCTTTACTGTCTTTTTTCATTTAATTCCAAATTGCTTCCTAGAATGAATCAATTCATAGCTTCATTAAAAGTGTATTATTGTGACTGAATTGCCAAAGCTCTACCAACATTGACTATTTTTGGTGTATGAGAGGTGTAACCTCAGGATCATTTGTTTCAGTGCATATTTCTTTTGTTATTAGTATCTTAAGTATTTTTCATATGATTGATCATAGTTTGCAGTTTTTTTTTAAACTTTTCTAATCCTTTGCTCCTCAACTATCAGGATGGCCAGCAGGGACATTGTTGGAATTTTAGAGTGCAGATTCTTGCTCACATGTAGGGCTTCCTAAGAGTCCTTCTGACTTGGAGACTCTAAGATTCTCTGGTTCCCCTCCTGGTTAGTGAAGACAGTGTCTTCACCCAAGAACATGAGTGTACATCAACAACATTATTTTGAAACCAAAAAGAATTTACAGATGCAAAAATAGCAGTGACAGGTGTTATTTGAAAAAAAAAAACTTCCTATAGATGGATAATAAACACTCCAAAGAAAGAGAAGCAATACTGTATCATGTATACCTTAATGACTGCATTATGAGTAATGGTAGAAAGTGTCCACTAATTCTATAAGTGGGAAGCAGCACACTTCCCCCTCCCTCATAGAGTTCTATAGTAACTATAGCGCTCTACTACAAAGCACTCAACTTTAATCCATAATAATAATTGACTTTAAATTTTGTAGAACACTAGGCATTCTCCATTCCAGTGACTGGGATATTTCTCTCAGCTATGGTTTTCAGGGGATACCTTTGTTTGCAGCTTCAGGACACATTGTTTAACCTCTCTGAATCTGATGAGAAAAGCATCACGGCATAGTACATGGAGAATCTCCATAGGAGTTAGGAAGACCAGCAGTGTCAAAGTGAATCGTGGCAAGTTTAGTACTTTCAGTGAGTGATGGTGACTTTCTAAGACTGTAAGTTGTAGAGCAATTGACTATCTTCATTGGTAGAGGGCATTTTCCCACAAGAAGGTTCTTATGCCAATGAAATCTTGGGTCCAGATCAAATAATAACACACACACACACACACACACACACAGAGAGACACATACACACACACACACACACACACAAAACACTTTTTTAAGCTTGAAAAGCATGCTACATACATTACCAAATTTCCTTCTGATACCACTCTTCTGAGTTAGGGGTAATAGTATTATTATCTCTAATTTATTGATGAGGAAGCTGGGGCTGAAAAGTGTTCTGTTTAGCTAGAAAGATTTGAACCCAGTTTTTTCTAATCCAAAGTCTAATGTGTTATCTGTACACTGCCTCTATAAATAATATTTTCACTATTCACATCACAGGAGTATTGTCTCTACTATCGTGATTTTTCCATGTGGTTCAAATACAGAATATTGTTTCTGAGCTACTCTTATCAAAACTTCAGGCAAAACTGGTCTTCAGCAGCATTACCATAGAGGAATGTCTTCAGTATAGACCCCAAAGTGACTCAGAGATGCTAGTTAGCATGACTGGCTAGGGGCCATGGGTGAATAGTTTGACCCAAAGTTATAGATACACTTTCATGCCTCCCAAACATGTGCTGATTCACCATTAGATTACAATCTCCTTGAAGGTTGTGATGGTTTTTGCATCTCTTCATATTCCCAGTGTTTAATAATATATGCTTGTTGACTTGATTAATCAGTATAGTAGTACAAGAAGGGGAAAGAAGAGGTTTAATAATCTACTCACTAGACAAATGCTAAAGTCTAGAAGGTTTGAAAGACAATATTGTCTCTTGGCATTGGACTAGTAAATCTTTTTTTTTTCTTTTTGGAGGGCAATTGGGGTTAAGTTACTTGCTCAAAGTAACATGGCTAGTAAGTGTGTCAAGTGTCTGAGGCCAGATTTGAACTCAGGTCCTCCTGACTCCAGGGCCAGTGCTCTATTCACTGCTCCACCTAGCCACCCCTGGACTAGTAAATATTGAAAGACAGCAAAGTGCTAATGGCTCAGTGTTTGAAGTTGGTTTTCAATAAGATTAACACATGAAAATGGCTTTGTTAGATCAGATCTTTTCTCTCATCTTAGAAGACCAGACTGCTGGCCTACACTGGACCACATATGCTGAAACTTGGTTTCTCTACTGCTTGGGCCCACGTTTTCAGTCTCATCTAGATGCCGCTACCATTTCTTCTCAAGCCCACTGCTTTCTATACAATTGCTTCCAGATTTATCAGTCCTCATTCCAAAACCTTCTGTTTCAAAGATATCCCCATTCCATGTGCATATATACAACCTTCCCCCTCATGAGTGAGTGTTTCTGGTCCCAAAGCATTATGAGTACATGATAGTCAAGAGAAGCCTCATATAAAAATAAATTATAGACATTCAGAGTGGCAAGCAAAGTTGTTTGGGAATGAGTTTCAGAAATATTCTCTCTATGCAAACTCATGTCTGATTTTTCTTGTCCATTACAGTGTATGATTATGAAAGAGTAGTTTTCTCTATTGAAAAACTAAAGTCTTACATAAATCATGGAAATATCTAGCTTAGCAAAGGGCCATTTGTTTTTTTTTTTATAATTCCTTTTTGGATTCAAGGTTTTCCTTTTAAGTTAGAGCTACTTTTCTAGCACATTTATTTATTAACTGTTAAGTCCTAAGAAAAGATACACTTTTATTATATTAATTTTATCTCAAGGGCTATAACTTTTAATCTCCTGTCCCTTCCCCCCACTTTGCCAGGTTAAAATTTATTTTATATACTATTAAGCCTTCATTAATTTAACTCTGTGTTTGGCAATGATAACACTCAAGTGAAACATTAAGTTTTCTATCAAAATTTTGATTAGCTTAACAAATTTATTGTCTAATCGTTTCAATTGTGTCTGATTCTTCCTAACCCCATTTAGTGTTTTCTTGATAAAGATACTGGAGTGGTTTGCCATTTCCTTCTCCAACTCATGTTATAGATGAGCACACTGAGGCAAACAGGGTTAAATGACTTGCCCAGGGTAACACAGCTAGTAAGTGTCTGAGGTCAAATTTGAACTCAGGAAGAAGAATCTTCTTGACTCCAGGCCCAGTGTTCCCTCCTCTACATCACCTAGCTAATCCTAGCTCAACAAATGGGCATCCAATGTGCCACAGTTGAGCATAGTTCTCTCAGTGATCATTTCAGTACAGTTTGATGAAAGACACTAAGAAAGTTTATATTGAACAAAAGTGTCTTCATCCTCCTCTTCCTTCTTCCTTTTTAGCTTCACAATTTCTTGAATTATTTACAGATAGCCTCAGGATCCATTCTAGGTCACTTAATGCAACTTTTACAGTTAACAAAATACCTCCCCTATACTTATCATACTTATCATCCCAAACTTACTAATTAATCTAAAGCTAATCACTAGATTTATTTCCCCAATAAACAACTAAGCTCTAATTTTTAATCACCTCCCCTCAAAGACTATGTGCATTTTAGGTTATTTTCTGCCACCTTTGCCATGGTAATAGAAAAGTGTTTTTTAAATAGAGTTGCAACTACAGTGGACAGCAGTTACCAAGCAGAGCCATTCAAAGAAGCCAAAAGAGTAGCTTTGAAAACCTCCCCAAGAGAGACACATGGAAAAAAACCAGAAATAGAAAAATAGAGTCTAGGAGTGAAAGACAGCATATAAAAGTCAGACTGAACTAAAAGTTTGGGTGGAGAAATTTGGGAGAACTCTATGAGAAGACTAATGTAATAAAACAACAAAAAAAGAGAGACTGGAAATAGAGATGAAGATGAAGACACCCAAATCCAATGAAACTGGGCTGAGTCACCCAGAATATACTCATTGGAAGCATCAATAGGCATTTTCATTACTCTTTTTCTTGAATGAGAAATGTTCTCATTATAGCAGGGGGCTGTGTCTTAGCAATGGTCATTCTATGTTTAGGAAACAAACAATGCTCAAAAGGGAAGAAGGTTTTTAAAAGGGTAAATATCACCTATGAAAGAATAGTAACTCAATTCTCCACAAAATGCTTTACTTATAATGACCCTGTGAAGTAATGAGGTGAATCAAAACCCTGATAGAGAGAGTTTCAGGGTAATTAATAATCAATTTATTAATTATGCTAGCTGATAATAAACTGATGATCAGTGGTTTCAGTAACCGAAGATACATAATGGAGATACTGAATGCCTTAAATATTTTTTAAGAGGATGCCCAAGACAGGAGAAATCAACCCTTATTGGTGAATAATTAATGAGGGTAGAGGCATTTAAATGAGGAGGTGGGCTAAAAGTCTTTGATTCTTCCTGCTGAGAACTTGGCTTGATCTTGAGACTCAGCCACCTCCAGCAATCTGGACAAAGGAATCCATCTCTGCCCAGACCACTCTGGTTGGTTTTCTCTTTCATGAGCTGGGTTACCCCAAACTCCATCAGAGGAGTACAGGGACATAGGCTTAATGGTTTGGGGCTGGAATTCTCCTAGATTAAATTCTGTTTATACTTGGAACAGAAGCAAGGTCTCCTGGTTAGGTGATATCCTGCTCAAAATCAAGAAGCATATTCCTGGAAGATTTGGGCAATCTCATCTATCAGCCATGCCCTTCAGAGACTGGCTGACTGACCTTCAGGGGTTGGACCCTGAATACAGAAATAAAGAGAAGAAGCCTTAATGCTAATTTAATATTTTGTTATTAGTATAATATAAAAATAATTTCCCTCAGTAGCTAGTGCAAGAATTGTTTTCTCTATTTTATAGATCACAGGTCTAGAGCTGGAAGGGACTTTAGAGGCCACTGAGTCTTGCCTTTTGCATTACAGATGAGGAAATTGAGGGAAGTAAAAGGCCTTGCCCAATGTCACATAGATAGTAAGGGACTGAGTTCATGGCCCATGACAAGCTCAGTGCTTTTCCCACTGAACTGTTCTGCCTCTCTGGAAGAGGAAACTGAGTCTCAGAAAGGGGAAGTGACTTACTCATGGCTAAACGACAGAGCCAAGAGTCAAGCCATGTTCCTATGACTGCATATTTTTCTGCTTTTAAATCCAGTACACAATGCTGTTTCCAGCTAAACTGATGATGTATTCTTTGAAACTACAAAACAGCTAGAAATAAGCAGGTGGGTGGCATGGTGGACAGAGTGCTAGGGCTGGAGTCAGTGAGACCTGAATTCAAATCCAGCCTCAGGCACTCACTAGCTGTGTGACTTTGGAGAAGTCACTTAAGTGCTACCTGCCTCAGTTTCCTCAATTGTAAAATGGGGATTATAACAGTACCTACTTCCCAGGGCAGTAGGATGAGGATAAAATGAGATAACGGCACATAGTAGTTAGTTAATACATGGTGGTTCTCTCCCTCTTCTCTCCAGATATCAAGGTAGTACAAGAGTGTAATCTTTCCCTAGCTGGCTCAATGAATAGAGCACTGGACTTGGAGTTAGCAAGACCAAGGTTCAAATCCTGTCTCTGATGATTATAAGCCGAGTGACCGTATGCAAGACACTCGATCTCTCTTAGCCTCAATTATTTCACCTGTAAAATGAAGACACCAGAATGAGATAACACACGCAAATCACTCTGCAAAGCTTAAAGCATTTTGTGACGATACTCACTGCAGCCACTAGCGCTATTGTTCTGCCACATCTAAGAACCAAACTAAGCCGCTTTGTAGAATGCGTTCTATTTCACTTCACTAATCTTTGTCAGAGCACTAATAATTCCTAAGGACATTCAGAAGCAAGTGATGGAGTATACTATTGAAGCAAGACTAGGTTACAGAAAGATTACCTATAAATATATCATCTTTTATTGACCTTGATGTATCGCCTTAATGTCCATTGCTCTTTTCTCAGTGGCCTAAACAATTGTCTTACACTTTACTCCTCAAATTCAGCATGCTGACTCCCATCCCTGTTTTGTTCATTGGCTGACTCCCAACCTGGGATGCTCTGCCCCATCATCTGCAACTCCTGGTTTCTCTGGCTTCCCTCAAGACTCAGTTCAAGTCCTTCTTTCTGCAAGAGGTCCCATCTCCTCCAGCTGTGCTTAGACCATTTATCTAGTCTGTACATCTCTTAGATATACCTAGATATTTACATGTTATCTCCCCTATTAGAACGGAAGCTTATTGAGAACAGGGTTTGTATTCATTTGTCTTTGTATTTTCAGCACTTAGCACAATGTAGACACAAACACATCTTTTCTGATTTGAGGGTTACTTGGCCAGTTTAGCTATTATTATTATTATTGTTGTTGTTATTATTATTATTAATCATTGTTACCAGTCAATGTTTTGTGATCACAAAAGACAGTTACTTGTTAGCAGTGTGTTCTCTTTGGCTTGGTGTTTTCATTTATTTTATTTTTTAATTGGTTAACTCTAGTTATAGCAACTCATTTTAAGGCCTAGATCACTTGTTACTGTAAACACAAAAGTTCCTTCTTGAGCTTTGCTCCTAAGATTGAGCTCAGGAAGCAGTTTTGCTGGGGATTCCTCAGAGTGCCTCTTATTCCCTCATTACCTGCCTCTTCTGATCTTCTTCTCAGATATAGCATTTCTCAAAGTTCACCAGAGGGAATAATTCTCTGAATGTGACATTTTTTAGATTGGATGTTCTAACATTTTAGGAATTTCTTCAAATGCTATTCATTATAAGTCATTTGTTAATGACTCTTGGGGACTTATAGTAGGGGGGAGGGAAAGCACAATTAGGACCTTTTAAGAAACTTTACTGTGAAAAATGATAGGATTCTGCAGACCCTCCCAAGGGAGGCTATGCGCTTTGTGTGTTCATTGGACAGACACTCCAAGAGCATCTTTAAACACACACTCAGGCACACAGCATGTGGTTGGCTCAATACAGTGACTGCAACTTTAAATCAGAGCACTACCCTGACTGAGAGGTGCTCCTGAGCATCAGCGCCCCTGCTTTATTCCTCAAATGGGAAGAGTTCCATGGATCCTGCTGGCTGCTGCCCCTCCCCCTCTCAGCACCTCCCATAGGAGGTCACTCTACATGCTGCAGCTGCTGTCCCTCCACCCCCACCTTGATTAGCTCGCTTTTATTTTGTAGGGATCTTATAGAGAAACATCGGCGTATTGGATAGAGAGCTGTCCTCAGAACCGGAAGACCCAGGTGCAAATCAAACCTCTAATAGATACTGGTTGTGTTATCCTGGATGAGTCATTCTGTGTCTCCCTGCCCCAGGCAAATATCTAAGACTGTAAGTTGCAATGAGGAGTTGCATCTACAATCAGTTGCTTACCTGCAGTGGTAGAGGATTTCCTCATTCAGGGCAGTCCAGAGAAACTACAATAGAAGTCAAAGATCTGGTCCCTAACTTGTAATGGGTACACACATACTCACACGCACACACACATGCTCACACACATACACGAACACATGCACATACATGCATACACACACCTACACATTTCTACATATGTACATATATCCCTGTATATATGCACATGCATGTTTCTCTCTATTTCTGCAACCCATAGGTTACAGCCTCTATAGGGTCTTGGAGGGTTATAACTATCTTGATGCTCATTCACCAAGGGGAGCAGGACGCTGAGAGGTGGCAGAGGCTGTTGAGTTGCCAGCCTCTGGGACCCATCTTCTTCGTGATTTCCCTTCTTCCAGGAATCAAAGTTTTCTTTTAGAGAAGGGTGGGTGGAATTGATTCTAGAGATATGTATTCATGCCTCCCTGTGAGCCACATTTAGACAGACCCAATGAAATACAAATAACCTACATACATATACACATACACAAGCTCAATAAATAAACGTGTATTAAGGCAGCTAGGTGGTGTAGTGGATGGGGCACTGGGGCTGGAGTCAGGAAGACATCTTGTTGAATTAAAATCTGGCTTCAGACACTTACCAGCTGTGTGACCCTGGGCAAGTCACTTAACCCTGTTTACCTCAGTTTCCTCATCTATAAAATGAGCTGGAGAAGGAAATGGCAAACCGCTCCAGGAATGGGGTCATGAAATCAGACATGACTGAAATGACTGAACAACAAATGTATTGGGCACTGTGGATACCAAAAGGGGCATGGCTATCCCTGCTCCTGCCCCCATTTCTAGTGTGCATGTTGTCTGGATGTTTGGATGTTTGCTTCTGGAGGTCAGAGTGCACAGCTATCTTGACCGATATCTCCTTAGCATTTAATAAATGTTTGCTTATGGACTGAACCTCTGATAACAATGATCCTAAGGGATGCTCTCATTTTTCTATTGCTTTGGCTCTGAGTACAGATTTAACCTGCATCTACTTATAAGAATACTAGCAAACAGCGGGGTCCTCTACAGAATGCATACACGAACATCTTTTCAGAGCTTAGGATAAGAAAATGCCTTCCCTTGCTCCTGCTGAGGTCATTAAAATTTATCTGACTTAACAATTACATTTTACCCACATGAATTCGACAGTAGCCTGGGGGCCTTCAATTGTACTCTGCTGTTCATTCAATTTGTCGAATCTTATGCCTGGGAAGTTGGGTATGTGAAGATAGTTCTTGTATATTTCTTAGTATCATCTTTGGATTAAGGTTTTCTTGTCAATGTCAGAAGTCTCTAACTTTGTGACTTTAATGTGAATATCAGATTTACAGGATTTCTGTTTATCCCTTTGACTACAGGTCCCTGTGGAAAGCAGTACCAGATGAACACAAAACCCCCTCATGAGCCAATTATCCATCCCTGTTGTTGATGTTGTTCTGTGTTTTAGTCATGTCTGACTCTCTGTGACCCCATTTAGGGTTTTCTTGGCAAAGATACTGCAGTGGTTCGACATTTCCTTCTCCAGTTCATTTTATGGATGAGGAAACTAAGGCAAACAGGGTCAAGTGACTTGGCCGGGGTCACACAGCTAGTAAGTGTCTGAGGTCAGATTTGAACTCAGAAGTTGAGTCTTCCCTGACTCCAGCACTCCATGCACTATGGCACCACCTAGTTGCCCCTCAGGTCTGCTGGCTACTTCTAAAATAATCTAAACTGAATTAACAGCAGGCTAGCAGATCAGAAAAGGAATTTTAAAAGGAAAATATTTGGTCAGCACTACAACAATTAGCAAACAAATAGAGAAAATCAACTCTGTATTCATTCCAGGATTGAGGGTCTTATACCTGTGCAAATAATTTGGGAAACAAGTTCAAGTCTCATAGTCCAGTGTGGGGTGGAACATGGCAAAGGTTTTGCATAGGACCAGATTAAGGCTGGGGCAAAATTCACTCATGTAACACCATAACCCTCCTTTACTAACAACTCATTAAGTCAAATCTCAGATATTGTAAGGTGGATAAGAGCTTACCACTTACTAGCTGTGTGACCCTAGTCAAGTCACTTAACCTCCCTCTACCTTAGTTTCCTGAACTATAAAGTAGAGATTGTAATAGTACCTACTTCTCACTATTGTGGTGAAGACCAAATGAGACAAACAGATAGTAATCAGAAGAACCCCTGGCCCATTCTAGGCACTGAATAAATGCTTGTTCCCTTCCCCTTCCCTCTTCAGTAATAGCAGGAGACCGATTCCTTCTCCCCTCAACTTGTTCTCAGTAGCTGGAAAACAGATAGCTCTGTTGTCCTTCTCCTTTCTTCACTACATATTGCAATGCCTTCTTCCCACAAGTCTCCTCCTCAGAAATCTCTATTCCTCCTCCTGACATGGTCTCCTTGGATCTCATACACACTTTCAAAGGAAATGGAGACACGTCCTTATATTACTGTTGCTGTAGTGATTGGGTTCTTGCTATGTCCAAAGCCTTCTAATTCTTTTAGGAAGAAAAAAATTTTTGGAATCTAGATGGGAAGGTACAATAACTGACAAACAAACCTTTGAACTCTCATTTCTTGATACTGAACCAAATTTTAAAAAAATTTCCAACATCCTTTCATATGTTGATACTTGCACTAAATTCACAAGTATCAAGCCAACATGTTAAGAAGCATTAATTAAGAACTTACTGTGTGCCAGGTACTGTATGCTAAATGCTGCTCAGTCAAACACAAGTAGAAAAAAAGATGGTCTCAAGAAGCTTACATCCTAAGACGGAAAGATAACACATAAACAGAAGCTAAGAATGAGGGAGGGAGAGAGATGAAGGTACCCAACATGGGAGGCAGGGTAGAGAAAGTCTGCAGAGTCACAAGTGCAGCCTAGAGACTAAGAAAGACATGGTTTTCTGAGTATCCCCCCTTAAAATGGAGGATCTGGGGTGGGGAGCCAGCCTATCAGAGGGGAAAGGCCTCAGAGGTAAAGAGTATCTTCAATGTGAGTACTCCAGAATTGGAATGAGCTTTCAGGGTGAAGAGGTTTAAATGATGTGGTAGAGAAAATGCCATGGAGAGAGAATAATGACATCTGAAGATCTATATATCAAGATAAATTATGACTCAATTGTCTTATAATTTTCTATCATCCTTGACAATAGTTATTGGTTATTAGCTGAACTCATTTTCATGTTGGTCCACTAGACCATGGCCCTTAAGAGCAATGCAATGTAGTAAGACTGAATAGTCTATGAAATATTTTTTCTTGCCTTTGGGAACAGAAGGAAACTAACTCTTCTAAACCCTTTATTTACTTGTTTACACAGTCTATGATTATTTTATGATTTCTGGATTTATTTATACCCAAAATACTAACATGACTATGTGGTAGTGGTTTGTCCTTCGTTCTTGAAAAGGACCATGGCTTCGGGGAGATGATGACATGACTTGCAACTTACTTTGATTTGAGTGAGGGAGGGCTGTGCAAAGTCACCAGCCTTGCTTTCTGCTCTAGAGCCATTTGGGTCCATTGGCCAGATGTGATCAGGATGTTTTAAAGAGGCCTATTCACTGAATGGGCATTGCCTCACTCAAAGTAAGAACCTGAAAGGACCTTAGCTTAAAAGGGCCAAGGTCTCCCACTGCAACCTGGGCCATCTCCAGTCGTCCTAACATGACTATAGTTCATTTCTGTTGATATAATTCCAATGTGTTGATCTCTGGACAAAGATCACATAGAAAGTTCCCATAGCTCCTTGTGGTCCAAGAACTGCATAACTTTAAGTAACCTCTGCTTCTGTTTTAGCCACCCCACCACCATAAAGAAAAAGAAAAAGGATGTATCATACTGAAATTCATTTCATGGATCTCTAATGTCAAAAAATAAATCAGCTGCTGGCCAGACTTCTAGGAATGAGCCTCTCTATACTTAGCTCTGATAGTCTTCAGATAGTATCCTGGCTCTTGTGTTCAAAGCTTTTCCAGCTTGGTCACATGCACTGATTAGAGCTTGTCTAGTTACAAAGCCTTCAGAGTGAACTCAAAGCCACTTCCAGGACAAATGAGGCATTGGAGTATTACTATATTAGATTCAACCAACCATATGTCTCAGAGACTTAAAAAAAATGAAAAAAAAACAAGTAAAAGGCAATTTCTTTGCTGGGACATCATCCATTCCTCTGCTCTGAAATATCCACTTTAGGAAACAGACATACATTGTTACTTTAAACTAATAACCTTGTTAAGAAATTAAGCAACACCTAAGAAGGTGCTTGCATGCACAGCACAGATACATCTGCTGTTTAAATCCAAATAATCAAAAAGACACAGACACACATACATCCACAAAAGACACATCTAATCAATTAACTCTAAAACTGCGTGTTCCTTTGGCCTGGGTACAGCACGGAATGGCACATGCCCCTTTCACATTTGCCAGTCTCAAGCTCTCTTCCTATGCCCTGGATCTGCTGGTGTGCCCTTTGGTTCTCTCTGCTCCTGAGGGAAGACTTTGAGGTGCTCAGAATCGGGACATACAGGTATTCTGTTCATCAGGGCTTATCATCACCATTTCCAAATGCTACCGTCGCCTTATATAGAGGGACTGGGAACAGTGTGCTCTTTAAACTTGCTTCTTAGACCCACCTTGTTTCTCATTCTTCCACACTTCTGAAGTAGAGGTTGGTCTTCAGGGTGAAGCCAGGCTTCTGGAGATCCATACCAGAATAATTACCCACAAACTGTGCCAAACATTTATACTTTCACATTCAGAGAATGGAGGAACAGGAAGTAAAAGGGGAAAGGAATAATCATTTACAAAGTATCTACTAGGAGCCAGGCAGTGTGCAAACCAGAGAATGGTTTCCTCTGGCCACACCTACCCCATTTATCAGCATCAATAAAAATACCTGGTCCCTCCTTTACAACCAGGAAGGGTAGGGTGATATATGGGAGTCCATTAACTAATCACTATTGACAGCTGGAACCCTTCAAGTTGGTTACTCAGTGCCTTCTGTTCAGAGGAGTTAGAGAGAGAACGCTGCCGTTGGAGACAGAGAGGATGAATTTTGCCTTAGCTACTTATACTCTGGATGACCATGGACAAGTCTTGCTTACTCTCTTTCAGCCTCAGTTTTCCCATATGTAAAATAGGCACAGATGATAATAGCACCTAGCTTACCTGGTTGTTATAATGATAAATGTGAGAATATACATAAAAGACTTTGCAAACCTCAAAGTCCTTGTAACTATGTGAGCTCTAATTATTAACCAGTTTCCACCCTGTGTGGCTGCTGAGATGATTATGAGGTATCCTCATTTCTCCAGACCATGATGAAGAACCAGACACAGAGTTCATGGGCTCTGATTGTTTGAGTCCTTTTCCAGTCATGTCTGACTCTTTGTGACCCCATCTGAGGTTCTCTTGACACTGCTGTTTCCTTCTCCAGCTCATTTTATAGATGAAGAAACTGAGGGAAACAGGGCTAAGTGACTTGCCCAGGGTCAGGCAGCTAGTAGGTGTCTGAGGTTAGATTTGAACTCAGAAAGATGAGTCTTCCTGATTCCAGGACCAGCTCTCAATGCACTGTGGCACCACCTAGCTGCCCAGAGTTCTGATTAGAAAGGAGCAAATCTGTTTTTGTGATCAATAGTCAAAACTTTTGTGTAAGTCCGAAATAGTCATATACCCCCCCCCTTAAAACTCTAAACATTATGAACTGTATACCTTTAAACTAATTTTGATTAATATATTTTAATAATCATGGGAAAATGTTCTTTTATGCCATATCCTGTTATCTTCTCCATCATCAATTCCCATTCATTTATATTTTGACTTACTTACATGATTTTCCCCCTTTCTCTCATGCTTTTTTTCCCTCCTATTTGGTTGCTGCTCTATTTATTGCATTTTCCTGGCTATATTCATGTTAAGAGGGAGACTTACAAGAAAAGAACAGAACAGAAAAGAAAGGAAAAGGAAAAACCTACTACCGCCAACAGACACACCTTTTCACATCCTTGGTAGAGTTGTTTTTATTGGTACCATTTCTCTTGGGTTTTTATGTTTTCAGGATTCTATATAAAGGATTCCGTGTGTGTGTGTGTGTGTGTGTGTGTGTGTGTGTGTGTGTGTGTATTGTTTCTTATTGCAGTGCATTTTTCCCTTGATACTAAAACCCTAGGACAGAGGTGGGGAACCTGTAGCCTTGAGGCCACATGTGACCCTCTAGGTCCTTAGGTACAGACCTTTGACTGAATCCAAACTTCATAGAACAAATCCCCTTAACAAAAGGATTTGTTCTGTAAAACTTGAATTCATCAAAACGCTGCACCTGAGGCCTAGAGGCTGCAGGTTCCCTACCCCTGCCCTAGGATATTACAGTCCTTATATCTTGCTGCTGATAGTCTCAAAATCTTTCCTAGGCCACCGTTTCCCTCTATGTGTTGTCATCTCCCACTGGAATAGAATATCTTGATGTCTTGCTTGTGTGTGTGTGTGTGTGTGTGTGTGTGTGTGTGTGTGTGTGTCTCCAGTGCTTTTCATAGTACCTGCCAGGTAGTATTTACTTAAAAATGCTTTTCGTTCATTCATTTATATGCACTATATTCCAGCCAAACTGACTGACTCTACCCCATCACCCCTCTTTGAGTCTGCCCAGCCTGTGGTTTTGCTCATATGTTCCCCTGTGCTGGGCCTGACCTTCTTGCCCCTTGCAACCTCCTGAGCTACAAATGCAGCCTTTAAAATCTAACTCAAATACCACCTTCTATAAGAATCCTTCATTCCCCTTGTTGGTAGTGATCCCCCTCTATGATCTTTAAAACTTTGTTCTGCATCTCTCTAATGAATTCATCAAGTGATACTTTTTATTACAGTTATTTTGGTCCATCCCTTATCTCCCTACTAAACTGTAAGCTCTGTAAATGCAGGGATTATGATTTAGCAAAATTCCCTGTGCTTTCCAATTCACATTACTGTGCTCCACAATGAAGTAGGTACTTAATGAATTTTGGTTCCATTTTAATGCCATCCCATTTTTTCATTTTTTTTCCTGTTGGTGCCTCATAGTTTTTCCACCCCTCTTTTTTGCAGGCACACACTCACACACACACTCTTTTTCTATGTTCTCATATGTTAATCTGATATTCAATTATTTATTATATATTCCTCTCAATAACTTGCTTAATATTGTTAATAGTATTTCCTTTAACTCCTTTGAACCTGTAGATGTTGATTTTTTATAAGCTAAAATTATTTCTCATAATATTTGTTTGGACAATTTACTTAATGAATTAGAAATGTACATACATATGTACATATTGCTTAATTCTATATATCATACAATCTAGTAGAACATATGCTCTGCTGGAATGGCAATGTCTTGCTTGTTTGTTTGTTTTCTATCCATGGGGAGCACAGATTCATGCCCTTAATGCGTTTTTGAAGAGGTGAATTGAATTGAAGCACCATTGTTATAGTAGCACAACATGCTCCTCAGTCTGATTTTTTGGGGGGGTGTTTGGGTTTTTCCCTTTTTGATAATAGTTCATCTATTCACAAAACCAACCACAAATTCCCATTAAGCAAAATGAGCAAGCAATAGTATCAGCGATGCTGTGGTGTCCTCTGATATAACAGAGCTTTCAAAAATGTTTCCTCTTCTCCTTTTTATTATTTAACATGTTTTATTGATGCCTTTTGTCTTTCTATCACAGGGATTCCTGCCCCCGCCCCCAACCTTGTTCTCCACCCAGCCTCAGGGAATAGGGAATATTGGAGGAATTGGGCTGAATAGACAACTATAATTGCAGACCCCATAATGAGCATTTTGATGTCAGTTTTAAAAAATATAAATGTATTAATGTCATTCTGAGAGAAGTTTGGAGCTCTCAGACTACCTGAAAGTGTCTTGGGGACCCTCAGTGCTCCCTTGGACCAGACTTTTCGAACCACTGGCATAAAGGAACTCCCTACTTTACATCTCTCTCTAACAAGTAAACACATACTGATATCACATTTCTTCTATATATATGCTAAGGTTTTTCCTCTTAACTAGGTAACATGATGTCATCATTTTCTTTCGCTTTTATTACCAGTTCATTAGAAACCTTAGAGCATCAGCTTATTTCCAACAGTAACTTCCAGGTAGCATTTTAAGGAGAGCTAATCAATAGTTGTGCTTCTTTCTCCCTTTGATAATGCTATACAATTTCTTTCTTTTTTTTTTTTTTGCCTTTTTTTTGGAGGGGAGAAGGCAGGGCAATTGGGGTTAAGTGACTTGCCCAAGGTCACAAGGCTTGTAAGTGTTAAGCATCTGAGGTCGGATTTGAACTCAGGTCCTCCTGACTCCAGGGCTGGTGCTCTATTCACTGTGCCACCTAGCTGTCCTATGCTATACAATTTCAATAGCCACATATGGGTTTTTATAACCTGATTAAAAATCTATAGGCTAGGGGCGGCTAGGTGGCTCAGTGAGTAAAGCGTCGGCCCTGGAGTCAGAAGGACCTGAGTTCAGATCTGGCCTCAGACACTTAACACACACACAAACAAAAACCTAGCCGTGTGACCTTGGGCAAGTTACTTAACCCCAATTGCCCTCCAAAAAGCGAAAAAAAAAAAGGCTATAGGCTAAAGGAACAAAATTTTGGTCTCTTTATTACAATAAATAGGATTTATACAGTCTTTTTCTACACAAGAAATATTGACCAGAAGGAAAATCACAGATCTGAAAAATAGGACTAGTAGCTATTCTCCAAACTCAACATACTATCTCCCACCTTGGAGCAACTGCAGATCCTATTTTCCACGACTAGAATGCATTCTCTTCACACTTCTACCTCCCAGATTTTTTTATCTTCTGTAACTTGAGCCTTAAGCTTCATTTTCATGACACTTTCCTCATTGGTAGAGCTTTTTTCTTTTTTTAATTTATTTATTTAATGCTTTATTAACTTCTGGTTTACATCATTCATTTCCACCAGATTATGAGTTACATTTCCCCCCCGTTTGTTCCCTACCCACCACCCCAGAATAGCAGTCCCACCAGATAGCCCCTCATCCAATCTGCTCTCTCCCATATCTTCTCCCATACCCCCTTCGACTTTGCCATTAGGGCAAGGTGAATCTCTGAGCCCCACTGCCTGGACATCTTATGAAACATTTAATTTTAAAACTTCGATTTTCAGATCCATTCCCTTTCTCCCCTGTCCCCCACTCCCTCTGAGAAGATAAGCAATTCAGTATGTGTTGTACATGTATATCTATGCAAAACATTACCATAGTAGATATATTGTAAAAGACTGCTTATATTTCCCTCCCACCTGTCTCACCTCCCACCTGGTCCATTCCTACTTTGATCCTGTCCCTCTTTGATAGTGGGTACTTCTAACCTCCCCTCTCCCCAGAATGCCCTCCCCTCCATCATCCCCCCTCTCATCCCCCTTTCCCCTACTCAGGAGAGTGAGGGTAAGATATTCCATTTAGTATGTATGTGATTTTCTCCTTGAGCCAACTTCAATGAGAATATGCTTTTGCCTTTTTGCCTTCCTGTTCTTCCCCTCCCCTGCAACTACTTCCCTTGCCTCTTCTACATGAGATAGTTTGCCCTACCCTGTCTCTCTCCATCTCCTCTTGCCACTTTCCTCCCTCACCTCTTGACTTCACCCCTTAAGAGTCATCCCTTCCTTGGGTCGGCTAGGTGGCGAAGCGAGCAGAGAGCCAGCCCCGGAGCCAGAAGGACCCGAGCTCGAATCTGGCCCCAGACACCCAACACACAAACAAAAACCCAGCCACGTGAACCTGGGCAAGTCACCCAACCCCAACTGCCCTCCAAAAAAAAAAAATAATAATCATCCCTTCCCATCAAATTCAACCTGTGCCCTCTATCCATGTATACCTGTGAACATATGCCATGTACCCTTCTTCAATTATTTTCATAATGAAAAAGGTTTCACCAAACACAGTTATTGTTTCTCCATGTAGGACTATAAATAGTCCAACTTTGATAAGTTCCTTTTGATTTCTTTTCCTTGATTACCTTCTCAAGCATCTCTTGCTTCTTGTGTCTGAATGTCAAATTTTCTATTCAACTCTGGTTTTTACATCAAGAATGCTTGAAAGTCCTCTATTCCACTGAATGACCATATTTTCCCCTGAAACAAAATACTCAGTTTTGCTGGGTAGGTGACCCTTAGGTTCATTCCCAGCTCTTTTGCCCTCTGGAATATCATATTCCATGCCCTTCTATCCCTCAGTGTAGAAGCTGCCAGGTCCTGGGCTATTCTGATTGTATTTCCACAATATTGAAATTGTTTCTTCCTGGCTGCTTGGAGTATTTTCTCCTTGATCTGGGATTCTGGAACCTGGCTATAATATTCCTGGGAGTTTTCTTTTAGGGATCTTTTTCAGGAGATGATCAGTGGATTCTTTCAACCTCTATTTTGCCCTCTGGGTCTAAAACATCAGGGCAATTTTCCTTGAGAATTTCTTGAAGGGTGATTTCTAGGTTCTTTCTTTGATCATGGATTTCAGGTAGTCCAATAATTTTTAAATTGTCTCTCCTGGATCTATTCTCCAGGTCAGTGGTTTTCCCATGAGATATTTCACATTGCCTTCTAATCTTTCGTTTGTTTGGATCTGCTTAACAGCATCTTGATTTCTCATAAAGTCATTAGCTTCCATTGCTCCAGTCTAACTCTGAAGGAATGAATCTCCTCAGTGAACTTTTGAGATTCTTTTTCCATCTGGCAAATTCGACTTTTTAAGGCATTCTTCTCCTCATTGCCCTTTTGGGCCTCCTTTGCCATTTGAGTTAGTCTGTTTTTTAAGGTGTTGTTTTCCTCAGTCAGGCTGTTGACTGTCATTTCATACTTTTCTTGCATCTTTTTCATTTCTCTTCCCAAATTTTCCCTCACTTCTCTTATCTGCTTCTTAAGGTCCTCTATGGCCTGTAGCCAGCTTGTATTTTCATTTGGGGCTTTTGGTGCAGGAATTCTGACCTCACAGTCCTCCTTCATGCTTTGAGCCTCTTTGCCCCTAAAATAGGAGTCCAATGTTGAACTTTTCTGTTTATTTTGTTTTGTTTGCCTAGGCATATTGCCACTTAATTACTTGATTTTTGGGCTTGTTGCCACAGTAGGACTCTGCCACCAGACAGGGGAGCTTCCGCCCAAACATAGGGTCTTCAGAACTTCCGCCAGTTGGGTGGCCTCTGTAAAGCTTCCACCCACTCTGTCAAGTTGGATACCCACCCCAAACTTCCCCCCCAGACCATAATCCAGATCCAGGCAGTTTAAAGCAAAAGCGATTAACCCCCAGACTGATTGCTGGATCTTCCTACAGTTTGCAGACCGGGAGCTAGAGCCACTACTGATGCTGCAAAATGGCTTCTGTGCAGCTGTTTCTTCTGCAGCTTTTTGCCCCCAGGGGAGGAAGCCATGTGTTCCCCAAATACTGGTCCCAAAGTCCATAGGGCACTAACCTCTAATTTTGTCCTAGGCATATCTGTGCTGATAATTCTGGAATCGCCACTATTGCTGGTGTTCTGGGGTTCCACCAGCCAGCTGGAGGCCCGGCCGCCCTGGGGCTAAAGCCGCGGACCTGGGCTGGGCTCTGTGGGCTGCGCTGTCGGTTCCCAGCGTGCTGTGCTGCCTGCTCTCAGAGTGCTGCGCTGGCCGCTCCCTGCAGGGCTGCTGGGCTGTCCTCAGCAGGAGGTTAGCTTCTCTGTGCTGTTCCGTGGGTGCTGTGGCTCCAGAAGTTGTTCAGAGCTCCCTTTCACATTGTTTGAAATTTGTGTGGGGCAGAGCACATTGGAAATGCTGTTTCTACTCAGCCATCTTGGCTCCGCCCCCCATTGGTAGAGATTGATTACTCAATGATCCCTGCCTGCATGAGGGGTGGAGTTGGTTAGAGCTTTGGAGAAGACAGATCTTGATTCTCTTCTGGGCTTCTAGCTTTAAGAAAAGAGAGATGAAGTTCCAGATTCTTTCCTCTAGGAAGAAATTGAAAGTGTAGAGAACCTGGTACCTCAGTGCGGTCTTGGATTATTCAGGCTCAGCTCAGAAGCTGCCTCCTCTGTGAAAGCTTCCCACCTCCCCTCAGATTTTAGTGTTAGAACCTCAGGTTAGATTGTGATGTTTTCTCATCTGTGGACGTGTTGTATCCCTTCCTCCTCCCAGAGAATGTAAGCTGGAATCCAATCTTCTTAGATCTAGAAATATAAGTGACCTCAAAAATCTTCTATCCAAACCCTTCAATTGACAGACGAGGAAACTGAGGATGAGAGAAGTTACCTGTGTCTTACCTGAGGTCATAGACGTAGTAAATGTCAGAGTCAGAATTTGAACACAGGTCCTCTGATTCCAGGGCCAGTAGTCTTGCCTCACTTAGGCAGCTTTTTGAACACAAGCACTTTGGAAATTTTTTATTCCCTCACCAATAAAATGGGAATATCAATAGTACTTAGCATCCTCATAAAATTGTTGTGAGGATCAAAGGAAATAATATTTGTAAAATGCTTTATAAATCTGAAAGCACTATGTAAATCTTATTATTTTTAATCCCTTACTCAATTTTGAGTTATATATTGAGCACTGACCTTGATGAGCTTATGAAAGACTGGTGATCCACACCTGATGAGGAAAGAAGTATTGTAGAACAAAGACAAAAAAAAATTCTTTGTCACCTTTGGGACCATTGCATCATCATTTTACCCCAATCCTCAATTTACCAAAGGAAGAAATGAAGCACTTCTTCTCTCCCCACTTTGAGCACTAATTCCATATGACTTATGTATTTATAGGAGCATTCGAGCATTCATTATTTAATTATTTATTCAGCACTCAATATTTAGTACTATGCATACAAAGTGCTTAAAATGATTTGTTTTCATTCATTCATATTTTCATAAGACACTGTGCTAGGTGCTGTTTTACACATGAAAATATAAATGAAATGGCCACTGCCCTCAATGATCTTATAACTTAGTAAAGGAAGATAAGACAGGAACAAAAACAATTACCACATAGGGGAAATAGATAACAGGAGTCAAATTCCATCAGAAGATTTATTGCTAGAAAGGACCTAAGAGACCACTCACTTTACAGGTTGGGAGACTGAGGTCAACAAAGAAAGAAAGGATTTGTCAGTGAGGGGTTCAGTGGTAATTCAAAGAAGGGAGCAGATACTTCCATCTGGGAATGATCAGGGAAAATTTTGTGAAGAAATCATATAATTTAGAACTACTCTTGGAATGATATTCTCACATTTTTATTTTCATGAAGATGAAATCTGGGAAGAGAATTTTAGATTCAGTGATCCTCATCTGTTACTGCCACAGGAGAGGGCATCCCTATTCAAAAGGCATAGGACTGGGATATGGGGAGATGAATGAGAAGCAGATAGGTCAAAAGACAGTTGGGGATGAGGTGAGGATGGGGAATCAAGATTGTGATGTTGTATGCTTGAAATTGTATGCACCATTCCCAAAGGACAAGTATGCATATAAAGTTTACGAAATTTTTGTGTAAAAATAAATAGAATCTGATTGAAAATGAAAACACTCAAAAGACCGGTATTGTAACAAGAAAAGAACAGATTTCTGTGCAAACTCCTTCTTTTTATATCACTCCATACGAATCTTTACAATAAAAGGCCTGTGAGGCTAGGGACTTGAATATGAAAAAAAAATGTTCTGAGCCTTTTGTAAGAATGTTCTCAGATAAAATGAAGGTGTTAGTAGAGATTGCATTGACTTGGTGTTTTAATGTGAAAAAATAAAACAAACATAAGAGTGGATCTTCAAGGGGATAGAACAGGAGCAGACACTTAATAGGCTATATTATAATACTAGATTACCACAAAATTCAGGAGATTTATCAGCTCATTATAGTGAGGTTCAAATTAAGGTGATTGTTGTCATGGCAAGAAAACCTAATTTTAAAAATTGAACAAAATTCTATAAAAATATTTATTCTGTACATTTGTTACAAGCCTAGGCAGGGAGAAGCACCAAATGTCTCCAAGGGGCAAATGCATGTCCAAAAGTGAGTTGTTTCTCTCCGGTACTTAGAGTATGTTGAAAACAATCACGTCATGCTGAATTCACAGGCCACCAAATACTAAAGATGATAGTCTGTGGTGCTTTAGGGGAGGAGATTAAGAGACTTTCTAATCTGATGCTCTAGTCAGTTTGTCTCAGTGGTCAGAAAAAGGATGAACTGTGATCCCTGCATAAAAATGATGATAAAGGAAGACAAAACTAGTGTTAAATATCACCACACAATTACACTTGAAATGGAGGCTTTTTCCTAAAATAGACAATACTCTGCCCAACCTCCCTCTCCCACTGCTTTACCTTGTGAATCTGTTCCAATCACCATAGTACAGGGGAAAGCATACAGGTTTTTGGAGTTAGAAGGTGTTATGGTTGTTTAGTCATTTCAGTTGTGTCTTACTCTTTGTGACGCCATTTGGGATTTTCTTGGTAAAGATACTGGAGTGGTTTGCCATTTCCTTCTCTGGCTGATTTTATAGATGAGGAAACTGAGGCAAACAGGGTTAAGGGATTTGCCCAGGGTCACACAGCTAGTGAGTATCTAAGGCTGGATTTGAACTCAGGTGTGCCTGATCCCAATTCCAGTGCTCTACCCCCTGCACCTCCTGGCTGTCCAGGTGTAGGGATCTATTGTTTCCCTCCAGGATGACGTCAGATATGTCAGTTTATATCTCTGGGTCTTAGTTTTGTCATCTTTAAATTGAGAAAAAATGAACTTCTAAGGTCTCTTCTAGATGAAACCAATGATCCTATAAATTGTTGTGTTGCATATAGGAGACCTAGCCTTGGAGCCAGGAAGAATTGGGTTCAAGTCTGCCCTCTGACATATACTGATAGTGTGACCCTGGGCAAGTCACTTAACTTCTCATGCTCTGTCTCTAAGCCTGAAGATTGCAGAGAAGCTTAACAGTGCTTCTGTAGAGAGAGTGTTCTAATTTGGGAATTCCCTATATCAATGAAATCATAAGGCCTGGCCTTATGCCTATGGGTTATGCCACAGAATGAATCCCTACCTCTACCCCTTTCTATTTCTGTGCCAATCTTCTTCTCTCTTCCCTCTTTACCCCTTCCTTTTCTACTCTTCTCTTCCATTCATTTTTCTCCCATTCTTTTCTCTCCCTTTCTCTTTTTCCATCTCTTTTCCTTCCCTTTCCATCCTACTCTACCCTCCTTTCCCTTTCCTTTCCATTAAATATAAAAAAGACTTTGCTTTAATTTTGTCGATTCTGAAGACAGTTCTGCCATCTCTGGCTTGTTTTTAAATAACATTAAGAAACAGCCACAAGTGTTCTGTGCCCAGCAAGCCCACAGAGTTAGAAATGAAGCTTTATGAATAGAGATGTTCCCCTTACTGCTTCTGATCACGTGGGGAGAAGGCCCAGGAGAAGGAAGAATAGCTTTTGACATGGCAGGACCAATGTGATACTATAGGCTGTGGGAAGGGGCAACAGATAGAGGTGCCAGTGTTATCCACAGAAAAGGCAGGTTGAGCTCTGGACCTTGGTGCTTCCTCCCCCTCCACAAGCACCCCCAGGCCCTATGCTCATCAGCTAAAGACTGAAAGGGGCAAGGACAGATTCTGGCTTCTCACGGCCACCAAAGTTCCCAAAGCTTCTCTTCCTCTTCTGGTCTTAAACACCTCCTACACTCCCAGATGCTATGCTAACCGTCCTATACACACACACACACACACACACACACACACACACACTACTCCCTCTGTGTGTGTATGTGAGCTCCTGGGTTCTCCTGCCTGAGCATCAGGCCCTTCACTCAACTCCATAAAAGAAATGATAAGTATAAAACCCTCCATTTACCCACACTTCATCTTTGAACTTCTCCTTATAACAAAATTAACTAAGGAAGAACACTTAATTATAATGACCATGTCTGAAAATATACACACCATTCTGCTGCAGTAGTGTTCCACCTCTTTCCTGGGAGAATGAGGCTATTTTCCCTATTCTTCTCTTTACCCAAATACTTCTCAGAATTACCCTTCCTTCTAGAGATCTTTTCATTTATAGTGTTGTAGACCGTGTCTATACTGCTTTTTTGGTTTGGTCTCATTCAAAATTAATTCATATAAATCTCACTTTTCCCCCTGAATTTTCATATTCTTGTATAATAATGCTCCGTTACTCAAGTTTTTCTTTCTTTCTTTTTTTCAGTCATCCTTCCAGTGATGGACATCTGTTTCCAGGTCTTTGTTACCACCAAGAGTGCTACTATTAATATTTTGGCATATATTGAACATGTGTTTCTGACTTGGACCTCTGGGGGCAGATGCCATGTAGTTGATTTCTTGATGAAAGGTATGGACAATTCAGCACTTTTCTCATGATTTGAAACTGACATTCTGAATAGTCGAATGAAGCCATAGTTCTAACAACAAAGAATACATCAATGTCTTTATTTTCCTCCATCCCCTCCTATGTTGACTTCCCTTTTTTATCACTCTGCCATTTTCTATGGTAAAAGGTGATATGGGCTTTAAAAATTTTTTTATTTCTCTTATAATTAGTCATTTGAAGCATATTTTGATATAAACATTTATAGTTTACAATTCTTTTGGAAACTGTTCACATTAATCCATTGTTTACCTATTGGGGAATATTTCTTAGTATTCAATACCTGTCAATTTCCTACACGTCTTAGATATCACAAACCTTTTCAGTGACATTTCCATATGCCACTAAAGTTTTTCAAACTCCCCTTTAATCTCCATCATTGTACCACTCTTCAGAAAGTCCCATTGATGATGTCTTCCTCCTGCCATTCAAATTTATTTTCTATTCTGGATCTAGGCAATACTTTTTCAGTCATGATGGTAATGTGAGCTCAAAGGAAAGGCCTGCAAGGAGAGTGATGTCTCTCCTAGGATGTGGGTCGACATTTCTAAGTCTCTCTCAGAGTCACCTTGGGATAATGGAGATTGTGTTGGACAAAGAATCAGAAGCCCCAAGATCTAGCACTAGCTGGTTCTACCATTATCTGTGTGACATTTTTATGTCATTATATAAAAATATGCTTCAAATGACTAATTATAAGAAAAATACAAATGTTAAAAACTCTGATTTCACCTTGTACCCTAGAAATTGGTACTGAACCTCTCTATATGCCTAAATTTCATCATCTTTAAAATAAAGAAACAAGATTGTAGATACTTATGTACCCTTTAAGGATTACAATTTACTTTTTTTCATAGCAGCCTATGAGGCAGATAATAGGAAACTGAGGTACAGAGTAGCAAAGTATTTTGCCCAAAGTCCCACACATATTGCTCCTCACGGACTATTTGTACCTGACCTGTGGTAGAGCCTTCAAAGCTTATATTGGCATAATCAGTCATAGTCAGACACCACATACTTTGATTCTAACATAGTGATGTCATTTTGGTCTCCTTCAAAAATGAAGGACAAAAACCAACCAACCACTCAGTACTAGAGCTGGGATTTGAGCCCAGATCTTGTAACTCCAAACCTATTTCATTTTTTCTGTAGATGCCTCTACATCGGCTATGAGAAGATCTCTAAATTTTATGGCATGGCTCTGTAATTCTCTCCTCTCTCCATACCCCATATATTTTGCTTTCTTATTCTTGCATCATGCCTCTGAATTAGGGGCATGTAATGAGGACCCATAAATGCTATGGAAACAAAAACAATTCTGGAATCAGTTCCCTGTATTCAAATTCCATCCCTGTCTGTGAGACCTAGGGCAAGTCACTTGATTTCTCATCTGTAAAATGAGGGATTAGGTTATATCTGGCATAGATACCAGAGCATTGGCCCTGAAATCAGGAGGACCTGTGTTCAAATTCCATTTCTTCCACTCATGGGCTGTATGATTCTAGGCAAATCATTAACTTCTCTGGACTTCATATACCTCCAGGAGCCATACTTGCAGTTGCCATCTGTCTTCATGAAGGAAATCTCTCACCTTTTTATCTAATACTTGCCTTCCTCCTAAGACTTCATGGTAGAAATTCTGTCATGCTTCTTTACTGAAATCTTTAGAGGTATGTAGGATATAGGCGTTACTAGTATTTCCTGGCTCTTTCTTTACCATAAACGGGGAAAAGAATGTGTTAAATAAGCTTTCCTGAGGTCACATGACTATTGAATGTCAAAGAAAGATACAGAAATCAGACCTTCACCTTGCCGTATACATTACTTTGGTTAGTTATTCTGGAATATTAAAGGGCACTTTGAAGGTTGACAGTTGCCAATGGATTTGAGATAAGTCTGCTTTTCAGAATTCCAAGATTATGCTTTGTAACCAAGATGAGATTGCTCTGCATTTGAGCACTAAGAATGGAATGTTCTCAGCTTTCATCCCGGTGGACATATATCCACATATCACAGGTTACATCGATGATTTTAATGGAAGCTGATTGTCCCTGCAGTTTCCCAAGATAGTGTATTCAGGCAGGGTGAGGAGACACTGAACTTGGCCTTAGGGCTGCTGGACTCAGAGAACTCAGACAATCTGTTGTGTTTAATTCATTGCCAGCAAAGTCTCACTATAGATTCCATTAATTTGTCAGGATTCAGGGAGCAGCTAGGGAGCAACCGCTTCTGATTATGGTGGAGCTGGAGAGTGCCAAACAATAGCAGTCTATATATGAAACATGAAAGTGAAATACATAATCTACTAATGAAGTCTTCCTTTTCTAGAATTTTGTGAGCCCATACTCACACATAATTGGTAAAGTTGTTTGGAAATCATCTTTACCTGTCGATTAAAAGAGATCTCCAAGAGAATTTCCTGAAAAAGACTGCTCTTGGAGTTGTGATATGTATTTACAAATAATAAAAAATGAATTTATTTTGAAATAGGACACATCTTCTGTGAGTGCTGAGGGTTTGCTATCTATGCTGTCCCTCTATTGGTTTGCCAAATGTACTAGATCTCTAATTCAAATGGAAGTTTTTTAAGGGCAGAGACAATGCTTTATAGCCCAATTGGTAATCCCAATGCCTATCAAAATGGCTTGTGCATAGTAAGCCTTTCTCTGTGTGTGTGTCTCTCTCCTTTTTCTGTTTCTTTTTCTCTCACTCCTCTCTCTGTCTCTCTTTCTTCTCTGTCTCTCTTTTCTCTCTCACTCTCTCTTTCCCTCCCCTCTTCCCCCTCTTTCTCCTCCTGTCTCTTTTCCTTTCTTTCTCTCTGTCTCTCTCCTCCCATATATCTTTTTGTTGATGATGATAATCTCTTACTCAGACTTTTCATTAATCCAGTATGCTCTTCTAGTTAGTTCAAATTAGAGGTTTTACTGCAGTAAAGGCCTACAACAGGCCTCCTAAAGAACAGAAATAAATGATATGGGGATTATTCTTGCCATTGTCCTTTTTGATTGGTTGAATAATCAAGAGTTAAATGTGTTGTCATATTTCTCACATCGACTTTATCCTTATATTACAATAATATAGACATCCAGCCGGTACTTTATCTTCTCTTGTTGGGGTAAAAATCTGTTGATGTGAATGATACTCATGCAGATACACTGACTTCTAAACCAATATCAAGGTACTGTATCAATGTACCTGTAATCTTTCAGATTCTGAATAAATGTATTGGTGCCTACTCACCCCCATGTACCAATACAATAATTGTCTCAATTTTGAGATGATTCAATCTATACATTTATTTTCATTCCTCCATAACAGCACTACATTTTGAATTTTCTTATCTCATTTCTTGAGATACTTCTTAGTAGAACAGAATTATCAATGAATGGATTACTTTTTACCAAATATTAAACAAAAACAACAGAGGCAGGCCTCTGGAGAATCTATATGATGCTCTGTGGTATGGATGGCTGTAATGGCAAGCAAATGAATACTTAGCACCTTGTTTCAGCTATTTATTTAGCACCTTGTTTCAGTTCAAGTGTCTTTAAGCCTTGCCCTGATTATATCAAGTCTTTGTTGAGAAACAAAACCTGTGAATCCCACAGTTGGAGGGACGTTCCAAGACAGCAAAAAGAAGGATTTAAGAGGTGGGTGGAACAGGGTCCTGGAGCTAATGACAGATAAAAATCTCACAGCTTGGACAGAGCAGAACTGAGAAGGGAGCACTTATGGTAGCCACCACTCTGTCTGTTGATTTGTGTTTGTGATACTTTGTACAGAAGCCCTAGGACCTTACCAGAAGCCCTGAAAGAGGATTTTCTGGTTGTCTGTTTACAGAAGTCCTGGAGGAGGGTTTCAGAGGTCCTGGGACTATGCTGATGATTTGTGTTAATTTCTTGGACTTTGTTTTTGGGTTTGTGTTGATTTCATAGGCAGATAGTGAATTGATGATGGTGCCATGAATGTGTGTGAATGTTTTGGTTCTGTTAAGCTTTGTCTTCCCAGAAACAGAAACTGTGAAAGACTTGAGGTGGACTGGACACTGTGGGCTTCAATATGGAACAGGAGCTGGATGAGGACCTGAACGAGGAACTGGACAAGGAGCTGAGAGCTGCCTGCCTGTGTATCCAGGTGATGGTTGGGTAGATTCAGGCAAGAGCTGGACCTATGGAAGAAGAACCATGGAATCTGGGAGCCAACCTCATGCCAAGAGGAAAAGACCTTTCCTTAGGTACATAGTGCTAACTGAGAAGATCATGATTTATTGTGGCCTAGGGGTGGGAGAACTTTTTACTTTGTACCTTGCACCCCTTAAGGATGACTGAGTTAAGGATGATTGGAACCTAACCTCCAATTAAGAAGAAAGAAGACTTTTTGACTGAGAGATTAAGACAATGTGACCTAGGAGTGGGAAAACTTTGACCTTTGTACTTTGTGTCCCTTAAGGAGGATTGTTTCTTAAGGATGATTGAGCTGAGGACTTACTGAATGCTATCTTTTGTTTAAAACTATGTGGCCACTTTAATGATAAGTTGTTATGTTATGTCATAGTGAATGTTGTACTTTGGTTTCTATGAATGTTTTGCCTTAGTTTATTGCTGAATAAATAGAGAGTTCACTATACTATGTGATGAGAACCTTAAAGCTATTCACAGAAGCAGTCCTCTGGAGAGGTATTCGTACTTGGCTTTACGATGGCTTATAAAAAGACATGGACAAGAATTATAAAAGATTTGAAAGTATGGTTGGATTTTAAGCTCAACTAGGAGAGTACTCATGTTAGCACTATTAGGGATTCATATAGAAGTATCAGGGTATCAAACTTCAGCAGAAGTATAGGACTATGAAATAATAGAATTTCTTGACCCAATGACACAATAATTGGGAATGTAATCTGAAATATTTATTAGAAACACAAAAAAGCTACCTACTCAAAAGCAGCATTATATATAATTTAAAAAGCTAAAAGCAACCTATGTCCATAAATACAGGAATGACTAAATAGAATGTGACATGTTAATGTACTGAAATATTAGAATATTACATATATAATATATATTACATATTACATTTGAGATATGATGTAATATAACAATGTAATGTAATATAATAATAAAATGTAATATATGGTTAAATATTATATGTCATGGTATAATAGGCTATGCTATCTTAATAATATAACACAAGAAAACATGACATGCTATGATATCTGATGTGATGTGATATAATGTAATTAACAGTGTAATATAATACAACATTACACTTTATCTAAGATAGCTCAATGTTGCAATGGGTAAAGTACTAGACCTAAAGAGAGGTTTGAATCTCACTTTAGACACTTCCTAGCTATGTGATACCAGACAAGTAACTTAATTTTTGTCTATCTTAGTTTCTTCATCTATAAAATTTAGATAATTATAATACTTACCTCGCTGGTTGTTGTGAAGATAAAATGAGATGTTTCTAAAGTGATTTACAAACCATAAAGTGCTGCATAAATGAATACTAAGCATAATTATGATTAATACCAATAAGACTGATAACTGTGAGTAACACAAAGAACTCACGCAAGACTTTAATGAAATAACACAAAACAAAACCAGAAGAGAACACATAAGTTAGAACCTTAAAGACAGGAAGAAGATGAAAATGAACAAACAAGCAAAGAATCCTGATAGTGACTCAGAAAAAGTAGAAGAAAAACTATAATGATACTTTGTGTTGAAACTGATTAATTAAAATGCAGATAGCCACCAAGAAGATCTATTTGATATTCAATATTATTTCTTAAAATAATTTAATATTATTCCATTCCATTTTTCAATATTATTTTTATTTAATATTACTGACATTCACTATATTTTTTGAAAATGTAATGAATTATCGGATTTGTTAAATAGAATCAGAACCTTTCACTAGGTTGATTCTCTTACAAAGAACCAACTCTCCCAACGCCCTTGCTCAGCCCAGATCTTCACCCTCAGGATCACCTTGCTGTTATACCCCTCTCTTGAGGCTATCTTACCCATCCATCATCATCATACTCATATTCAACCTCCTCTTTGTGAGCTGGTGGGTTAGAGTTCCCTGGTCAAGCTATGGGCTATGATTTAGACCAGGGATGGGGAGCCTATGGTTTTGAAGTCACATGTGGCATTCTAGGTCCTTGGGTGCTGCCTTTTGACTGAGTCCAAGTTTTACAGAACATATCCTTTTATTAAGGGGATTAATTCTGTGAAACTTACATTCAGTCAAAGGGCCACACTTAACAACCTAGAGGGCCACAGGTGGCCTCTAGTCCAAAGGTTCCCCATCCCTGATACACTCTTGTCACCTCTTCCCTGGATTTCTGCACTGACTCTACAGTCCTCTACCTCCTGGTCGTGTTGCCCAGTCTGGGGATTCCCACTATGTCTTTCATCAGTTATGCCCGGTATCAGAGTGTGCTAACCTAGGGCTTTCCAGAATGTGCTTTCCCTGATCTAGAAGTACCATAATCCTTACTTTGGTGAGTTTCATAGCATCAGTGCCCCTGGGCTACATCTGCGGAGACTGTATTGAGATCGCTGCCTCATTCCCACAGGGTCTTGTGTCCCAAGGTATCCTCTAGTTCCTCCCCTTTCCTTGCCCTAGATTTATCCCAGGCACTGGATTCCTCATTATGGCTCTCCTAGAATTTACTTTTCTGACTCTAAGGAAATATAGTTGTTTTTTCAACATCAGCATCAATTTGAGTTCACCTTTTAGAATACGATGGCAGCTAGGTGGTGTAGTGAAAAGAGAGGTAGACTTGGAATCAGAAAGATCCAAGTTCAAATCCTACCTTAGATCCTTATTAGCTATTTGACCCTGGACAAATCACTAAACCTAGGTCAGCCTTAGTTTCCTCACCTATAAAATGGGGATGGTTTAATAATAGAACCTACCTCTCAGGGTATCATATCAGATGGGATATATGTAAAGCACTTTGCAAAACCTGAAGTGCTCCATAGAGGTCAGCTATTATTATTATTATTATTATTATTATTATTATTATTATTATTATTAATCAGACTTGTTGCTATATAATCAATAGCATGTTAGGGCTTTCTGAAGTAATTCTGATAGTCATAGGGGTATATTCTCAGTCTACATTTTTCTATGACATGAATTCTTAATCAGGGGGTGGCTAGGTGGAACTGTGAATAGAGCACTGGCCCTGGAATCAGGAGGTCCTGAGTTCAAATGTGGCCTCAGACACTTAACACAAAAACTAGCCATGTGACCTTGGGCAAGTCACTTAACCCCAATTGCCTTCCAAAAAGCAAAAAACAAAAAAAGAATTCTTAATCAGGGGTCTGTGTATTTATTAAAATATTTTGATAACTATATTTCAGAATATTTGGATTCCATGTATTTTATCTTATACAATTAAAAACATTATTTTAAGAAAGGACCCATAGGCTTCATCAGTCTGCCAAAGAGGCCCATTATGAAAAATAGGTTTGGAATTCCTGCTCTTTGACACACATTATCTGTCAGAGCATCAGAAGGTTTAGAGCTGTAAGGACCTTGAGAGTCACCTAAAGCAACTTGCTCATTTTATATTTGAGGAAACTGAGGCTTGGAGAAACAGTGAGGTGGCACAGTGAATAGAGTGCTGGGCCTAGAGTCAGGAAGACTCATCTTCCTGAGTTCAAATATGGTCTCAGACACTTATTAGACCCTGGGCAAGTCATTTAACCCCATTTGCCTCAGTTTCCTCATCTGTAAATAAAATGAAGAAGGAAATGGTATCCACCCTGGTGTCTTTGCCAAGAAACCCCAAATGGGATCACAAAGAGTCAGACATGATGGAAACAACCGAACAAACAACAAAGACAAAGGAATAAGTAGGGGAATGGTACAATTCAGGTTCTGTGGGAATAGGGATCAGAAAGTACTTTTGGCACCACTTCAGTCCTTTCAGATAAACAAGCCCTTAGTCAGTCATACAGCTATGGAGAAGGCTTGCTGTCTACATTGTTTATTGCCAGAACATTTTTTTATCTCCACAAAGAGAGAAATCAACTGAGACAAGTTTAGGAAACAGACAAAACGGGGGCAAAATGAATTACACAACACACTCATTGACAATGCTACTAAACTTTTTTTTATGCTGAAATTTCATCAGTTTTGGAAACTCTCTATATGGAATGATGGAGATCAAGTTGAAATAATGTAGGGCAATAGTTTCAGACTCAGAAACAGATGCCACTAGACTATACCCAAAGATCCCTGTGGGCCACAGAGACTTAGACGATCACATATTAACATTATTTTATTTATTTTGTAAAATATTTTCTACTCACATTTTAATCTTTCCTGGAGCCCTGGGTTTGACACCTCTAATGTAGATTATTTTTCTAAGACTATCCACTTGATATAATCATCCACTGATGCAGTTCAAATAAGATAACATGGCAGGAGGACCTGAGTTGTGAAGTGAATAGAATGTTGGATTTGGAATCAGGAAGAGCTGAGTTCAAATCCTGTCTCATACACTTACTAGTTCTGTGATGCTGGACAAGTCTTTTAATCTCTGTCTGCCTCAGTATCCTCAGCTGTACAATAAGGAAAATAATTACACCTACCTCTCAGGGTTGGTGTGAGGGTCAGTTGATGTAATAATTGCAAAGCACTTAGCACAGTGTATACAGTATGTAAATACTTATTTCCCTCCCCTCCTCCTTTCCCCTTCTATTCTTTGATATACTAAGGTAAAACAAACAAAAAAGCAAACAACAAGAAAAAAACTGTTGACCTAAAAGGACATAAGCATAGAACTTGGAGCATGTCATTCTCTAAGACCCGTGATATCCAACTACTGGTCAGCATCTCCTACTTTACCTGGGCAGGGAAATTTCCTAAGCTACTTGGAAGACAGATTTAGTAAACTTGCCCTATTAATGATATACTTTTTTGAGGCAATCAGGGTTAAGTGACTTGCCCAGGGTCACATAGCTAGTAAGTGTCTGAGGCTGGATTTGAAATGAGGTCCTCCTAACTCCAGGGCCAGTGCTCTATCCACTGAGCAACCCAGCTGCCCTGTCCTTATCTTTGAATATATTATTTTCCCTCTATAAGAACTCTTTTGTCTCAAATAACTTTCTCTTTTAACATGATTATAAAAATACATTTATTTTTTAATTTACATTTCTAAATTATCCCTTCTACCTCTCCCCAACAAACAAACAAACAAATAAAAAAATTCTAATTATAAATATGCATAGGGTAGCAAAACAAATTCCTACATTGGCTATGCCCCAAAATATATGTTTCTTTTCCACATTTCCCCAATGTATTTTCAAGTTTAATTGGTATGGCGAATTTGAGGGTAAGGTAGAGGAAAGAATGTTGCCTCTCTGGACTGGAGAAAATATTACATGTGCTCATCTGAGGTGAGAAGTTAGAAAGTGGCAGTAATATTATTATTAGTGGAAGTTATTGTCGTTATCTCAAATCTTTTTTAACAACAGGATCTTTATAGGATGTGTGGATGCAAGTCACAAAATACACAAGTTTCCAAAGCATTGAAGTTGGGTGTCACCCAAATGTCAGTGGAGAGGAGTGTCGTGAATATGAGCAGACTAAAACATGTAACAAATAGAGAATTGGGCAGAAGAAATCATATCAAAGGATTCATCAAAGAAACATACAACCAGGAAAACAAATGTGCTTCTTATATTAAAAGAGTAATGGATAGCTGATAGACAAACCACAGACTCTTTTAGAATATGTGCATCAATAGAACTAGGGGAAAACCACCAGCTTGTTGATCGGATCTCTTGGTGGATTTATAGGAAACCATTAACAAGTCATATAGGATGGTCAATCCTATAAGACAGTTTGCATTACTTACAGATTACCTCCCTTAGAAATAACCTTTGTATAAATTTATTATTTTTTGAATATATTATTTTCTTCAATAGAATTAAACTTTCTTGAGGGCAAACATTGTTTCTTTTTTTGTTTGTTTGTTTTGTTTTTGTGTCTTCGATACCTTGAACATAGTAGGCACTTAATACTTTTTTGAGGCAATCAGGGTTAAGTGACTTGCCCAGGGTCACATAGCTAGTAAGTGTCTGAGGCTGGATTTGAAATGAGGTCCTCCTAACTCCAGGGCCAGTGCTCTATCCACTGAGCAACCCAGCTGCCCTGTCCTTATCTTTGAATATATTATTTTCCCTCTATAGAAGTAAAATTCTTGAGGGTAAAAATATTTTCACTTGTTTTGTCTTTATGTCTCCAATACCTTGAACATAGCAGGCACTTAATAAATTATTGGATGAATAAATGAATATTTCAAATTAATAATAATGATGATTGTCAGAACTAAGGTTATTTCTTTCTGTTTTTGTCTCTGCTCCTCAGGAAAATCCCTCCTATTCTCTCCATAGGAGGGAAAAATCTAAAAAGATTCAGTTGCTCTGCTTGCCCTGTAAGAACTCTATTCCAAATGTTAACCATCTAGTCTAGAACTCAGTGTATGGTGTAAACACACTTCAGATGCCTGACCCACTGGAACAAAGATGGAGGACACTATTAGCATCTGCTGCTTGTATCAATACTAACTTATGTGCAGACTTAGGGCAAATCAATTAAGTCTTCACATTTTTCTCTGGAATCATTTGGTGACATGAGAATAACCTCATCCTCCATCCTTCTTTCCTTGGAAAGCTGCAATACTGATAATATTTGACTGCAGAGGATCTCTCACTAGGATACCCTGGGATAGAAGTATGAAAGATAGTGGTTGTCTCATTTTTTTTATCAGAAGTGTTATCGAAAAGATTTTTTAAGTGCTATTTCTACTGCTCTTGTTTCTAGCAGGACAAGCTGAAATTCCAAGGGCATTCATCCTGATTCCTCTACCTCCTCATTGACCTCCAGATTTATGTAAGCAACTTCCAAGCACAGTACATTGCCTCTTAATTCTCAAGGAGCATTGTGAGAGGGGGTAATTAAAGCAGTCTGTTTCTCCAGCACGTTCTGTCTGTTTCTTCTTTTCATTATTAGATGTGATGACACATTTGCCTGTGTGGCTTCCCACAGATGGCACAGAAATTTTGTGATCAAATGGTAAGAGTAAACCAACTGTCATCTCTGATCACAGCTTTCCATATTGCTCCCCCTGTGTAGGAATCTCACTTTAATAAAATGCTCACTTCTTTTAAAGTGGTATTACCTTGCAAAAGTGGAAACTTGTGAACTAAGTTGTTAATTGGAGGGAGCCAGTGAAACCCTGCATTTGGAATCTGATGTAAAAGAGAAGATGAAAAGTTGATAAATTTAAAAAATATATGTTGCAACCCCAAATGCAGTTTTGAAAATAAAGGAAGTGGGAAAGATGAGGGGAAAAAGGCAAATCAATTGTTTTGTTATTGTGTAACATACCCTTTACATAATATTGAAGTAATGGATGAATGAATGCATGAATAAAACGTTTTTATAATGTGCAAAGCATTATGCTAAATATCCCACTATAGGGTGAAGATATGTAAAAGCTTTTCTGTTTTATTTAAAATAGGTTTAAGTTATTCAGTAAGAATAAAGGTATAATATTTTAATAGTAATAAATAGTAAAGAAATAATATTAATAACAATGTTAAGCAATGAAATGACAACTGACGTTTATATAGTGCTTTAAAAGTTGCATGCTTTGAATACATGATCTCATTTGTACCTCACAGCAAACCCTATGAGATAACTTATTGAGGTATTATGATCCCCAATTTATAGATGTCAAAACTGAGACAGTGAGGTTAAGAATAAGTTTCAAATGGCCATATAGCCAGTAGGTGGAACCTGAGGTGGGACCTGAGCTCAGATCTTCCTAATTCCAAATCTAGAAATCTATTCTATTACACTGGATCACCAGAAAACTGGTAATAAGAAGAAAAAAAAATATTTTAGAGGCTGAGGATCCTTGGTACAGCGTATGTTTATTATTCATTACAAACCAACTTTCACATGAACTCCGCTGTTCAAAAAAGTTAGATAACCATCCCTCTATGATAACATGCTTCTGATTAGAAGAAAGAAGCCAAAGCTTTGATGAACTCAGTAACTTTCTCTGCTTTTAGCAACTGTAAGACAAGTAAAAGACGCCAAAGGGGTAAGTAAGTTAGTACCCAAACCAGAAGCAATCAGGATTGGTTTTCTCCTTTCTACTCTAGACAAATAGAGTCAGCAATAGAATATGAATGGCCATTGTCTCATATGACAAGTAAATTAGAAGGACTTTTGGATGCCCTGATTTTTCTTGAGCAAGCCCACCAAAATGCATAGGGTGGGGACAGAAAAGGATAGGTCATTGCAACAGGTTTTCATGCTCAACTAGCATTCATGCTGAACTGGTTGCTCTAAAACCCAAAAGAGTTCACAGAGTAAATACAGTTGAGAACAGCTTAAAACTTGAATTACATTAAGCAATGATAGATAGTTGGGTACCAGGGAGAAAAGATATCACACTGGATTTAGGTATTATATTTCTTTAAATCTTGCTAAGCTTAATTCTAACCATAACTGACTCCAAATTTGTATATAGATCTAATTATTATGGTAAGATATGTGATATTTATGCTTGGAATTACAGAATATAAATATGACTTTAGAAATTATGAGTTATAATCCTCTTATTTTATAGATGAAAAATTAAAGCTTAGAAAAACTAAGTGATTTATTTTAATGGGAACATTATATTTATAGAAAAAGCAATGCTGGTAAGATATTAAATCATCTAATACTTAGCTACTAGGCTTAGGCAAAAGTTTAATTGATTGACCTTTGCTATCCTAAATAGTCACCACTGCTACCTAGTAGCAGCAATTAAAATTTTACATATAGTACTATGAGGAAATAACTTCTATAGGATTTGATTTACATTTCAAAATTGATTTTGTAGCAGAGAACCAATTAGAAGCAAGGGCATTAGAAAATGGGTTATAGGGTTGGGTAGCCAAGATGATAGAGTACAGGCAACAACCCAGCTGACCTCTCTTAACATTCCCTTCCATACAACTTTAACATATTGCATCAGGTCAAATTTTGGAGCAGCAGAGTCAACAAAAAGTCAGAGTGAGACATTTTTGCAGTCTAAAACAACTTAAGAGGTTGGCAGAAACCAACATTGGGATAGGTGCCAGTCCAGAGCACAGGGTAGCAGCATCATTGGAGGACCTTGGAGATAGCCATGATAATGGCAGCAAAAGCTACAACTTCAGGAGCTCTCACCCCAGAGATGGTAAGTTGGTCAGATAACTGGTCAGAAAGAGATTATAGGGGATCATTTCCAGGCACTGTGTGTAGCTGGAGCTGAGTGGCAACTCTATTGACATACCCATTTCTGGATCACTGTTCCAGGGCAGAGAGAAGCTGTTGTGGGTGGAGACAAGAGAGGGGGCCTTGGCTATGATTCCAGAGTAGAGATGAACACTGGCATTTGTGGCTAGAGAAGAGCAGGGAACCTGGTCGCAGTTCCAGGATTAAGAGGAGCACTAGCACTTGCAGCTACAGGGGAATAAGTTTTAAAAATTGAAGCATGAAAAATCTGGAGCTCGTGACAAAGTCTCCCCACCCCTAGGGTGAGCAGAGCACAACTTTTAACATAAAGTTCAAAGTTGAAAAATAGGCTGGAAAAATAAGCAAACAAATAAAAACAACAACAACAATTTGACCAACTCGATGGTGGCAGAGAAAACCAGAAAAAAAACTCAGAGGAAAACAATGAGAAAACAGATACAACCAAGGTCTCAAAGAAAAATGCTAATTGGGCCCAAGTTCAACAAGATTTCCTAGAAGAGCTAAAGAAAGATATAAGAGTAGTAGAGAAAAACTTGGGAAAAGAAATGAGAATAATGCAAGAAAATTATGAAAAGAGAATCAACAACTTGGTAAAAGAGGCACGCACACACACAGACAAACAAACAACCTTGAAGAAAATAACATCTTAAAAAACAGAATTGGCCTAATAGCAAAAGAGACACAAAACTTCAATGACAAAAAGAACTCTTTAAAAAATAGAATTTCCCAAATGGTAAAAGAAGTACAAGTGCTCATTGAAGAAAATAATTCCTTAAAAATTAGAAATGGTTAAATGGAAGCTAATGACTTTGTGAGAAATAAAAAAAGAAAGTCAAAAGAATGAAAAAATGGAAGAAAATGTGAAATATTTCATTGAAAAATAATTGTCCTGGAGAAATAATTTAAGAATTATTGGACAAGTGAAAGCCATGATTGGAGAAAGAGTCTAGACATCATATTTCAAGAAATTATAAAGGAAAACTGCCCTGATAAAAATTTCGAAGTACAAACATAGGAGTAAAAAAGAAACATAAAAAGATTAAAAACAGAAGTCAATGATAAGGGATCAAAAAAGATGAAATATTTACATTTTAATAAGGAAAATGAAACATATGTCCCTTTAGAACCAAATTATTATCAGGTGTCTTAGAATGGGTCAAATCAGACAGAAGACCTGGGAGTTGTTTTGTTGTGTCTAGATTATTTCAAAAGAAAAATGGAGTTAGAAAGGAAAGAAAGGGTACAAGAGATGTAATTAGACTCTGAGTAAAGAAAAAAGAATTTTTTTTTCCTCAGAGGAGAAAAAACAAATTAAATCAGATTAAGCAAAAGAATCAGGGAAGCAGAAGTAGACTAAGTAACAAATAGAGTGCTGAGTTCACTTCTCCCTCACCATTCTCTTCTTCATAAAGAAGGAGTAGGAAACAAAGAGAATGAAAAGTATAAAATAACAAAATTGTGGGAAATAGATAATTTATCATAACTGTACATATTAATGAGATAAATTCACCCATAACATAGAAGAGGGTAAGAGAATGGATAGTATATGGATAATGGATAAGTAGAATCCAACAATATGCTGTTTACAAGAAATGCACTTGAAACAATAAGATTCACACAGAATTAAAGTAAGGGACTAAAGCATAATGAATTGGCTTTATCTGACGCAAAAAAGGCAGGGGTAGTAATTTTGATTTCCAAAAAAGGCAACAGCAAAAATAGACTTGATTAAAAGAAATTACATCTTGTTGAAAGATTATCTTAGACAAGTAATTGGTATCAAGGCTAAACATAGATGCACTGAATGGTATAGTATCAAATATTTAAAGGGTGTTATATTAATTATTTGGAGATATAGGCAATAAAACAACAGTAGTGGGAAAAACTAAATATATCCCTTTTAGACCTAAACACATCTAACAAAAATAAAAAAAGAAGTTAAGGACCTAAACAGAATTTTATAAAAGATATCCAGAGAATAATAATGAGAATTGAAAAGAAAACATATACATAGTTCTCACTTATGCATGACTCCTTTGCAAAAAATGGCCATGCGTAATTGGCAACGTATATAGAACATAAGAGTGCACAAACTGATTCAGAAAGACAGATATATTGAACATATCTTTTGTAAACCCAAAAGCAATTAAAATCATTTTAAGTAAAGGCATTCTGAAGAAACAGTTGATAATTCATTGAAGACTAAATAATTTAACCCTAAAAAATAGGTAGGTCGGGGGCGGAGCCAAGATGGCGGAGTACAAACAGCTCCTCCAAGCCTCTCTGCCCCCAGATTCTCCACAAACTATGTAAAAAAGGACTCTGAAAAACTTCTGGAGCCCCAGCACCCACAGAACGACACAGAGAAGCTAACCTCCCGCTGAGGACAGCCCAGCACCCTGCAGGAAGGACCAGCGCAGTGGTCTGGGAGCCGGCAGCGCGCAGAGCGCAGGAGCCTAGCCGAGCCCAGGTCCACGTGAGCCGAGGTTTTAGCCCCAGGGCGGCAGGGCCAGCAGCCCGCTGGAGGAACCCCAGAACACCAGGAACTGTGGCGACCCCAGAATTATCAACATAGACTTGCCTAGGACAAAGTAAGAGGTTAGTGTCCTATGGACTTTGGGACCTGTATTTGGGGAATGCGTCAGCTCCCTCCCCTGGGGGCTAGAAGCCACTGAGGAGACACTCCATTTTGTAGTTTTCATAGGCATTTCTGGCTCCCAGCCTACAAATCGTGGGGAGATTCAGCGATCAGTCCTGGGGGGTAATCGCTCTTGCTTTAACCTCCTTGGATCTGGATTGTGATCTAGGGTGGAAGTTGTGGGTGGGTTTACAGCTTGCCAGAAACGGAAGTTGCCCCCCACACGTTCGGGACGAAAATTCCTCTAGCTGGCCTTAAAGCCATAGTGTGGCAACAAGCCCAAAAGTCAAGCAATTAAGTGGCAACATGCCAAGGCAAAGGAAACAGAAAAATGCAACCCTACACTCCTATTTTGGGGGCATAGAGCGGGAAAAGGACTGTGAGGTCAGAAGTCCTGCTCCAAAAGCCCCAGGGGAAAACATGAGCGGGTTGCAGGCCATAGAGGACCTTAAGAAGGACTTTAAAAATCAAATAAGAGAAGTGGAGGAAAAATTAGAAAGAGAAATGAGAAGGATGCAGGAAAAGTATGAAATGAGGGTCAACAGCCTGACTGAGGAAAACAACACCTTAAAAAATAGACTAACTCAAATGGCAAAGGAGGCCCAAAAGGGCAATGAGGAGAAGAATGCCTTAAAAAGTCGAATTTGCCAGATGGAAAAAGAATCTCAAAAGTTCACTGAGGAGATTCATTCCTTCAGAGTTAGACTGGAGCAAATGGAAGCTAGTGACTTTATGAGAAATCAAGATGCTGTTAAGCAGATCCAAACAAATGAAAGATTAGAAGGCAATGTGAAATATCTCATGGGAAAACCACTGACCTGGAAAATAGATCCAGGAGAGACAATTTAAAAATTATTGGACTACCTGAAAGCCATGATCAAAGAAAGAACCTAGAAATCACCCTTCAAGAAATTCTCAAGGAAAATTGCCCTGATGTTTTAGATCCAGAGGGCAAAATAGAGGTTGAAAGAATCCACCAATCACCTCCTGAAAAAGATCCCAAAAAGAAAACTCCCAGGAATATTATAGCCAGGTTCCAGAATCCCCAGATCAAGGAGAAAATACTACAAGCAGCCAGGAAGAAACAATTTCAATATTGTGGAAACACAATCAGAATAGCCCAGGACCTGGCAGCTTCTACACTGAGGGATTGAAGGGCATGGAATATGATATTCCAGAGGGCAAAAGAGCTGGGATTGAACCCAAGGGTCACCTACCCAGCAAAACTGAGTATTTTGTTTCAGGGGAAAATATGGTCATTCAGTGGAATAGAGGACTTTCAAGCATTCTTGAGGAAAAAACCAGAGTTGAATAGAAAATTTGATATCCAGACACAAGAAGCAAGAGATGCCTGAGAAGGTAATCAGGGAAAAGAAATCAAAAGGAACTTATCAAAGTTGAACTATTTACATTCCTATATGGAAAAGCAATATCTGTGACTGATGATATCTTTCTCACTATGAAAATAATGGAAGAAGGGGGTGTGGTCATATGAATACATATGTGAATGTGTGTGTATATGGTTACAGTTATATATGGATAGAGGGCACAGGTTGATTTTGTTGGGAAGGGAGAGTACTCAAGGGATGAAATTATGAGGTGAGAGAGGAAAGTGGCAAGAGGAGATGGGGAGAGACATGGTAGGGTAAACTATCTCATGTAGGGGAAGTGGGTGCAAAGGAGGGGAGAATAAGGAAGGCTAAAAAGGCAAAACCACATTCACATTGAATTTGGTTCAGGGAGAAAATGACATACATACTAAATGGGATATCTCAACCTGCAGCAGGATAGGGGAAGGGGGATGAGAGGAGGGATGATGGATGGGAGGGCATCCTTGGGGTGAGGGGAGGTTGGAAGTACTCACTATAGAAGAGGGACAGGATCATGTAGGGAATGGACCAGGTGGGGGGTGGGATGAGTGGGAGGGAATTATAAGCAGCCTTGTACAATATATCTACTATGATAATGTTGTGCATAGCTAGACATGTACAACATATACTGAATTACTTATCTCCCCAGAGGGAATGGGTGACAAGGGAGGAAGGAAATGGATCTGAAATTCGAGGTCTTCAGATTAAATGTTCCAAATATATATAAATACTATTATTAATACTCTTTTGCTTGTAATTGGGAGATAAAATGTGCAGGCATTGGGACACAAAGATTCACCTTCCTCTAATGGAAAAGTCAAAGCGGGTATGGGAGAAGGTATGGGAGAGAGCAGATTGGAGGAAGCGATATCTTGTGGGACTGCTATTCTGGGAGGTTGGGTAGGGGAATAATGGGGGGAAAATGATTGTAACTCAAAATCTGGCGGAAATGAATGATATAAAACAGAAGTTAATAAAGTATTTGTTTAAAAAAAAATAGGTAGGTCAAAGAACAAATCATGTAAAACAATAGATAATTTCATTAGATAAAATGACAACAATTAGACATGTCAAAAATTTTTAGATGGAGCCAAAGAATCCTTAGGAAAAATATTATATGTTTAGAAACTTTCCTCAGTAAAAGACAGAAAAGATAAATGAATTGAGTATGTAGTTTAAAAATACTAGAAAACCAACAAATGTTAAACACCAAAATAAAAATTCTTCAAACTAAAGAAAGTCTAACAAAATTGAAAAAAACACCCTCTGAAACTAATAAAATTAAGAACTTTTTAAAAAACAAACAATAAAACAGTTAAAGCATTAGATAATTTTATTAAGAATAATGAAGAAGAAAACCAAATTCCCAGTATCAAAAAGAGGGAAAAAAAGGTAAATTCATAACATATAAAAAGATGTAAAGGAAACTATTTGAAACTTTTTTTGCCCAATTATATGTCATTAAAACTGACAATCTAAATGAAATGGATGAATATTTACTAAAATATAAATTGCCCAGGTTACTAGAACGAGTAGAGATTTTAATCCAATCTCAGATGATAAATTGAACAAACCATAAATAAACTCAAAAAGTGCATGTGAGGTGGGGGACGTAGAATCTGACGTCTTTACAATTATTTCCAATATTACATAAGCTTTTTGAAAACAATAGGAAGACAAGTCCTGCCAATTTCCTTCTATGATACAAATATTACCTTTATACATCTAAACCAAAGTGAGTCAAAACAGAAAGACAATCAAAGACTGATATCTCTAATAAATATTGATACATGCAGTAACATGTCAAAAAATAACTGGATTGAATTTATACTAGGAATTAAGAATTGGTTCAATATTAGAAAAATTATTAATATAACAGGATTTATTAATAAGCTTTTGGCAAGATATGACACATTCTTTAAAAAATGAAACATTAGACAACATAGATATCAACCAATCTTTCCTCAATATGATAAGCAGTATTGATCTAAGATGAAAAGTCATCATTAAATATAATAGGAATGAATTAGAAACCTTTCCAATAAAACCAGGGGAAGAGCTAGGATTTGCATTGTTACTGCTTCTATTTTATATAGTACTTGAAATTCTGGCTGTAGCAATCAGCCACTAAGAGCAAACTGAAGAATTAAGCATAGGCAAACAAAATGATAACTTTTCCCATATGATACCATGGTGTTCATAGAGAACCCTAGAGAGTCAACTAAAAAAAGCAATTGAAACAATAATCTCAGCAAATTTTCAGGATACAAATAAATGCATGTAAATCATAAGTATTTTACATTTTACAAATGAAAATCAGCAGGAAGAAAAAGAAATAGAAATTCTACTTCAAATAACTATAGATTGCATAATATACTTCAGAGCTTACCTGCCAAGACACACACAAGAATTCTATTAATACAAACTACAAAACAGTCCTTACACACAAATAAAGGCAGATCTAAGTAAATGGAGCAAAATTAATTCTTCATGGATAGACTGAGCCAATATTACAAAATTAAAATACCTCATAAATTGATTTACTTATTCAGTGCCATATCAAACTAACAAATGATATAACTAACCTTATAGAGCTAGAAAAAAATAATAACAACATTCATTTGGAATTATAAAATGTCAAGAAGCTCAAAGGAAATAATAGGACAAAAGGGTGTGGGAGCTAGAAAAAGAAAGCTTCGTAGTACAAGGTCTCAAACTATACTATAAAGCAATAATCATCAAAACAGTTGGTACTGGTTAAGAAATAGAGAGGTCAATCAATGAAAGAGAGTAGGTACATAACAGACAGAAGTAAATGAGTACAGTACTTTAGATTTGAATAAATCCAAAGATTCTAGTGATTGTACAAGTACTCACTATTTGACAAAAGCTGTGGGGAAAACTGGAAAGCAATCTGGTAGAAACTAGGTATGGACTAACATCTTATGCCAAGATAAGCTCCAAATGGGTACATGAATTAAATATAAGAGATGACATCATACACACATTAGAGAAAAAAGAAAGAAAATACCATCAAGATCTATGTATAAAGGAAGAGTTTATGACCAAATAAAGGCTAGAGAAGATAACAGAAAATAATACAGTTTTGATTACATAAAATTTAAGGGTTTTTTTGGTATATATATATATATATATATATGAAACCCAATGAAGATAAAATTTGAAGAGAAATAGTAAATTGAGGAAAAATCTTTGTAGCAACTTTTTCTGATACAGGCTCATTTCCAAGATAATTAGGGAACCGATTCAAATTTGTAAGAATAAGGGCCATTCCCTCATTTGCAAACAATGATTTCCAGTCATCCTGATCTATATCTTGCCACTGAACCCAGATGACTCCTTAGGAGAAGGTGAGGCTGGTGACTTTGCTCAGTCCTCCCTCACTTAAATCAGTTCATTTGCAAGTCATGGCATCACCTTCCTAATGTCATGGTCCTCTTTGAGAATGAAGAGAATGAAGGACAAACAACAACAAATGGTCAAAAGGATGTAAACCTGTAAGGTAGTTTTCAGAGGAAGAAATCCAAGGTACCTATAGGTATAAATTATAGTTGTTCTTTCATTTTAGTCAAGTCTGACCTTTTGTGATCCCTTTTCTGTTTTGGGTTTTTTGGCAATGATATCAGAATGGTTTGCCATTTCCTTCTCCAGCTCATTTTACAGATGAGGAAACTGAAGCAAACAGGATTAAGTGACTTGGCCAGCTATTATGTGCCTGAGGCTAGGTTTGAACTGAGAGATGAGTCTTTCTGACTGCAGATCTAGCACTCTATCCACTGTAGCCCCTAGCTGCTGAAAGCCATGAATAAAATGCTCCTAATTAAATTTATTCAAGAAATAAAAATTAAAGCAAGTCTGAGCATTGTTCTCACTTAGATTGTCAAAGTTGACAAACAAGGAAAATGACAAGTACTGGAGGAGCTGTGTGAAAACAGGTGTATTAATGCATTGTTAGTGGAAATGTGAACTGATCTAGCTATACTGGAAAGCAATGTGGAACTATGTCCAAATTATAACTAAACTGTGAATATCCTTTGCTCTAGAGATACCACAAATAGGTCCACACCTCAAACAATATATTATATGTTGTAGCAGCAAGTAACTTACCATACCCAGTATGGCTACTAGCACAGGTTCTTAGATTTGCTTTTCTAAAGGAAAGCAACTCAAAATGGGTTAACAATCTTGCTATAATGAATCAAACATATATCATTTACCTAGTTCAGGGGAAAAAGTCAGCACCCTGAACTTCAGAGAATATAAACAGAAGCTACAGCAGAAAATAACATAATTAACCAGACAGGGCTTCCAGATGTCTGACCATTACATCCATACCTAGTTAGTTATCAGAGAGAAAATACCAATATCTGGATTTTCAAAGCCATGGGGCTCAACAGCTACCCAGAGTTTCATCTTGCTAAATCACACAAGTCTTCCCGAAGTGATCCCCAAAGCAAAACCTCACATCAGGGTATATATAGCCTTCTCCGTGGTCACAACCCTCTTGACTCACTGCCCAATCACAAAGGAACAAGGTGTGGGCATTCCTGAAAAACAAGCCTCCTGACACAGGCTCCATGTGACCACATTCAACCTATTAGTGGGCAGAGTATATTTTCAAACCAGGGAAGGTTCTCAGAGAAGCCTATCAAGGGGCCAAGGGGCAGGGAAGATCTTGTATGTATTTAAGAGGGAAGGTACCCATATGTACAGCAATATTTATACCCACTCTTTTTTCGGTGGAAAAGAAATGGAAACTAAGAGGGAACTCATCAATTAAGGAATTACTAAACAAATTATGGTCTGTGAATATAAGAAAATACTATTGTCTGATAAGAAATGATGAAGAGGATGGTTTCAGAGAAACATGGGAAGACCTGTAAGAACTGATTCAAAGTGAAGTGAGGAGAACCAGAATGATTTATACCATAACAACATTATAAAAACAGTTTTGAGAGAATTAAGAACTCTGATTAATGCAATGATCAACCACAATTCCAGAGGACTTGTGATGAAAAATCTTACCTACTTCCTGGTAGAAAGATGATGTCCTTAAGGTATAGATTGAGAGAAATATTATTTTGGACATGGCTAAAATAGGAATTTATTTCCTTTCCTATACAAATGTATTACAAGTTTTTGTTTTGTTTTCCTTTTTCATTGAGGAGGGTTAAATGGGAGGGAGAGAAAATGAACTTTTTTCATTAAAAATTTTAATTTAAAAAATAAAAGAAAGTTAATTATAAACTGGTCAGAATAATCTGAATGGAATACTAAAAAGGTAATAACCCACTGGAAATTAATTTTATTTAAAATAATTTAAGAAACAAGGAGATTTTAATAAATTGCATAAATATTTTTTAAAAGCACATTCTCTAACAACATTTTAGTCCCAGATTATTTGTGACAGTGGATGATAGTTACCATATATAACTGCAATCTATATATAAAATCCCAAAATTCCAGTTACCCATTAGTCTCTACTTCTTCCCTATCAAACCTTTCTATAGATTTGCTAACAATTAGAAGAGATACTTATGAGTCCTGTCCCTTATTTCCTATTTCCGTAGTAAAGGTGCTAAAGAGCAAACAATGGCAGGTAAAGAAATAATCTACAAAATCCCAAAACTTCAATAACATCACCAAAATTCACTACCTCAGTAAAAGTCATGACTTTTCATATTACCATTACGTAGTTGTCACTTATTTTATTTTCACTCATCCACGTCATGCATCTACCATCTTTCACAGTTCTTTAGATGAAAGGTACAATGGCAATGCCAAGTAGGAATCATATTACATAGCGATACAATAGCAAAAAATAGAAAATTGTATGATAGTGGCATGTAGAGAAAATAAAGCATTTTCCCATCAATCTTTTGAAGGACCTGGACCTTTTTCAGGTCAGGCTTTGAGGATTTGAGCTTTGGTATTGGACCATTTGGGAATGGTCAAGGCACTTGCTGTAGGGATTATGCTTCTTTTAAGAAGAGAAAGGAGATTTGATAGACTGGGAAATGTCACTATATGTATTGGTGTGACACCAGAATTTATCATATTGTTAGAAGGTGGGATTAATCCTCGTGGTGTGGCCTGCCCTTTCATCTCTCCATCTACTGTAAGTCAATGTCCCAAATTATTCCTTCAAGATCGAAGATGGGATGAAGTAGTAAATTTCAAGAATAAAAATGAAAGATGAATTGTGTGACCTTGAACAAGTTATTTCAATTTTCCAGTCATGATAGGTTAAACAAGATCCTCTCAAATTTTATCATTACTTTAAGTAATATGGAATTTGTTCAGCTCAGGCTGAGAAACAGTATACTTAGGGATGCTAGGCTGAACCTTCTCAGTTGCCTGGCAAGCCACAAGGTGCAAGGGACAGTGGGTTAAATGAGGATGCATCTTTACCCTTCTATCCTCATTGCAGTAAAGCAATTCCAATTGTGTACTTTTGCGATCATTCATTAACATCAACCAGGTCAACAAAGGTCAGTACATTAATGCACAGGTTTTGTTCTCTACATAACAAAAACAGATGCGAAGGAATTGGAGATGGTCCAGAGGAATCTAACCCCATAAAATGAAATTTAAAAGGAATAAGTGACAATTGCATAAATAAGGATAAGGAGGTATGACTAGACAACAACTCATGAGAAAAAAATGTGGGGGTTTTAATAGACTAAAAATGTAAGGGCAGTCATGGGTAGAGTTTGGATGAAGGAAGATTTGTGGTTTGAAGACTGGAAAACCTCTTTAATAATGTGACATGCTCAGAAGTAGAAAGGACTGCTTTGTGGGGTAATAGGTTAAGTTTTCCAGCAGATGTCGAATGACCACGTATTTATAATACTATAGCCTAGATCTTTGTCCAAGAACGGGTTGACTTAGGTGAGCCTTTTACTACCGTCTCTCATATTTTATTTCCTGTGACTCCAGATCTATAAAACATAATAAAGAAGTGGGGGTGGGGGTGGGAGTAGTCACTTAGGCTGAAAAATCATGAGTCCATGAAGCTTTGAATTTTCTATCCTTGTGCCTCCAAAGAAGTTGCCAAGAAGCCAAAAGTATAACTTTAGACTCTGATAGCTAACAACAACAACCAACATTTATGAAGAATCTATTGAGTGCAAAGCACTGAGGTAATAATAAAGATAATAACACTAAATAGCTAACATTTTATTTAGAGTTTTAAGGTATATAAAGTGTTTTACTTATGTAATCTCATTTATCCTCACAACAACCCTGGGAGATAAGGCACTTTCATTATGCCCATTTTATAGATAAGGAAATGGAAGCTAAGACATAAATGATTTGATCAGTTACATAGCTGATTAAGTATTTTAGGCATGTTTTGAACTCAGTTATTCCTGACACAGACAGGAAAGTATGAAAAACTGATAATCCATGCTCTTAGGAAATTGTCACTCTTAAAGGAATGTTAGCCACCAATTCTTATAGCTATAATATATGCTCTTACATGAGTGGTTTATTGGATAGTTACAAAACAAAGTGCTATTTGAGATCTGAGAAGAAAAAGTATTACTGGCAAGAAGGATCAAGGAAAAGCTTGTGGAGACAGTAGCATTCAAGTTGAATTTTAAAGAACCACAAGGTATCACCACTTGTTTGATAAGGATGACCCAGCACCAGGCCTGACTGAATTGTGATAAAGCAACAGTGAGTTCAGCATAAGTCAGATAAATATCACATAGATATTTATTGATAGAGAGGTCTTGGCATTGTATCCACCATGGCTTTCTATTAGGCATTCAGTCATATGAGGATAGCAAGCAAGGATCAATTTAGTCTAACCATCTGGATGGGGCCTCTGGATTGGGGAAGTTTGATTAATATGGAGTCCAATTGTGAGGTCGGATGTGTCAATGTTTTTATGTGTTGGCCATGTAGAACTACCAACATACTCCGTGTCTCTCCTATTTCATTTTCACGCGTCTCATCTCCCTTTTTAGGGGATGGCCACAATGAATCTTATCCCTCTTTGAATTCCCTAGTAAATATTTGTTGAACAAATTAATCTAGTCAAGGGTGACCAAAACAGCTTTTTGTGCACTTGACACCATCACGTTTATCAAATGTAAAAATCAGAATGCCTGACTGAGATGGATGAAAATGAGTACTGGAATAAAGTTTCCATTAAAATAAATGGGATTTAACAGGGATTTTGAACTGAAAAATTAAAATGCTGAGGGTGGCAAGATCCACTAAAACAGGTTACCCTGTTGACATAATTCCCTCAAAATGGAACTGAGGTCTGGGTGACGGGGAGAAAAGGGTGATTGAGGAGACAGTGTGATCAGCCCTGAGGCCAAGGAAAGGTTGTAAAGTTCCCTTTCAGTAATAGGAAAGTCTGTGAATACTGTGCTCCTGGTATGATTTCTTGGCAACTGATCAATGTAGGGTTCTTCCCCTCTCCCCCCATCCCCTTTAAGCTCATTCACAATGATGGAAGCATATAGATGGTTCTTGGAAATGTCTCTACTGATGTGACACCTACTTCTGACCATGCCTCAACTGGCAAAGAGGAGAGGTTAAGTCATTGACTTCCTTAGTCTTCCTTTTTGCATATGAAATAAAATCACTGGCATTGATAATCCTTGCTTTGTCTGTGGTAAGTAATTTTTACTTGGTGGCTTGGAGGATTGTTCTGAGTTTTAAGCTTTTAAAATGCAATTTACAATTTAACTCTTCCATAACTTTATATTTAGATTACTCCTTATGGGTTCCCAAAAGAACATATGCTTTCCTTGTTCATGCATATACCAAATCAACAGAATCTTCATTTTGAAATTTCTATCACACATGACACAACACACTCTAATTTTAAAAAAGTGATTTGTACATGAAGTGACTGATTCGTTTTGCTACAAAGCACGATTTATGCTCTGGACTTGGGGCTGTTTCTGCCCTTGTGACAGAAAAAAATGACTTGGAAGGCTAAAAAGAAAGCTTTTCTTACATGTGCAGCAAGATTATTCGGAAAAAAATATTTGAAAAATACATAGAAAGCATGAAATTCTCAGGAATTTTCATGAATAATTGGTATTTCTTCACCAATATATAAATATTTGAAGAGTTAAAATCTGTACTAATCTCAGTCTTCCTTTTTTGCGTCTTGTTATTGTTCATTCATTTCAGTCACATCCGACTTTTTGTGACCCTACGTGGGGTTTTCTTGGCAAAGATATTGGAGTGCTTTGCCTTTTCCAGCTCATTTTACAAATGAGGCAATTGAGGCAAATAGGGTTAAGTGATTTGCCCAGGGTCACACAGCAAGTGACAGAGGCTGAATTAGAACCCAGGTGTTCCTGACAAGAGACTTTATGCTCTGTACCACCTAATTTAACCAATTATCTCATTTATTTTTATTTTTTTTTAAAAGAGTAATAACAATAGCTGGCCTTTTTATAGTGCTTCATATGGTACTTTAAAGTTTGTAAAGAGCTTCACATATGTTACCTAATTTGACAGTTCATGGTAGTATACCATTCCCCTTTCTATCTTTTCCTCTCTTGCATAATTTTTATTCATATTTAATCAAATCATCATCTTGCATCTGAGAAATAGTCAAAAGCTTCTATTTGACATTCCAGACAAAGGCATTTAGTATTGGCTTTCCTCTGGCTATAATGCTATTATTGGGAATAAATTCTATGCTTTGTGAAATCTCAGTCTACATGGCATGAAATAGTGTATCATATTTACATAATAGACAGCAAAGAATAGTTCCTCCATTATATAGACAGTGCAAGTAAAAATTATGATATCAGGGACCACAATGAGAAAATATAAGTGATGACTTAGAGAAAGTTTCTTAATAGAATGTTGACCAGAAGATATATTTATGTAAGTGTGTGAGTATGTGTGTGTGTGTGTGAGTGTGTGTGTGTGTGAGTGTGTGTGTGTGTGTGCATGCGCGCGAGCACACGAGCATGTGCGTGCATATGAGCATGCATGATTTCAGGCCCCATAATATTGATCTATAGTAAATAGTACAAATGAGTAACAAGGCAGTTTGTATAGACGTGTGGAGCCTTGTCTTTACTGCCCAGTTAAACGCCATGTCTTCAAAATGCTTCTGGAGAGGCATGGGAAATGGTTTTAAAGAGAAAGGGTGGGTCTGCACAGACCATGTGAACCATTTTCATAGGTCATTGGTGAACTGTGCATGTTAACAAGATAAAGAAGCAGGGACCAAGCAGGTCTAATAGAAAGAACTTGGGATCTGGAGTTCTGAGGTCCAGGCTCAAACTCCAGCTTTGCCACCTTACTATGTGACACTGGGAAAGGCATTTCATTTGTCTAAGTCTAAGTTCCTTTCTCATATATCTGTAATGCAAGAAGAGG